>CM030013.1:22165427-23365427 GCA_017639485.1 Pluvialis apricaria | reverse complement strand
AATTAACCAGCAAGTGCAACGAGGAATATCTCACCAGGTCTGCTGTACCGTGCCGCTAGCAGATGGTAAATACGAGTGCACCAGCCAGAATGATGCAATTGTCTTTTGCTATACTTCATTATATTCAGTGTAGGACTTTCTTTTTTCCCTCCACCTATGAGATACCAGCTGTGTCTCCTTGCACAACTGTGCTCAAGTATGGTACCAAAATAATCTAATCAAAATATGCCCATGGGTTACCTGTAAGTGACTTTAGCAGAGTGGAATAGTTCTGGTCTTGTCTAAAAGATGTCAGCTCTATGCACTTACCCTAGCCTGTTTGCTAAACTCCACTGCCTCCTAACCTCTAGAGAGTTGAACGTCTTAATTCTTAATAAAAGGTGCTTTAATACATTTGAAAGTATGTATAAACTTTCATTTTTGGAGTTTGTGATTTGTGATTCCATACACCGTCCTATATAGGGGAGGAAGAATTATGAAAACTTAATGTGCAGAAAGAATGATTTGATTAATGCTGAAAAATATGTGATCTGTTGGCATAAATTCATTGTTGCATGAATCGTTGCTAGGACATTGCCAATTCAGGTATCATTAAACTAGGTAGAACAACTTCTGATTTTTTTGAAGAATTGTTATACAAAAAAGGCAGTTAAATTAGGTGAAGAATGGCATTTGATACCAGTTATATTGCTAATGCAACCTGAACGCTTTATCTTGACATTATTTCTGTATTTGCAAGATGCCCTGAATGAATTTTAAAAATCATTCACTGGTTTTCAGAAATGTCACTATATTGTTTTGGTAGACAAGATCACAGCTACAGTCTAATATAGTTGGGGTTCTCACAAGGGAACATAGAGGGAGTGGAGAGAAATACAACATTTCTGCTTTCTTAATCAGGCATTTCTGAATTTGACGAAGTGCTTCCATGTTGCCCTTTTAAGAAATTTAAGAATTAACATCAACAGGAATTAACCAGAACAGACCAGTGGCCTACAAATGTGAATTCCGCTGTCTCAAAATCTGTAAGTTAAAATAAGGGAGAAGCAGATGAGATCATTTTCCAAAAGAAGGGAAAGATGATGAATATGTTTCTTTGCATTTGGTGCCCTAATAACATGGATGACTTTGCATGTTAACTTTTGGGAACATCAGATGTGAGAAGGCACGCTTCTAAGGCACCAAGAAGTCATTTGGCAGCTTCCTGGCCATCACACAAAATCAGAAGGCATTACATCATTGTTCCTCATGATAGAAATCAAAAGTGACCAAAAATTCATTTTTTCAGTATGAAAAACAAGAACTTGTCCTTATGTACAAAATGAGAACTTCTAGGAAGAGACTCAGCAGGGAGAGTGCTTTCTCTATTGTTGAGTCCTTCCTTCAGCCTGGGAAAACCACACAGTTCCCAAATCCAGCTCCGAGGCACCCCCTGCCTGGGCCATAGCGATGTTGTGGGTGGCTACCTTGGAGGTTTGTCTTCCCCACCAAGCGAGGAGAGGGGCTGCACTTTCGCTGCCGCTTCCCTTTCCTCCCCCTGCCTCATGGGCGTCTCTCACTGTTGGGTGGGGGGGATTTTAAATATCGTTGGGCAAACCTTTTCTTTTTTTCATGACTGGACTCTGCATTGTTTTTGAGGGAGTACTTTGTGCTGGGGCCCTGGGAAAGTTCTTTTCTAAAGAACTTTCGTTCTTTACTTGGTGGGATATTTAGAGCCAGGGTTTGCGAGGGTGCATCCTCAGCAATTCCCTCCCGCTTCACCCTTTGGGAAATAGGGCGTGTCAGTGGATTTCTGGCTTTCTGACCATTTGAAAATTTGTACTTGTGGGGGACAGTGCTCACACCACTATCCCAGGTGCAGTTGGGTCCCAGGGTGGATCACAGAGCTCGTGGTCATCTGTCTGGCTTCATCCATGTGAGTGATCACAAGGACAGAGCATGGGCTTGTAATGTCTGTTTTCTTGGCAGTTGTCACCTGTAACAACTAGCTTTCCTCACTGCAATGCCCAGGGATGTCTCAGGGCATGGCACAAACTGCCACTTGGTTCCCAGTGGTCAGAAAGAATGAGACCATACTGTTACACCATGGGAGATTGTCCAGATGTGTGGGCGGGAGCTGTGCTGTGCCATTTGCCTGTGCAGCCACAGAAAAGGTCCCAACCCCAATTAGTTTCCTACTGTAAGTGCAGCCTCTGATGCCTTACAGAAATAGAAGTCAACTGTACCCTGACAGTGAAGCCAAAGATGCAGAAATAGCATTCCATAATTCACTAGCTGAAACCAGCATATGTTAAACCAGCACCGTGTGTGTGTGTCTCCCCCAAATACGTACCTACAAAGTTTGTGCTGGGACTGCCCGGGTATGGTATGTTCATCCTGCAAACGTTGCTGCAATGACCCCTGTAGCTAAGGAAGGAGAATTGAAAGGCTCAGTAAAAAGTGCTCCTGAGGCTATCTCAAAGATGTTGATTGTCTATGGCATGAGACTTTAAAAGATTCCAACAATAAGCAGATGTGTGTTGTACTCGACTACTTAAACTGATCTTAAAATGCTTGCTATCTTGCAACCAGCAGGAACGATGAAGCAACAGGCAGGGAACATGGGTCTCTTATTTTTCTGGAAATTCTGGAATTATTTGGGCTCTGACAAAGCAAATCCCATTGTGAATCATGAGTATTCCTTAATTCTGCTTGAAAAGGCTCATCCTAAAACTGAGAGGAAACCCTGCCTCTAGCTCTTTGCACTTCAGTCCACTCATACACACACACACACACACAAAGGTGGGGAGTTTATCAAACATATTAAAAAAACCCCAAAATGTTCAAATTACTTTTTTAAACACTAAACTGGCTGGATTTGAACTAGCTACTTAGTGGCCAAAGGATTTTTTTTTCTTTCTCATTTTTAATTCCATTGATGCTGAAGTATTTCAAGCAGTATTGGTTAATGTCTTCTTTCTTATTAGAACGTTAAGTAGTAATTTCCCTTTCTCTTCCCCCTCTTTACCTCATGCTTTATATTTACTGAGAATAGCAGGTAACAAGGCAAGCCTGGCATTTGACCAAAAATGTTTTTTAGCTAGTGATTCATTAGTGTGTAAAAAAAATAGTTAGCCTTGTTTAAAGGCACTTCTTACACAATAAGAAAGGGGTTCAATTACCATATCTCATGTAAAGTGAAGATTAAACATCTTTACCAGGACAGTGCACTAATCCCGTGAATCCTATTTATGTCGAAATGTAGTGCTATTGGCAATAAACAGCAATTTGAGAAGTCATAACCCAAGAAAATAATTGTCAAGTGACTTTAGAGCTCCCTATAAATTTCCTCTTCATGACTTCAGCAATAGTGTTCAACAACAGACTTAAATATTTGTATTAGGTGCTCCTGCCTTTAACAGACTAATTAAAAAGATGGAATTCTTTGATTCTATCTCAAATCATTCTAGCTCTAATCTCTCTCAGGCAAAGTCAGCTCTATAAATTGAGCTAAATGTATTTTTTTCTGAATAGAGACTTTATAGTGGAGCAATAAATTCAAGCACTGGGAAAGTAAATGCAACTGAAGTACCCTTAATGATGCTATTGTGTAGTTGTTATGGTTATAATCCCATTACACAGACCTTTACCTTGAAGGCTATAAATTCTTTGAGAAATTATTCTAATGGGAAAGGGCATTACTTAAAGCATTGTGTTTAAATATGATGAAAAAAGCGATGATTTAAGTTTGAAAAACCAAGTCACACAAACTGCAGTAGTAATAACAGAGTGAGATTAAATTTTTGCCTATCATGCAGACCTTCTAAATCTGTATTTCTTAAGAACCCACGCAATGGAACTGTCCCTGGGGGTACTTCTTGTTATTTGCATCACAGGCATGGCTGGAACTTGCCATTAAGGATCAGGACTCCATTCTGCTCTACACATGCAAACTTTAAAAGACAGTACATGAATCCAGAATTGTCAGTCTAAAAACCTGACCCAAAACCCAGTGAAGTCAAAGGGAAACTTTCCATTGATTTTAATGATTAGGTTCAGGAGCTAAGTAAGTATTTCTACGACAAAAATCAATATTGTCCCACAGTGGTAATGTTTTCGTGTGCTTCTATTGATTTTTTTGTTGTAGATTACAGGATACCTTGGCACTGTCAACATATGAGGCTTTAACAAACTGATTTGATTTATTAACACCATTTGATTAACATCTGCAGTAGCAAGTATTTATCAAATGTCAGCAAACAAAAGTTCAGCAGAAGGATCACCAAAAAAAAATGACTTGTTGCACAATGTGAGCTGAAGTTCAACAGGAACGGGCCCTACATGATGTGTTCAGCATAAGCTGGGTATTCAGAAAATTTCTTGGGTTTTTTTTTGTTGTTTTTTTCTTTAACCAACTATATCATTAGGTCTAAGAAAAGGTCTTACCTCTCCTGGAGTACCTTAACTTACCTCCTTTTATGATCATGGGGAAAAGAACGTTGCTATGACAGTATAGTTTTATAAGTTATGCCAAAATTCTCAAATTAAATTGAACTGCTTTGTCTATCAGCATCATCCTATTTCAGAAATAGACTGCAATGTGTTACTGTGTTTATAGCATCTAATTTACAAATGCAGGTCCTGGGGCATCGTCAACAGGACTGCTTATGCAGGTAATATTTACGAGGTGATTGTTCAGCTGACAGCCCTGTCATTTAGCCTTGTCACTTTTTAAAACCAACTAAAAACCTTCAATCATTTCTTGAGAATGACTCTTCAAAGTTTGGGCCTCTAATTCAACTTGATTTTTGTACAGTTATTTGAAAAATAAACAGTTTGTACAAACGAACAATTATATAGTATAGTCCAGCGGTGTACAGTTTTCCTACTACCTGACCATAACGTACTAATTTAGTACGTCAATCTCCTCCACATGATATTGTTTCTCAGTTTACTAAGTCACTAGAAAAATTCCCAAGTTTAAAATATCATTTCCTCCTGTTGAAAGGATCCTTTTTTTCTGGTAGAATATTTGAAACCTTTCTCAGAATTATCCTGATCCAAAACCAAAAGTAGAAGTGGTACCTGACATAAACCAGGATGGGTTACATTCATTCACGTTTTCCAAACCAATGTAAAGTTTGATTTGCTAATTGAATTTGTAATCATTTATCACATAACCCATTACAGTATGAATATCTCTAACAGTTCAATCAATCATAACAAAAATGTGGATACCATGTAAATCTTATCAGGATCACGAAAATAATGGGACTTTTGTTTACAAGGTGTCGATTGGTTTTAGAAGCTTTGATAATGGCTCCAGACAGTCAATAAATACAGAGACTTTAACATTGCCAGTAGGAGCCGAACTAAACTATCTAATCTTTTTAAAATGACAGACAACACAATGAGCTCTGAACTTAATCCCCTCCAAACTTTAAGGAGACAGTTTAGCGCTTAAAGTACTATTCAAACTCAAACCCTACACTTAAAAAAAAAAAAATAAATTAAGCGTCTGATTTAAACACAGAGAAATTCAGAGTTAAGGCTGGTTTTCCTTCCCATTGTGCCTGGGCAGTGGTCTGTGGTGGGCTCCAAGGCTGCTAGTAGCTTGTCTTGGGCAAGGAAAACACCTATGTGCCTTTTGAAAGCAAGTTTGTAGTCAAAGCATTTAACAAATAAAAAAAAAGGGGGGGGGGGGGAGCTAAAGCCTTAATTACTTTATGTCTCTGTTGAGCAAATTTTCCTCTAAAGTTTTGAAGAAGAGATGGGGGACAATGTTCTACACTACATTTCAGGTGACAGAATTTACACTGCTGGGCTCATAACCTCTGAAAATGACACGTGGCCTTTAAGAGGAAAAGGGAACCGTAAATGTAAATCTGACGTTAGACTGAGAGATGGGGAGAAGGGTGGCAGGCAATGGCTAACATACAAGTTTCTTGTGGGACAGCATCTCCAGGTATAATTAGCGAGTAAGAAGATTAATCATGGAACGCACATTTCTCCTTTACTTGAAATCTATGAAGCAAGCCAAGACTTGTTTTAGAAAGCGACACCCACCACAATTAAATGTTTCTCTAATTCCTGTTAATAGAGAGAAAAGATATATATATTTATTTGATAACTGCCTAAAATAATAAACTATAAATATATAAAAATATATGAGTATATAAATATATTAGATCACCCTTTATTTCGGCTTGACAATTTTTAAAACAAGTATTAGGGCCGTCTGACTGCAGGGCTGTTTCTTCTACCAGTAATAAAGTAAGGGGAGAGAAAATAAAAATATCCTTACGTTACCACTATCAGTTCTTCTGAGTCAGATAACTGTTTGCTTTTTAACTTCTTTAGAATCTGTGTGCAGCGCAAACCTGAATCCTCTCAGTACTAGTGGAAGTTCAGTATTACTCCGTTTTCCATGATTGCATCTTGCATGTCTCTTTTATTTGTTTGTCTTCTAAATGTACCTCTGGCTAATGAACGGAGGATTTAATCCAGTCTAACCTTTTCAATACATTCCTCTTGCTGCCTAATGTAATGCCTGACATGCTAAATGCTTTGGTTTCATTCTTAACGTGGCCCAGGTATCTTTATTGGCTTTCCTGGGTAACCAGATATGAGTTGTGTTAAATCTCTGCATTTTTTATTAATTATTTCCACTGAATAGATAATATTTCCTGAGATCTTTTCAATGCCTCTCTATATCTGAAATAGACTGCTGTATACAAAGGAGGAAATACAATTTAAATCATCACTTGGACCTCGAATAGTAGATTTTCAATTAGCCAAATCTGTTTACATGTTGAATGCAATTTGTTGTTCCGCAATCTTGTAAATTTTATTTACATACGATATTCTCACTGTCTTGGTAAGTTACAGTATCTGCATGTGAATGGATTCAAATATTGTATGTTATTAACAACTGATTCTGAAGTCAGGAACTTCTGAGCCTCCCACTATCTGTGTTTTGCCATGATTAACTATTTAAGCTTGTCTTTCCTGCAGTGCTGGTTGGGCAGACTATAGTTACATGTTGGTTGAGTTGTCATTCGGATGAGCTACATTATCGGGACAGCCTAAATCTCATAGTGGATTGTTACTGAGAGATGTGATGTCTGTGTTCTCATGATGAGATCAACCGGTAGAGGTAAGAGAGTGAGTACTTATTTGGCATCAATGCCTGATGTTTTAATCCATTTTCTGAAGTCTGAATTTCTATTAATTGCACTAGCTATATCTTGATTTCAGGCTCTGGCTATGTTCATTAATTTTGCTGACCTATCACACCGTTTCAAGAAGTTATTAAAAAAAATCTCAAAATGCTTTCTTTAGAATCTTTTTTGTAAGTTTTACTGACAAGGTTTTGATAATCATTACTCTTTCTGGTAAAATTAGTGGAATTCTTCATTTCATGGCACTTTTCCTTTCCAATAGTATTTCCATAGTTGCCCAATTAGTATTTCCTGAGTCAGAGATGAGCTATGTCTTTTATAATGAAAAAAAGATTCTGAACCAAAACCCTGCAAGGTGCTGTGTTGAGTGAAAACCTGCAACTGCTACCTTATTTGGATTCTATATTTTTTTCATTCTTAATTTGTTTAAAACCTTTATTAGTCATTCTATTAAAGATTGCTTCCTAAATCTGCTCCTGAAAATCTTATAACAGGAAAGACTGCGTTAAAGAGCTACACAACTGACCATGCATAACATCTAACTGGTATCCAGTTAGAGCAGAACCTACAAGTGCCTATAAAATATACTGCAGCATCTTTTACTCTCCCGGGCTCCTTGGTACATGCTCTCTCTCCCGTCCCCTTTTCTCCACCACGTGTTCCCAAATGCATTCTGTTTGGGCAGTCCCATCACAGATCAAGTTATAACTAAGATTAGTTATAGGCATTTTTTGTCTATTTGTACCAATGGTAGCAATGAAAGAGTTTAAGAAAGCTGACTGACCCCTGCTGGCATCATGGGCAAAGCAACCTTGGCACGGGTTGGATGGTACAGAACTCACCATGTTCACCCGCTGTCAGCTAGCTACAATGCAATCTATATAATGCAACCCCACCAACCTCTCCTCACTCTGGAGAGCTGCAGGGACCTGCTGGCTCGGTTCACTGCTGCTGTCATAGCTGTCTTGCTCTTAGGGCCAAGCTGCCACCATGCTGTGGTGTGTGCCCTGGGAGCATGCTGGTGGGCTCAGGGCTGGCTTGGTGACATCCACGTCCTGGGGTGCTGGATCTGTCCTGTTGTGTTGGGTCTGCCGATGGTGATTTGGTTTCAATTTTTGAAGTGCCGAGCTCCCCTGTGGTTTGTAACAGCCTACCAGCACGGTGCAAGCCCCCAATGTGGCTCAGCCTTGGTGTCATGGAGGTCCTGGTCTACTGAATGGAAACCAAGTACTGCTTTCTGGAGTAAATCCCAGCAGTGCCATGGCCAGTGAGCCTCCTACCCAGAAGGCAGATAAAAGCACAGGCTTTTTTTCCTCTGAAAAGAGTAGCATCTACTATATCATTAATTCCCAGCTGTGCAACAACTTCACAAGGAGTACTTACCAGCTTTCCAATTTTTTAATTGATCAGATCCTTCCCTTACTTTGCCAGACTGCCTGTGTATTTATAGCCATGTAACACTAAACCAGATCTGCCTTTGTTTTTGTGATTTATGGTTTTTTTTTTCTTAAACAGGAAAGCATTCATTATCAAATGCTGTGAGAACAATACAGTAACTGGAGGTTATTTTATATGAAAATATTGTTGATTGTTCCTCCCCTAGAAATCTCTCTTGGCAGCTCACTTCCTGCCAAATGAATCAGCAAAAGCTGCTCATGAAAGTTGTTAATATATAATACAATCATCCAGCACTGCACTTGCTCCTTATCTATAAAGTCCTTTTGTGATCAATGATTCACATCACCTTTTGATTATAGTCTCTGAGCACAAGCAGTTTCTTAATATAAATTAATGGCCTTGGAATTTCTAAATAAACATTCCCTTTTGTTTAGCATCATTTCCTATTTTCTTACCAAAACAGAGTCTTATTGTAAGTGTTCAGTTTTCACTGGAAAAAGTGTTTGTGGACTGGAATGTTCTCAAAAAACAAGTGGTTCCTCTCAGAGCTATTAGTGTTGATTTACAAGGTCTAACCTGCTATGTTAATTGAATAGAGCTAGGAAATATAATCAAAAAGCAGCTAGTATGGTGTGATACTGTAAGTAATGATTCCTGTACTCTTTTACTAGAAAAAAAGATTTTCTCTTGAAGTATAGTATTATTTGGCAATGGTGGGGTTTTTTTGATCTTTCACAGTAAGAAAAGCCAGGTTATTTAAGCAGGAGATATTGTCAAGATACTTCCTCTAAATTTTCTTGTTGTTGTGAACACTGCTAAGTAGTTAGACATGGGCTCTTCGGCCAAATTAATTCTGAAGATTTCCTCTCACCAGGTCTGACTAGTAGGATAATTAAAATACCAACCATCACACAGTGGTAAGCTAATGTTAATGATTCCCTCTTGCAAACTTCAGTGAAGCACGAGTGGAGAATGTTGCAGAAACATAAGCCTGACCTGCAGAGAACTGGTATAAAAAGCTATCTGATAATATTCCTTTTTTTTTAAGGCAGAGTTATTTCACTTAAGTCAATTAGGTGGAGTTCTAACTAAACTGAAATAAGAACCTGAGAGACTGAAAATGCCTATGGAGACATTTTAGTTTAATTAATTTTTAGCTAAAGTGATGCAAGTTTATATTCAGATGAGGGATTTTTTTTTTCCCAAAAGCGTTTAAAGAATATAGGCCATGATAAAAATGATCAAACTTCTGAGTGGGTTGTTCATGTTGCTTTCAATTAAAGCTTTTGAGTTTGTGGTGAAGATAGGCTCAGAGCAGGCACAGTGTCTGTCAGTCACTGTGGTCCAGCTGACAGAGCAACTCGCCACGCTGGGGTCACTTGGCTTGTCACCAGTCAGATGTCCATCATATGCTTGTCCTAACCTCAAAAGTCGTTTTGATTTCTGACTTGCTCATACCCCAAACTAGAAAAGGAGCTGGCTTTCTCAGGGAAGTTCTCCTGGGTTGCATAAGAAATTTAAACGCTGTGGCTAGCTAAGACTAGGTGCTCTTAATGTGGGGAGGAAAAAAGCCCTCCTGTTACAGGAAAGCAATATTCTCCAGGGCGGCGTCTATAATCCAGCCCATCACTGCCTACAAGGAAGCAAAGCCCTGAGGCTCCCGGGGCATGTCCTTGGCTCAGGGTTTTGATTGACGCCTGTTCCTTAAAAGCACTCGTAAGCAGAGAGAAATTTTTTTACGCATCAGTGTTTTGTTCTGGGGAATGATAAAGAAGCTGCTTTGTAAGCTATTATCCAACGTTATTAAGCAGTCTCCTTCAAATCTGAAATTTAAATGCTGTGTTAAAATATAGTAGAGGTATTTATTTAGTCTGAACTGTTAATTACTGGGGCTGAGTATTATTTCACGGTCTGTATATTGCAAAGAAAATGAAATAGTACTTGTTCCTCAACAGCACTGAGCATTATATAAACACGTATGATGAGAGTGATTCTCCTCTCATTCCTGCTGCTGCCAGACAGAAGTGCCTCTGTTCAGCCAGTAGTCTCGATGGCTTTGTTGACTTTTACAAAGTTAACATCATCAGCAGCTGAGGATCTCTCCTGATATTTTCAGCCACTTGTAAGATGTCAATGAAATGTCAAAAGTAGATAGTGATGCGCTGCCCTCCTAATGGGAGACGTGTGTTGTTTTGAGCAACTTACTATAAAATTAACAGGTGTAAAACTGCAATAGAATGTTATTTCCTCAGTCTTTCGGTGACAATTTTTATATACACTGTCCAATTCTTGAAGCCAGTGTAATTAAAACAAAAAGTAATGTATTTACAGATTTTGACTACGATTCAGGAAGCATAATTCACTTAAATACTCTGAAAAAACAGTCATTTCCCTGCGGCTATGTAATATACTGCCAGTATGGATTGATCAGGAAAGTCAGCAATCTTAAAGAATACATTTTATCAGATGCTTGCTAAAAAGATGTTTTTAGCAGTAATGCATCGCAGAGAGACAGTAGCAATTCAGTTCTACAAAAGTCAGATCTTAGTCATGGTAGTGCTCTGAGCACTAAACCAATTCCTAATGCGTTTCCCTTGGCTTATGGTGTGTATGTAATACCTGACAATAAATGCTATTTTTAAAGAGAAATAACAAATTTTATATGCAATAACCTAAAGCACAGTTTGTCCTGCAAACCCTTATCATAATGAAGTTCATTTGGGACAATTAAAATACATTCATTTGCAGCAAATGGCTGTGAGTCATACACAGAGGCCTTCTACCTAATGTGGGAAAGGTTATCTTGTAGTTTCTAAAGGTTAATATCAAATTTATCAATGTGTTCAAGATGTATTTAATCTGAAAAAGCAGTAGATTATAAAGATCAAAGCATAAGAAGTAGGTAACCACTATACCTTTTATTAAAATTATTTTAAACTCCTATTTCATACACAATTTCATGGATTTATCTCAAAAAAAATTTCCAAGAATATTTTTTTGTGTATAATGAATGAAGATGCCTAGAAAGGCACCAGAAGTCCCTTTTCATAGAGAAAACATTGCTGTCTTCAATATGATGCTGCCAGCTCAAGCTGATACTCTCCAAGTACTCCATTCAGCCCAGCCTATGTTGTACATAGGTTATTACTGCGTAGGTGACACCGAATTACCTGTTCCTGCAAAGCTACTTTTGCTATGTCTGCTTGGGCAGAGGTGCCTGATTCCTGGCAGCATAGCCTTCAGCAGTGTATCAGTCTGAGCTTCTTGTTCCAAACTTTCAATGGTATATTTGAGAAAAATCCTTTTGTCCCGATCAAATGGGCCCAGCTGAGCTAGATGCAGCTGTACTGTTGATGGTGAGTTACAGGTAAGTGCATGTTGGTGATTAGAGGTATTTGGCGGGGCTAGAGAAAGGAGCGAGAAACTAGTCAGAGTTCTTTTCTTCCTCCTGGTAAGTCTTCTGATCGCAGTGTTCATCAAGAAGCTTAGGTGGCTGTTCAGGTTACAGATAAAACAAAATTTTTAAAGCACATTTGCAGCAAGGCAAAAGATGGCAGTGGTAATTCCAGCAGCTCCTTATCTGCCTGTCCATCCCAAGAACCATCTGACAGGGGTGTTGCCACCACGCTTCATCCAAGAGGCAGGCAGAAATGGGTCTGGCCACCAGAAAAGAAGCAGGCGCAAGGGGAACATGAGCAGCCGGTGCAGGTTCTAGGGAGAACGAGCTGGTTTGCCAAGGGCCCAATTTGGGGATGAGCCTAGGAAAGGAGGCAGCACCAGAGCAGGAGATGCCAGAGAAATGACTAATGCCATTGTTGTCCTTGCGGAGGGATGTAAAGAGGAGATATCTGGGCAATGACCAATGAAGTCATTTGTTATGGATGGCATTGCATGTGAAAATTATCTATAGTAATTCCATTTGAGGGTGCACATTTTCCCCCTTCCCTCTTTTCCATGAATCATTCAAAATGGATTCCAATCCAACTGGGAAAGGAAATTAAACAAGCCTCTAATGACTTGATGCTGCTAATCTTGCATTAGTAATTTAAAAGAAAAAGTAATCTACACTGGAATTACATACCCAGTAGGGATGCCTCTATACTACAGCACATGCTACTTTTTTTGTAATTGTCATGTGGGTAAAAAGTATTTTTGAAGGATTAACACAGGCAGGCTAGATTTAAACCAGCAGTTCTTGGCCCTCTGGTATCCCATTGGGGTTGGGGAAGAGTAGGAATTAGGGGAGGAAAGGGAGAAAGAACGTGGTGAAAGCGGTTTTGCTGTAGATAAGCCTCTGCATCCTGCTTCACAATCTTGTTGATATTTGCCTCAATCTCCCCTCTTATTATATACAGAGTCGTGAACCATTTTTACACCTTCAGCAAGAAATAGATGCTTTGGCATATTTTTTCACAGGAAAATCTCAGGATGATTGGAAAGATGGCAGTGGCTGTCTTTACAGCTTGCAGGCCCTTAGGTTTCTGCCTGTCCTGGCAATGAAATACCTCCTTCACAGAAATAGCGAGAATTTAACAAGAACAATTTTCCTTTTTTCTGTCAGGGACTTCTAGCAGATGAATACTTTCTCAGGCTTCTTGACCTGGTTAAATTTCAACTAGTACAAGTATGATGCTTCAGAACTGATAATTCCTACTCTCCTCTTCAGCATGGGGAGTACCACCAATTTAAAAAAAAAACACCAAAACTTAGCACTTTCTTTTCTGATAGTCTATTTAGCTGCAGCCTCTGAGCATGTTATGTATAGTTGTGCAGTAAAGATATCCTGTTCTGCCAGAAGTTGATGAATGCATAAGCTTGCGTCATGTTACAGTACTGAATTTGTCCCTTTGTCTTCTTGAAAAAAACTTTATTTCCTTGGACAAGGCGGTTCCCTAAAGCCTTTTGAGAGTGGCCCTGAACTTGGCTGGAAAAAGGAAAAGCTCACATACGACTGAAAGACGTAGACTTTGGGCATGTCTAATCAGCACTGGGATCATGGAGGAGGTGAGCAGGAGCAGAAGACAGAAAAAGGGGGAGCGCAGGGCAGACAGCACGGGGAAGAAGCAGGATCACCTGCAGCAGAAAGGGCTTTTGGCAGGTGTTAACAGGCTCCTGCCCACGAATCTGGGGTCAGCTACAGATCCACCACTACATGTTAGATCCTTTTCCACATGTCATGGCCTTACACAGGTTCAGTGTGGGTGCAAACCACTTCGGAGAGCCAAGACCCCGGGCCCGGTGCAATTTGGTCTAACCTGGTACGCCCAAAGGCACAGAGAGCCACGGTACCTCAGCACCCGCTTCCACAAACCAGACAGATGTAACACCTGCCTGTTTCTTGGTCATTCACCTTCGTATTTGTTTGCTTCTTTTTACATGGTTTTGCTTTATTATTAAATTTATTTATTTCCAGGCAGCTATGATACCTACAACAACATTTGCACAACAAATTCAGAGTACCGTTTATTTTGGTTGATGCATTCCTAAAGCAAGCTTCTGTGTGAGTTTTTGGGAAAGAAGAAATTGTACCCAAAGCCTCTCTTAAGTATCGAACTCACTTAAAATCACATAAAAACGTTCCTAAAAGCACTCTGTATAAAGCGTCGTGTTACCATTGCTGCACCCTATTTTTCTTGCAAGCCACGGTGTGTGATAGTTGGGTGTAGATGTCCAAGGGGACCCCGAGTTACCTGGCTTGCCTGTGTTCTCCCACAGTGGCAGCAGAGATACTTTCTTCCTTCACATGAATAAGCTTAAGCTTATTATTCAGCGTAATATTTTTTGCAGTTTGCTTTCACAGTGCCACCTCGTAATTGATAAATTAATGCTTAATCTGGTGTCTGTTAAGATTAGAACGAGTAGTTACGATGTCCTTTCATCTGCATTTGTGTGACATCCAGTGGCTGGATGGGTCAATCACAGGCTCCCACTTCTCGCGAAAGGTGTATAAACGGCTCACAACTCAGTTTGAATGCCAAAGCAGGAAACATATTGGATATTAGTGCTAACAGACCAATTGCTTAATTTTGGTTTAAAAATAAGCAGGTGATTAAAGCAGCTTGTTCAAGGGAAGCTGTTACAGATATGTATGTGTGTAATTCATTGTAGCCTTTGGAGCTCTCTCCCACTGCTTCTGACAACTCGTCCCCTCAGTGTTCCCGCTAGGCATGGAGAAGTGAATAAACACTATATTGCCCTAGTCAGAAATGAGTAATTGCTATTTTCCTGCATTTAGCTGTTTACTGCACCAGCATGTGTGTCAAGACTCTCATCAATTTTGTCAGGAGCAGTACTGGGATAAGAGTTAAATATTGATTAAAACCTTTAAAATATCTAAAATAACCAAATATAGCATGACTGACTATGTCATGTAACATTGAATTAGGCTTCTGAAAAGTTGTTTAAATGGCATGATCTAGAACTCCAGCCTTGTGTTTGAAATAACTATGTGAAATTCAAGTAATTGGTGGCAGTTGTGCAAAGCATTTTCTTTGCCATCATCATAACGACAATGACTTTATGGTAGCACCGCTCTCAACATCTGTAGGAGTTTATCCATGCCCTTTCCTTCCAGGATTTCACACAGGTAATGAATCAGTAACCATTGTGTTTATTGCACATTCATATAAAAATCACAGTTATCCCAGATCATCTTTTGCACTCCATTATTATAAATAGCATCTACTAATGCTGAAAAGGAAAAAGATGAGAACATAAAAGTTTCTCTGCTTTTCCAGTCTGCAAGGTCCATAAACCTGCTTAATAAATCCAGCTAATTTCTTGTGTGTGCAGAATTTTTATACAGCAAAAGGAAAAAGACAGTATTTTTTAAAACTATATTTTTAATGTCATAAAACTTAACAGAGAAATTGAGCATTGATGTCTAGTGTCTGAAATGACTTTAAAATTGTGTTTTCAAACTGACTGGATTTCAGGCTCAATATTTATTACTGGTGAACTATTAAAAGGATGTAGAAATATTATTTTTGCCAGTAAATTTCCTGTTAAGATAAATAAATTGGACGCACACAGAAAAAAGACTCTGCAGGCCTGGGTACTGCATAGGAGGCAAATGTTACCAGCAGTGACAGGAAAACAGCAGCTGTGCACCATTCTTGGACACAAAGTCCTCAGGAGTCACGAGGGTAGCGCAGGATCTGTTTTTTCATGCCTGGTTTTGCTGACTATGGAGTCACTTAGTCAACGATAATAATCAGAATAAAAGTCCTCTCCTAAAGTTAGACTAGTTTTATGCTAATCTATGGCAAGGAAAAGCAAGTCAAAGCTGTCAGAATTGTATGTAGAAGAAAACAAAGATCAGATATATGAAAATGCCCTTGCTGAGATCCAGTCCTTTGAGCTGCCTCTTGGAACCACCTTAAGGTATGCATCGTTTAAATAATATTATATTGTTCATGATAGATTTGTTCCATTCTACAGCTGCTCTTTCAGTCAGCCTAATATATTAGAAACTTTGTTTTCCTGACCCTGAAATCTACAGGGAAGTTGAATTTAATTTCAGTGTGATTGGCCCTAAATGAAAAAATACAAACCAAGGTCACCTACTCAGCTCTTTCTTTTCACCAGGACAAAGCTATCTGTTACTGAAGGCTGGCTGCAGATTCTCTGTGAAGAAATAAATTTCTCTTAAACATGAAAACAAGGGGAAAATTGCTCTTTTGTGTAGCAGTGTTTTTAGGTTGATGTTAATAGCTACATTTTTAAAGAATTGATTGCTGCTTATTCTTAGATTTTTAATAAATGCAATCTTTTTTAATACTAAAGACAACTACTTAAGGTTTTACTGTTGACATTCCTAAATATCTGAAGATTTTAATATTTTTTTTCATTTGCAGCTTATGGAAACCATTTAATGGTAAAAGCGCAACTGAAAAAAATTTTCTCTGCATATTCATCCCTACAAAACAGTAATAGATAAAAAAGATTATGATGTTACGTGTTTAAGTATATTGTCAGTATCTGTAGAAGAGTTTTAAAAATAGCCTGCCTGGCACTGTAGGTGTCAGGTTGCAGTGACTATCACTCTAAAGAAAGAAAATTTAATTTACCCTGAAAAATGTATGCGTCAATCTATTACTTCAGTAATTTGGTGATGGAAAGAAAAAGGAGTGTGGGAAGATTGTTACTGCATTTGAGTGATTTCGTGAAGGAAATACTACTGCAGAGGTAGCTCATAAGATTTTTTTCCTGTTTTCTTTCTGCAGCATGCACTTTGTAGGCACTTGTCTAGATTTGGAATAGTTCTTGTTGATTTAGTAGGTGTCATCAATAAATTCATCTGAATCAACACTGAATACGACAAACCCACAAGCATAGACAAGATGTGCGCGGTCTTCGGTGCTATTTATTAAACTAGCGCCCAGGTGTAGTTGCACCAGGGCAGGAGAGATGATGAGTTTGATTACAAGAACTGGAAGGGTGCCAATCACAACTGTAGCTGGCTGGGGCCTAGGCTTTGACGCATTCACCGTTGTAAACTGCTGCCAGTTCCTCACTGCAGAAGTAGCCACACATCACCCTGAAGTTTTACAATTCACCCGGAAGTTTTACACTTTCAGGCCTATTCCTTTACGTTGGATTCCTGCTTGTGCGCAGAAAGCAGGTGTATCCTGTCGCCTGAGCATGCAAAACCCAAGGACTCGCTCATCTTTGGCCACAAACCACAAAGTGTATAATTTAAATGGAATATGGGCTATTCCTCCTTCATTGAAAAACGAAGCCTTGCTGCAACACGTGCTCCAGGGCACCAGGAAACAGTATGCCCGTTTCCAGTGAAACGCCGCAAGCCAATGCACAAAGAGGCGCACTTTCTGGTTTTTCTCTCTTTACCCCGACCCCCAAATTTCTATCACCTAAAGGAAGGAAGGAAACGAGCCGGTGACAGGCAGGTTTCCCCGCCAAGCTGCCGCGCTGGGGGCCCGGGCCGGTGGCTGCTGGCGCCGCCGCCGCCTCCCTGCAGGGCCCGCGCGTACCTCAGCGGGAGCGTTAAGAGCAAAACAAAAAACAACCAAACAAAAAAAACCCCACCCCAACAAACAAACCCGAACTAGCCCGGAGGAAAAGGCCGGGTTTGACCCTATACTCCTTCAAGGAGCCTCCGCAGCGGGGCGCGGGAAGAGCAGCTGGTCCGCCCGTCGCGTAGCCGGGAAAAGGGTCGTGTTTTGGGCTTCCCTGTTCTGTCAGAGGGCGCGGAGGGGGGCAGAGCGGGTGGCGCCGGGCAGGGGCAGCTGCCCGAGGTCTCTATCGGGCAACAGCGCCCAGAGCTGCCCAGGGGACGGAGGGGCTCAGCCGGGCTCCCGGGCCGCCCCCGGCGCAGCCCTTCCCCTGACAAGGGCCGCGGGGCACCGGCAGGCTGGGGCGAACCGGGCGGGCGCGGCCCGCTGCGACCTGCTCCTCCTCGCCCGCCCCTTCCCCGTCCGGGCCGCCGGCCCCCATCCGCGCTGGGAAGCCCACTCCGACGGCTCCCGCTGCCCCCCTCCCGGCTCCGCGGCCGCCTCCGCCCTCGGTCCCTCCCCGGTGCCTCCCGCAGCGGCGCGGCCGGCGGGTCCCTCCCATCCAAGATGGCGGAGAGTCTCCCCGAGCATGATCGCATCCTGCAGGAGATCGAGAGCACCGACACGGCCTGCGTGGGACCCACCCTGAGGTGAGGGGCAGCGGGGGCCGCGGCACCGACGGCGGGCGAGGGTCCCCCGCCCGGCCCGGCCGCCCGCCCCGGGGAGCCGCGGCCCGGCTCGATTCGGCCCGGCCCGGCCCGGCCGCGCTTTCTGACAGCTCCTCCCCAGGGACACCATGGGGCCACCCGCAGCGCCACCGGCGGGAGCGGCCGCTCCGGGCCCGGGGGGGAGCGCGCAGCCCCCAGGGGCGCCCCGCGGAGTCCTGACCGCCGCCTCCCGCCCCGGGCCCTGCGGGGGGCGCCGCGCCCCGACCACCCGCGGGGTAGCGGAGGGAGAAGGGGCCGGTGCGGTGCGGTCAGGCAGCGGGGCCGGCCCGGCCGCGGGTGGCTGTCACCCCCGGGCCGGCGGCGCTGACAGGGAAGGGGGGCCGAGGGGAGGCTGCGGCCGTGCCCCCGCCCCCGGGCTGGCCTCCCTCTGTCATTGTCTGCCGGGGAAGCGGGGCGCTGCCCGGTTTCCGCTGGGGCTGGGCCCGCCGGGGGCGGCCGGGCCGGGGGCGCCCGCCGTGACCGGCTGCCGGCCCCTCCGTCGCCCGGGCGGGGAGGGGCTCCTGCCCCCGCCTTGGACATCGGGAATCTCCCCGGGGTGTGCCGGTACCCCCCGGGTCTGTGCTGAGAACGGGACCGAAACCGTGTTGTGGGTGGGTTTGCATCAGTGGCTGCAGGGCTGCTCTGCATGCAGCCTTTCCTCATGCAGTCTGAAATCTGCCCCGGTCAGGTGCCTTCTGGAAATGTGACAGAGTTCAGAGCATTTCTGAAATGCCGTGACTTCAGTGTTTGGGGTTGTCTTTTGGTTTTTTTTACCTTTTCCCTCCAATTCCACATACTGCCAAATGGCGTAGCCTGCACTTTGAAGAAAAGGTTTTGCTTAATCTTTCCTGTTAGAGAGAAGTGTGTCAGTGCCCTTCAGTTTGAGCTGAGGAGAGAAGGGCAGGGCCTGGAGGGAGTGGATTGGGGTATGGAGGAGGCACAGGGAGAAAAGGGGATGTTCGTCCTGGAGCTGTGCTGGTGCTCAGAGATTAGACATGTCTGAAGGAAGTGAAAAAGCACGGACACTAGCCAAACCAGGGAGAGAGAACCGTGAATTTGCACATTATCTCATTGGGAAGGTACGGAGAGCTCGTGTGCAGGGAACTGGAAAAGGCGGTTTGTGTGGCAGCATGCTGCAGGGCGCTGCTGGCTTCCCCTGGAGCAGGGAGAGCGTGGGCAGGGCTGGGAAAGGGCGAATGTGGGGTACATGGATGGGGAATGTGATGCCAAGAACTGATGGAAGAGAGATGTTGCACGTGCAATGGGTCGTTTTGCACTTTGCAGCGAATGATTTTGTAGTCGGCTGCGTATGTCTGTCTGTGGGTCCTCCAGCGCTGAGGGCTGTGTGGGAGGTGGCAGCCTGGGCATTTGTGCGAGGCTGGGGCTAATTAGTCCTCAAAGAGCCCAGATGGGGAGTGTGGTAGGGTGATACACACATCACCCAGGGGCTGCTTGCGGGGTCAGCCTGGTCTTTGAGGCCAGCTCAGAGCAAACTGTGGTCTGATCTCCCCTTACCGTTCCTTAAACATAGCCAGTGTTGGGAATATAGTATGAAGGTGTTGAAGCTGAGCATCACAAGGAGCTTCACCTGTGAGAGCGTTTGAGTTCAAGTTGAGAGAAAGTAGCTGAGATGCTTTCAGACTTGAGTTGTCCCTGGAGGCAGTTGAGCCATGTTTCAGCTAACAAGCCTAGGCAGATTGGAGCTGATATCTGCAAAAAACACACCAAAACAAAAAACTTAGCAACAAAATATTAAATACAATTGCAGTTTCCCTACCATCTCCAGTATAGAGCTTATATCAGAGGAACCTATGTAAAGGACATACAGAGAATCAGGTAGCACAGTAGAAGAAGGCATGTTTGGGAACGAGTGTGGAGGGGGGAGGGCTGTCAAAGGGGAAAGGGACAATATGAATCTCTTATTCATATTGAATGTTTAAAATGTGTCAAAGTTGTTATAAATATGAATACTTAGTTTCTTAATTTCTTTGCATGTTCGTGTCCTTTCTTTTTCTATTTGTATCTCATCTATCTTGTTATCTTACTTTCAGACGGGGAGTTTTGCATTGCTGACTTTCAGAATTTTTAGAAAAGACATGCACATTGGTTTGATTTAACCTCTAGCGTTCATTTACAAATCAAAAAAGAAGAGGCTAAAGAATGCTTACACCTGGCTGAGTGTTTTGAAGAAAGTCCAGCCAAGGTCACAGAGATATGCTACTACTTTATAAGAACAGCAGTGTTTAAAATCAAAACTGTAGCTATCTGTTCAGCTTGCCTGTTAAAATTTGTGAATTGCTGTGTAAAACTAAAGGCCTAAAATTCCACATATGATTTCAAGATCTGTTTCAGTGAACAAAAGTGTGAATGTAAAATGGAGCATTATTTTTTTTTTGCACAAGATTTAGGTTTTGCTTGCTAAACAGTAGAAATCAAAGAAATGAGTCGAGTAATTCTACATGCAGTTGCGCAAGGTTACAACATAAAGTGATCCATTGATTTCCAGTTGTGGAAGCCATTGAGGCCAGTTGTCTCATGTAATGACTGAACTTACATTAATTTCATTATGTGAAATGGAATATATTTGTAATCTATGGTCTGTAATGCTGGGAGAACATTTATAGCATCGTGACATGAAATAAAGTACCAACATACCTACTTAAATAAGAGAACAAAACAAAGGGCTTGAGGTGAGCGGTTCAGATAAGTAGCATGAGGTAATACTAAATGATGAATCTTGTAGGATATGCAAGATCTAACTCATCCTTAATTGTTCACGTCAAGATCTTAACGTCTTCCTAATGCATCCATGCTTCACAAAGAAAGTATAATTTTTTTGTGGGCTGTGTGTAGATTCCATGGAAACACGTTTCTGTTCTTGTTCAGTGTTTTGTTTGCTAGTTTGATATAGCTGTCTCTGCCAGGGTGCTGTTTCCTATCCTGCTAGAAGAGCGGCAGTGCTTGCGCTTATGATATAAAAAGTAATAGCATAAATTGATATATGATGTTTTTGTGTGTAATTTACCGATAAGGAACAACATACAGACTGATCCTGCAGGTGATTTTCTACTGCTGAGATCCACCCATGTATAGGGATGTGAAACACAAGTCCTTTATAGGAGGAATCAAGGTACAGCTAGAACAATTGGATTGATTTGCTATTTAGGAGAGTAAGTTAGTTCCTAAAGGTCGCTCTGCATCTCAAGAAATAGCGAATTAAGAGATTGTATTTGATTAAATTAGTTTGTATTGTGTTTGATAAAATCAATTTTCTTTTAAAATTTTAAGTGGATGAACTTATTGATTTAAAATTACTGGTATTTAACTTGCATCTCTAAATTTAGGGACACACACTGAATCCTTATAAATGAGACTTAGATCAACTGTATAACATGGCTTTCATTAAATGGGCAGACTGTGTATATAGCAGGCCAGGATTAATTTTTTTTCAGCAGACTGGGAAACTTTTATCAACATCTTTCTAGCTTTAATGGATGACTAAATGAGATTAATGACAACACCTGTTAAAGGCCCGTCACTCTCACCTTCTTATATAACATGTTAATATCTTATAATTCGTGTCATATACATACTGTTGGTCTTTGCAAAACCAGGGGGAGTTGTCATCACATTTCTAATCTTTATAAAGGAAAAAGACAAAAAGAAAGAAAGGCAATTCCCATATACCTCTCCACAAAAAAGATAAATGTATTAAAAAGTTAGTAAGAAAAGACTTTCAGGCCCTCACTGAACTCCATATAAATACATATTAACAAAATCTCAAGAGTAAATTTTTAAGAGTATCTTCACACTTCTTGACTACTCTGTTGGATGTGCCAGGGTAATTAGTAAGATAAATTATATTTGTAAGAAAATAATTGACCTTATCTGCTAGTTAGTTGGTTTTATGTTGGTTGAAATAGGTCAAACAGTAGAGCTCAACAGAGTAGAAGATGTTGTGATGCCAGTGTCCTGCTATACTATACTTACAAGTCTCTTTGAGCTTGTGGTAATGTGTAATATTTCAAATCCCTTTTTTAAAAATAAATGAGTTAACTCTTAAACTCTCGCTTGGCAATGTATTGCATAAGCACATGGTAGACTTTTTCTGAACACTTCATCTCATGAGCTTCGCATCACGGACTCTGCATTGTTCTGTGATCCCCATGCACAAGCTGTCAAAGGAGTACCTCCATGCCCACAATCAGTTGACTAAACAACTAATACAAAAGTAAAATAAATTTAAAAATTATGGGGGAAGCGATGATGGCAATTTTGTAGTTAAGGTGAAGTTGATAAGGGGGTGCTATGTCTATTGGTATATCTGTAAGTGGGATGTACTCTGTGGCCGTGACCCACAGTTGCAGCCTAGAAAGTGCTCCTCAAAAGTCAGTGTAAAAGTGCTTTTAAGCAACTTCTGTATTCCTCTGCTCCTGAAATCTGTCATCACCAAGCTGTTGCCTGGTAGATGTTAAAGCATCTTCTAGGTGCTGGCCATGAAACTTCTTTGCAGACTTATTAGAGGGTCTCCTATGAAGACACCTCAGTGGCATGTTGTCTCTGGCTACAGGAGTCACACTGACAAGCACCGTTAGGTTGATGCATTTCTGTCTGATGCTGCAATATGCTGTGGTGACCTCCCACTGACCTAGGACTGCATTGCACTGGTAACAGCAGCACTGGGCCACCCAGCTGCAAAGCAAAATCACTTCTGCGTGGTGCTGCTTTTTTCTCATTTAGGTTGAACAGAGTTTGGAGGTAGGATGTAGATTTGTTGTGAGCCTCATAAAGGAGTGTGGGTGAAGTGTTAGAAGTGATTGATAACTGTTCATCCTGAACTGTCCTTGTGTTGCAGTCAAGCTGAAGGTAAAAGGCACACTTCAGTAAGGCATCATTAGAGGAGTAAGTTGAGGAAGTGAAGGTAGCAGTAGTTGTCCAAGCAAGACTGTTTTGTCCTTTCCTGATCAAGGTTTCTGAGAAAATTCAGAGGTGGAAATGCGGAGTGAGAGTCTAATTCTCCTGCTTTTACTGAGTTGTGGTGTGTTTTGCAACTGCAGGTGCTTTGCCCAGACTGAGGGCCATAATTTGTATTTTGGAGGTATTCTTGTGTCCATTGAGGGGGCCTGTCCAAAGCCAAGTGAGCAAAGAGCCTAAAATACCCTTTGGAGTATGGCAGGGTGCTCTGAAGCCTCAATGTAACTTGTGTTACTGAAGGTATGCACTATTATTACCGGCAGGTGTGATTCTGTATCTTTAAGCAGAATAGTTAGTAAGCAGTAGCACAGGCAGTATGAATGACTCCTCTAGATGTGGGAAGATAGTACAGCATTAACACAATCGCAGGCTGGGAAATATTTTTCTGAGCACTTGCCTATGGGCTGTTGGGATTTGGGATGTGGTTATTCAATGACAAAATGTGGTTGCCTTCATTTTTGCCCTGTGGTCTTCCTTGTCAGGTATGATTCTCTGAAGGCATTTGTCTGAGTTTTCTTTATTTGGTTTTGGATTATGAGCCAGCAATTCGCATTTTTTGTCTATAGCTTAGTCTTGTTTTAAACATAGAGGACTCTGAGGTGAGCAACCAATGCTTTGAATCAGAACTGAAATGGTTTGATCATGTATTTCAATTTCAAATAGTATGATAATGTTTTACAATACTGTAAGCTATTTTTATGGTTTGAAGATCAGCAGTCTGTATGTTCGTCAATGGTCTGTCTTCAAGCCCTGCTCCGTTTTCAAGTTAATGTGTTTCATTCCTCGTTCCCTTTCAAACTGAAGTTACAAAGTAGCCCAAAGCAACTAGAAATTCCTTTTGTGTTAGCTGTGGTCTTTTTTGGATCAGGTTGCAGAGTGTACTTTGATGTATATTTATATATCAGTTTATCTTTATTATAATAGCTAACTCCTATTTTGCAACTGGGTTGCTATAGAGTAAGGAGAATGGCCTGCTCACTGGGAACAGTGTGTCCTGAAAAACTGGTGGCTGGCTTGTAGAGGCAGTTGCAGGTTTTGTTATTTGGTGCAGGATTTGATGGTGTTCTGAGTGTTTAAGTTGAAAGGCAACAGTCAGTTAAAGCAACTGTCTGTGAGCAGATCTATCTCCATGTATATTGCTATGAAGGAGCAATATTTTTTTATCGCTAGTCCATTACATAGAATCAAAACAGCACAAAAAGAGTATGTGCTGTAAACTGATAAATCTGGCATTTATATATTCAGCAGAAGAACTGCAGTTCTGATTTTTCTGTATGCTAGCCTGATATTTCAGGCTGATTTGCCATTGGTGGCAAAAAATGTTTTAGAAGAAGGTGAGGATTTGCTTCCATTGTGGCAAGTTTCAGCATAGTACTTCTCTACTTTTTATGAAGCCTGGAACTGTTTGTGGGTAATCATATATGTGCTGCATTTTTCTATTCTGCAAAAAATCTTTAGCTTCAATGCTGATTAAGTTTGTCATGAAATATGTGTCTGCAAATCAGGTTATCTTGATCTTTTTAAGTGTTCATGCATCAGCTTCTGACTCAGTTCTTGCAGTGTTTTCCAAATGGGCAACTGCCAAGTCAAGCTTTAACCTAACTAGGAACCTATGTGAAGAATACTTCTGAAATAGCTCTCTCCAATTTCACAAGCATTACCAAAGAGCTTGAAATTGTTCCCATGTTTAGGAAACATGTTTCAAAATACATTAAAGCTTTCAAAATAGAGGGATCATCTGCCAAGAGATCCAGAATAGCGTACTTGATAGGTGGTTCATGCTGTTTGTATTGTGTCTCATCTAAACTTAGCCTTCTCATCATATGAACTACTTATTCACTGTTACATCAGTTAAATTCAGGAAAGCCAATTGTTATTCATGTTGTTCCTTCATCAACTTATTCTTCAAGCTGATTTTGTTTCGTGTCTGTTCACCCAGATTTTGGACCTGCCGTATGCATAGGAGATGCATAATTTTACATCCTTCACAAATGCCAATCACATGGGTACTTACTTTCTTGCAGATTTTTTTGGGGGAAGCCAACAGCATACACTGTACCCTAGCTTTCTGTGTGTGCTGCTGAACCATTGCTCTGAGACTTTGCAATTTCTTCAATACAGATGTCTACCTGAGGAGCCTTAGCATAATTCAATTAAATATAAGTCTGTTTTTGATGTGTAAGTGCTAGAGCGTTTGCACATACAAGGCTGAAACTACAGCAACTGCAGTTAAGCGAGTTTTGTCATGTTGCATTTTATGGATTACACTACTAAAATGAACTCATAAAAATCTATGAGGATTGATATTTCTTAAATAATGCTTCTAAGATAATGCCAAGAATGGGTTTGCAAATAGGAAACTATTTCTATGGGTTGTAGTAAACTACTAAGTATTAACTCATTCAAAAACACCAACCTAGCTTTGCATCAGCATCAAGTAATCACATGAGATTTTATCTTACTGAAGGGCTTGCTATGGCTAGTTCTAAAATCTAGCTGTTGCCAGTCTTTCTGGCTATTACCTGGCGATGGTTGAAATGCCCAAGCCTAATCCCTGTCACCACAGACCTTGGTATAACAATGACATCATGTTCAGTTTGATGTTCAGCTTAAAGTGTGCTCAACAATGCATCTCTTCCTCACCTTGCCTATGTCTACTGAGGAGTTACTTGTATGCCTGACAGAGTGTGTCCTATGCAGGAAGGAGTTAACGATCTCTCCTGGAGCCTGGCTGAAGCCCTTCCTGTGCCTCAACCTTTGCCAGTAATACCAAACTACTAGGGAACTTAATCACTGATGCAGGTATTATAAGGAAAGAAGCAGGTTTTAGAGTGCGTCAGCCTTGATGAAAAGACTTGGGGTTTGACAGAGAGGACCTAAAAGATGTCATTGAACACCTCTGCACTAGGGACCTGTAGAGAGGGCTGGGACTTTTTTTTTTTTGTTGTAGCATGAGAAAGGCGTTCAGCTCTAATACTGTAAACGGGATTTTCACTATGTCTTGGGGAAAGTAATTTGCTTGCAAAACTGCAGTGAGTGTAACCTGCAATTCTCCCATGAATCAGAGTAATACAAAATTAATAATGCATATACTGTAGTATGTGTACCTAGGGGGATACTTTTGAGACATTTCAGCTTCAAAAAGAAGTGTTTAAACTTTCAAGTATCGCATCCTTCAATTTTAATACACTCTACTTTGCTTTCTATTACAGGCATTTAGATGTTTCTGTTGGTAGCAGCTCTCACTGGGATTTTCACAGTTTGCACACTTCCTTATGCGTAGGATGACTTTGAATGATCTCTACCCCATTGATTTCAGCGAGGCAATGTTTTTTTCTGAGTTAATTTCAACATAAAAGTAACATAGTTGATATTGTTTCATACTGTATGTTTGTTCTGTTTTGTTTCATAAACTTAGGAAACTGTAATCAGGTAGCTAATGCATGCTACCTCCTCTTGAAATGTGGAGTTTCTGTGGCGTGCTGGAGTGTCACCTTTCCCTAAGGCATGAACAGATTTTTCTCTCTCTTAGTCTGTTTATCGAGCAGGTAGAGGACCGCAGTAAGGTAACAAAGAGTAGTAGAAGTCAGCTGCTTCAACACTGTTAATTGCCTCCCAACAGAGAAAACCACTGTGAGATAGTTTTAGTTGGGCTTTTGAATTAAAACCACATTTTTTTAAAAGTCGTCTTTGACTGTCTTCAGTGATCCTGGGAGATGTGCACGTGCAAAGGATATATAGTACAGGCTATTGATTTGCGTGAGAAAAAGACATGATTTTCTATGTATAGGCTATGTGAGCTCATAGAGTTAGCAAAAAATAACAATAGAAAAATATTGGAAAATACATGCTTTGGTTATATGTTTGCAGAGGAATGTGACACATCAAAGAATTATATGCTTTGATCTGCATTGAATAGAATACATTCTTAATGTAACGGTTTTTGAAACTTTAATTGTTGGATCTTTTACTTAATCTGGAACTTCTTGATTTCTAAAAGAATATATTTACATCTTTGTAGTGTTGGTATTCAAAGGCTATTTTTCAATTTAGTAAGTAATTTAGACATTTGTGACATTAAATGTTCTGTTGGATTTTCATATGACTCATGAAGGCTCTACAGAAACAATTGGTATGTATTTATCTTGAAGATTGTCTAAAGTGCCCCAGATAAAGAAGACAGATTAGCAATAGGTTGTAATAGATGGCTGATTATTTCTGGGACATGCGTAATAGAAATCTGATAAAATCTTTGAAAATAACTTAAAAGCTCACAATTTCATTTATAGGTGAATCCATTGCTCCTAAAATGGAACAATTTATGTTACAGTCTATGGAAATATTAAGGGAAGATAAGAATATTGCTATATGGACTTCAGTTTCTTATTTTATTTTCTGTGAAATAACATAGGTCTCAACTATGTCCACTGTATCTGTTTAGGTAAATGAAACAGATGGTCAGACTTGACATTTTGTTACGTGGCGATAGCTAGTACCAAAGTGAGCGAAGCTGGTGTTTGCTGTCTTTTTAATCTACTATTACAACATAAAATTAGAAAAAAAAAAATAGTAGTGCAGGACTTGTTTTTCAGTTTCTTGCTTCATACATCAGTTAAGTCGCACAAAGGCTTAGCAGGAAGAGGCATCTCCTTGGTCAGCAGTGTAAAAACAGGAAGGAGGAAGTCTATTGCAAATCTGGGTTTACTGATTATCAGTTCATGTTTCGCTGCAGAGGATGTCCATTAACAGCCATCAGCGTGATCCATTGCTTATCCAGCATGAACAATGACTGCTGTAGTGCTGCTACTACAGAATATGGACCCTGCTTATAGGAAGTAATGTTAACTAACAAACTGTACTCAGCCCTTTCCTGCTCATAGAAACAGGATACTATTAGTGAGAACAATTCACAGAAATGGCACATCCAGGAAAACCAGGCAAGTAAAGCATAACAGCTAAACTAAGATTAATAAAATCTTTTCTCTGATTAGGCCGTAGCTTGAGTTCTGTGTCGTTCTGGCATGTAATGTGATCTTTTAAATAGAGTGGTGAGATGTAATTATGAATAAGGATGGCAGAACTGGACCCTAGGTAGCACCTGGCATAGAAAGGCTGCTTAGATTTTAAGAAATATGCCTATTACAGTAACTCCAGTTGAATTACAGGAAACACCTGGACATTATTTTACAAAGCTTTTTAGGGTGTATGCAGAAACCTATATGAAATTACTCCATGGAAAAATCCCTACAAAGTTTGCAGTTTGTGTAAACAGAAAATATCTTTGTATATTGTAGGACAAAGGAAGTTTCTGCAGGGTTTCCTGTGAAATTGCAACTTAAATGGAGTGTGATACAGTATCGTGGTTAGGGACGCTGTGGTTATAGTCACAATGACAGGTCTGTTTTAAGGGCACAATCTTAATTTACATGGTCAGTGTTTTGTGCTTGCATCAGTTTCACTGAGCTCATCATACAAATTTGAATTGTGAATATTATTTTATAACTTTATTTAATCTCTTTTTTTTATCAAATAATAAATGGAGGGAGAGGACAAACATCTACTGGGACACTTGCAATGTGTGTATGGGAGCTAGTTGAGAGCATCTCTAGCCTCAGTACAAAGTTGGCTTTGATAGCAAGACATGAGTTCTAAAATCGTGATTTTCCACAAGCGCAGTTTCTTCATTTGAGACTTGGTTTATTTGTGTGTGTGTTTTGTTTTAAGTATTACTTTGAAAAATGGAATGAAAATTGTATGTCTGAGTTTCTTTTTTTTGTGACTTGGTTTAACTGATCCAAGGGATCAAAGTGATCAGTTAAAAATTAATTTTTTCCCACAATGCTAAATCTGAAGCTCTACAAATGAATCTTTTTTCTTGCATCCCTTGCAGTTCAGAAGTTGTGTCATTGGGCTTACCGTCCATGTCAAACTTCTACAGCTATTGTGCAGATATGTGTAATTCCCATCATCGTCACAGCATTCATGGAGTATTGTAACTGATTGGTACTTACTAAGTAGTTATCAGTACCCTTAAAGGAGTGTGTGCATACAGTTTTTAATTGCTTCATATGTCTTTTGTAATCAGGAAATGAAAGACACTGTGGCAATGTAGGCAGGGGTGGGGAACCTGCAATTCATCCTAGAAATGGGACAGAACACAATGGGTTGGGGGTATGTGAAAATGGTGGAAGGTGGCAAGTAATTAGTGAGGAGCTACTTTGTCCTGTAAAAAGATTGGTGTTTTTTTCTCTATTTTCTGGTGCTTTTTTTTTTTTAAATAGATGATCTGTTTTAAGAGTCTTTCCTGCTGTTAGAACCTGTTATCATAAATGATTACTAGGAAGAGAATTGTTCACTCTAAAAATTTGCAGTAATGCTCCATAAGCTCAGAGATATTTCTTCTGAATATGGGTCGCAATTAAAAATCAAACCATTGCCCATTTAAAAAACCAAACACGCACACACAAAAAAAACCAACCCAAACCTTCGAGAAAGAATAGATTTTATTAAAAACCCAAAAGGGGTTTGTTAACTGTTTTTTTTTTTCTTTATCTAATAGACCATTTTAGTAATTATTTTTAATTTACAGTTATTTATCACCAACCAGGAATTCATATTATCTTCTGGATAATTTTCTTATAAACGTATGGAGCTTTTATTTTTAATAAAATAAAGTTTTCAAGTTCATTTTTACCTGAAGCCTGAGTACCTGAGCAGTTCTGCTTACTATTGAAAAGTTACAGCTATTGCCATAGATATAAGGGACAAAATTACTTTAGTTCTCATTCTGATTACTCTTGCACTTCACTTTTCCATGCTAAACTCCCACCAAGTAGATTACAGTGGAAGTTGTGTTTGGGTTTCTGATTATTCTCATTTTTTAGTGGGAAGATGACGTAGATGTGAAGACTGGGGATGAGGAGGGAAAAAGCAAATTTGGGGTATTTGCTGAACTCTCAAAAAGTATTTTTAGGCTCCTCTCCTTTTACACTTACTAGTCTATATGCAGTTCCTTTGCCTACCTTTCCAGTAGTTCAATCAATGTATTAAATTAATTTCTAAGCTTATGGTATTTTTTGACCTGTAACTTTTTATTTGCCTCTTCCTTAGTGAAATGCTAATCCTCTTTTAAACCCATTTGCACTCAGGCATTTAATGACCTGTGTTCTGGTTGCATGCACAGAAAATATTTGTATGAAATGATAGCAGAAATATACTTTTGAAGCTGTACTGTAACTATTTGTGAAAACATCTATGATAGTGGCTTAGAGTTACAGTGCATATGTATGGAGCTGTCATTATATAATGGATCAGACAATTTGAGCATAATTGATTTCTTTAAAGTATTATTATTTTGTAAAGGGTCAGGCGGAATTCATGGCAGGTTAGGTTTTATGATTCTTGGCTGAATTTTTGCTCTCTGGAGATTAGCCTTTTTGCTTACTCAATGGCTGGTATTTTTGTGCATAGAATGGTGCCCTCTGGTGCTTCAATAGATTTTTGCATGTAAGCACAAAAAATTGTCAATAAGACCTATTAAATACATATTTTTCATATTGTGTTTTGAAAATAAAAATTTTAGGGAGCTTTTTATGGTATAAACTAACCTTTTTTGAGACCTGGATTCAAATCCATTTATGCCTGTCTCTCCCTTTAGCCCAGCTGGTAAGAAAAGACCAAGGTGAAAATATCCCTATTGCAATAAAATTGAGCCAGTGACTGAGACATCTTTCTCCTTTAGGTTAAGCTGTCTCTGACTATTCCTCGTTCATTTTTTCCCTCGTTTGAGTACTTTCTGCACTATCTTGTATTTACCTAGACTAGCATTAATATGACTCATATTGTCCAGTTGTTGGGATGAGTCAGAAAAAAAGATCTCTCTGCCTCTATACAGAGTTCTGGGAAATATAAACAAATAACCTGCTACACATTACCAGAAAAACCTTTCAGCTCTGCTTGTGCTCTTCATGGATGCCCTGCTTGCCCCATCAATTAGGAATGAAAATGTACCTGCCCTGTCACTGATTCGCAGTACTGATGTCTAACTAGTCACTCAAGGTAATGTTCTCTCATTCCAGATTGAAAATTAAGATGGTATGTTGTGGTTTGGGTTTTTTTTTGGTGCCAAAATCAAGTTCAAACTTCTGTCTCCAGCATCGGTGATCCCCCCCCCCAAGTTTGAAGACTTGTACTGAGTGAAAGCTTACTCTTCAGAGTTTCATGATGTGAATCAACCACAAGTTGTCTGTAGGTTCCTGTAGCTGTATAGATCACAGGTTGAAAGCAATTGTAATACAAACTGACCATGTCTTTTCAGTTTTGCTTGGTTCAGATTTGTGCTATATTTCAGACCAGTGGCATCCACTTCAGGGGCCCATAAAGCTGAAGAGGAGCCTTGGGGTTCTTCATTCAGAAGTATATAAATGTAAACAAAATTTGAAAGAACTATATATTACACGGGTGTTAAGGTTCAACCCAAGCCGGCAACTAAGCACCATGTAGCCACGTGCTCATCTGGAAGGGTTACCACTTCGTCACTCGCTTCCCACCAGAATTATGTGTGTGTGTGTTGTAAACTCTATTAATTTTGTCTTGTAATTTAAAAGAATTAGCTATAGGATGCTTTCAGGATTCTGTGTCTCTCTCCAAGATTTTGCAATATAGTGATTTGTCTGCCTGATAGTTTAACTCTGAAAAGTGCAGAATTGCTATCAGGATTGCTTGCAGTGCCGTATTCTGCTGAAATGTACACCTTCAGATAATTATTCAAAGGTAGCAATTACTTTATTTAGATAAGTGTAGGTAATTTCTGAGATGCATTTATGGAAAATAAGCTTCAGTATCAGAAATAAACCTTACTGTACTATGCAGGGTGTTCCATAATAGGTAAATCAGGCATGCATCACCTCAGTTGTGTTTGCAGTTTTGAGAAAAAGCCTAATTTCGGTCCATGGCCAGAGATGGCAGCGCTCTTGAGTGCACATACACTCTCAAAAAGGCCAGTGCTTTAGGTCAGACTTCCTTCTGAAGCCTCTGAAATAGCGTGTGTATAGTGTCCTGACAGTACGGAGTCTAGAGGATGTTAGTAAACTTGTTTAATTTGTCTTCTTACTTCTCACCAAGATCAGAGAGTTGTGATACAAATTGCGAATTTCTTTTAAATAATGTGATGATGTATTTCTTTAAAGGTAAGCAGTTCTGTCTCAGGAGGTTTTTCGCTAGCATGCTAAAGAGGGTTGAGTTGTAATTGTTCCCACAAGATGGAGCTGTCTACATATGTAATTAATATGGAATGTATACTACTCATGAATCTTAAGGAGCTGGTTTAGATCACAGATCACCATTTTATTAGTAACCCTGCAGAAAACAGTACAATATAGAACATAAAATAGTAACTTTTATTTTAATAAGGAAGGGTAATCTTGTGGTTAAGGCAGTGCATCAGGATGTAGACAGTATTGATTTCTTCCCTCCCAATTTTAAACATTTACTCCCTGTATGATTTTGAATTAAATATTGTGATAATACCCCTGAGAATTATCAATCAGTACTTTATTTATTGTCATTAAACTGAAGTATAAGTAGCTTTAATATTGAGAAAAAATAATAAATACTGATTTTTATAACAGTGAATACTGTATTGCCTATGCTACATTGTGTGTGCTTCCAGAATTTCTGGCTATGTTGTCTGGAATTGTTTGATAACATTTTAAAGACAAATCTCCTGATCGCAAGTTATTTCCCTCTCTCAGTATTTTAACGGCATGTCTGCCAGTGTTGGCAGATCTGGAATCGATAAAAAGGTACCAAGACAGCCCTGCTGAACTGCAGCTACTGGATACCCCAAAGTCATCAGGCAATATCTAAGTCCAAAAAGGCAGTGCATTGCTACCACCAAACAAAGTTTGGTGGTACAAACTCAAGTATGGAGTTCCTCTTGCACCATATTTTTACAGTCTTGTTCTCATTTTAGGTCTTTTTGGTCTACTGTGTTTTACTACTGTTTTCACTTACTGTTGTGTTACACAACTTACAAGTACACAGCAATAGGTGGAAGTCTCCTGCCTTTGTGATAATAATACTTCTTTCTCACTTGCTTTTGAGAACATTGAAAGGAGACCTAAACTTGGAGACTCCTTTCACCCTTAAATAAAAGGCTCAAGGAAGCAGTAATAAATGGAACTTTTTTTTGGTTTTCGCTTTAGCATCCAGTGCAGTATAGACGGTGAGTCCAGCTCATTCAGAGGAAGCTCACGTATGCCTGATATCTGTGAAGGCCCTATCTGATGCCTCTGTCCCTCCTGATCTTTTTATTTCTTCTCCAGGAATGGAAGTCTGGAAGCAGGTGGATGTCCCTCTATGTCCACCCTGTAGGTTCCGATGTCTCTGATCCTTATAGAGACAGAGCAGCACTCATGTAACCAGCTCATACCATGTATTTTGGAGCACTAAAGTATCAGTTGTTGAACTTTTTTCTCATCCCTTCCCCATTTTTTTTACAGGTAACAGTGATATGGTCTATATCATAGAAAGAGCTTCCCTCTTTGTCTTCAGATGCAGAGCATCAGGTTGCCTAACGAGAGCTCACTCAATGCTGACTGTGTGTCTTGCACCTTTCTTTCCTCCCAGGCCAGGTTGCTGCTTCTCCCTCCAGCCAGCACCAGGTTCTGGGTGCAGGTGTTTCCCACTGGCAGGTGTGGGTCACTCATGATCTTCCACCACAGCCCTTTAAACCTCAGTCATCCTGGGCAGCCCTGAGGGGGTCCCTTTCAGGCAGTTGGACAAGAACCTCAGGAGGAGAGGCTCACTGTCACACATTTGCTCCTTCCAGCTGTCATTTCAAACTGCAGTGGTGGAAAGGGTGAGGGGTATTTTTCCCTTTGTGAACCACTTCATGAGTCAACAATCTTATATTTTTCCCCAGTGCACTTTGGAGGAAAGAGCCTGCCTTTCAGTACCATAGCCTTATTTTCCTATCATAAGCAAAAGGGAATAAATATTCTAGGAATATTTTATTGAATAGATTTTTCCTTGAGAAAATATCTGAAACAAGCAGGCTGTCAGGGATTGGCTTTCTTCCTTTGGCATGTAGGGCAACTTATTACCTTTCTTATTTCTCTAACTTCATTTGCTTCTCTGACTATGTTGTCCAAGGTCAAAAGGAACTCAAAAAGGATGAAGGATCTGGTTACAAGAGTCTTTTCAATCTCTTCTATACCCTGTTCTTCCTTGAAAGGCAAAGTTCTTGTCAGACACTCAGCTATAGGTTTGTTGAACTGGTGGTGATGACCCCAGACCTTGGCAGAGCACAGCTGTTTGGTTAGAAAAGAGGATCTTGAAGAATATGGGAAGTCATACTTCTCCGAGAAGACTGGGAGGGAAGAGCTTTCTCTCTCCTTGAGAGGTTTAGAGGCTTTGACTCACTGTTGCCTGGTTCTTGAACTTCAGACTGTACTTCTGCAAGCAACACTGAGATCGTTGGAACTTCAGCCTTTTTTTTTTTTTCCCCATCTTAAGGTTATTTTTTATTTTTTAAAGCAGCTTCTCTTTACAGATTTCTGGAGAAACCTTTGTAATTATGAAAGAAATTAGAGGCTAAAAAAAGCAATTTAAAGATTTTTCATCTGATTTTGTTTTGAACGCTTCTAGCTTGGAGTACAAACATGTCTGTATATGTATGGCTAAATCATCCTTGGATTGCGGCTCTCATTCTATCTGAAAAGTTGCTTCAAAAATTATCTGCCTTTACTGTTGTTGCAATATCAAGTTATTAATTAAATTTTGGAACTGCCTTGGGAGGCTTCATTCCTTTGATTTCCAGTACAGTTCTCTGCTGTAATACCACTTTTCTTGCTTCCTCTGCTAATGTCTAAAGCTTTAAATTGCCCCATCTCCTTTGCTTGCTGTTATGCTTGAGCATTTTTCCACGCAGCTTTGTATTTCTGACGCAGCTCAACAAGCTACAACGGTAATTTCTCCAGGAGTCATGTTTCCTGCTTGAAGTTTATAAGTGTACTATTCGAACAATGAGTAAAAGAGGCCAAAAGACCTGATTTTAGCCATTCTTGAAAGTTAGATCCCATTGAGGTAGCAGCCTTAGGCGTATGCATGTTGTGGTTTTGCTTTGGGAGACATTGAGCGTGGGCAGGAGGAGGCAGGCAGCAGTGGGGATTGCCTTCCGCCAGGGGTCCGGCTGCTGCCACTCAGTGCTCCGTTCCTTCTGCCTGAAAGCATCCAACCCTGATTTAGTTGGATAACTCTGATGTTAGGAATACCAGAAAAGCAAATTTGTATGTTTGCACTACTTTATATTTAGCAAAGAGTGGAATTTGATGGAAAAGCGATCCATGCTATTTGAGGTAGTTGGAGAAACTGATTCTTTTGTACCCGTATTTGAGCATTAGGGCATAAATAACAGAGCAGTGAGGCTCAGGTCAACCATGATGTAACTGGTTAAGCACCTGGATTAATGCCATAAGGGCTGGGTTCAGTTCTCAGTTTTGCGCCATCTCTTTCTTTTAATGTTGATTTTGGTGGAGTGGATCACAAATGATGCCACCGTAACATAAAATTTGCATGCTTTTCTTTTTCAGAGAGAAATTTCATTAAAGATCCTTGCATACTATTTTCAACTGGGGGGAAAAATAAACTTCGATTTTCTTATTTGTATTTAACAGGTCTGTATATGATGACCAGCCAAATGCACACCAGAGGTTTATGGAAAAACTAGATGCCTGCATACGTAACCATGACAGGGAGATAGAAAAGATGTGCAATTTTCACCATCAGGGCTTTGTGGATGCTATTACAGAACTTCTTAAAGTTAGGGCTGATGCAGAAAAATTAAAGGTAAGGAACTAGTTTTTCAGAGTTTCATACATCATTGTCTTTTAATTTAAAAGAAGGAACTTAGCACTCTTACTGAAGAATAAGAATTTAGTGATTGTCACATACACTCTGATGTTTGAAACAGTTTTTTAGAAGTGGATTATTTAGGATTTGTGATTAGAGCTGTGTTGCCTGATCCAGTAATTTACATTTACAAGGCTGAATATTTTATTAGATCTAATTCTGATTTTTTTTAATGTATGTTTTCAGAAAATGTTACCAAAATTATTTTGCCCTTTCTAAAGGCTTGCTCAGAAGGTAAAGAACAACAAATGGTAAAACTAATATTTCTTACGTAGGTCTTTTGCTAATCATGCATTTACACATCAGACCTTAGAAAAAATTAAAATCTTGATTAGAAAAATAAAAATACTGCAATTATGCATGAAAAATAAATTTTCTGTAACGAGTAGGAGAGTAGGTGGAGTTAGTAGTTTTCATTAGAAATGAGAACTAAGATTTACTCCCAAATCAGAATGCAGAATAGTGAATTATGAGATCCGTCCCTTTTAGCTCTCTTTACACTTTTGAGAGCAAAATATGCACACCAGACAGAATGAGCATAGTTCATCAGAGGTTATGATTAGAAGAGCATTATATAAAGGATATTCAGATAACAAGAGACCAAATACAGCGTCAATGAGGTCATTGAGCATCTTTGTTCAGAAATTAATGAGATTTTTAATAAACTAGAATGTGCTTCCTTATTATGATGACCTAATGAGTCACTTACTATGTGGGAAAATCTGAGGTCGAGCTTTGCCTGCACCTGCAGCATTAAAATGTTGCTGTGGTTTGGAGATTTCCACGTTTGATGTTAATCAACCACCCAGTGTTTGCATTCAGCAAAGTATGAATGTTTAATTACCATAAAATGCAATCACCATTTCTTACAGACAATGAATGGCCCATAGAGCTCATTGAGGTTATCAAAAAGGGACCAGTGGTCAATTGGGTCAATGATTTGAATTGTTTGACAGACCTACAGAAACAAGGAAAGTTCAAAAATCCCAAGTAAATTTGAGAAGTTTGCCACAGAATCTGTTAGAAAGAACTGTCATAAGTAATTGAAGTTAACAAAAGCCCTTTGCGATCAAAAGTTCAAGTTCAAGCTGTAGAGTTAATTTGAATTTGCATTTCTTTGTTCTAAGTTTCTCATGAAGCATGATCTGATTACAAGGGTGAGCAGTCACATCAGGGCAATATATGCATATTTGTCTAACAAAGGTGAAATTATTTTTAAGGTCCAAGTTACTGATACCAACCGAAGGCTTCAGGATGCTGGGAAAGAGGTGAGAAAATGGTGCTTCCTATATGGGCATTATGAATATTTGTAGCAAATTAAATTTATTTGCATAATTTAATTGTGATTTTCCTTTTTTTTTTTTTTTAAATCTCTAAGGTGATAGCCCAAACAGAGGAAATCATCAGATGTAGAGTTCAGCAACGGAATATTACAACAGTTGTGGAAAAACTACAGTTGTGTCTTCCAGGTGAGTGACCTATAGCTAAATATGATGGCAAATTAAATAAAGTAAGTTACAATAGCCAAAATGGAAAAGAATTTTATTTTTTAAGTTGTGCTCCTGTAACATTCAGTTTAACAAAGAAAGCCCCCAGGTTTTAAAAAGATGTCAACATGTATGTTCCATGACTTTTCCAATATTTGACATAGAGCAATTATGCCACTTTGTGAGAAGACAGTGAGACAGACATAAACGATGCAAGCAATGTAGCCACATGCAGCTTTAAATGAAGTAATATTTTTAATAAGATAAGCAATGTATGTTTTGCTTAAGAGGGTGTTTTTTACTGTTTGAATTCTGGGGAAAATACTAATGATTCTATTTCAGCATTGTACTTTTAGCTCTGTGTCATTACAGACTTTTTTTTTTTTTTTAATAAAACGTAAGGTCTCTAAATGGTATTTCAGAAAGGTAATATTATAGGATTGCACCCGGCTCTCTAAGGGTTTTATCCTGTTTGTGATATTGGTGTAAAACAGATTTGAGAATTTTTCTTTGTAAAGTCTTCTTGTTGACTTGTTATGAGTACAGTAGGTGGTACTGTTGCCATTTAATGGAGACAGGTCATAGACTGGTAACACAGATAAAGTTATGGTATATAGTAAGTGAATGAATATGCTTGATATATATGATGTCTACTGTCTTGTTTAATCTTAATTCTTTTTCATTTAGAAGCTGTTAAGAGTTCAATTCTTTTTTCTTCTTAGCGGTGTTCTAGATTTTTTTCTAGTTTTATCACATTTATGTTGCAGTAGGAATTAAATAAGGTAAATTTAGCATATCCTTTTATATGGTTTATTTTGTCCTTTACAAGTATATACTTTCCTCTTTTATTAACTAAAGCCACAGTAAGATCCATGGGTTAATCTGCTTGTTTTTATGCAGTGCTGGAAATGTACAGCAAACTAAAAGAACAGATGAATGTAAAAAGGTGAGTGAACTTATTTCTACAAGTAAGATACAACATTTGTAAGTAAACTGATAGAATAGCAAACACTAATGCAGACAAGTAAGTATTAGAAGTCCTGTAGCTTGGTACATGTAGTCTTCTGTTCATAATACCTTGTCTACCTTTCGAGAATGTCACTGCGAGTGAACAAATGTGATATTAAATATAAAGAATTTTAGGAGTTTAGTAATTGTTGTGAAAAGTAATGTTTACTTCAATGAGTATGACATGCAGTGAAATTATGATTACAAAATGTGAAGTGTGTTATTTTTTTAATACTTAAAACAGTTTAAGAGGCAAGAATAAGATCCTTAGGGAGTAAAGGTCTTTCAGAGTACATTAATACCTAATTAATCTATCATGATGTATTTAAATCAAATTCATAGCCAAGAAAAAAGGACATTTCACTCTGTATACTTTCTTTGGACCTATCTGGTATCTCTATGCTAATCTTTTGTGTACATGGGACTATGAGAATGAAGTGCAGAAAATGTGTTGTGCTTTGGGTTTTTTGCCCTCTGTGACAAATTGACTTGCTAAAAAAAAATTAAAACTATAATTAAAAATAAATTTCTAGAGTAATGGTTTCTAACTAGTATGTGACTGGTTGCTCCTTCCCCTGTTGTGTCTTCACTTTCCGTCTTCTTAGAGAGCCCTTCTGAGTAACCCCAATATCCCTGGTTCTCTCTCTGTGGCAGTTTGGATGCCCCTGCCCCCAGTGGGGCTGATGCTGCTGCTTTGTGCCTCATGCACACCCACCCCAGGAATACTACTGCTGCTGTTTTCTTCTTTCTGATTTCTACAGCATCATTGCCACCTTCGTTCCTGCCCGCTTTTCGTACAGCCTCGGTCACACCGATTGCTCTGTGTCTTCTCTTACTGGGTTCATGATCATTGTCACTGCCTCTCTGTGTGCCTGGCACCACTGCAGGGAGCTCCTGCTAACAAGGTTGTCTGGACCTGATTGTTTCCATTAGGAACTAGCTATGCATAGCCAGGTGTCTACAGGGCTACTTACTGTGTAATCTAGATTTACTTTTGGACTGTTTGTCTGGATTTCTGTTGTCTGGGTAGCCAACACCTCCTGCCATACCGCTGGACATCTGAAAATCCTCAACAACAGCCACTGTGTATGAGTAGATCGGCTCTAAAGCCTGCACGCAGACATGTCCAAGATGCATCATATCTACTATACACATCAGATCAATCAGTATTGCAGCAAATCTGATGCACCTTCAACACTGATGTATGTGCTACATGATACCTGTGCACGCATGCTGCCTGGGAGGTTGTCTGCAGAAATGTAAGAGCTTTAAGAATAACCTAATAGCAATGGCACTACGCTGTCTCTTCTTACAATCAAAACTTGCTAGATGTGAACCAGTGTGGTAGATCTTATCAGCTTGACTGCTGTACACTGTTTCCTCTGAACAAGGACACTGGTTTGACATCTGCTTAGAGTAGCTGGCAGCGCGTTTTTGCAGTGTTCTTGGAGCAGCTCAGCAGAAAGATGTAAACAGTCCAGTGCCCTTGCTACTGCAGCCAGAGAACAGACTGCAGGGTGTACTGTCTGAATCACACCGCTTCCTTCTGCAAGGTGGTCTGTAGAGTGTGCTACATTTAGAGTGTTGAAAACCTGGAAACACTGGGATCAAGGCGTGCATTCTGTCATTCCCTTGCTCTGTCAGGCAAGACAAGCAGCATCCTGGTTTTAGAATTGCAAGGGAAAGCTATAGTTCCTAATGTCATCATGGAGAGATTACTTAGGTGAGATAAAATTGCAGATGGCTTTTAGCATTTTGACTCCATGTTCACTAGTAGTTTTGTAGAGTCCACTGATGGTTGATGCGCTTTCTGAGAAATCATCAGTACTCTTTAAATCTAAAACTAAATTTCTATTATTTAAGAGAGTCAGATCTGATAATTTCCCTGTGGAAGGAGTTGCCAGGCAGGAAGTCTTAAAAGTCAGAGGAAGATATACTGAATTAAGGGGTTTGGACATGTCATTGTCATACCATAAAAAGATCTAAGGGAGCGGGGAGATGCCATAGCTTTGATGTACCATACCTTGAAATCACATGGAGTGCAGAAGGTTTAGATTCTGCTGCAGGCTACTGCTCCAGCACACATATCTCTTTCATTAGCTGCGCTACAGTTACTACTTTGCCTGTGACTTACAGTTCCCTATAACACAGCCTAGAGGTGGCTATCCCATGGATCCTGCAGGTAATTCAAATGGTAATTTCCTTGTGGCTTAGCAGGCAACAAATCCAAAGAGTGAGTGTACCTGGCCTTTATCACCAGGTGACTGAGCAATAGCAAGGACATCCATGACATCAGTGCAAAGACCTGGTAGCTGGTGTGTGCAGGTACAAGGAATTTCAAAACTGACCTTCCTAAGTTTTGCTGTGAAGATTTCCTGGAAGAGTCAGAGAGGAGCATTCACAATCCCTGTCTTAACAATGAGGAATGTTTATTTTAGCCAAAGATAATTTTTTCTCATAAACCTTCACTGATGTCCTGGTTTCAGCTGGGACAGAGTTAATTTTCTATCTAGTAGCTGCTGTGTTTTGGATTTAGTATGAGAATAGTGTTGATAACACACATTGTTTTACTTTTTGCTAAGTGATGCTTGTATTAAGTCAAGGACCTTTTCAGCTTCCCATAGAAGCTGAGAGGGAGCATAGACAGGACAAGCTGGCCAAAGGAATATTCCATACCATAGATGTTGGGCTCAGTATATAAATGGGGGTTGGCCGGGGGACAGGAATCCGTGATCACTGTTTGGGATGGGCTGGGCAATCGATCACTGGGTGGTGACCAATTGTATTGCATCACTTGTTTTGTATATTCTTTTATCATTATTGTTGTTATTATTTTCTCTTCCATTACTGTTCTATTAAACTGTCTTTATTTCAACCCACAAGGTTTCCTTTTTTCCCAATTCTCCTCCCCTATCCCACTGAGTGGGGTGGAGGAGTGAGTGAACATCTGCCTGGTCCTGGTTGCTGGTTAGGGTTAAACTATGACAACTGAGGTCTGTTAATGAAGCAAAGCTTTCATTGGTCTTTAAAAAAAAAAAAAAAAAGACCTCTTTTCTTTTTACTTTCTCCGCTTGCAGTCTTTTAGAATATATTTTCATACTTCCATTGTCTTACAGTCTTGCACTATGAATTTGTAATGTTTAAAGGAACGGAAGAAGCAAGTGTGGATATTCTATATTTTTCGGGGACAGTTGTTTTAGGATAAGGACTGGAATTCCATTTTCTGTCTCCATGGCAGAATCGTTTAAGATAATACAGGATTTTGGCTCTGGAATACATACTGGTTTATGCAGATGGGATGGAGGTTTACTGAGGAGTCCAAAAAGCCATCTGTTGATAGCAACTTTTGGTCCCTAAGAACATGGGCTATGTTTGAACTGATGACCTAGAGGTGAAAGGCTCTGTATCCTATTTATCTGTCTCCTGAGCCATGCATAACACAAGTTGACAAGAACTATAGTTGAGAGAGGAAGTAACTGCGGAATCCGCTTTAAACAGACACAATTGGCTAGAAAGAGTTATGGAGGGTTTAAAGTCTTAGCTGAGGAAGCACAAGGGAGAGGCATGGTTTCTCCACTATTCTCCAAAACACCTACTGGGGGCTCTGCATTTAGACTGGGCTACCTAGATCTTTAATTTTAAGTTGGAGATAAGATCGTTGCACATTTTATACACCTCTGTTACCATGGCCAGTGCATTTGGATTTTGATGCCTCTGGAGGACATTCCCAGCTGCTTCAAGAGATTGTGTTCTAATTTGGAATTGTTAGAACTGATGTTTTCACAAGTGTTCTTCCACAATGGGTGTTACAAAAAAAACCCCAAACTCACCATACAATGAAAATAATTAAATAAATAAATCTGCAAAGGTTGTTGCGGAATCTTCTTGAATCTACTGTGAGAAGGACTAAAGAAAGAATATGATCTTTTGGAGTGAGTTTTTTGCCCTGAAAGACTTGGATTTGTTTTCTGAACTTACTATAAGCTTTCTTTTGAACTGTGGGAAAGACAGAGTTGATTAGTTATTTAGGTTACTAAGTCTCACTGAGATGGTCAAGCGGTCTTTCTCTGCATAAACCTTCCAAGCATTCAAATAAACCTGAAGACAGAAAGGATGCAAATAGGAAATATTCATAATTTATGTAATTTGGTTCTACCCATGTCTGTATGGAAGGATATCAGAACAGATAAAACTGATAATGATTTGATTTTGCTTTCCTGCATTGTTTTGGAACCACGTGAAAATGAAGCACTGGATTTTACCAACTGCAAATCAATACTGCCCAGAGGTATCATGTATCTGGCAAAAAAACCCATCAAAATATATATGTGACACTGAACTGTCAGCTGTTTTCTTTCTCATGGTTCTCATGCCCCTATTTGTTTGATAATTTCAATTTTTTAAAAAATCTCCTATTGCATCATTATAGATGAAAAAGGTATTCCACAGATGTTTTTTTCACACAGCAGCTCTTTAATCTGATTTTTAGAAATACTGAGCATTTGACTCACTTTACAGAAGTTTCAGAGTTAGTAGTGCCTTGATCTCGGTTCATGGTCCTTTGGGGCAACTGATAAAACTGGTATGCTGGGAAAGTTTAACAGTTAGGTTTAGAATTACTAAGGCAACTAGATTTAAAACCAAAATAAATAAATAGTTGTTCCTGCGGTGAAAGATTTTCAATTGCAATTTCAACATACCATCTTCAAGATCTCTGTGAATGTGACTTTTCTGCAGTATTATTGAAAAATTCCAATGAAGTCCCTTAAATTTGTTTGGTAAAGTACAAAAATTTTTTCATATTTACTTAATGGAAATGTAGTAAGCAGGAATATACGGTATTTGCCTCTGAGGGAAGCACAAAAGTAGGAGAAGAAAACAATTTTTTCTTTGTAAATTAAGTTTGTTCCTTAATTAAAATAAAATGGGAATTTTAAGGTTATTGTCTCCCCTCTTGTTTTTCTGCAGCAGGAAATTTTGGGACATGACTACATGTTTCTTTGCTCAAAGGACTTGTGTACAAATGTGTTACTCTCAGTAAAATTGACAGCCTTTGAGTTCATCTTGCTCCTGTCCTGTGTAGCTTCTTGACTGCTCTAGTTTAACTTGATGGGGCTTTTTTAGTAAGTTACAGTATTTCTCTTGACTGCCTCCAAATGACACTCGCTGATAAAAATCTTAAAAGTTCTCTGTCATTTGAAACATAACTTAATACTTTGTGTACTCTAAAGTAATGGTCACTTTCTTTTTCTTTTGGATTTTTTGTCTGTTGATGTTTCAAATTCTATTACAGACCTGACTACTCTGTGTCTGGGACTTAGATGTTTTGTAAAATGCCAGCTGAATTTTAGAATGATGTAAAACACTAATATTAATCTTCTGGGGTTTTTTTGTTGGGTTTTTTGTTTGTTTGGTTGGTTGGGTTTTTTTCCCAGTCCTGCTTCTTGCTGGTTTTAGAAGTTTCCATTTTTATAGTTTGGAGAAGTTAGTAAAATCCATCTAACAGTTTTCTGGTTCTGAGCACCAGATGGGTCAGTTCTGGACAGTCTTATCATATGCTGTCTATTGGTGTTTCAAACTTGTGTCTTCAATTTCAAAGCTTACCTTATAAATTTTGCATTGGGGAACATATTCTTACAAGATTAGCTCAGAAGAATAGACAGAGGATTGCTATATTTATATGAAAAAAAAAAAATTGAAGATACTTCTTTAACTCATTTGTAGTCAAATAGTCAATCTTTACCTTACCTGCTGTGGCAGGGGGGTTGGACTAGATGATCTCCAGAGGTCCCTTCTAACCCTGATCATTCTGTGATTCTGTGATTGATAATGTACAATGGGAACTAATAATATTGTTGTAGAAATCTTCAGCGTTGAGTTAAATCTATGGAATGTTTTTAAAGGAAAATATACAAATACATCATTCCATGAAATGAGATGCAAAACTTTTTAGTTTAAATCCTGACCTGCAGGTGACCTTCAAATTAATAAGACTTCAGTGTTTTATCAGAACAGATGTTAAAAGGGCAAGGTCCTGAGCTCCATATATATATAATTAGTAGGGGACTCTAGAATGGATTTAAAATGGATTATGTTAATTCTGATCTTAGAGACAGCAGTCAAAAACCTTCCAGATGAACTAACAGTGTTCTGATAAGCTGATCTGTACAATTTAAATAAGAACCTTTTATACGAGTTTGATGCTATTATGGTTTTATTCACTAGAAGTCTCGCCATGTGGCACCCTTGGTCATTTACTATTTAAAAAAACAAAACCCACACACATAAAACCCCCAGACCCCTTCTTATCTGCAACATTCCTGTTGCCTTATGTATATTTTATATAAACCAATTCTATAATAAACAAAAGCTCCTAATTTACACTTGAAATCTCTTTATTTGCAGTCTCCTGAAAGCAGTTGTGTTCTGGAATAAAAGAGAAGATTTTTTCCATCTTCCAGCTATGTTGAACTGTCAGCTTAGAAATGTCTTGATTGAGAAAATTCAAAACAATGTGTTTGTTTCAGAATGGAAGAAAAAGTTATGACTGAAGTATTAAAAATTTATTATTGCTTGTCTACAGAAGGGGAGCTAGCAGCTCGAATTGTATTTCAGTTTGAAAGTGTTTACTCACTACATCTACAAATTAATATTCAGAAGCAAAAGAACTGGAAAGGACACTTTTCCAGGTTTTCTTCAACAGTTGAAGGGACTTTGCTCATATTCAGCTTTTCCCTTTCAAAATGATGCGGTAATTTTTCAATAATGTTTGTGTAGGACTTCTGGGAAGAAAGGGGAACTAAGGTTATAATACAAAAAGCTAAAAATGGGCTAAGGATAGTACTCTGTATTTGTGAAAAGAAAGGGTTGTAACTAACAGCATGTTAACTCAGTCTGATCTCAGTTTTTCTACTTTTCCTGTTCAAGACCAAGCTAGAAGGCATCGGTTCACGTTATTCTGTTATAATAGACCAAACTAAATGCATTTTTCCAAAAGCCTCCTGGGCTGAGTGGCTGGTAAGAACACTGCATAAAGGAAAATTAATGTCACATCCACAACTAATTGGTGTCCTATTCGTGGTTAACCTGTTTGCTGCAACTCTCTTTAAAATATTGTTGACATCACAGATTTGTTGATCATGGTGTTTCTGTTTATTGCCTTCTTAGTTTAACTGTGTGTCCCAGAATTGGCCCACTTCTATTTTTCTTCATCTTTTCAATAAAGTAAAAATTTTCACAAGCATTTTGCCTTAGGAGTCTGTGTGACATTTGAAAATATAATAGAGAAGGGTATTGACTTCAGGAACAGGCATATAGGAGCTTGACTCAGCTCTGAATCACCTCCTTGAGGTGATTATAAGAGGAAGCATGGAAAACCAGTTTCCCTCAATTAAAATTTCCTTCTTTAAATGTTTCCCTAAATCAGCTGAAAGCATCAAAAAAATTTGCTTATATGCTACAGGCCTGAAGTTGATAAATGGTTTTAGCAAGTAAGTCTTCACCCCATAACCCCTGTAATCTATGAGAGAACTGAGAGTGAAGATAGGTAGTAGTAAACAGAGTTGATGTCTCAGTATTTGATAGCTTTCTGTTGTCAAAATTGTTTGAGTCTTTCTTTATTTTTTTAATTTATTTTGCAGCTAAATCACTTTTTACGCTTAGTTTTAACTCGAGTATTTCTTTAAACTCATTGTCCCTTATGTAAAATTTCACAACATAGTTACAAATGTACTGTACAACATCTGCATAGTGTATGGACATGAGAGGAAGTATTTCGTGGTGTTTTGTTTTTTCCCCTCTCAGGCCATATTTTCCATATTTCTGCTACAGTCTGTAGGCTAACAGGACATGGAAGAATAGAGAAAATTACGGAGTCTTTGTGGGTTTTGTTGTTTTAAAACCCTCTGACCTCAATGCTTGTTGAAAGTCATCGTTTTCTTGGTGGGATATACTGTATTTTGTCAGAAGAGTAAACAGATTCATGGTTTACAGCAAAATATGATACTGCTTGAGATAAGTGTATACGTGTCTTTTCCAGCTAAGGATGGTGGAAAGAGGGTGGGTGTGGATGTGTGTATATGTTCATGTATACCTAAAGAAGGCAGATACATACAGGCACACTTTTCCGAGATTTTCTTCATTGTTTGGTGCATATACTGCGCTGTTGGGTGATTGGCAATTTATGTTTCAGAAAAAAGAACTCATTAAAAAACCCCGATAAATTCAATTTAGGAGGGAAGTTAATTGTTATGACTTTAGTGCCTCCATTCTGCAAGATGCTCCATGTGGTATTAGGAATCTGTTGATCAGAACAGCTAGTACCATAGGAGCCTACTTAAAATTTTTACTTGACTGAGTCACTCTGACACTTCACTGTTTTTTTCCAACCTAAAGCGTTATATGGATGACCTTTTTTTTCTTAATTTTTCTAAGAACATAGTAATTTCATTAGATATATATATTTATTTGGTGTATGATTGAGATATTGTATACTTGATAAACAAGGTATTCTATTAAAATTTTATAAGAAGTTACATAATTTGATTTTAATCTCTTTGTAGGTACTATTCTGCTTTAAAAACAATGGAACAGCTAGAAAATCTGTATCTTCCTAGAGTTAGCCAATACCGTTTTTGCCAGATAATGATAGAAAATCTTCCAAAACTGCGTGAAGAAATAAAAGAAATATCCATGTCAGATCTGAAGGATTTCTTAGAGAGTATTCGAAAGCATTCTGACAGAATTGGGGAAACTGCCATGAAGCAGGTAAGTCAACCTAACAGGATGACTTCAGTCCTGTTATCTGCTGAAAATATCAGTGTCGATAGTCTCAGGTTAGCCCAAAAGATTTGTCTAAGGATTAGAGTCATCACATAGACCCTTTGAGTAAAGGTGGAGAGCTGTGAAATGCTTGCTAATATCTTGGGTAGTTTCTTTTCCTGGACATGAAGTTGTCAATTCTAGGTGTCCCTGCCTAACACAGGAAGCAGCGATGTGACACCTCAGTGGCATCAAACTTTTCTTCCAAATTTGTATCTGTGTCCTAGACAAGAAATAGTTTCCTCCCTGGGAAAGGAAGGAGAAATGCTGTATATCTCAAGTTGAAAAAAAATTGTGAAATACTTTGAGTAGTAAACTCCTAGACAGTCTGTAACTCAGTAGCTACTACACCAAAACAAAGAGCAGCCCATCTGGCAAGCCGGCAAGGATGAATAAGACTAAAGGAAATGTTGAGATAACTGCCTAGTTCTTTCTAAAGTACTACTAATACAGGGCCCGGCAATGGCATATTAACCTCTAGAGAGGGCACGCTACAGAGGACTGAGGTGAGAGCCAGGATGAGACTGGGACAGCTGGAGCCCTTGCCTGTTCCATCACGAAATAATTTGCCACTTCAAAGCACTGGTACTGGGCAAGCTTTGAAACAGTTAATGCTTTTAAAATTTATTTGGAGAGCAAGTAAAGTTCTCATTTGACTTTTTGTTGGGCAGAGTTCAGGTTGGGTTGCCATTTTGTTATCTAGGGTTCTTGTACAACGCAACATTGATTATTATAAATGAAACTTGATCACAAGATTATACTGTGCTGCTTTGTTGCATTTGTTTCAATAGTAAAGACGATATAGTGCATTTGGTTTCTGCAGCTGACTGCTCAGTAAGGCTTAACTGAAGACAACGAAAAAATAGCTGGAAACTGTGTTAACTGTACTTCATTTAAATATTGATTCTCTGTTTGCACTTTATGATCAGGAAAATTACAGATTACTTTTTAAATTTTTTCTATGCTTAAAATTGCATTCTGGGGATTAGGGAAAAATTATGCAGAAATTCACTGTTGAACTAATTTATCATCCCGAATAGATTAAGGACAAAATCATCAGTGTAGGCTGAGAACACACATCTTGCAGTTATACTGATGTGTGTTCAATAGCACCACCTGTTTTTCATGTACTCATCAGTGATGAAATTTGCATTACATCCCTCTTTATTGATACTACTTTTAAAACAGGCACAGCAGCAGAAAACCTTTAGTACTGCTCTTCAGAAGCAGAATAATGTAAACTATGGTCGGAATATGCATTTAGTTAGAAGCAGAATTTTGGAATCCAAGAATGAAATTACATTGAAGCGAACGTTTGAAGAAGATGATGAACATGAAGAAGAGGTAACTTTGTACTAATCAGTACGTCTTATTTAAAGTGATGTTTGTAGGTTTATTGAACAAAACTTGCAGTATGCTGTCTGTAGGTGGTCAAAGTTAGTTAGGAAGGACCAGAGAACACCTTCCAGGGGCACCAGGCCAGGTCAGTGTTTTAAGGGGAGAAAATAGTGCCAAAATATTAGTTGTATTAATGCTAGCTTTAGCATCATGTTTGGGGACATTCAAACTTGTAATTATTGTGGAATTCAGTTGCAATTTACATTATACAGTACCTGCCCACTGTAAATGATATGTGACCCACTGGAATATTCTGGTATTGCTAAAGTCAGCATTTCTGTGTTGAGGACTTCAGCTTGTGTTAGAACTCTTTCAGCTATCAAATACTCAGTATTCATAAAGTGCATAAAACAGCAAGTATTAGACCTTTAAATCTGGTGCTCTGAACACAGAGTGAAAGGAGTCTGGTCCTGTAGCACAGATAAAATCTAGTAGTGTAGTACAAAGGGAGGGCAGTTCACTTACTCTTTTGTGATAGAACCCATCCATTTTTGGGTCCTGAAATAACTGGCAAAAAGACTAATGCAGTTACTTTTCAAGTCATTATAGCAAACTCTTTCTACCACTTTCTATTAGAACAGTAATTTTAGTAGCCATAAAACCTGTCAACAGAGTTGGCTTTTGCTGGTCCCAATTTGGTCATGCTTCTGTATTCAACCCCAATGTATTTCCATATTCATCTGAACTTTAGATTCATCAGTCTACTAACTTCACACTCTGCTAAACTACTAGTTCTCCCCTAAATCTCCAAGTTTTTAAGGAACCAAGTTGAGCAGCTGTAAAATTAAGGGCACTAAAACAGAATTTAAAAGGAAGGGATAATTCCTTACCAGTAAGATGTCTTACGAAGTATTTATTAAGTGGACAAGTTCTGCTGGTAATGTATCACGTTTTGCAGATTATATGATTTTTACGCTTTATAAGGGTTTTTTTTTCCTTTCCTTCTTCAGGTTTTAACTGCTCAAGATCTTGTAGACTTTTCTCCAGTCTATAGGTGTTTGCACATCTACTCAGTTTTGGTATGTATTAAGGTGACTTCAAAAAGATGTTTTACTTTTTGAAGTTGAGTGTTCATTTTCTTATTTTTCATACACTAATAGTTCCCAAGCAAACATACTGCTTCTAGTAGTAGTAGTAGATCTCCATGAACCAGCTGAGTATATGGATACTCAGGGCATAACTGCATGTTTTATTTTGTATGCATAATAAAGGACACACAGCAAGACATTAATTATGTAAGTGTTCTTAAGGATATATGTAAAAAGTGCATGTATGCCTCAGTAGTGGTATTGGCACTTTTGCAGTTCCCCCATGTGTTCCATGTTACCCAAATGTTTGGGGGCATATGATTAATTTTACAAAACATAGGGATATTCAGTCTGCATCTTGTGGAAATCAGAATAGTAGAGCAAAATAGCAAGCAAAAACTGGAGATTGTGACAGACTGCTCAGGCAGATTAGATTAGATTCAGTGGCAGAGACACAATAGCCCATTTCAGTTGCTGTAAAAGAAATACAATGTACAAGCTAACAAGGATGAAAACTTTTTTGGGGAAACTTGGTAACAAATTATTTATTATTCTCTCACCTTTCCTATGTCTCAGTTACTTTTGAAGTCAGATCACTTATAGAATAAGTATCAAGGGCATATAGATGAAGTATTTTTAAGTATTGCTAATCCTACAATCTCAGCTGCACCCGGCTTCAAGCATTCAGGCTAGGTTATCTTCTTTTTATGGAATCCTGCAGCTATGTAACATGAAAGTTTATATCTTGAAGTAATGTTTAAAGTGTTATTTCACTGTTACTTTCTTTTTTTTAAAAAAGAAGGAATCCAAACAAAAGCATCAGTAATTACGTCAGTAATTATTTGTCTCAAAGAAAAGAACAGGAGGGACAGAAAGACAGGCTGCCAGAACTATTAAAAAAGAGTCGACCATTTGTTTTTACAGAGGAAATAAGTGTGAAATAACCTGTAAAAAAGAACATGTAAAGTTAAATATGCCAGTGGACATCAGCATCTTATTCTTTCTGTAGTATAATAACAGAACAGGAAGTAAAATTTATAGATGACATTTAAAAGTAATATGTAATTATGTTCTTCACTTTGACAAGGATTCTGATGTTGGATCTTTGACACAAGGATATGATCTTTGCATTTTACAGAAAGTTTTCCAGCTTCCAAATTTACTGGAGACAGAAAACAACTTGGAATGCTCTCTGATATCAAAGGCCCTTAGCCCCTGAGAAAAAGTGTTTCTTGATGTCTTCAGAATAGGGCTTCTGTGTTTCCTACCAACATCATATAATTAATAAGCCATGGTAGCATTATCAAGAGTTGTGCATTAACCACTTCTTGGAGACCTTCTTGTTTACCTCCTGTTGTAAACCATCACTTTTGGAGTTTAGATAACTTCATAATGACAGCAAATGAGGGGAGTTGATACCAAGTGTCTGTTCATTGCATTTCTATATCAAGGACTTATCTGACAGCAAATGTCACCTTCTTAGTGAATTCTCTCTGCTACAAAGCTGTAGAAAATATCCTATTTTTATGCAGGACAAGTGTTTTCTACTCTGCTTCTTCATATTTACGAAGAAAGCAGTATTTTATATACCTCAAAATACTACATAGCTTGTGATTGCAACCTGGTGCTTGCAAGATACATACATACCAAACACAGACTGCATTTATTGGCAAATAACCTTTCTTTAGACTAGAAACTTCTGGACAATATATACGAAGAGCTTTTTTTTAGCCTATATATTATATGAGGTGCTGTATATATAGATGTGGCTTTGAGCAACCTGGTCTAGTGGAAGGTGTCCCTGCCCAGGGCAGGGAGGTTGGAACTAGATGATTTTTAAGGTCCCTTCAGACTCAAACCCTTCTATGTTACTTAAATTCTACTGAAAACACGCTTGATCCCTTTGGCATGTAACGTTACCTTTTAACTAAATGCTATAATAGCAGGGTAAAATAAATGTAATTATGGTGTGAAACAACACTTGATGTATGAGGAATATTCCTGGAATTTATAACCCAGTGTGAACTGGTTTATTATTTCTATTGATATAAACTCATGAACCTTTGGAACCTGGGCAAAACAAATGCCTTGCTTCGGTATATTTTATCTTGTCTTTCCTTCGCTCATTCAGTGAGTGAATCATCAGGGTTGTTGCTGTATTCTGCTGATTGCTTTAGAACACGTTTAAAATAGTTGTTATGCCTGAATTGCTGATTGTGATTTCATAGGATAGTGTGGTCTATAAATAATCATGAGATATTTAACATCTCGAATTTTGGTGTGGATTTGAGAACAGCAGCTACTCTCTTTCACTTGAGAAGCTTGGGTCAGGACTGAGTAGAGATTTGGCATTGGAAGTAGAATTCAATAATGGCTTTGTGCATCTGAAAACTGCATTGAATGTTTGGGCTGGAGGTGAATGGTTAGTATGTCTGATCAGGATGTGTTAGTACAAATTACAGCACACTGTGTAAAGCTCTGCTGGAAACTAAAGTGTTCTGATAAATTTGCATCTCAGTTTCAAGTGGGGTTTTGTTTTTAAGCCAAGTCTCTTTTTTCACTTTTAGATTTTGTTAGGTTAGCAGTATTTCTAAACATAATGGGGTATTCGTTATGAACTTAAAATGCCACATTTAAACCTTCTTTATTATATCTTATAAAGGAGTTAGGTAATTAATGCTGACTTCGTAATATAGAATCTCTGTAATAATTTGATTTCAAGATTTTTTGGAAGTCCAAGTAATGGAATTCTAAATAGCACTGGCCTAATAATAGACTCATGAGGTAAAAACAAACCTTAAAAATGCTAAGCTGCTTTATTCTGCTTGCATATAAATTACATTGTGTTCAGTAGGTAGATGAATCAATGTAGCACTGATTTCAAATGGACAGATGGTTTCTAGTGAATGGTCAACTTAATGAGATGGGTAAGATGTCACTTGAATTCCTCACAATATAATCATTAGGCACAGAGGGTATTGTATCTTTGAAGACTGTGATAGGAGAAAAATCCAAATCCACAGTCACTATATTTACCAATTCCGAAGAGAGTAAGTAAACGTTAAATAAATCTCATATTTTTTTTCTCAGGCAAAGCTAGTGCAGGCAGTGTTCAGATTTATCATATATTCAGAAACATTTTTGTAACTTAACTTTACAATGCAGTTGGTTTCTTGAATAACCTAGAGAAGCATTTTAGGGGACAATGAATTTCCGTTATAGAGTCATAGGTAATATGCCTTGTCTATAAATATTAATATGCTTTGAAAGCTGTAGTTTAAAGACATAAATATTGCTTAAAATGCATAATATTGTTTGAAAAATGTGGGCACATGGGCAATGTTTTTATTTACAGTACATTCTGTAGGCTGCTTTAAGAAAAAAAAGATAATTTCTGCATTTTTCATGCATGCAAAACTGTTGGTGTCAGCTGGAGGTCTACATGTGGAATAAATGCAAAATATGTAGCTTTGTTTAAAAGAAATCTACCCTTAACTTAAAGAAGTGTCTTTTTCATACTGAGACAATGGTCTTGTTTTAGCTACTTTTGTCTTGTTTTAGGGTGATGGAGAAATATTTGAAAATTACTACAGAAAACAAAGAAGGAAACAAGCAAGATTAGTTCTGCAGCCACAGTCAAGCATGGTAACCAATACATTTGTTTTTGCACTGACTTGGATTGTATGTAATACTTAGTGGTATTTTTATTCCTAAACTTGTTTTCTTTTTCACTGAAAGCATGAAACAGTAGAAGGCTATAGAAGATACTTCAGTCAAATTGTAGGGTAAGTTTTCTAAATGGAGATTTATTTCAGTTTTACTATATTGATTCTTAATTCACCTTCTGTTCTTCCATTGTCCAAAAATTTTCTTCTGCAAGATTCAGTTTCTGCACAAATCACGCAGGTGGTTGTTGCTGGATCTGAGCCTGGGAGAGCATCCAGATCCTACCAGTACGGTGCCCCGCAAGGGCTCCAGCTGGTGTGAAACAAACTTTTCACATTTTGACTTTATGCTGGGCAAAGCAGAACATCAAACCTACCAAAGTGTCACTGCTCGAGTGGGGAAGGGTTTGACTATGCTTGTGTGTGAAAGGGTAGAATTTGCTCTAATATTAGAAAACAATAATTCAAGCATTATTTTGTTTTAGTTTCTTTGTAGTAGAAGACCACATTTTACATGTAACCCAAGGATTGGTAACTAGAACATATACCGATGAACTCTGGAACATGGCCCTTGCCAAGATCATTGCTGTTCTTAGAACGCATTCAGTAAGTGAGAAGTCTTATCAGTATTGCAAATTAAATCCTCTTACTTCAGAGTTCTTCATATTTGAAGCTGGGATCGTAGCAAAGTGAAAAATTACACCTCTCTCATGTTTTCTTTTCCTTGTGATTAAAAATTGCTCAGATTTGGGAGGGAGCCTGCCAAGCTTTTGTTTTTCCCAACAGTATCAGGCTGTGATCCACAGCCATGGGCTATTTGCATAATCCTCCACTGATTTACAACTCACTGGGTCTTCCAAACCGTCTCTTAGTCCAGCAGTTTAGAATATGCAGAGTTAATCTGCTGTTATTATTGCAATCCTTCCTCATTAGTCTCAACTGACCTCTTCATTAGATCAGATTGAATAGTTCAGCACTGAAAGCACCACCAGGAAATAGTTCCTAATTATCATTCCAAATGCTGTGTTTCCAAAATAAACTCCGCCAGCAAAACCCTTGGAGCTATCTCTTCAATGCTATAGTAGTAATATGTTTATGGTGAGGTAAAGGTTTTAGAAAAAATCTTCAGACATTAGAATGTAATTCTGTATCGACTGAGTATTTCAGTATATTCAAAGTGTGTCTCCTAAAGTTACATTTCTACCTTAGCTCCAATGATGCTGAATAGCTGCATGCTGTTTCTTATTTCTATGTGAAAACTAATGGAATACCATTGTTCACTCAGACTGACTGATAGTAAATTGTGTCAGAGTTTACTATTGGTACAACTTTTACTATTGAAAAAAATAGGAGAGTTTTATCCTTCCCTTTTTAATGTTTGTTAGAAGCAGTTCCTTTATGCAATGTGATTTTTATTTTTATTACAATTGATCTTTAATTTGAGGAATATTTTACATTTCATATATACCAAGGAAAATCGGGGAAATCAGATTGCAACTATAGTTTTATCGTAGGCCCTTTACTGATCAGTGGTACGTGAGATATTCTCATACTTTTTAATTCATTTTAGAGGATTGGGGTAAATTGAGATATGTTCAGCAATTTTAAGCTAAATACTTTGCAAGTTAATTGCCTGCATATGGATTTATACACCTATGTAAGAATATGGTAATTTAAGGAGTAAAAGTAATGTAATCTCTAAATAACTCAGCAATGTGTTGTCATGTAGTTGATCACTATTTCTTCTCAAAATGCATAACTCCCATCAAAATAAATTCTATCACAATCTCTTTCTAACATTATTCTAGTACAAACTATCGTTTAGTGTATGTTGTCTTATGAGGTATTTTAAACCAAATCCTTACTTTATTAAAGTAAAAAAAAAGAGCAAAAATTAAAGAAAGATGAAACAGGTGTATTTAGTCTTTAACCAATACTACATTCTCATGCTGCTTTATATTATTTTAATATAAATATGTTTGTACTTTATCCAGTATTGCAAATAGTGAAGCTAAGGTGAAAGCCTTAGTTGTATGACTCCACACCTCTGAAAAGCACATTTCAGTCATTTAGTAGAGTAAATAAATTAATGTCTTGACTTTTTACCATCAAATTTGTAATTTGAATTTATTTAAAAAGTATTTCATAGTGTTTTCCCCATACACAGTTAGCACTAGTTAGACCCAGGCTTAGTGTTCAAAAGAACATCCTGTGGAAACCTCTCTGATGTTGATTTAGCAAAGCATTTTGATGTGTGCTTATGTTTCGCTAAAATAAATGTAATTTTCTGATTTTGAATCTCAGTACAACATACTGATATTTATTGAATCTCATAGTTTACTTTTTCTGCGCTTTTATACTACTGATAGTTCATTTAAAAATTCAACAAATACTTTTACGTAGCTGGACTAAGTGAAGACAAGTGAGTCTAAGTTGTTTTTTACTAAGGCAGTCAGTCAGGTAAAGGGATACGGCTGGAGAGTTTAACCTTCTGTGCTAATATTCTTTGAAAACTTATGTGCCATATTTTAAATCCTTTTAACAAAACTAGATTTTCTCACTTTCAGTCATATTGCAGTGATCCTGACCTTGTTCTGGAACTGAAGAACCTCATTGTAGTATTTGCTGATACTTTGCAGGTACATATTATGTTAGTAATTTAACTGAAATTCCTAGAGTTAATTTTTTTCCTTTAGGAGAGTAAGTGCAATGCTTTGGGTTTTCCTGAATCATAGATACGAATCAGGAACAAAATTACACAATAATATTTTTAAAATATATGTATTTCTTGCATTGGTTCCTCCTTTTCAGTATTATCAATTTAATGTATGCATTCTGGTCTATCCAGCTAGCATCCAGTTATTCATAAAGGTGCAAAATTAATTTTAGCTTTGTAATTTGTGTACGTTTTTGTCTTTTATAAGTGCTTCACTTACTTTAGCAAGTACTTAATTTAGCAAGAATAGCATTCCAGTTGTGATTAAGTCTCTAGCTGAAATACCAAATGAACATCATTGGCAAGTATTCTTGCAATATTTAACAGATTGATAAAAAAGATTAGTTATATGCATAAATAGCAAGTTAAAATGTTCTAGAGAAATGGGACAAATTTCTGCTGGAAACCCAAAAGCATAGGATAAAGTATTTGCTAAGAATTTAATATATAATCTTCTAATTGTAGCGGTGTGTTTAGAGTACTATAATTTGTTTTGTACAAGTGGCAAGATTGAATAATGTCTCATGTCAGAGTCCAGAAGTGATGTGATAGGAATTGAGTGTATTAGTTCTTGAATTATCCACCCTTTTCATTTTTATGCCTTAGGGTTATGGTTTTCCTGTGAACCGACTATTCGATCTTTTATTTGAGATAAGAGACCAGTACAATGAAACACTTCTTAAAAAGTGGTCTGGACTGTTCAGGTTAGTATTTAAAAATAATTGTGTCTTTTGTATTGCATCTATTGTTTTCGTCTAACTTCAGGGTTTTTTGATAGAGTTGTAATTCTGGAAGGATTTATTAACTCAGTATTGTGTATGAATTTCGGGTTGGATAGGACTAAGATATTCATCACATGTAACTAATATTTAGGAGAAGAGCCATCGAGTACTGTTTCTGTAGTTAATGGAGTGACGGAAGGTTTCCAATGGGACACTATTGGAGAAACGTGCAGGAGAGAGATGTCTGGTTTTCTTCATTAGGAACCTAATAGCTCTAGGCTATTGCAGTAGGGCATTAGATTCCAAATTTAGGTTGTCTTAATGTTTACAGTTGGCTGATATGCGTATCTCCCTGACAGACTACTGACATTGCCACTACGTCTTCATTTTTTTTTAATGCAGGTTGGTTTCCACTTATTCTTTGGAATCATTTGATTGAGTAAATTGTAAACCCAGGAACACAGCAACCTGGGACTGTACCCCAAAGCCTGTTCGCAGATAGGGTGTGATGTCTAAATGTGCAGAAATTGTTTACCATAAAATATGTTACATTGTATTGCAGAAAACCTTAAAATGAAATTGACCATTTAAGGTTCTCAAGCTCTGTAGGCTCCTAGTATGGTCATTTAACTAGTAGAAAAGTCCAGAGGGTGCTTAACGCTGTGGCCATGTGCCTAGTTGAAGTTTTCTGAATCACCTCTATTAACTACATGTAGCTGTGGTACATAAGTGAGACACTCTGAATATCTGCTATACTGTAGGCAAAGTGTAGGCTACCATAATTAATAAGCATCTCATTATGGTTTACCCTGGAGTAGACTAGTTAATCTGAAGTTCCTTTGCTGTATTATGTTTTGAGTTATACATATTAAAACACTTTCAGCTATTTTTTCTCTGTGATTAGACACGGTATAAAGAGTTAGCATATACAAGGTACTTGCAAATTAATCTAAAAATAGTTTAGGTGTCTGAAATTATGATGATTGCAGCTCATAACTTTTTGAAGCTGTGCATATAAGTGTGGTAGTAAAATTTATGTTCATGTACATGTTTTAACACTGGAGAATACTGTAAATAAGTTACATGTCCTAAATTTTTTTTTCTCTTTACTAATTCACCAGGGATATTTTTGAAGCAGACAACTACAGCCCTATTCCTGTAGCAAATGAAGAGGAATACAAAATAGTTATAAGCAAATTTCCTTTTCAAGATCCAGAACTTGATAAGGTAAGGAAGAGTTTTATGTTTAAAAGTTTTAAGTTTGTCAAAATCCAATTAAGGATACTTGGGACAGTAATGATTTTTACAATTAAAAAGCAATTAAAATTTGAAAAGCTAGGTAGATTAAGAGGCTAAATCACCTTCTTTGTGTGTAATTATCTAGTCATAAATAAATATGAAAATTAAAGCTTTAGTCATTTGCTCTGATGTTTGAATAATGAAACCCGTTTTGTAAATAAATTAATAATACACTTTAATTGATACAGTCTTTATGTAATTATAATACAGTCTGTCTTTAATTAGTTAAATTTTGTTGTAATTCATTGGGTTTAGTAACTCATAGTATATATGCTGCAGTATTGCAAAAATATCTGCTAGCATCTCTCACTCTCTGTCTGATATACCAGCATGCATGTGTGGACGTTACTTGTATAGGCATGTGTAGTTACATGTATGTATGATTAATACAAAGCTTTGGCTCTTATTTCACTAGAGGGGAAATGTATTCTCTGTACCCAACAATTTTAATTTTGGTTTGTGACAGAGAAGGATTTCTATTTCATCATAGTGAGCAGCACTTTTTGTAGATATTTTATGGGCAGAATCTCACTGATGCTTAGGTTTTGGGCTGCTGAGTTTGAGAGTAAAGCTGGAAATCAGGCTGGATTCTGTTCCCAACTCTATCATTGACCAGCTGTGCAGTGCTAGTAAGTCACTTCAAATCTCTCTGTCCCTGTTAATTCGTCTGTAAAGCGGGGATAACATTTTTTTACATATCTCTGGAAAGAGCTTTGAGACCTGTACGTAAAACAGAAGGACATCATTAGAAATAAGGCAGTCTGAGGTTCTTTCTTGTGTCCTGGCAATTTCTGAAGCAGGTTAGTTGACTTCAACCAAATGTAGCAAAGGGGCACAAGTTTCAAAGATAATTGAGTTCCTAAAATTCTGTCAACTTGGCAGTGGGATAGAGGAGAAAGAATCATTAAGTATCCTTGTTGAAAGAAAGACTGCAGTGTTACCTGGTGTACTATTAGATAGCAGGGAATCCATGTGGAGGGGAAATTTTATAAATGCTGCAACATCACTTCTGTTGGTTGCTGTTTATAATCTCATCCACTTCGCCTCTCTGTTGTTGCCTCAGGCTATAAAGCACTGGGAGGTCCTATTGTGTGGGTTAATTACATTTACATTTTGATGTTTACAAAAAATATTAAAAAATAGATGTGTAATTTCAGACTAGTTGCTGAAGGAGCCTGTGTAGTTGGTAGAGAGGAATAGACACCCCAGAGGGCTAATTCCGTTTGATGCATCTCTGGTGCCTTTTACAGATTAAGGGGAATTTCACCTTTGAAAATGTCTCTTTCTCTCCATTTAGTATAAAAAGAGAAATATGTGAGTGAGTGTCTCACTTTTAACTGTAGGTTAGGGTGAAACACCGTCACATTTTACAGGTAAGTTTATCATAGGAGTTGCTTGCTGCACATTAGACAGACTTATGACCAGAATCTACTGGAAATTTATTATAGCAAATCCTATCTGACTGGACAAAACAGTCTTGTCTGCACTCTGATTTGATGTGGCAAACTAATTTTGCTCCCTTCCTACATTCAGAAGTGAAACAATTGGCTTTTATCTGTGTTTGTTGTTTGTTTTTTTCTTGCTGCCTACTCTAATAAGCATACAGAAAGTTTTGTGTCCTCCTGTATTGGCCAGGCACAGTAGAGGATGAAGAATCACTTCTCTTTGTTCAATATATGAGGGTTGAGACTCAAACCCTGCTGACAGAATATTGTAATGATCTGAAATAGTTGTATGAATAGCACTTGTTTTATGTGTAAAAATTAGTTGCTTAAATCAGATGAACACATATTTGAAGTAAATTTTATTGTTAAAAAAACGTTTGCTATTGCTGTTGAATGACACGAAAGCCTGGCACTTACACCATATAAGTGTCACACCACCAGATCTTAAATAAAGAAGTATGATTAGGTGAATGTCAAGTTAATCTGTTTTGTCTTGGTTTTTTTAATACACAAATGTTGAGCTGCTGTTGATTAATACTTTTTTTTTTAAGAGAAATGGGATTCTCCAGGGATGATACCAGTTGTTAATTATTTTTCTTGTGCATTAGTCAGAGTAAACAGAAAATTAATTGCATGCTTCAAAAATTATGTATTCAATGCAGAAATATCTATTTGGTATACATAGATTTAATTGGATGTATTTCTTTTTGTCCTCCCAAATGCAGTATCAGCTTTTAAATTAAAGTAAAAAGCACGATTTTATTCTTACAGACTACTAGTATTTCCCACATGTTAATCCAAATTGTTGAAATTAATTCAAACTGCTTTGGTTTTGTAAGCCATCAAGAGACAATAAATGTATGATACTATATATACATGCCTAAACGTACTCAAGATGCTTTGAAAATCCTGGATGTACTGAACATCTCAAACTTTTTTTTTTTCACTGCTTTTTTTGGCAAAAAAAATGTTTGCATTTTTGAACCCCTCATGCCACTTACATCGATCTTGTTCATTCACATTAAAAGTGGTTTGAGACCTGTTTTTTAATGTGTGTTTGGAAATTGCTTTCTACAGAGGGATCTCAAATGACATAAAGTCTCCCAGTTTTATTGTAATTTAAATAAGTGATAAAGTTCTGGTTTGCTTATAAGCTGTTTAAACAGATGTAGAAGTCAGCCCAATGCATGTATTTGATTGTTTGTATTTGATGAAAAATAGAAAAGTTTAAGATAGATTAAAGTATTGATAGTGTTAAGTGGCTTTCTAATTGTTGTATTTAATGCCAAACTTTCCTTAGAATCAGTTTCAAGTGTACGATACTATTATCTTTTACTTTCACAGCAATCCTTTCCAAAGAAGCTTCCAATGTCTCAGTCAGTGCCTCAGATTTATATCCAGGTTAAGGAATTTATTTATGCAAGCCTTAAGTTTTCAGAGTCACTTCACCGCAGGTAAGCTTAAAGTATCAGGAATGTCACTATAAGGTAACCTATAACTTCCAGGTTACCTAAAAATATATATTGAATTGAAAATATATTTTCTTGTGTACTTGCTAGCTGTGCTTGTTTTGTAATTTATGTATAATTTAAATACACAATTTTTTATGTTTAATCTATGATTCCCAATGCTATAGCATGTATTTTATATGTGTATATATATCGTATACAATATGTGTATGTCTGTATGGGTGAAGGTAGCTTGGCATGGTAAGCAGGCTAACACACTGCTGGGGTTTTTTAAACAGTATTGACTGGCTTTGAATAATCTAGAGGTTTTATTTATTTAACAAAGCATGTAAGATTTGAAAAATATACTTTGGTAGTGACCATTTCAGAAATAATTGTGTAGTATAGCTGATTAGTGTGAACCATCTTTGCTTCTCAGTGCTTTGGGTTTCCTTAGCAATGATTTTTCCTGCAACAAAATGTGCTGTCTGCATGCTCATTCCCTCTTCCATCCCACCTTTTTCTAACGGAAAACATCACAATTCTCCCATTTCCTTTCCCCTTGTGGCCTTTTAAAGCTTAGCTTTAATTACAAAAAATAACATTCATAGATCTGACGTCTGGAAGGTATTCGTGGCTGGTCACCCACTTCTGCACTGTTAAAGATGTAAATGACTCGCTTTCACACATTCTTAATTGATACTGTTTATAATTTACACATACTAATGAGCGCATGTTGACCTCCTCAGTAACTCATTAAAACCCACAAATTACTCTTTCCCAACTGCTGTGTCAATAAACGTGTCCAAAATATATATATAGAGATAAATATATAAAAAGGGTTTGCTTCAGTGTTGAAATTCAGTTAATGGATAATCTGGTAAGTGAAAGAGTTGTTCTGTGTGTTAGAACACAGAAGACTTGGAGCAACCAGAAATTAAATGCAGATAGGGAATTCTTAACATGAAAAGTTCCCCTTGCAGGGAAAAAATAAAAATAGTAAGTTTTACTGTTATATTGTCATGTACAGCATAGTTATAAACATTTTTTTTTCAGCTCAACAGAAATAGATGATATGCTCAGAAAATCTACAAATTTGCTGCTTACAAGAACTCTAAGTAGTTGTTTACAGAACCTAATTAAGAAACCTCATATAGGTTTAACTGAGGTAAGTTTTAAAACACATACTCAAAACTGTGTTTTTTAATAACAGTTAGTGCTAAAACTAGTCTTGTAGATGTAGATATACCATGGTATTAAGATTTGTGTAAGAAAAACAAGTAGCGTTTGATTTAAAATTGAAAATTTAAAGGGGTGAAAAATGAAGTATAAAAAGCATCAATAGCTGTTACATAAATAGCAACAATACAGTGTTGGGTCTAGTTGGAAGCATATTTACACAGGGATGCCTTTTGAGAGAGATGACAATGAAAGGGTTCTGTCTCCTGTATGATAAACAGATTTGCAAGAAATAAGCCAAAGACCCTTTAATTCTTTGGTTGCATGCAGAGCATGGTTCGTGTGTTCTGCTCCTATCTAGCAATTAGTAGCACATTGTTGAGTTTCTTTTTCTTTCTATAAAAAAAAAGGGGGGTAGGGAGAAGAAAATCTCCCTCACATGAACTGTGTAAAGTTTCAGAGTAAACCTACCAGCTCAAGAAATCTAAATCTCAAGTTCACTCTAACACGTGAAACTTTTTCTATAGTAATTGCAATTAAAATATTTTAATAGGTTTGTGTATGTTGTTTCTTCATCAGGACTCTTGGTTTAATTTGTTTATTGAACAGAACAGGACAGGGTGAGACAGAGAATCACTCTGAACATTCACTGCAGGTACATGCAATGTCAGGAGACAGCAGGTACCTACTGAAACATGCTGAGAAGGGCTTAGACTGTTGCTGCTAGAGTAGTGTTATGTCATATTGAATGTTGTGTTTAAACTGCAAGAACTTCTTGTATAGATGAAATGAAGAGGAAGAAGGAGTTCTATAAATCGCATATTGCCATGTTAGTAAGACAAGCCATAAAATCTTTCTGAGACGTAGTTTTCTATGTTCTTGAGATTGGTACAGGAATATTTTCAAGGATATGAAAATAAATTCACTAGTATTTTTTGAGATGTTTCATTATCAAGTCAATATGTTTTATTAGAAAAATGTTAAAAAAGGTAACTTACTGTACCAAGCATTACATTAGTGTTCACTGAAACAGACAGTATGCAGTGAGAATTAAGGTATAATATACTGATATTTCAGTTACTATGCATCATATATGTTTTCTAATTTGTGAACTGAATGCGAATGCAGGTCCTGTGTATAAAAACATTTATATCACGTACAAGCAGATTATTACCATTTGGGGGGGGGGAGGAGTTGGCAACCTTATTTTTGAAATTCCATAACATCAGAATGCATCATTCTGCAGTCAATATTGTGAAATTATTTTTTTATAGCAGTAACTTTTAAAAAATTATTTTAGTGGTACAAATTAGTGATTTGCTTTTGGCAATATATTTTTCTTTATTTTGCCTTTTTTAATTCTAAAATGTCAATTGTATTTATTTCACTGAGTGGGTGTCTGCAGTCTTCATTTTTAAAATGACATCATTTGTATGTAAACTATAGTATTACTCCGTAGTGGTATTTGAAAGCAAACCTGGAAACTAACCGGTAATACTGTAATTTCTAGTAGCATCGTTGCTGAAAGAACGAACCATTTACAAAATCAAGTGACAATGGGTGATACAAAAAGGATTTTTACCATAATTTTTTTTCTCTTATAGCTTGTTCAAATCATCATAAACACAACACACCTGGAACAAGCCTGTAAATACCTTGAGGATTTTATATCTAACATTACAAATATTTCACAAGTGACTGTTCACACTGCAAGACTTTATGGACTTTCTACATTTAAGGTATGGTATATGTCATCCATTATATAACAATGTCTGAAAAGTTACTTTTAAAACAAAAGGGGGTGAGGGCAAAGCTGCACACTTTCTCATTTTTGACTCTAAACCAATTCTGAACTGTAAGAATTCAATTGTAACACTGGGCAGATAAGAACTTGGTTTGATATTATTGGTATGATCTGAAATATGTCAGTACATGAGAAACATCAACATTCTCTTTCAGATGCATCTTTTATTAAGTTATGAAATGACAAAGCTAAGCTTAACTGCACCAGAAGCTTTCAATAGATTAAGCTCCTGTTTGTGTAACATCTCCCCTTTCTGAATGAAGTTGAGCAAACCAGCTAGTTTTATCTAAAGTGTTTGTATTATTTATTTGTTTTTATTCTACAATGGAAGTATTTTGTGGTTTATTTTCAAATTGTGTAATTTAGTAATATAAAAGCAGTATTACGAATGTGCTGCAAAGCATAAATTATTCAATTCTCTTTTTAGAATTCATAATTTATTTACATGTCCTTCACATACACAATAATATGTGTTAAAATTATTACTGGGAGCTTGGCTGTTTCTAATGTATGGCAACTGCTTATGTGCACAAGCTGTATTTTCTCTGACATTTTGCAGAAATGGCAGAAGTACTTAAGCTTATATCTCAAAAAATTAAAGTAAATCATAGGTGATGCATACTCAGCATAGACAATTGTAATTTCAACAGTTAGCATGGCAACATTTGTAAGCCATTCAGGATAAAATAATCCTAAAATAAAAAATGTTGTGGTTTTCTTTCCATATATGGCTACTAATCTCATTTGTAGGTGAAGTTCTTCTACTTGTGATTGCATTTGTCTATACAAAAATACTGAAGGATTTTGCAAAGAGAAAACTAAAGCAAAAATACCAAGTGACTCTTATAGTCACATCTCAGGGACTTGGGTCTTTTTAGTCTAGAAAAAAGAAGACTGAGGGGGGATCTTATTAATGCTTATAAATACTTAAGAGGAGGGTGCCAGGCAGATGAGAAGAGTCTTTTTTCAGTGGTGCCCAGTGATAGGACAAGAGGTAATGAGCACAAACTTGAACATAGGAAGTTCCATCTTAACATGAGGAGGAACGTCTTTCCTTTGAGGGTGGCAGAGCACTGGAACAGGCTGCCCAGAGAGGTTGTGGAGTCTCCCACACTGGAGACATTCAAAACCCGCCTGGATGCTGTCCTGTGCAACTGCTGTAGGTGTCCCAGCTGTGGCAGGGGGGTTGGACTAGATGATCTCCAGAGGTCCCTTCCAACCCTGACCATTCTGTGATCTGATGTCCTTGGCAGAGCATACCCTCATCTGTGAAGTCTTTCTCCACAGTATTAGTCAAAAGGCCTTAGCCCTTTTTCAGTTGTAAGGCAGACACGTGTGTTGTTAATGAGAAACCTGCATGTAAAAATGGAACTGCCGAAGACAACTTATACACGTAATGTCAGGTAACTCAAGATCACTGAGATTTACCTCTATAATACATTAGTCAAAATTCTGATCCTTGCTCAGGCAGTTTTATGTCATAATGACCTTGGTAAGCTCTAAACCAAGATCCAACAGCTGGACTAGCTATGCTGAGTGCAAAGATGGTTTGATCTCAGCTCAATGGCCCTACACGAGCAGCCCTCCTGCGCTGTGCAATGGGGGACAGGTGTAGAGATGCTTAGAGATCCTTCATGCTGTGGTGGTGGTTGAGTGCCAGGTACTTCTTTCGAGCACCAGATGGTTGCGTACATTGAAGAACCAAATTTTGGTATTAATATACATAAAATATGTATATAAAATGAAATATAAAATTATTTTGTTGACGGAGTCTGGCTCAGTAGCTTTTTGGGTTTAGAATGGAAGCAAATGTGTGTGCTTGGAGCGTGGTTTGGGGTTTTCTTCCTGTGGTGGGTTGACTCTGGCTGGATCCCAGGTGCCCACCAAAGCTGCTCTGTCACTCCCCTCCTCAGCCGGACAGAGGAGAGAAAATATAATGAAAGGCTCATGGGTCGAGATAAGGACAGGGAGAGATCATTCACCAGTTACCGTTATGAGTAAAACAGACTCGACTTGGGGAAAATCAGTCGGAGAAAGGTAATAAGAAATAAAACCAGATCTTAAAAAACACCTTCCCCCCACCCCTCCCTTCTTCACAGGCTCAACTTCACTCCTAGTTTTCTCTACCTCCTTTCCCTGAGTGGCGCAGGGGGACGGGGAATGGGTGTTGTGGTCAGTTCATCACATGTCTCTGCTGCTCCTTACTCCTCAGGGGGAGGACGCCTCACACTCTTCTCCTGCTCCAGCATGGGGTCCCTACTGTGGGAGACAGTCCTCCATTAACTTCTCGAACATGAGTCCTTCCCATGGGCTGCAGTTCTTTACTAGCTGCTCCAGTGTGGGTCCTTTCCACAGGGTGCAGTCTTTCAGGAACAGACTGCTCCAGCGTGGGTCCCCCACAGGGTCACAAACCAGCAAACCTGCTCCAGCGTGGGCTCCTCTCTCCATGAGGCCACAGGTTCTGCCAGAAGCCTGATCCAGCATGGGCTTCCCATGGGGTCACAGCCTCCTTTGGGCATCCACCTGCTCCAGCATGGGGTCCTCCATGGGCTGCAGGTTGATATCTGCTCCACCGTTAACCTCCACAGGCAGCAGGGGGACAGCCTTGCCTCACCATGGTCTTCACCACAGGCTGCAGGGGAATCTCTGCTCCAGAGCCTGGAGCACCCCCTCCCTCTGTGACATTGATGTCTGCAGAGTTGTTGCTATCACATATTCTCGCTGCTCTCTCCAGCTGCAGTTGCTGTTGCGCAGCAGCTTTTTTCCCCTTCTTAAATATGTTATTCCAGAGGCGCTACCACCATCACTGATGGGCTCGGCCTTGGCGAGCAGTGGATCCATCTTGGAGCTGGCTGGCATGGGCTCTATTGGACATAGGGGAAGCTTCTAGCAGCCTCCCACAGAAGCCACCCCTGTAGCCCCCCCACTACCAAAACCTTGCCACGCAAACTCAATACACTTTCTGAAGAAAACATTCCCACAGAAGAATAATCTTGTATAGGTTACCTTGTGCCTATTCAGCCAGTGCATTGCCTTCTTAGTCACTTGGGGCTTTTATACAGAAATTTTGAAAGAGAAACAAAACAAAACAAAAAAATCATCAGGGATTCCAAAGCAGCTGCAACTTGAACTTTAGGTATTTGGGATTTTTTCAGTGTACACTGAAACAAAAGAGGATGATTTCTTGTATTTATGGGATAAAGACGACTAATCCTATTGAGACTAGTTCTGTTTTCTGTACGTTTTTTCTCTTGATGCAATACTTGTCTATCCTATTATATTATCCCCTCTGGCATAGGTGTTAAAAGGTGGGTGAGGTGCAGTAAGACATCATCATTGCAAGACACTTCATACTTACGGTTGATTGCCAACAATTTCCCCATTAACTGTTATTTATTTTGGTAAGGATTTAATGAATAAGGCAAGACAGAAGGGTTCTGGCCTACCCACTGTAGTTAGGTTACCATTGCCATACCAGTAGTTTTACTAATTTTGCCCTGTCCTTAAGATCTGGGCTGCCTAGTTTGCTGTTTGTGTACTGATAGTGCATGTGTGTCTTTGAATTTGCATATCTACAGATATTTTCCTGTAAGGTCAATCCATAATCTGTTTAACATTCAAACAAAATGCTTAATGCAGTCATAGTCTTTGATTTCATTAAGAGGTAAGATGTTCTTTATTCTTGAATTTCATTTAATAAATGCAGTTGAAAGTTTGGACTGTATTTTGTGCTGATTGCTTATGGTGTAAGTTATGTTTAACTATCCTGTAAACTATCTAAGTTCTATAGGAGGGAATCACAGAGTATTATATCTGCGTTTAGTAAGCTTAGTATCTCTGCATTTTGCAAAAACACAGAATGAATGCAGACAAACACATAAGAATTTTTTTATGGTTTCTGTCCTGTCTCTTTCCCTGGAGAGCTCATTAGCGCAACGTTCTCCACTTACAGTAGAAAATTCTTTTCTCGTTAATCCCTCTTTTTTGTTCCTCTCTGTTTTAATGAAAAACTGCTTGCAGTTTCCCAACTGGGCCCTCACAAAGTTTGGTATGTTCTACTGTTATTAAATTCATCTCCTGGTGGCAAATCATGTCACCTCCGTTCTTTCCAAGTGGTCAAAAATCTCCTTTTATTAGCAGCATTGATCACATTTACATTCCATGAGGTGATCTTATAAGTATACCTACACTGTATTTTTTTAATGGAAGCCTTCAGACGTATTTTGTGGCTACCATTTTAGAGGGCTGTTTTTCTCATTTTATTTTTTTATATAAGATCTCATTTTAAGATGTGCTTCAAACTCTCCAAGCATTGTTTCACATGGGTGGAAATTAAAAAAAAAAAACCAAACCAAACACCAAAACTTATTTCATTTTATCAGATTAAAAATTGTGTTGCTTTCAATATTTATAACCACCTTTTCCAGCTTTGCATGACCATTGTTTTCCTTTGTTTAAATCAGTAGTCGCACTGAGCATAAATAGGGAATTTTAGGGAATCGTACTTTGATATTTATACATGGCAGGGCCACATGCTTTCTTGCTTCCTCCTGAAGTGCCTCACAGACTGGGGCCTGACTGAAGACTAAATTTGACACACTCAATGTGATGCCACCTTTAAGCTCAGATCAGTTTGATTTTTTTCTTTTTTCTTTTTGCCTTTCTTATTTACACCTTTCTGAAGTGCCGTGTTTTTGGACTGCTTTCTCCCAGAGGAAAGCAGCAGTGGGAATTTCATCCACTTCTATGTTGCTCCAGTATATCCAGCCGATTTTTACTCTCTAAAAACCTTCAGCAACTGACCAGTTCACTTTAAATCAAATGTCTTACTTGAGTGATTTCTCAAGATCAGTGAAGAAAGTTTTATGTTGAGCCCAAATTAGAACATAGAATTTATTGAGTATCTTTAAACTCCAGGCTGGCAAAAGCATGCCTTTCCAGCAAGGTACACCTGACCAAGCATCTGTACATAGATCCCATTGCATCTAAGAGAACGTCCCCTAAACAAATAAGGCAGATAGATAGCATTGTAAAATCACTTCACAGTAAATGCTAGACGTTACCTCTTTACTGTTCCAAAAAGCAGAATCTGGGTGGTGTCAGAACAAAAAGTAGGAGTGGGAGGAAGTAGAGTAGAAGAGTGCTCTGACTCATGGTATGTGATGATCAGGATATTTAAAGGAGAATGAAAAATGATGCATATTCTTCAGATGTGCAGCTTTAAGACATTAATTATGTAAAAACTGTAATGATTTCTGGACCTCTAGCCATAACAGATAAAATAATTAGGTTCTTTTATTGTTTTCTTTGTAAAAGAGGTCAAATAAACTTTGTGTCAGGGTTGATAAATTTGTAAGGCTGAATTAAAGGTGATTGTTGTGAAGACAGTAAAGCAATTGCTTAGTTTCCAAATTCAAATTAATTTCATTTGTCTCTGAGAGCTTAGATTATTTTGTAGGAATATTCTGCTCTAAACACTCTTATAGTATACATTATGGGAGTATTTTAAAAACCACAGCCTCAGACTCATTGTAAGACAAGAGTTAAAGTATTGATTTAAAGAAAATATTTTTCGAATTTAAGAAAAACGCAAGACTTCCGTTTCATTGATGAATATAACTTCATCTGCATTCTAATAATATTTTAGAATTCTGACACTTGCACATGATTTTTTTTCAGGATGCAAGGCATGCTGCAGAAGGAGAAATATACACAAAACTTAACCAAAAAATAGATGAATTTATTCAGATTGCAGATTATGATTGGACAATGTCTGAATCGGATGGAAGAGCCAGTGGATACTTAATGGACCTTATTAACTTTTTAAGAAGCACGTTTCAAGTTTTTACTCATTTACCTGTAAGTGCTCAAAATTAAGTTTAATTTCAAACTATTGGAGCATTATTTTATTTTAAAATAGTAAAATTTTGAAGATAGCCGTGATTTTTGAATTGTGCACATGCTGGCAGTTGTATTTTTTAACCTTTTTCAGTACAGATGTATTTTCAGATGTGTTTCAGTACGTTGATGAAGCTTACCCATGGTAATACTTAGAAAATATTTTCAAATACTTTAATAATATTGTTAACAATAGCTAATTTACAAATAATGTAAGAACTCGTGCAGTTTTCTAGAGCGTCAGGTGGCTTTTTTAATTAACCATATTGGTTCTGTGTACACATGCATTGATTCAAACAATGCAGAATTGGTGCAAATACTGCATGTGTATATAAGATTATGGAGGTCTTGGATTCTCTGAGGTGGTTTTTAGCTAAAGAGTTTTGATCATGAAAAGTCATTTGATTCTAGTTAACTGAGCTTCACTGAAATGAATCCTTGTTCATATTCAAATATATCCTGTGTTATTTTGTCCTGAGTAAAAGGGTACTGTTAACCTGTTTTATGTACTAATTGTTACATTCTGTTGTCTGATTTCCCCTTGCTTTAAGGCAAAAAAGACTATTTCTAGTTTGATTTATCATCATAATAGCTTATAGCTTTATAGGTCTGGAGTAACTTCAGTAAGTCTTTCAAGCTACATCTGCCTTTCATCAGCTTATCCTTGGTTGCTACTGTCACACTGATGTCTGAGTGCTTTACCCTCATGCAATGCCTATAAAGAATAAGTCCTCAGTGCATGGAATATTTTGAGGCTCCAGACTGGAAGTAAAAGATAATTTCTTTACGTGCATAGCAAGGTATTGAAGTTGCTGGCATGGTGGGCTTATCTGGTCTTCCAAATCACACGTGAAGAGGCTGTGATTCTTCAGTCTCTTTTTTTTTACTGACTCAAAGACATAACCCACTCAAAATGTGTCACGTAATATTGATGTGAATGTGACGCATGAGGAGTGTGCTGTGCCAAATCAGTTGAGCGTTTTTTGATAAAGAATAGCAAGTTTGTTAGATAAATTCATTGTAACTTAACATACAAAGCAGCATGAACAAATGGCACTGCTCCTCAATGGTCGTATGCATATAGCAGTTAAGGGATGTGCAGCTTCTAGAGAAGGATGGACAGAAGTCTGTCATGAATGTATGTTGTGATATAGCTGTTTGGAAATGAGCCACAGACAGGATGAAGCAATGTGTTAAGAGGGATGGGAAGAAGCAGCTGTGGCATTAGGACTTGAAACATGTGAAAGGAATAGAAATACGTACCTGGGGGCACAAGTCAACCTTTGGAGAAAGCTAGCTCCTATGAAAAGTTATTTGGTAATTTCAAACTCTGGTCAGGTAACAGGCAGTATTTAGAACTATATGGATGACTAGTCTGGTCTGACAAGAGGGTTCTTGTAGCTTTTAACTTATTATGTGTATTGCTCCCTATTCTGGCTTGGCCAATTGTAGAAACATACAGTCCTATGAATGTTGTTGTGTATGAGCTGTGGAGGTTGTATGAAAATGTGTATACCGTTTCATTATGGTGATCCTGGTTAGATTTGTAATAGTGAGTTATTTTCATTAAGAGAAAGTTTCTAGTAAAACCATTTTCAAAGATAAGCTCAGAACTAGATTCCATAACTCATTAAAATAGTGAATGCTTTGGAGTGCTAAACTAAGCTATATTCTCATATGCCATGGTTAAGATTTGTAATTGTTTTAGTATTCATTTTCATTAATGTATTATTCCATTAATGTCACAGTGTCATTAACATGATAATTTTTGTATGGCTGGCAGAAACATTCCACTGCTCAAAATAGTTTCTCAGAACCTTTTTGGTAATTAGATAGCAAAGAACAAAAGTCCTAGCCACTGGCCATAATTCTAGTAAGGAAAAGAGCAGAAGAAATAGAGGAATCTCTTTTCTTCCTACCTTAGCATGTCTGATCATGTTAGAGGGCAGGGCTAGGGGCACTAGTTGGCCACACTCATTCTCCATAGTCTTGTTCAAGGGTCACTGACTTTCTCTTTGATATTGTTTCAAACTCTAGTCTTCCTGTAGAAGTGTTATGATATGGTCTTTAATGATTTTTTTGTAGCAGTCGTTGAGTTCCTGTTGTTAGAATCTTTTTTTTATTTTAGCCGTATTTGTGAGCTGTGTAAATGCACAGGGATGTGTCTCCTTTTGTGCTTCCATGTGGGGTTATACTGAATTATTTCTGTACCAACATAGGCAGAACTTTTAAAAAAATACATCTTATGTTACATATCTGTTTTATGCAGTTTGTATTATTTTTATTGGAAAATTAGAGATCTAAATCAGGTAGACCATGATCTCAATTCTACTGAACTGTCATGGCACAACTTAGTTGGGGTCTGATATCTCTATTGAATTGCTGGAAATGTCTTGCGTCTCTGAAGCTTTTTTTTTTCCTCTTAAGTTTTACATCTTAGCTTTCTCCTCTGTGTTTGTTTACTGTACTTAAGAAGCAGTTTTGGTCAAGAAAATAGCTTTTTTTTCTACCCTGCAGTTATGTTACCATTAGATTTATGTTAAAATTTATTAATTGGTCATGTTACATTTAGGTTCGTACTGTCCTGAGCCATTCTAAGTCTTACTTGAACAAAGTATGTTAATAACATACAGATAGCCTCTGTAAGTCAAGATGGTAAAAATGGCATTTATTTTTTAATCTAAGTATTTTGGAATATATTATATTTTATCATGAAAACTTCCTGGAAAGGGCATATCAACAGACGCTTTGTTGTTTGAAGTCTGCTACTTTGATATTTTGGCATACAGTTCCTTATAAAAGAAAAACATTTTATTGACGAACTACTATTATTTAAATCATAATCTCTTTGTTATGCCTCAGCAAAATACTATATAAGTTCAGAGTTTTTTAAAAAATAAGGAATTATGTAGCTGTAATTGTTCTTTTTGAAGCTTTTCTTTACCTTTTATTGCTACCAATTTTTTTATTCCTTTTTTTTTTGATGTTGACAGTACATCTTAATTTTTTTGTTTTGATTGCCTTACTGGTTTCCTTCTCAGAATAACAACAATGACCATGCAGCTATGTCGGTAAGTAGATGCAAGATGAAGAAAAAGCATGTGAACTGAAAAACTATGAACTGCCTGCAGGCTTATTGCTTCAATTTTTAATAGTTTAATAAAAAGACCCCTCTGTTTTGCTGATGACTTGCTATGTACCTTGTGTGGTTGCATGCAGGGATCGGGTTAATGACTAACATTGGGCTTTCGTACACTGGGACAGCAGGAGCCCTAAAAACCTTACAGAAGGTTGGTGAGGTGTGCCTTGCATTCCAAATGAGATAATTTAGAGGAGACTATGAGACCTTTTGGAAGAGAGATCAGGTGTCAAAATGCAGCTATGAGACATGCATACAGAATAAGGGTAGCGTGATATAACAGAGTAAAGAATCAGTGAAAGTTCTATCGTTCCTGGAGTCAAGGGAATGTGTGTGCTCAAGTTTTCTTTTTTTCTAAGATGATGATGGATTGCATTTAAGAATTCTTCCAAGCCCTGATTATTTTCAGATCACCAATTTTTGTATAAGGAGTTTATTTTGCTTTGGCATAAGCATTTCCATGATAATGAAAGTGTTGAAATTAATATTATTCTGTTAAGAGTGGCTTCTGAATGCTGAATTTCTGAACTTACTTTTACTAATTTTCTCTAACAATGTGGTTGAATCTCGTTCACTTAAGCAATGTACAGCAGCAAATGTACTCTATGCTGTTCACTGTTTAAGTGAAGAAGTACGTAAGGCACTTAAGAGTACACAGTGTGGGAATAACCCCGTTCGTTGCTACAGTCTGGAAAGCAACTGGCTGAGTAGTAGCTCTGTGGATCTGAAGAGAGGATCCAGTAGTGGGCTTACAAGTTGTTAGGAGCCTAGAGCACATGACTAACAAATGGAGGTTTAGCGAGGTGGATTATTTAGTCCGTTAAAGAGAAGGCTGGGGAGAGATCTAGTGGCTGCCTACAACCTCTTGAGGGGCAGGTGCAAAGGTGATGGAGCCAAACTCTTCTTGGTAGGATTGACAAATTCACATGTTGGTATGGTGACAAGTAGAAGCTTGGACCGTGAAGCTTTGACATTAGGGAAAGAGTTTGCATGAAGAGAGTAGTGCAGTGTTGGAGGAGGTTACCCAGAAAAGCTGTTGAATTCTCATCCTCAGTTGTTTTGAAGGCTCAGCCAGGAGAAAGGACAACAGATCTGAACTAGTGTTGGCAACAGTCCTACTCCAAGTAGGAGGCTGGACTAGATGACATTGGTGGTTCACTTCAATGAACATTTCTATGATTTGAACACTCAGCCTCACATTGGACTGTCAAGCTAATAGGTTTCATGAGCACTAGGAATATTGAATATTTTGCGTAGAAATGTTTCCTGTTAATGTTGAATTGTCAGTGTGCTGGTTATGTCGTGACCAAGCACTAGCAGAGTTTCAGAGATGCAGAGTGTCATGCAGATCACAGAGGCTGTGTTGCTTTTGAAAGGTTATAATTTGAGTCATGCGGTTTTTAATGATTCTGTTTTCTAAAGTTACAAGAATTTAGTCTTTTGAGATTATTTCTGGTTTCAGCTTCTTTTACATCCCATTTTAAGTTCATATCGCAGTTTATAGTGCCGTTAGAGACTTTGAATCAAAAAGCAAACTAAAATTTCATTATATAGCCATTAATCTCATGAAATTAATTGGATGACCAAATTTGTTGTTAAGGACCTGCATTTCTTAGTTTTTATTGTGAACAGTTAAAGAAAAATCATACCTTTTTTTTCAGATCAGTTAATTTGAAGTTATAGAGGGTGTATATACAAGAGTTTTTAATCTAAGTTTAGAATTAGCTCAAGTTTTATTCTAGATGTGTGCTTTGTCAGTACAAAGTATTGGATAACTCTGGAAAAGGATGACTATTCAAAAGTAGCAGTTGCAAATTACTTTCGAGCAGGTATTTTTTATTACTCCAGTAGAATTTGGGGCAGAGACTGGAAGTAAAATTGATTCTTAAAAATTCCATTAATGTTTTTGGTATACTTGTATTTTGTCAATAGTTCAGCAGTTGGATTTTAGTCCTGATGTTAAGTAATATAATGCTTTAGTTATTATGACTGATAAAATCTGAATTTAGTTTCTTTGCATTTTCAGAAAGTTTTTCATTATGTTATTTCATATTGTTAAATCAATTCTTCAGCTTAACTTCTTAGATTTAACAGATAAGTTCTGTTATTCCCTTTTATGCTGAGGATGGCAGTTTGTGTTATTTTATTGTTTCTGTGATTGGCAGCAAAAGCCTAATTTCACAGCTTGCAGTGAGGGTGAAGGGGTGGTGGTTTTCTGCAGCTATATTCAAAAACTGTCAATCAACAGCCTCCACAGGCTACTTAGAGAATGGGTTTTCTTACCGATTTCTCCAAACGCTGCTTCATGCTGTCTTTGATTGGCACAGCCTGGCAGGGAGGATGGATGAATCTGTCACTGGCTGGTTAATTGTGTTGCCGGTCTCAGCCTGACATCAGGTCTTTGACTCCTAAGTGGCTCAATACAAAACAAATTAGCAGATTGTAGTCATATTTCTCATTCTATATGCTTTGACTTTGTTGAATGCAGTCCATAAATCATATTGACTGACACCATAGTGAATGATGAAAGCTGCTTTTGAGACAGATAGCATGGGTCTTAGCAGTACGGCGAAGGTGCCGTGGAAGGATGCATATGGCTGACCCTTTGGGAATTTCCTAGGAGCCAAATGTCTCTTTACTGCAATTGTTCTTAGGAGAAAAGCTTTTGGGTCCTATAAAAAAAGATTTAATATGTCAGCAGATTCTCTTTACAAGATCCTTTGAAATATAAGAAGTTTGTCTAAGGGTTTTCTCTTTTTACAAACTTGTATTTCAGCAAAATGTGAAGGCTGGGTGAAAAAACATTTGCCTTTAACACTGTTAGCAGGTGGTTTTGCTTATAGAATAGGGTCCTTGTTTCTTAAACTTTACATTGGTTGAGTGGAAGAATAGGTTTTGTAGATAGCAGCAATTAGCATAGGCACAGAGGAGATAATAGTGGTGTCTCCACATGGGAGGCAACTGGAGCAAATGTGAGAAGCCTGCTGAATCTCTGCATGCTATTGAATGTAGGTATTTAATTGCTAGATACAGTAACCACAGCCACCCCCCCTTAAAAATAAAAAGTAATTAAAAAAATAACAAAACTAACAAATAATAAACGTTAAGAATGTTTTAAAACTATCTGAGTTTTGTTTAATTCTGGAAAAGAAACGTCTTGTTATGTTCATGAATCCTTACATTTCCTCTTCAAAATGCATTATGAAAAAATGGCAAGGAATTGATTAATTGGTGGATGGTGGAAATTTGGAGGGAGATTTCTAACTAGATCTCATTTGTCAAACATGAATTTGAATTTCATTCTTTTCTGAATATCGTACATCCAACGTATTTTCAACTGGGAAGCACTGAATTTTGAAGAGGATAACAGTAAAGTTCACATTTCTCTCAGTTAAAGTTCAGCATTTTGATTGATACACGTAGCTTTATTTTTTCCTGTAGATTTAAGAAAATTGAGTGATTGTATTAAGTATAAACTGTATATAGTAAACGTCTATCATTTGTTGATATGTCATGTGAACAATAAGCCTGTAGTTCAAGTTACATAGTTGGAAATAGTTGAAATGTTAGGATGTTTCCATTTTATGAAATTTAAAAATAAACATTACACGTACATGTATTACTTATTTAAAGTCCAAGTGGCTTTTACCATGTCATTTCTGTATTGTAACCATTATCTTGTGCTCCAGTACTATTGATATTTGCCAGATTGTAACAATTAACAACAGATGCTTGCTAGAAATATAAAATTCTATCTATTATTTAAAATAACAGAGGAGTACACATTGTTTGCACATAAAAGAAACTGAATTTTAAAATTTTTTCTTGACAACCTATTAATCTGGTTGAAATTTTATTACATTATAGTGGCAGCATAAATAGGACATGGAGCTGATTTGATGGAGCAGTACGTTAAACAGAGATGCACTAGTTGTTCCATTAAATCAAAATGACATTTCCATTAAGTATTTCAAACCTACTACACTGTAATTAAATGAACTGTGGCCCACTGATTCCCCTTCTCGCTTCCCCCCCCCCCCCCCCCCCCGTTTTTTTTCTCTTCTTTTTTTTCCTCTTTTCATATTGATATTATTCTGCTTGGGGAATAGAGCTGCGTGTCTCCCAGTGTAATTACCAATGGGTTTGGGAGACTTTTAGGCATGCTGTTCTTGCATTGTTTCTTACATTCCTCGTTGTCAGTTCATCTATTTTGGTCAAAAATGTTATTTGCTTTTCTGAGATTTTCAATTAAGAAACTGACATCTCATTTTAGATATAAAGCTCCTAACAGTTCAAGGTGTCCTATTGCTAAAGCCATTTAATGTTTCAGTGTGACATGTGAGGAGAGTGACCACTTTCCATTGTATTGTCTACATTTTAATTATGTTTTAACAAAGAACAGATTTTTAAAGTACAAAAATACTTAGGGCCAAATTTGCTTTGTTATATGTATACATGAGAATTCAATAATATGAGCAAGTTTCTTATTAAGGACAAGATCTGGCTCTTCAGATGTTGGAGCAGAACTTTCCAGACTTTTTGGGACAGTGAACTGCTGTCTATCCTTATCATATTTCACTGCTTATATGTGTTTCTGTGAGTCAACAGTGAATTGATCAACCTGTCTTTGCACAAAACAGCTGGGGAACCATTGCTTTAGAGGATAGGTGTCATCACTTTATTGATGGATATAAGTAAAACGATAGTGGTGTGTGCTCCAGTAGGTGTATTAAGTAATTATGATTTCTTTCATGTAAGCGTGTTAATAGTTACCTTTGTTTCAATACGTATTGTAACATGGACGTCAGTTGAAAAGCATGGTTTAATAAGTATATTAAACTACAGAGATTCTTATAATTGCATTTGAAAGCCAAGATCGCTCTGCTCTAAAAGATTGCAGCACTATGAATAGGATGGTGCTATCTGATCGGGTATCTGGTCTTAATTGTTTTCGTAATTCTAAGGTAGAATTTCAATATCTTTCAATTTTTCTGTACTAATTTTTAATAATTTATCAAATTAATGTCTGATTTTGTGCTTTGTCTTTTGGTGTCATGTTTGGGAAATTATTTGTCTCAATTACATATACATTGTAAAGCGAAATGTTACTAACTAGACTGTGATTGGAAAATTATTTCTATTTTGTACAGCAGAGGGCTACATTTCATTTTGTAAGTAGCTGATTACGGACAGCACTGATTTATTAAGCACTTGAAAACATGATGGATAAGCAGGAATATTTTAAATAATTTAGCAACAAGCTTTGAGATGGAATTCAAGCAATTAAAGTGCCAATAATTAGCACAAACTGTTATGAGAAATACCCCAACTGAAAGCAATGGTTTTGGTTTATATAAAGTTTGAGGGTTTTTTACTGACTATTGTTAAAAATATGCAGCGTATTGATTTTCATTACATTCTTGCTTTCATTCTATTTGGGTAAAAAAAAAAATAAATAAATCCACAAAGCTGTTCATATGCTTCAGCAACTTATATTGTTGTTATTTTGGAAACGTCCTTGTATTCATGAAGACTGTTGGATTTCTGGAAGAAATATCAATAATTGCTTTAACCTATATTTAATTTAGTTCCCCATTTGATTTAATAGAAACAAAGCTAACAGGTCAAAAGAAATAACAGCAAGTGTGATCTTTCCCCTGCTAATCTAAGTCCTGCATCATTAAGACTTTGAGTGTATATTGAAATCAAACCAGATGAGCAGTTCTTTAGTGATGTATCATTTGTTTCTGTCTTAAAACCTGTTGCTCTTTCTACTAGGGAAAAGTGGCCCAGACAGCTTGCATGTCAGCCTGCCAGCATCTTTCAATGTCCCTAATGCAGATGCTACTGGACAGTGAATTAAAGCAAATAAGCATGGGAGCAATTCAGCAGTTTAATTTAGATGTGATACAGTGTGAATGTAAGTAGATGTTCCAGAATTCCTATCTATGTCTGTCCTAACACTGCAAAAAAGTTTTTTAATGTAAGCCATATAGTGATCTTTTTCCAAAATCTACTAAAGCTTTTTCTTTTAAAAAAAAATATTACAGTACAGCTTCTTGTAAAAGTATTTATGAATACATAAGTTTACATTTCTGGGAAATTTTTTAATGAAACTTCTTTTCTTTAACTTAAGTATCTGATTGAAATGTACATCTGTTGTTATTCCTAATGGGATCATAATCGCTATATCCAGTAAAAAGACTATAGTCTCGTACAAAATTGCCCAAAACCACTACATAAACATTATGCTTTTATAGTTGAGAAAAAAAAGGTCAAATGTCTGTGAAATTTTAATTTTCCCTCTTGAGTTTATTTATTATGATACAAATTTTAAATGTGCTGTTACATAGGATTTCCTCCCTCCTAGAACTACTGCCATACTCACTGTGCAGAACAATAGTACACATTCAGTAAACATCAGATGATGTTTTATTCCCATTATTCAAAATATGACATCAGAGTTATTTTACAAAACTGGCTCAATCCAGCACTGAAGGCAGGATTAACGTCCCTATGTTGTGCATGGAACTCACCACTGAGAGTGAGCTATTAATCTGTGTGAAGGAAGTTACTTCCATAACATCATTGTGTTATGAATAGGTTTTAGTTCTGGTTTTGTAGCTGATGACTGAGACACACTGAAAAGGCTCACTAACGTTTTTTTCAATGCACATTTTTATATTCTTATGCTGTTTCTTTGAAGTATCTTTCCTCTTATATGTTTGAAGCATGGATCTCAATGATTTTGGTGACAGCTGTAAAATGGGGCAGCTCTGCAAGTTGTATCCTGAGGTTCTTAGTTTGGACACGTGAAAAAATTGATGACTACTCAATTAGTAGCCACCTATGGGAAACTGGAAATTTGATTTCAAGCAATTTGGTTAGCATCACAAAGGGTTCTTGTGGGAGTCCAGGGACAGAGTTCAGGGGTATTTTTGACATTTTAACCATATGCTTGTCTTTCCTTCTCCTGCCTTATTAGTTACATTTCAGCTAAACTCTGTAGCAGGTAGAACCAGCATCTTTCTGGCAGTCTTTCGTTATACAGCCCTAAGGCCTTTCAGTGCGTCGAATGAACGGATGGGATTATCAGGGTCTGACTGAAAAAATACTTGCAATTATGACATTAAAGTTTGTCTCATGATTGCACAAGTTGGCCAAACAAATGATGCTTTGGTGTTTTTTTTTACTTTTAGTATGCTTGGTGCTGCAAATTTCATAGTGTTCTTTTCAGGTAGGTGGGTAGGGGTACGTGTATGTGCATTTGTATAGTTTCCTAGATGTAAAAAAGAACCCAGTTGTAAAAACAGAAATTCCATAGTATTCATAATACTGACACCGTAATCATTCATCTTGACAAGCTGAATTCGTGCACCCACTACGCAGTCATCTGACTTCCAAACAAGTAGTATAACAGTGAAGAAAGCTTGCCCACTACCATATTATTCTGTTTCTAATATTTAAAATATCATCTGTGAACAACGCAGTACTTCACTGTGTTCGCCATTTCACTCAGGGATGGCTAGCAGTACAGGGGATAAAATGCATGCCTTGCAGGTGACTTTCACAGTATGAACAGGATGTTCACAGCAAAGTAATGAGAAGTCCCAACGAGTCTGGCTGTCGTCTGGTCTCTCAGTTATTTTCAAACCTTTTTCTTCTCAGCCTTTGCCCTGTTGTGTACCATCCTAATCTCTATGACCACTCTTTCTACCATCTTTCATTGCTGCACAGTGGAAATGTCAATCGATGAAGAGATCTTAGTAGAGTACTAAGATAGTACTAAGGTAGAGTAGCGTACATGATAACTTTTCATTATTTTAAGATTAAAATATAACCTTAAGACAACATGTTTTGTTATATGTAGCTGTTATACTGAGCCTGTGGCATGGACAGGACATGGGAAACCTTGGGCCAAAGTGAGAAAGTTTCAGAAAACCAGTAATTTAAAGACTGAAAAATGCATTCTTTTCACCGTTGCGTAACTTCTAGTGTGGGCTGTACAGATGCAAATAGAATAAACTTTAATTCTTCCTTTCTACAAAGCTTTTAAAGGACGTTAGAAAAAAAATTGGTTTTGCACAGAAACCCTTTGAGTATTTTCAAAACAATTACGGCAGCTTGTCAGAGCAGTATGTTGCAACAAATGACATCTTACAATCTGTCGTATAACGGATTGACACAAGATTTTGCTCGGACTGCTTTGCTGTTGTGGTTTCATTCATAAGGTCCATCACAGGCACATTCCAGGCTTCACAGTGATGCCTGTGATTTATGTTCTTGCTCATCACCCTCCCCCAGCTTTATTCTTTGCCACTTTGGGATTAATGGATACGACAGTGACATTTCAATTAGTGCTTAGAGTGTGCGAATAATTCACAACTGTTGGGTACTTTCCTACTGTATTGTATACATGGGTTTGACGTTTTTCTTACAGACACGGTGGAGTATACTCATATGCATTTTGAACTAAGAAGTTGTGTGAGATATAGAAAATTGTGACTATCTGAATATACGTTTTAAAAAATTCTTGGCAATATTTTAGATATTTATTCCGATCTTTAACATTGCATTTTTATTCTTTCTAATATGAACTGGAGGAGGTCTAAATAAAAGCAGGAAAATGTGATGACTTGTCAGATTTTTTTCTTTTCCATTAAAAAGCAATCAACACTCCAACCAACAACCCAACATTCTGTTAATAAGCAGCAATCTGTTAGTCAGTAAGTACTGAAGTTTTTAGTTACAGCAAATAGGTAGAATGATAAGTGGACTTTCAAGAAAGGAAGGTGGAAGGGAAGGAGGTGATCTTGTGGTGAACTCTGGGATTTCATTATCCTGCACTGCATTTCTGTGCAAAGTACCTAACCTTAAAAAGCACAGTAGAAAATCGAGAAGTATCTGATACTTTTGCTCAAGAATAGTAGTAGTATCAGGTGGTCTTCTCTGATGATTTAGTGTAAAAAAAAAAAAAAAAAGTTACTATCTTCTTGCTCTGCTTCTAATAAGCTTTTTGTTTTCCTTCCAAACATTCCAAAAGTTTTCCGTTTGATTTTAGTTTGTCCTGTTCTAACTGAAGTATTTCTCCACTGTCTCTACATATTTTGTAACTTAGAGCAGTGTTTTACCTGTGTATTTCACACCACTCTTTCTCAGTGGTGATCTTCCACTAGAATGATTTGGATTCTTACAACAGTGTTCAGAAAAATAGAACATACTAGATCCCATTGAATAAAACCCAAAGAATAGTCTTTTGCTTGAACATTGTGTTTTGGTGCCCTGAGGAGGGGCAGCATTTGCTGTTACTTGAAGGTGAAATTCAAATGTGGGTTGCTGTACCTCACTTTATGAGAAGAAAGGTGTACATAATAGAAAATTAGCTTTTCAGAGACACCATCCAGATCTAGAGACCTGACATCAGCTTTTTATTAAGGAATTAGAACTTGTCAGAAATTCTAATTGCTGGAAGAGTTAAATGTAATTTTTATCATTTATGTGTTTTAACACAGCTGAATTGTGAGACAGGATTAATTGGCAGAAGGAGGTATGATTGAGTGGGCATCCTTCTTCACGCAGACATGAATCTGTGCAAGGATGAAAAGGTTTTGGGTCCTGCATGTAAATAAGCATGGGTTAGCGGAGAATCAGCGCAAAGCAGGATGCAGTATTCCTTCCTAAACCAGCCCTGTGTAGGGCTTCCTGCCGGTCTCTCTTTTTTTACCCGCTGTGTGGAGAGCTGCAGTATCCAAGAGCAAGAGAGATCTTGACCCAAATGCTCTCTGTTGAGCATATGCAAAGGTAATCTCCAGGTGGGCATGCCAGAAGCTGAGGAACCCAAATCCTGTTTTTCCTTGAAAAGGCACTGTATTCTTCTCTGGAGGTTCCTCACTTTACCTGCCTCCTCTCCCATCTGGGAAGTCAACTTAACTTAACTCACTTGAGACCATCCGTCATCTGCCGGTCACATATGGCAGCACGGGAGTGAGGGGAAGCAGCAAGATCTTGCTGGTGCTGGGGCCAGGGCTGGGGGCTGCTACCCGGCCAGCTGGCAGCTCCCTCAGCGAGGCTCCCCTCCAGGCGTGTTTGAACAGCTGGAGCGTCCAACAGGGCTGCAAAGTGGCTGACGGCTTCCGAGATAGTCACCTGATTCTCTGCTCCTCCTTTAAAAATACATTTGTAGCTTTGCTGCCCTGCCTGTGAATCAGTGCTGTGAGGCTGAAGTAAAACTGTTTAGTTTTTGATCCAAAGTCTGGATTCTGATTTTAACTTCTGCCATTGAGCAGCAAAACTATTTGTCAGGAATTAGGTACTGAATTCCCAGACCAACAGAGAGGCACAGCTAGATGGGGTTGTGAGAGAATAAAATTAAGAGACCTTTTTATAAATCTAGAAGTGCATAGAAATTCAGTACAATTTACAGTTAAAGATGTCTTGAATTCCACTTTAGCAGACACGGCGTTTTTCTTAAGATATCCATTAACACATATATACGTCAATTCACATATATCCTGTATACAAAACGTAATGACAAGATCAAAGCCAAGTATTCAAAAGAAAATGGACTGAAGTAATCTTTACAATATTTAAATTTACCATTCTCATGTATGTGTTACCTCCCAGCCTGTTTTTGTATTATTTACATACTGTTTTCACTAGTTCCTACTTCCTGTAAATTCCCAAACTGGCTGTTGTAGGAAGTAGGTTGAGATTGTAGATATTGTGGACACACATTGTGACAAAGATCCTGTTCTAGATACACAGAAAAGGTCTACACAGTATCAACAAAATGCAGGGGAAGAAGATGTTAACAAAAACATCGTGAATAAAAGATTCATGTAATTCATGTTTTCAGCCTATTTTCCTGAAAACATTGAAGTTTCTGATTCAAACTGCCAAGCAGCTAGTTGTTTGCCCCTATACGTGGTAATTTAATGGGGATCTTTGCATTTTCACTGTCTCATATTATAAAATTCCTGAATGCTCTTATGCACGCTAAAACAACCAACCAACCAGCCTCCGACCCCTCCAAATCCTCTTTAAGCCTAGAATGAATGTAAGGGGTGAATATTTTAAAAGATGTATATATGACAATGTTTCATTATTATCTGGAAAAGGACCCTCAGGACAAAGACATTAAGAATGTTAATCCTGTTCTTATAATATCTTCCTAAAATGCTGTGCAGTAGAAAATATTTAATTAGCTTTGTAAAATTGTTAGCAAAACTTAAAAGCCCCGAGCTGAGGGCGGAGGGAGAACTGTCTGACCGTTACCATAAGTAGATTATCTTTTTGCCCTTTGAACTCATGAAATTGTAATAATGAAATAAATTCTGCTGTAGTCACCTGTCAAAAATGACCCAAGTGTGAGAATAAATGCTTGTATAATGAGTGTCCCTGGTGTTGTAAATGATAAAATTGTAGCTAAAGAGAACAAAGCGTATGCAATAAGTAAGTTTGGTACCTTGTGTGCTTCTAGTTCTATAGCTGCAATGGTAGTAGGCACTGCATAGAGAAACTAAATCATACTGCATTATTTAATGTATTAGGATAAATTCCAAACTATGTTAGCCTGATAAGCTGTGGAAAGGATGCAACTATTTGCCCTGTGGCAAGTAAAAGTATCCCACTATAGGAAGGTACCTGCCAAAGTATAAAGTGCCAATAGCTAACTGAAAAGTTTTGCTGCAGGTCACACTTTTCAGTTCTATTCACTTTTCAGTTCTGTAGCCACTCCTTTGCTGTAGAGCTTCCTTCTCCCAGTGGTACCATTGTGGAGAGGCTGGCAGAGCTCATAGTCTAATGGCAGAAGCTGGTACCAGTGTACTGTGTATGAACAGAAAGTTATACAGGATGAGATACAGATGGACGTTCTCTTTCAAGAACAGTACAGGTTCTCCTTCCTTGTTTAGGGGATGTAGAAAAGGCCCCTTCTGACCATCATGCTTGTTCTCCTTGTTAGTGCGCTGCCACAGCTCACAACCCATATATCTCTTTTTAGCTGTTTGCTATGGGGCATTGCGAAGAATTCCCTGATACAGTATAGTGTTCCCATTTTAAATGCTATGTTTGGCTTACCATGGGGGCCAGCATCATAGGCCTGTCTGTCCCTGAAGAAAGGGTGGTCCCAGTGGGGACACCTAGCCCTTTAGCCTATGGTGTTCAGAAGGGTGCTTTGATGGGCCTGGAAATCTTCTGCAAGTTGATGGTTGTACAGACTATTTTCTCTTTGCTGCCTCTAAAGAGTTTATTATTAACCAAACTGTCTATAAAATGCTGGGTTTAGGATATGCTTTTTCTACTGTTTTTTATCTTTCTTCTTTTTTATTTGAAAAGCATGTTTGTGGTAGATTGAAAACTCCCCTGGAAGGTTGGTGTTACTTACAAAGTAGGAAAACCAGACAATTTAAAATTCAGACTTGAATACAGTAATCAGTGAGCATTTGCCAATGGTTACCAATACTTTTCTGTGACATTACACTGTTCTCCCTAGGGTGTTTGATTGCTATTTTTTGTTCCTTTAGTTGATGAAGAATCAAGTCATGTTCCAGTTTAATTCATTTTCCTATTGCATGACTGTCCATAAAAATTTTTGCACTACTGTAATACAAGTAATAAATTCTGCCTCTGCTGGTAAAGCTACTACTCTGATACTATATTCATCTATTACTAAGCTATTCTTAGATATTCTGACATGGTCTTAGTAGCTTCTTGTACCACTTAAGTAAGAATCTTTACTATTTTCATTTACAGTTCTGTTCCATATAATAATTTTTACACTTGTGAATAGTCTATCTGAATTCATTAGTCTCCTTTAAGTTGAAACCATACATTCAGCAGTAAATGATTGAGCCCATTATTTTACCATCATGTTAGCTCAGACACCGATGTCTTTCTGGATGTTATTTTCACTTGATGAGCCAAATTTTCTAACTAGCCATTTAGAAAAAAATTGTTAAGGATTTCATATTACTTTTAAATGTTATTAGCAGTCCATGTGGCACAGTAGAGTTGAACACTGTATCTGGAAATTTTTTGGATACGTATGTTCTGTTTCCTCTACCATTGAATGACCTGTTTCTCAAACTTGGAAAAAAATGTTATCTTTCACTGCCTCAGATGATACCTCTCTAAAACTATTACAGTAATATCTACTTTGTTTTGTTAAGAGCTCTAACTGAAGAGCGTAATAAAAATACTCTTAAGCTCTTTTGAAGTAAGATGTCTAACTTGAGTGGGGATGTGAGGCAGTGGGTGCTTCTGCGTGCGTCTTTGTTATAAACGTGTGACTGGGATAAGAACAACAAAAAGTGTATTTATTTTCAAGTTTGACAGTTATTGATCGTTTCCTAATTTAAACAAATAGCTGACTTTGTTACCATAAGTGTTACCATTTTTTGTATTTTGAATATAGTTTTGCTTTCCAATTTTGACAGCCTATTTTGGGGTTCAAAAAGAGTAGAAGTTGATAAGCTGGCTAAAAAGCGTGAACAGGCATTTCAGCTCTGCTCTGACTGTGGCATGTAGAGCTTTCCACCTGCCATCTACACATTAAACTAACTCCCACCTTAGTGTCTGTCTTTTATTGCTATTTGGCTAGAGGTGGGGTTTTTTATAGTGCGGATGCTGTAACAGAAGCAGATGTTTGAAAATATGTTGACAGCCATGGAATTGGTATTATTTCGAAATTCTTCAGTAATCATTCACCTGAGGCCAAGAAAAAATGTTGGCTTCTGTGGTTGTAGCATTGCTACTGGGTTAGAATTTTAAGCAAAATTCCTAATAATACTCCTAACGGTATTATTCTTTGGGATTATTGGAAAAATGATGCAGAAGTTGTTTGTTGGTTTGTTTGTTTTTAATCACCGTGAGTTATTATTTTAGTCTATTTCCATCAAACTAGTTTCATTTTAATGCTAGCTAGCATTTATATTGCATGAAACTTGATTTTTCTGTTAGATTTTTAAAAAAATCTACATCAGTAATATTTTTAACCTTTCTTTGCAGTGTTTGCTAGTTCTGAGCCTGTGCCAGGATTCCAGGGAGACACCCTGCAGTTAGCTTTCATCGACCTCAGACAAGTAAGACACTAGTTGTTGGTTTTTATCCTACTAATTTCCCCTTTTGACCAATGCTGAAGTTATTAAATTCAAGAACCTTTCATGTTTTTGCATTCCCATGTAATTAGTTTTGAAAAGCGGTTATTTGAAGTGTTATTAGTGGCACTATTCCCTGTAATTTAGCATAAAACTGTTTCTCCAATGTGTTGTTAGGGGGCACTGTGCTACTGGTGGTACTGTTACATGGATATAAGATTGAATTTTGGTCCTGACAATTTTGTAAAGATCCTGTGACACCTTTTTGCAAGAGTGTACATGTTACCCTGGTGTGTGCTGACCTGATTCCATTTTGAGTAATTGCTTCTGTCTACAAAAGTACTCCCTGGAGAGCAGAATCAGGCATGGTATTATTTAGCATTTCCTTTCCTTAATTTGTTACATAGAATTCTTTTAAATGGTCAGAAAGCAGCTTTATTCCAACTGGCTGATCTTTATTCTATATCAAATTTAATTTTAAATGCCTTAATATTGGAAGCACTTTTCCATAGTTCTTGCCAAAAGGAAGGTTTTTCCAGACTAAAATCTACTTACCTTAATTTCACGTAGTTGTTTCTATTCCCTACTGTCTGTAAATTCTGACACTATATCCACCCATAGCAATTAATTTTCAAAAATTTTTCATACTTGAAGTAAGCTTTTTTAGAAAGGATTCATTATTTCACAAAATTGTGAGTGTGTCATTTAAATAGTGAAATGAATCATTAACTGCACATGGAGGGTCTTTAGCTTTCTACAGATGTTGGTGATATTTTTCAGCACCATTATGAGCCTGTCAAAGTCATCAGAAAAGAAGTAAGAATATTTTTGCTTTTAATAGTTTAGTAGATTTTTCACAGCAAGATAATGAAAAGGCATTTCAGAAGGGAAAATTCCTGATGCAAAAGTATTCCAATTTCTCCTAATAGTTAGAACGGACTTCATTAAAATGTATTTTTAAATTAAGAAGTTAAAAGATAGGGTTATTTGTTACATTCTCAGTTATGTAAAAATGAACAATACCTACAATGGGATAAGCGTGGACTACGTGAGGAGGATATAGGATCGTGGCCATAAGATTTGTCCATGTGATACGTGTACATTAGGAGTTCCAGAATTCAGTCTGTAAAGACCTCTGCCAGACTTCAAATACCACAAGTCTTGCCTTGACTAGCAGCCTTCCTCTTTCGGATTCTTTTTTTATTCTCCTTTTATTATCAATGTTAGAAGTGACTAAACATCTTCCAATTTGTACTAAGTCAGTTTGGTTGAAGGGAAAGCATGTTGAGAGATTTTGGCACCATTTCTGTCATCCACCTAAGTGGTATAAATCCTTGCAGAGCCTATGTTTGTTTCAAGGGAAAACGTGATTTCCAGCTATGCAGGAGGGCAGGGTGTGTACATACTTGCTACAGGAAATAAATAATATTTTTCTATGTTTTAAGCACCAGCTGTCGAGCATGTCACATAAATGGGGATTATGTTGCTTATGATAGCTCTCAGTTTATGTTAGCAATTTACATTTAGAATTCTCTTGATGCAAGTAGTACTTTATAGAGGATGCTGTGTATGCCATGGGAATCTAATCAATTTCAGATACTTCATAAACAGCAAAAATCGGGGCAACTCTCTTTATTGGCAAGTTGGAGCTTGCTGATGTAGAACAGTTCTAGTATATTTGGTTTTTACTATATTTTTGTGTGCCTCACCAAAAGCATATAGGTATTGCAAGTAAACATTAAAAACAACACTTACCATTTAGTAAGGATTTGAAGTGTTTCCCCTCTTTTCCTTACTTGTGATCCATTTCTATCTTAATAGGGTGGATGACAGTTCATTTCAAGAATACTTAGAAAGGCAACAGAGCCTTTTTCAGAAAGTTCTTATAAAAGGTCATGCTTCTGGTTTTTAGTTTGAATTTGATACTTCTTCATGAATTGCAGGATATGAAAGATAAGGAAGTAGGTCCAGTGGTCAGGTTTTACCTGCCCACCCGGACTGTGCCCTGAGGTCAAACTCCTGATATTGGCTGTTTGGTACAGAGGAGCTGATGACAGGTAGGGGCTGATACAAGGGGGAAAGCTTGAACCGTATCAAAGCTAAAAGGCAGGAGATTTGGGACTCAGTGAGAGACTGTAGCTAAAAGATGGATCAGCAGGATTGCCCTCTTCTTAAAAAGCAGCTGACCTGCAAGGGAAAAAGACTTTATCGTCCTGCCAATCACATGGTTGCTAATGGAAGCCAGTTATCTCAACAACAGCTTACTCTCTCTCTCTGTTGTACTAGGGCAATGTGTAAGATTAATGAGGATTGGGCAGTAGAATATTGTGGCCCATTTTACTAAAGAAGTAAAGTCACTTGCAAGGAGCCAGCTTGGAAGACAGAGAGGGAAGAGCTACACTTGGATGATTACCCGGGGGGGAGGAGCAGCTTTGAAAAGACTTGCCATAGGTATTTTTGTCCTAACAGTTCCTGATCCTCTGTCTTTCCCTGAAGACAATGTATAGACGGCATGTTGTCCCCAGCAAGCCCACTTCTTTCCTTCTTCCTTCCGCAGATGTAGAAGAGCAAACAGAAAGAGAAACAATTGGCATGAGAAAGAGTTGCTTCTAAGAAGAGAGCAGTGGTTAGTAGCAGGGAGCTCTAAGAGGCCAGGAATCATGAAGGGGCAGGCACTTACCAGTGTCTCCTTTGATGAGCCACCTCTTTCTCCTTATGCTATCCCCTCTTATGCTCTTGTCATACTTAACGTGCTCCTTAAACATCTTAGTAATCTGTAGAACCCTAGTCAATAAAGATTTTTGTGCTAGTCCCATAACCACAGTGGAGGTGACTTGGTGTGGTTGGATAATCACACATAGTGCATTTGTTCTCTATTCTGTCTTCATCTGCCAGGAGGAAGACTTTAATGTGCATAGATGATTTTCTGACTTTTATGTTTTGACTGTGCTCTGCTATATATGTTTGTCAGACAAGACAGAAAGTAACTTTCGGGGGGACACAATTTCTGAAGATCTTAAAAACTTATGTCTGTCTTACTTGCTTCATGCTGACTGGTAGGTAATGAGCATAGTCAAAAACATACTTGGCTTTTGCATCACTGGAAATCTTGGCATCTATAGCAGCCAATGGACTCTTCTCCAAAAGATATATGTACCTATGTAGTTTCATCTCTGGGCTGATAAGAGGGGATTGTGCTTCAGACCTAGGAACATGGGCAGTGGCTGTAGAACCGCAGAATAACACACAGCATTTTCTTAGAGAGATACCTGAAGTTTACTGCAGGGAGAACACCAATATATAATTCCCCGTACTAATAGAGAATCACATGGCCATGATCATCTAGAAACTTGCAGCTCCATCTAGGTAGGCAGCTGTTAAGACGATTGGAATAGATTCATTGTTCTGTACAGCTGCAGTAATTGTGGCATGCCTCATGCCACTTATCTTTGCGTATGACCTGAGGTCATACCTACGTGCAACCTTTCACCCCAGTTACTTAAAGCCAGTGAGGGGCAGGCCAGCTCAGCAAGGCGATTATCAAAGTGGCATGTGCTGCTTTAAAGAGACTGGTCTCTGGCATCTCGTGAAGATGACCCAGCTCTCCTGCGACCTGCATCGCTCTCTGAAGATAATCTTTTGCTACTGTCTATATAGGGAGCCTGGGTAAATGGTGCAGTGGCCCAGAGTGAGGTGGAATGAACTTTGGGGATTTTGCTACCGATTCAGATCCTAGGTCAATTGGAATTAACCTTCAAAAGTAAACAGGTGTTAGTTTGTCCTACTTGAATTAGTCTCTGAGGAAGCTCAGCCTCCGACACAAATTAGTTTTGTCCTGGTTATGACCTGTTCTTTAGTGCCTAAAGACTAGGGTTACAGTTCTGGAATGTGAGGCAGTTTCCTGGATGTCCTGAACACATAAATGCTGTGAGGAAAAGTCCTGAATCTTACAATTTGTGAATTATTCTTTGGAGAGCCATTGTAGCAGACAGGAACAGTAACCTCGTGGTAGTCTGCGAGGCCAACAGTTGCTGTCCTGGGGCAACTTTCCTGATTCTTAACCATCTGGGTGGTAACAAATGCCTATTCATGAAATCCAATCATTGGCTGCAGTTATAATCTAAACTGCAAATGTAGCTTGACTTTTTTTCACTTTAGACTTCACAAGTTGTTTCTAGTGCTTCTTTCTGCCATAAGCACTACTTCAGTTTCAAACAGGCCTTCTTCCTCTACTGTCTGATCTCAGACAAGTAGTCAGCTAGCTTGATGATTGTGGAATTTCCTTTTTTTGCCAGGGGTGAGGAGAACTGTGTCTCATCTGTGTTCTTTTGGCACTTAAATACACCTTGTTAATATCCTTCAGTCACTGTCAGTGCTGGTCCTGCAACAGGGGCAGCCCTCTCAAGTGAACATAATCATACACTGTTGGTAACCCCAGAGTTAAGCAAGCACCACAGCAGTATTTCCACCCACATGGTAGCATATAGTTTACAGTCTGATAGTGATGAGTCCCAGTCTGTGAGACTGAGGGCTGTGAACAACAAGGTCTGTAAATTCTGCGTAGGTATGGGAGAAAATTCTTGATGATTTTCAGCTATTTCTGTTAACTTTTTACTAACATTAGAGATAAATTAGACATAAATTCATAATGCAATCAGTGTGATTAATGTACAGAATAACGTACCATGGAAACATTGAAGATACATCTTTGTCATATATTTTGATTAGGATGTGTGTAAATAAGCATGTGGATAAGCACTTCTATGAGCTCAAGTTATTGTTACTACACAATATGTATTCTTTCTGAAAATTGATACCTGATATTTAAAAGTATGATACATTTTCTTCTGATTCCAAAGAATAATGGAAATTACAGTGATGGTTTCTTGTGTTGTTTGTCCGTTTACTTTGTAATGCATTTTCTGGTGTATTGTTGGTGAGAAATACTGCTAACTTTAACCGTAGTGTTGCATGTAACAGATGTACATTTATTGGAAGGAGAAAATTCTTACTGGTACTTAATATAGTCCTCCTCCTTCTTCTTTGCTTCTCATTCATGGTTGAGAGATGATACTGTCCTTCTGATAAACTCAGAAGTAACTCATTGTAGGTAGGAACTATGTAACAGATCACTGGGCTTCAATCTCAGCCATGGGATTGTCTGCCACTAAATGCAGGCTGACAGATCGGTCTTCCCCACTGTTTTGTTTGCAGTTTAATTTGAATTCATTTCCTGTGGTAGTAACTGATTTCAGCTCTGGCTTGTCTCTGATTCCCCCAACGTGAAGCATGCCAAAGCTCTCACCATCTGCATTCCCTGTGGAGAATGCTTTTGAGCCCTTCAGTAAACGTCAGAGAGTAAGTTGCAGCCTGTTGCCAAACCTATCCACCATGACTCTTGGAGGGCAAGGGCTCTAAAGGTGTGCTGTGGCTTCCTTCACAGGCTGCCAGCCCACACAATGCCTAGGCTTTGAAATTAGTAGGGTATACCCACCCCTGGCCTCTACCCCAAAGAAGAGTCTCAACCTGAAAAAACATCAGGATTTTCCAAGAGGGAGAGATCCCTAACAGTATATTTAGAACTAAGTCTTAAAAACTTCAGAGTTTAAAGATAAAAGTAAGCCTCTCTTTCATAAGGCAACAGTTTGAATTTTTAATTAACAAGTAGTATAGAATATTTCATCTTTCGCTTCCTGAGGGAAATGGTTGTTGAGACTTTCATCTTCACAGAGCCTCTTTCACAATGCTTCCTGATCCCTTTCCCGCCCCCCATGCACTCCCCAGCTTCTCTGAACAAGCGGAGGGGCATGTTACATCTGTAACATGAAGCCCAGCCTCAGGGTGCTATGTAATGGGATTTGTGCTTCTCTAATTTTCAGTGCAATGCTGGTTATTCAGCTAAAGAAAGGAGCTCAGATTTCAGACAGCAACGAAACAGGAGTTGCACCTCTCTGGATTTCAGGCCATAGACCTCACTTTGCTGGGGGAGGAAGCAACGCTCTTGCTGGCCTTCCCCTTCTCCATAAATCGACTCTGCGCTAAAGCAGAAGGAGGGCTTGAGGCACACTGTGAGCAGAACAAGGACGCTTCAAGGCTCAATATCTCATGTATTTGCATCATACAGGGGCAGCATGCATATGCATACCTGTATTCAAAATGACACAGTTATTTGAGAATGACTGGATGCTAAATGTGTGTTACTGACTTGCAGGGGATGCACAATCTCTTTTCTGTACTGTATTCTTACAAGTAAATGGGCGTTCTTCATACGAATGTGACATTTTGTTTGTAAGCACTTATATTCCCCAATGGAATCTCTTACTTTTGATTTCTCCTTTTCAGTTAGAATCTGTGAAGCTTGTAGGTAATCACAGTAGGCTCAGATCACAAGCTGTGTGTGTAGATATTTGTGAGGAAGATCTCAATCGGTGCTCTGTACACAGAAACAAGGCAGCTCGTTACTTGGATGGGCATTATACCTGCCAGCTAGTAAGAATTAGGAAGCTTTGGAAACAAATGCACAGAAATTAGCAGCAGGGGGTCAAAAACAAGCATGGCTTTGAGTACACTGTCTTGATAAGGATTTGCAGAATAAAAACAGGATGGCAAGTCAGTCATTTCCTGGCAGTAGGTATGCCTTCCCAGTTACTGCCAGGAACTAAGAGCACACGTGCCAGGTATTAGGTGTACATATGTTCTTTGGGGCATTAAATCAATCATCAAATTCAGTGTAAAACAGATTGTATCCAGTTCAGCATCTGATTGTCCCCTTTTCAGCAGAGAAGTGCAAATAACATCCTGATAGCATACCAAGTTTTTTGCTCTAGATCCCGGCTTACTGACAGTGAGGGGCCATACCTGAACACAGGTTTTAAAAACTCAGCGTACAAATACTGTTACATCACTTCAGTAACCCTATTAATACCTTACTTAACTAAAACGATATACATGTGGCCATTTAACTACAAGATATGCTACTCTATTTATGACAAAAACTATACCAGTTTCTCCAGAGGAAAGTATAGTATAGATTGTGCAAAAAAGACTGTGGTGAGAGGTGTAATGCTTAAACTGAGTGTCATCTCCTGATTGACAGTAAAGAATGCTGTAGGTACCTACACCATGGAAGTTATAAAAAATAAGAAAATAATTTTCTTGTTGTTTCTTTAAGCTAATTTATTTAAGGGATACAATTCTCTCAGTTCTCCGCTTACCGAACCAGATATACACAAGAATTACATGAGCTGACATGAAATCTGTAGTGTGTTTAGAAAATGACAGAACTCATGAAGCACTGGCTCACCTTGACTTAGATACCTGCAGATAACAACCTTTGCATAAGAACATAAGCCTTAGTTGAACGAGAGGGTGGTTGTTGCTGTTGTTGGGTGAATTTGTAGTTTTTGGAACTGAGACAGGAAATGGCATTTATTGATCTCATTTGTCATGTGCAGGTGAAACACTTGACTTCTTAGAGCAGTGCAGGGGAGTTCCAGCTTTTAAATGCTACCATCATAGAAATTACTAAAAGTTTCACTGGACACATTGATCAAAGCAGATATTTAAAAAAAAAAAAAAAAAAAAAGGGGGTAGGCAAAAGCTGCTGTCAAGACTATTTAGATGGACATATTTGAGTCCCTATCTGAATACTACCAACTGTCACATTTAATCAGCTTTCAGCTCTTCTTCTTAGTCATCAGTACTTTCACAAGACAAGGTTTAGAAATAGTTAATCAATTCATTCAAAATCTGCAGAGCTGCTGTTATGATGAAAACTTCATATCTCCGGAAAACCTTTCTGTTCAAGAAAGTGCATCCCATAGTTACAGAGGAATTCCCTGTAAGATCATGATGTAAATGGCACTAAAACTGTAGCCTTGGTAGCTGAAGTGCTTATACTGGTTATAGCCTGTCCATAATGCCAGAACCCAAAGGCTTTGGTTTTCTTGGACAAGATACTAAACTTATTTAATAACTGGCATGCTACGTGTCTGGGAAACTATTCATAAAGCAGTCATTTCCAAGGACATCATGAGAGAAAACACAAAATAAGACTTATCTGGAGGTGGTTTCTGTTCTTTTGCAGAAGGAGCTGTTGTAGAAAGGTTTCAGAAGGTTCACTTTCAGATAATTTCTCAAGTAACAAAACTCTAGCTTGAATTAGAAGAAATTGATCCATGTGCCTATTATATTTGTAAACTCCTACTTAACCTTTCTTTATGTCACCGATACACATCACATTCAGTGGAAATTATTCAGTGGAATGAAGTTTCTCTCTAGTTTTCTTCTGCTAGCAGTTTTGCTCCCCATCTGATGCTCGCCTTTATCTTTGTCATGTAAGAAATTATGTAAATACAAGGAAGGAAGATTTGGGTGCATGATTTTCCTGAAGTTTGTGAATACATTATATCAAGCTGTTGTCTTCCTGCTGACAGCCAATTGCTGCAGGATCTCTGCCATTGTGTCTGGGCCCTTCTTTAGCCCTCAGCTGATGGATGGAGTTCAATTTTGGAGCCCCCAGGTCCACAGGACTTCCTCTGAATCCCATGGGTGGTGTGTGGTTCCTATGAGTAATGAATGAGCATTGTTAATTGAACAACACAAAAGAAGAAAATTATTGTTTTCCTTCAAGTTACTTGTTATTTGTATTCTCTTAACATCTATGAGACCCAGTCTCCCATCAGGGAGCCATGGGACTGGTAGCTGCATTAGCATATTCAATAATTTCTGTCCCAAAATTGCTTACGTCCTCCAGCCTTAACTAAGCTGGTAGTATCACTGGTATATAGTATATATTGGGCAACACTACTAACCCCTTAACCCTCCAGATTAGCCTTCAATATTTTTTCAGTTGCATCAGCTGACATATTTAGGTTCCATTCCTTCACTAAATTGCCTGTCAATCACAGGCAGCAGGCAGAACATCCCATTTTTTTCCTTTTGCTAGTTTCTTCTGTGAGAAAGAAAGTTAGTCCATATCTTCTTTGGAAGTCACTATAGGGCGAATTTAAAATCCAGTAAAATCAAAGGAATCTTTTACAACAAGAAATGAAGACTTGTTCTCTGCTTCAGAACAATAACAGCATAAGGAAGGAATTGCATAGACATAGTATGGACTTGAATAAGTGAAATGCAGTTAATTAATTTTTATTCATTTGGATCATAGTGTCTTAGAAAAAAAGATCATATCTTAAAAGTGTTTGTACACTATATACCATAATGTGACACTGGTCTTCATCTGGCTGTTTTAGCACTGCAGAAATACAAATAAAAAAATATTATTCTGCCTGCCTGCCTTCAGTCAGTGAAATTTGGGAGATTAAACCCTCGTATTTTCTTTCTGTTAGTACAAAGATACTAATAGGTGGCAAAAGAAATGATTGAATTTCATACCGATATGTAAATAACTTGTTTCTGAATGAAGTGAACTAATTGTACTATAAGCAATATGACTGAACCAGCATGTTCTCAGGCACAGATTTATATCGTACTGGCTTATACCATGTTAACATATGTGTCTCTTATGGGTGTGTCAGGTTTGGAGCAATTTGTCATCTTACAAGTTGCACTTTTTTAAAGAATCTTGAAATAAATAAAATTTACATAAAAAATTCACATAAGGCTTATGTTTTAGAACCTAAAGAGGTTCTCCTCTTGGAGAAGATTTTCCCTAGAGCATTAGGAGCAAAGGAGCAGTGCAACTTAGAAGACCCTGCAATCATAGAGCACGCGATGGTGGGAGAAAAAAGAATGAATATGAATAAAAATGCGAAGAAATTAAAAGAAAAAAAAGGTCAAAAGATGAGTAGATGAAAGCAGTGGATGGTGGGGAGGAAAGAACTTAAAAGCTATAGGATGAAGGACAAAAACAAAAAGTCAGTTCCTGTCTATAAATGTACTTTGCTGTTCTTATACTTTTCTTTCTGTGTTTATCATTTTCTATGGTTTATGCTGAGAACCATTACGAACATTTCTTTTTTAAACAGCGGAAGTTTGAAGAGATGTTTTTACCCAAAGAAAAGAAAGGATTTTCAGTACACAGTTAATGGTGTATAAAGTCCATGAAGCCATCAGGTTGCCTTATTCCCAGGAGAACGCACTTCCCCAGTTTCGGTGGCGTGCCTTCAGGAAATCGTTCCAGGAGGACACACAATTAGCCCACACTCTTCCAGAGTGCACAGTGTAACATGATGCAGTTAAACCAGAAGACAGTTTTCATCTTTTGACCCTGTGTCAAGCATGTCAGTTGAGTAGGTTACCTGAGGTCTGTAAGAGAACATAGGCCATCAGATATTTTCCCATAGAAAAGAACATGCAGTAGACACACACACACACACAAAGCAACTTTAAAACCTGACTTATTTTCAAAGTAACAGAAAAAGTGCTGAGCCAGCCTTTGCAAGTGACACAACTCAGTGCATGCAGATTCTCCTTTATTTTTGCCAGTCTGAAGTTTAAATAAAAATCTTTGCCTTTGCTTAGGGTGTATGAGAAGGACATTAAAAGTGGCTCTTTCATTTTAAGCACTAACAAGATACTGAGCCCTGTGGAAGTATAGATTTGATGATTTCATTGAAATGCACACCCAAATGATAGTTTTGGGAATGGTGATAAGTTCAGTATAGTGTCTAAGTCTTGCATCCATTGACACAGTGGGTAGTTTAAAAAGTTCACAGTGAAACAGAATAATGTTGAACAATTCCTAGACAGAAATATACAGGTAACTGGGGAGGTGTGGGGGGAACCTGCGTAACTGGTAGGTTGAAAAGGCACAAGCTGAAAACTCAAATGACAGTGTAAAACAGTCCCCATAGCTTAATTAAATAAACCCAATAATGCGATTTAAACTTCTTTGAGTTAAAATTACTTTAATAAGGGTGTTAATTACTAGAGGATTAACACTGCTTACATGTGATAATAGATGTGGTCAGTCAATAAAGGGTGAGAATAATGTTCGTTTAAGAAGCAAAAGAATCTGGCACAGGATTACTCACCAGAAAGGGATAACATTTCAAAGTGGCAAGTAAAATCAGGGGAAGAGGTTTTCAAATTGCACGAGGCATTAGACGCTGAATTGTGCCATCATTACTCAGCAAAAGTTCCACGTATATTGGGATCTATTGGAGTTAAGATATGAAGAGTAATTATTACAAATTACATATTACGTATTTTGGAATTTTTCTCTCTTTAAGAGCAATTGTAAAAATAATTTTTCAGATGAAACACTAAGAAAATATGATCTAAGAAGTAATAAGAAAAGGCATATTGTAAGGAAAACAAATTTTAAGGAGAATAATTTCTTGTAGATGTTTCTTAAAAAAGAAGTAATAGTGGACTATTGACATTTAGCAGAATGGGTTTTTCCTAAAATGTTTGCAAACACAGCAACAGGAGAAGAAAGATCTTTTGCGAAAAGCCAACAAAAGCAAATTGCGAGTTATCTGGGTTTCTTGTTACTGCAACTTACTGGGCTCAGAAGCCTTTGCTAAACCAAGTTATCTAGACAAGAAAAACAAAAACAAGTACGAGGATTTTATATGGGCTGTAGTATTTGCTAAAATGTTTTTAGAGTCATTTGATAGATATAAATGTGGAAGTAAACATCTTGTAGTAGCTGAAGAAGAAAGTGAAGGTTGTCCAGGAAAGAATATGAAACTTTTGTCTGGTGATTTTGGCTTTGCTTTTAACTTGTCTATATTTACATTCCTGAGCTACTGATTGTGGAATTCCTTGTCCAGTGGTTCCCAGGTCTAGTATAGCTTTCCCTAAGGGATGTAACTTCATCTGCTATGAAGGGTGGTTATGCAGCCATACCCTGAATGCACTAATTTGGAAGAAATAACTATCTGTTTACAGTAAACTCATGATAAGCACATCTGTAAGTGTTTTTATCTTATGGACTGCATTGGATTTTTGTTTCTGGATGCAAACAAAATGATGCTGGTTCCTGGCCTATTATGTCTTAGATTTCAGTGGCTTTCCACATATTCTAACTCGGCACCCAAGACCATCTGAGATACTTTACTGAGCAGTTGCTATATTTGTATCTGTTTCCTGCAGAGGCTTTTCAGAGAGAAGCCTCGTATATAAAATGCTGAGGGCTTTGATGGCCACATAAGTGAATAATATGGAGCACTGAGACTGATTTTTATTTTAGATCTGCAGCTTTTTGAGAACCGCACAAATCTTAAAAATAAACCAAACCAAACCAAAAAGTTTTAAATTGAAAAATAATTAGACTATTGTGTTGAAACACACTCTTTTCCCCTACCTGCTGTTAGAACCCCAGATTACCTCAGTGGAGATGATGTGTTTCATAGTGCACACTGGAGATCACTGACCTCTGTGGAGACCAAAGGCTGCAGATTCAAGAGGTGCTCATAAACCTTGTAGACCTGATGTATATCTTTCTGTTAAGTTGAAAGCCTCAATCTCTCTAACAATGTTAATTTCAGTATTTTTCTCAGATATCATTTCCTCTGGTGTTTTGGTCCAAGTCAAAATGTGACAAGAAGTAACTAGCAAGCTAGGTAAAGGAAATATCCTGTTCTACCACTGTGTCACTAATTCCCAGTGGCCAGGTTGGCGGCTTCCTGGGTCAGTTCTGAGTTGCAGCTTCACACAAAGAGCTGAGGTGGCTCATCTTTGCCTCCTCTGTGAGCGCAAGCCTGATGCTGTGGAGCTCTGCCATGCTTACTTGTCTTCCTGTAGCCATCAGTTTACATTCACGTGCCAGGACCGTGTATCTAAAACAGCTTTCCTCAAGCCTAGAAGTATTTGGACTGAAATTTAAACTTGGAGTTGTAATTATACTTGGGCAGACCACTATGGATGTTTAGTTCCAGGGTACAGCAGCCTGACTTTATAGATTAGATGTGCATGTATACAAGGACAGTTTGGGTTAGTTTATTCAAAACAGCATTTGTCAGAGAATGGCTGTTCATGGTATAGTGTATCTACTGACCTCTGGTGAGACGGAAAGCATCTAGAATTAGTCACGTGGCTACTGCTAAATTTTAAATATGACAAATGGAACAAGAGTGTTCAATTACAGAATGTACTATGGAAATTGAAGTGGACTTGTTTTGTGTTTAAATTTTATTCCGGTTATACCAAGTTAGATGATTTTTAATTAGTGCTACTTTCTCTCAACCAGAAAAGGCAGTTAAATCTAATTTTAATGTTAAATTTTGAAATTTTTGAATACCTCTTTTTAATGAAACACCTCAAATGGATTTTTACAGGAAGGATTGATACAAATGATAGTTTTAATCCCTAAGAAACATACTTTAAGATACAGTGCTACATCACATGCCATTTATGGCATTATTTTGTCGATGAACAAATACTTTAAAGCCAGCCTCTTACAAGTCTTGTGCAGTTGAAAAAAAAGCTTATAGAAAATTTAAGTTTATTTAAACTTAACTGTAAAAAATACCTCTTCATTTAATAATAGTTTTGGTAAATTTCAATGTTTAAGTGCTACTTGCAAGTCTGTGTTTAAAAGAGAAAAAAGCAGAAGCCAAATGAAAATGACAGCTTAAATTTAACTGTGATATATTAAATGCTACCATAATTTTAAAAAATGAAATTGCATTTTCAAGGTCTCGTTCAGGCCAGAGGCGAATGTCCTGTTTTGGGGGGCTGCACTTGTCACCCTTGCGTGCTGTTTGAGCGCGTACACCTCTGCGTCAGAAGCTCCAAAACAAAAAAAATGATGAATGACCTGACCATTGCATAATACACAATTTTTAATCCACACAAATTTTACCATTGACATAGTTTTATGCTTTGTCTAAAGGGACTTCATGTACGGGCTAACGGGCTTGACAGGAGCAATTTGGCCCGAGCCCGTGCCCTCTGGAGCCTGACTGTCTGCCAGGCTCCTGCTTTTCAAACTCTTCCCTGTTTCTAGACTCAAAAGACATTTCTTTTTGCTACTAGTCCAGTTTATTCTTTAATGATGAAGAAGAACACACTTCATAATAAACATTTGCACTGTAATTAAACAAATCTTCTTTGAAGAGGTATTACTTGTTGCTGTATTGCGTATTGCATAGGGCCTAGCTATTTATATTTGCCTCAGTGACTATTTTTCACTGACTTTCTTCAGAAGTTACATCTTGGGCTGCTTGAAGTTTTAATAGGATTTGTAAAAATTATACGTTTTAAGTGTTTCTCTGGTTATGGTAACAGCAACAAGCTTTTTCACGTGACTTCAACAGCAAGCGTTTTATTTTGTACGCAGGTCTAAGTTCATTTGAAGTGCCCAAGAATAAAAAGGGTATTTGGGCTTGCTCATGAATATAACAAGACCAGGCATCTCTCACAGTGATTCAAGGTCCAGATTTTAGGAAAGAATTCTGCCCTTTCAGAGAATTTAGGTTATAAAGGACTTATTTGAACACAAGTAACTTCTGTTTTTTTCCATAACAGTTCCCAGTGGTTCAGCTGTCATAACCTCTGAGTTTATACATTTTGCGCTTACAAATGTGTTAAAGATTGTATCCCAGCATTCAAGATAGTGACAGATATGATTTTCCCTTATAAATTTGAAACAGATGGAAGCATTTGAATATAAATCTGTTTTGTGAACATTTAAATGTCTCCGATTTAGGCACAATTTCTAAATGCATAGTGCTTTTTTTTAAAAAAAACAAAAAAAAAGGGCAAGTTTTAATGCAGTGGCTTAAAAACTGAAAGACACTGCCTTTCTAACACAAACTATCCTTCCTTTGAAAATCCAGGGCTCAATTTTCAAAGCATTGCCTAGGAATTTAGCCTGCGACCCCCATTGACACTAATGGGAATTGCATAGCTAAGTCCCCATAACATCACTTTGAAAATGCATTTGTTATACCAATCCAGAAAAAGGGTAGCATAAACTATAGGGAGACATTCAGAGATCAAGAGATCAATTTACACTTTGAAATACAAGACCAATGTGTGTTATTCCAGTTATGTGATCAGTAGGGGGGATTTTAAAATTCACCACATTCACAAAATAAGTAACCAGGAGTAAATAAAACAAAATATTTTGGCAAGTGGCAGGCAGACTTGCTAACCAGGCTAACAAGATAGTTGTCATCAGTACGGAACACCAACTGATTAAGTGATAATTGCATTTGGTTGGTACGGTGTTATTCTACAATTAGCAAACTCTGTCTTTTTTCCTTGTAAGCTGGACTTTGATATCTATATTTTAAATACTTCTGTTGTTCCTTTGCGACTGGGAAAAATTTAGAGTGAACAAGACTTGTCTTTGTCCAGCTCTGATTCTGGTCCTTCGTGTTTTGGTTCCAATCTAGTAAGTGCTTTCATGGTGTGCATGCTTTAATAAACAGGGAGATAACATTTGGTGAACTAAAGGGAGTGTTGCCTTCATGTTTGTGCAGGGTTTTTTGTTAATCTGTTGGAAAGAAGTGTGTACCTGTGTAATGTATATTCACATGTACTTATGCGTGAAATATAAGCAGAGACTAAAAAGAAAGTGGCGGCGGTGGTGTGTAGCTGTGTTACTGCAGTGCCTACGAGTCCCAGGCAGGGATCATGGCCCCATTATGCTGGGCAGAGTATAAATAAGTGTTTTATCAAAAGGAAGACAGTGCTGCTTCAGAGTTCACAGCTCCACTGAAAGGTTAACAGTATGTCAGAAATTATGAAACAACAATGATTCTGGTTGACAGGCTTCCTCTTTAGTCATCAGACCTGTTTGTTCTTCTGACGAAAAGGTGTACAGTGTGAGCTTCTTGGGGTGGGAAATGTTGGAGTGGGACATTTGTGAGTGGCTTTTGTCACAACTGTGTTTAAAATGAAAAAGTCCCCTTCATCTTTGGAGCTTTTTAGCTTCAAACCCAAATACAAATAGTAATAATTGAAATATTAATCTATTTGCTATTCCTTTATCTTAATGACTTAAACGATACATAGCTAACAATAGTCACGGGGCTTTTTTTTCTAGGTCAAAAGCCAGGCATCCTCAAGGGAAAAAAATGAGATATTATTTCTGTATTCTCTCCTAAGAAAAGACTTGGCGTAGCTTGCAGTTGTATATGCTTGGCACTATTCATTTCCCAGAAGAGTTCACCAGTATTCTAGGCTTTGGGATTTTTTTAATTAAAGAGGTCAAAATCCATTATATCTAAATTTCAAAGAATTTACCAATTAGCTGTAGTCTGTGATGCCCAGCAGGTGGCTTTTATACTATTAAAGGGAGATTGTTTCCATCTCTGATCAAAGCAAAAACAAAACAAAGGAAAATATAGCATATTTTGCTGTACACAGTGCAAACCACATGCTGTGTAAATTATAGGTGAAAACTGTATGTGAGAGACTGTTCAGTTGTACCACTTCAAGAAAAAATTCTATATATTTTCACACTGTTCCTCATGAGGATTTTAATGGTAATGTCTAAATCTGTTTAGGTTACTGATTAGCTGAGAAGATTAGACAGCTTGCTATTTCCTAAAATAAAGTTTTTAGCATTTTCTTATTTAAAAGTAAAAGTAAAAATACACAATTAAGTAGATTAATTAATGTACTAGAAGTAAAATTAGAAAAAGCTGAGTGTGCTGAAATGTCGCAAGATGCAAAAACTTTCCAATTTGAACTTTTCAGTGAATCTAAACTTCCCGATTTTTACCTACTGAAAAGAATGTTTGTGACCTTTTGACCCTTTTGTTATCCCTTACTCAGAAAGGCCTTTATTCTGTAAGGCTTAGGTATAAAAAAATAAAAAGAGCGTTAATGGCATAACAGTCCTTTCTGATCACCCTGTGTAAGATGTTTATGCAAAGTGTCAATAGAAGCAATTGGCCTAACAGTGTGACAACCTGCTTTGCTTGGAAATGGGCTAATCTCCTGTTTGGGTTATCCAGAGGTCAGGTAAGGATTTCTTTTTTTGCACTCCCCGTAGTGCGTGGGTACATAACCTGCAAACACTACAGGGCAGAAATCAGAAGCAACTGAGCACAAGAATGCCACAAAATGCCACAAAGCTTTTTTTCCCTCCCCCCTCCCCACTCTTGCCCTTTGTGCTTTTCCTGACTTTTTTTTTTCCTCTGCCGCCTTTTAATTTTTTCGATTCCTGGTCCCATCCCAGAGAGTCTACTTGAGCATGTAACACATAACGATGTGGGACTCTACTGATATCATTATCTACTGCTTCACTTTGAGTTTGGGATTTTGTTTTGGTTTGGTTTGGGTTTTTTTGTTTTGTTTTTCCCAAACAGGCATCATCCCACTCTTTTTCTTTTTCTTTTTTTTTTTTTTTTTTGAAGTTCACGTGGAAACCTACTTTAAATCTCAGTTTTTGAGGGCTGCCCCTGTTGCCCTGTCACAGCAGGCTGGAACTCAATAAGCGCTCAGGCAAGCATAGCGGGCCAGGCAATGGGCCTTGGCGGGCTGCATGCTGTGAACTCCTGCCTCACTGAATCAGCTTCTGTGTGTTTTTATAACTGCCTTTTTTTTCCCTGTTAATTATGCCCCAAGGCTGTGGAAAGACAGCATTTATCTGTTTCAACAGACTAAGCAGCAAGTGTTCTGACATGTTTATCAGGCAAATTGTACCTGACAAAAGGTAATTACACATGCAATCAAGTCCAGAAGTAACTGGGTGATTAGGGGTTAATAAACTGTTTAGCATAAAAAATATTCAGCTTGGGAGCAAGGAGAGTGGACCAGAAGGACATAACTGACAGTGATACGTTAAAAGAATTGCTTTTCTTTTGAAGGAATATTTGGATTTATGGAAAGGTAAGCAGGATATTAAGTGTACAACTCCTCGTTTTTATCTCCAGCTCCTCTATCGCTGGTGCCTGTTGTACAACCAAAGCTATTTGCTGACACTCTTGCTACTTCAGAAGAGATAACGGCATCGTTCCAAGTTGTACCATGAAAATTTAAAATTACATTTTCTTTTCTAGTATAACCAACATGCTTAGCGTTGTCAAATGGACACTGCCCCCATTTCCTTCTGCAAAGCCCTTCTGTTGACTCTGCATAGCCAGTTCCCAAAGTTGTGTTCTCTTCCAAGATTATTCCTGACAGTTGCCCAAAAGTAAAAAGGAAAGGGCATCTGTATGATATCTGAGGATGTGACAAGAGGTTCAAACAGCATTGAAAGGGCCGGATGGTCAATTCCAGCAGTTCCCAGTGCACAAAATTCTCACATAATTACAAGATGGCCTAAATACAGGACTACGGCTGAGCTGCTCAGGACTTTAGGTAATATAAGACAAAGCTTTACTGAGCAATGATTACCAGTAATTTCTATCCAGACGTGGCCATATCACCTAGATATTGGGAAAAAGCAAGAGTACTGTCATTGAAGAATAGGTGCAAGTGCCCTATTTGAAACCAGAATTCTGTCCCTAAAATCTTAGGAACCTTTTTCCCCCCATAGCATCGATATGTTTTGTCTTAACTGAACCCATTAGCTATCAAGGTCTTAAAGTAGAACCTCTTTTAACCAAAAAATATTTCAGTAAATTTTACAATAAAATTGTTGTTTAAAATAAAAGTCTAATTAAAAATAGCAGTTATTTGTATAATGTAAGAGATGACCATAGCCTTTTATATAAGTATATATAAATACCTTTTTTTTCCAAGGGGTGTTTATTTTGAGCAGAAAGAGCTAATGTTAGACATAAAAGGCATTTAGAAAATACATAGACATGAACAAAAAGTTAGAAAATCAAAGTATTGTAGGACATCATTCAACATGCAAGTGGAGAACAGCAACCAGAGGCTTAAGTTATCTACAGTGTTAGAATCATAGAATCATAGAATGGTTTAGGTTGGAAGGGACCTTGAAGATCATCGAGTTCCAACCCCCCTGCCATAGGCAGGGATACCTCTCACTAGACCAGGTTGCCCAAGGCCACGTCCAGCCTGGCCTTGAACACTTCCAGGGATGGGGCTTCAACAACCTCTCTGGGCAACTTGTTCCAGTGCCTCACCACCCTTAAAGTGAAAAACTTCTTCCTAATGTTTAATCTAAACCTGCCCTCTTCCAGCTTAAAGCCATTCCCCCTTGTCCTATCACTACATGCCCTAGTAAAAAGTCCTTCCCCAGCTCTCCTGTAGGCCCCCTTTAGGTACTGGAAGGCCGCAATAAGATCTCCCCGGAGCCTTCTCTTCTCCAGGCTGAACAGCCCCAACTCTCTCAGCCTCTCCTCATAGGAGAGGTGCTCCAGCCCTCTGATCATCCTTGTGGCTCTCCTCTGGACGCGCTCCAGCAGGTCCATGTCCTTCTTATGTTGGGGACTCCACAGATGGATGCAGTACTCCAGGTGGGGTCTCACGAGAGCAGAGTAGAGGGGCAGAATCACCTCCCTTGACCTGCTGGCCACACTTCTTTTGATGCAGCCCAGGATACGGTTGGCCTTCTGGGCTGCGATCGCACACTGCTTGCTCATGTCGAGCTTCTCATCAATCATCACCCCCAGGTCCTTCTCCACAGGGCTGCTCTCCAGCCATTCCCTGCCGAGCCTGTATTTGTGCTTGGGATTGCCCCGACCCAGATGTAGGACCTTGCACTTGGCCTTGTTGAACTGCATGAAGTTGGCTTGGGCCCACCTCTCCAGCCTGTCCAGGTCCCTCTGGATGGCATCCCTCCCCTCAAGCGTGTCTGCCTCGCCAAACAGTTTGGTATCATCAGCAAACTTGCTGAGGGTGCACTCTACCCCACTGTCCATGTCGCTAACAAAGATGTTGAACAGTACGGGTCCCAGTACCGACCCCTGAGGAAGTATATATGTGACTAATAATGTGATGGTTTGAGAAGGCAACAGTGTTTCCTATACAGTATAAAGGAACATGGCTGCGCTCTGATCATCAGATCTGATGCTTCCAAGACATTGGATAAAGGTTCCCCTTCTGTCATACCTTTAGAAGAGGCAAGTACTCTAAGTGAGGCAGAAGTGTATACCCTCTCTATCTTGGAAATGTAAGTGGGCAGTCTATTGGACACTCTCTCTGGTATACTAGAAAGGATAAAGTTTGTTCCCTTTTTTTTTTTTTTGGTAATGACTCAGACACACACACAGGTACACACACTTCTCTGCAAATTAGTCTTAGTCAAAGGGGCTTCCCTTGCTCCTAGGGGAGCATATTCTGCTTCATTGTAAAATTCTCAGGTATAGCATTGCCTGTCTTAGCTTATTCTTATTTTTCATGGTTGTTATGGGATAAAGAGAGTACAACAGTGCCATTGTTCTTGCATAGTAGAGTATGTATATCTAGTTTATTCGGTGCTTCACAGTGTTTCAGCTGCGTGATAAGCCACCCTTGGGTGGCTCCTTAGGTGGGGCTACGTGGCTGCCTAGCACCTAATAGTCTGCTCTGCCTCCAGACTCTCAGGGTGGCGGGAGAGATGGCCTTTCTGTCCAGTTTGAAGTATTTCCCATACATGTTAACTTTGGAAAGATCAATACGCAAAATAAACATTTTTCCTATTGTAATTTCAAGGCAAAGAATGCACATTCTAACCTTGAAGAAGTTGCAGCCAGCAGCACGGTGTGATGTGCTACACTGTGGATTTTGGTTGATTTTTGAGGCAGGAAAATATTTATTGCCAGGACCTACTCTGTGCATGTATTTCTGTTACTACAGTGCATGTCAGCATGGACCATTCCTTGCTAGACAATACATCTTATTTTCAGTTATTGTCTTGGTAACAGCGACAGTTTTAGTGGATAAAATAGTAGTAGGGAAATGTTGCTTTGATTTGGCCTTTGATTCTAGTTGCCACAATAAGAACTACTGTCACAGAACCAGCAAATTCTCCTGTATTTCATGCTTCACAACTGAGAAGCCGTGGGGCGAGCTCACCTGAACTTAAATCCCCTAACTGTTTTGTTTTTTTTTTTTAATTGTAGCTGATACTCTTTTTGGCAAAATTAATGCTTTTATGATTAGACTTGCCCTTGATATATTTTTTCTTTTTCCACATTAGTAGTAATCAGAGCATTTAAAACTGCTTTTATTACAACAACAAAAAGGAATTACAACCTCCTTTTATTTCAGTGGAACTTAACATATCCAGCATATTAGATCTCTGTAGTATGAGTCACGTCAGCGTGTCAAGCCAAATCCGCAAACTATTTCCATTATATCTTCACCTTGAGTACCGTGTAACATTACCAAGGGCTGTTCCCTCTCCTTGTGATTTTGCACACACCTAGTCCCTGTCACATTATAAAATCATTTTAATATGCATCTATGGTGAATGAAAATACAGCAAAAATATAGGGAAAAAGTTAGAGGGGGTGTCTCATCTATTGAAGAGCTGGCCAGATTTTCATGATGAATTTCTTGTAGCTGTCTGTTTGCATGAATTAAAAAACAGACTTTTTGCATCTTCATGTTCTTCTCTTATTCTCAATAATCTTTATGTATAAATTTCAAGATAACTCTATCCTTTACTAAAATAAAAATAATCTACCAAGGGATTAGGTAGGCCAGTGCTTCGTTACCAGCTTTGTCTTTGCAAGAGTATGTTCGAATCACATCAAGTAGCCCAAATATTTTTCTGCATCTTTGAATGGGTGGGCTTATCTTCCAGATCATACGCCTGTGGCCAAGACAGTCCCACTTTAATAGAGGTCTTTCTATACGAGGATGAGGAACTAAAGTGCTTCATTTAAATAAGGCACACATTTTTGTAGCAAAAGGCGGTGCAAATCAGAAAGGAACAGAATAGCAGAAGCTGAAGCAGACTGTAGGGTCAATACCTCGGCAGCATGGCTGCAGGAGTGAAGGTGAATTTGGGGTTGTGCTCGAGGGAAGCTTTGTATGGGTGGGATGAAGTTATTTCTCATACACGTGTGATGGTCCTGGGACCAGCAGCTCATTCGTGCTGGATTGTCCTTGCTGCCGTTGGCTGCTCGCCAACCTACTCCCCTCACAAAGTGCCTGCGCTGACTGTACGTCTGCCAAGCGCCAAGTCAGATGCAGGTGATCTGAATGGCCAGGACACAGATCCGAAGAGCTGCACACCAGGCAGCTCTTGCCCACCCACGGCGTACAGTACGTGCCGTCAAAGCCCGTTATGTACAGCAATATGCCTGCAGCTGTGAGGGGGACAAAATGCACAACGCATAATTGTGCACAGCAGCAGTCCGGTCTCCAGCAGCGTCTGCAGCTCTGTGGCGTTTACTCCAGCAGCAGGGCACGGTTGTCACACTGCCGCCCCTGAACACATGCGCAGAGGGAGGGAAGGGAGCTATGGTTGAGTGGCATGTGTCGTGTCATTTGATTGCATGTCCCTGGTCCTTCGTGTTACTTGCCACGTGTCATGACAGCTGCTTTGACTTAGGAGGTTTATTAGCATGAGACTGCTTGTGTGCAGCTCTTTGACAAAGCGTAGAGCAGGGAGGAGGCTGTGGGTACATCCCCCTTGCTGATAGTGTCTCTCAGGGTGTTCATTCCTCAGAGCCAGGACTGTCTTGGAGCACACGGAATGTGCTTCATGTTCTCTTGGGACATTGTTTTACCTCAAGTGTTGAAAAGCAGCGGACTCCATGGTCTATTTAGAGCCCTACATGCCTACCTGTGCTTGATCAGGTGACAAATGAGGTGTAATCTTCCACCCCAGCTGTCACTGTCACTAAGATGTCCTGGAGCCACGACACAATCAGATGGCTGATTCAAGCACTGAAAGTATGGTATGAAAATCGCTCTTGCGATATTGGCAGGAAAGTTTCTTTGAACTTGTCAGCACTGTAATTGTATCAGTCATCGATGGCTTTGGGCTGCACGCTGCTAACAGCATACAGAGCTTCAGGGTTGTTTAGGATTTACCCAGAATCCTCAGTTCCAATGTTACAATAGGCACAAGAAATGAAATCTTTCACCTCTGATTTACTGAACACAACTGCTGCAGGAGCGTTGGCATGGTCCTTTCTTAAGGACCATCTCCCATGTGGAGCCCATGACAAGTGGCATTGTAATTAGTAGCAATTTATTAATACATTGTTTGCTTCTCTGTAAGAGAGAGAGGGAACATCAAGTCTTCAGATTGTGTAGTTTGTGTTCCTGTGGTTGTCAGCTTCATCCTCCCAACTTGTGTTGTGTTTCTGCTTGTCCTGTCTTGCTGCTCTTTTGATTGTGCTTTTGAATGTATCATACAGCCTGTGTGAGGACTGGGCACTACCGACTGGTGTAATGCAAGTAATAAGAAATGATAAGTAGCATGCAGCAGCAACTGAGGCTGTGGGTTTCACAAATGCCACTAATTCCTGAGTTATGAGAGCCTTCCCAAGTCTGTTTGCTCAGAGACTAAAGGCACGTTCTCTTCTCTCCAGCTCAGTAGGAGAATTGATGGTGCCCATCCTGAGAAAGCGCTTTGTGAGAAAACTGTTTGCATTTGACCTTGACGGCTATAGTGGATGTGTAGTCAGTAGAAAATGAAATAGCCTCCTTGCTTTTATACACCTTTCCCCCAAATGAGGTAGTTAAATGTAAAATCTAGATGTTGCTGAGGTTTCTAATGGTCCCTGGGGGACTTTGGAACAACAGAGCAGTAACTGTGTCAGGTCTGTTATAAAGCCAGGAAATGTTACTACGTATTCATAAAAGACTATACTACAAATATGAAAGGAATAATTAATTAGAAAATAATTTATTTAAATTAGACACTTTATTTGAAAATAATCTAAGAAAGGAGTTAGGGAGTGGAAAAAATTGGAGAAACAAAAGCATATAAATTTGAAGCTGTGAAGACTGGGTGTATGCTTTTATTTTGTAATTAAGCTGGTGTTATAATTTTGGGGATGACCATTACTGGAGATCTGTGCCGTTTTGTCAGACAGAGAAGTCTGAGTAAGGCAAGGCTCTCAGAGGCGCAGTCCTGCTCTCAGCACGCTCTGAGCAGTCAGAGGAGCGGGCGCCTGCTGCGGGAGCAGTGCTGCTGCTGTTGTAGCCCGGCTGTAACAGCTCTGGCCTGGCTTAGCAGGACCAAATGTTTAAAGTGAAAAGAGTTCTTTATTTAAATAGCAAAACAGTATGACCTGCAGTAGTCTGTTATGTTTCTTAAAGCGGTTTTGTTACAGAAAATCCTGTTCCACCCCACCTTTCCAGGCATTACCCATGTAGCAAGGCCTCCAGGCAAGCAGGGTTACGCTGGGGACCCCGCTCAGCAGAGCAGCCATGGGCAGCATGAGCCGGGGCAGCATTGCTAATGGTTCCCCATGCTTATTTTAAGAGCTGGTTTGGCTAACACTGGGCAGCCTGAGAACAAGCCCGCATTAGCCCTCAGCAGCAGGACCAGGCCAGGCATCAGATGCGGGGGGAAGCTGGGGCACCCCGCCATTGACATCAGTGGGAGCGGGGCTGGCCGGCCCGCAGGTAGCTCCACCGAGCGAGCGGGGCTGCCTGTGCCCTGGCCCCGGGCAGCTTGGGCAGGGCGCCCGGCGGTGCCTGGCCTGCACCCGTGATGGCAGAGGGGGAATTAGGCTGAGGGCTGCGAGGGTACTGGCTGCTGGAGGTCAGGCATGGTGTCTGCTTGCAAAAGCAGGCTGGTTCATTGAATAGCAGCTCCGAGATTGCAAGTCAAAGGCCTGATTTGAAACTGCGGTCAGATGCAGGACTGCATCTGGAGGCTTTTTGTTCCCACATTCAAGTGTTTGGGGTTTGTTTGGGCCAGAAGTGTGCCCAGGGCTTGGGGCTGAGTCACAGGGATCAGTCACCATGGAGAGTGCAGCAGGGGTTGTTTAATTCACTTAATTGAGACTACCTGAACCTCTGGTTTAAATTACTGTGAGCAGAAACAGGCGCGAGCGTCCCCGTCTCGCTCCCCACGGTAAAACAAGCTCCCGAAACAGCCGAGCGTGAAGCCCTCAGCATCCCCTCCTAGGGCCGAACCTGCCCGGCCGCCTCCCGGCACACGGAGGGAGGCGAGAAGGCATTAAAGAGCGAGACACGGGCAGGTGAAGGGGGCTGGCGGCTGCGCTCCCGGCGAGGGAGCAGAGCCTGCAGAGCTGCTGCCCGCTCCCTCACCCACCTTTTTTGTGTCCCCACCCCCCTCCCCAGCTCCTGGACCTCTTCATGGTGTGGGACTGGTCCACCTACCTGGCTGACTACGGGCAAGCCACCTCCAAATACCTGCGGGTCAATCCCAGCACGGCACTCACGCTGCTGGAGAAGTAAGTGCGGGGAATAGCGGGGGGGGAGAAGCCGGGGATGGGAGTGGGCGGTGGGGCAGAACCGTGGGCGCAGCGCTCCCAGCCCGGCATCCACGGGGCGGAACGCCCCGTGGATGCCGGGCTGGGAGCGCTGCGCCCACGAACGGGGAGCGGGGTCGCCCTCCCGGGAGCGGCGGCGGCGGCTCCTCGCCGTGCCGGTGCCGGGAGCCGCGGGCGGTGCCGCCGCAGCCCCGGGAGCGGCTTTGCGGCTGCCCCCGATTTTGCCGCTTTAGGGAAGGGAAACGCGTGGTGTTTGGGTTTTTGGGTTTTTTTTTTCGCCGTGGTAAAAGCCGGGGCGAGCGTTTCGAGTGGGTTGGGGAGGGCAGGGTTGCCACCAGCCGAGTATCAACCTGCTTATAAAAACCGCATTGAAATATACTGTGATTTAAAGGCATTTTCTAACGGTGTTTTCCCTCCTCTCCCGCCTGCGGTGAATACGCATTTTGCAGAGTTCACAGAGGGTAAGTATCGCCTATATTGTCACCAAATATTGTTGCTTCAATTTATTTCGTTTCCCGAATTTCGTTTTTAAACGATACGGGAGATCGGCAATAACGATATTGGGTAATTTGATGGTGAAAAAAACACACCCATTCCTTGAGTCCATGGAAGCAGATGATACTAACGGGTTTTCTGGTTTGCTTCTCTCTTAACACATTTGGTAGGGCCAGTTTCCTGCCGAAGTGGTGTTTGCTTAATACTTACGGGCGATTTGTGAAGTAATATTTGTTAAAACGAGTTCCGCATTGCGGAAGTTTAATTTAAGAACATATAGATAACAGGTTTTGTAATCTTTCTGTTCTTATTAGCAGAAAGATCAAAAGAGGAACAAAAGTAAACCTATTTAAATAGTCGGATTTTTCCTTTTCAAATTATGTTTCTAACATGTCTGCGTCATTTGCTCTTTTATTTCTCCAGAATGAGAGACTCTAGCAAAAAGAACAACATTTTTGCTCAGTTCAGGAAGAATGATCGTGACAAGCAGAAGCTAATAGAGACCGTAGTAAAGCAACTTAGGAGTTTAGTGAATGGTATGTCCCAGCACACATAAGCCTGTTAAATCGATGGTATCTCATCGCGCCAAGAGGTATTTCTTAGCCACTATTTCTACTAAGCAAACAGTGATATCAGTTAGGACGTTCGTTTGACCGAGTAAAGGAAAAATGCGGTAGATGGCTTGTACACAGAGTCTTCAGCAAACAATTCTTTGTACGTATTTTTAATGGATCGAATACTATTTTGTATATTGTAAACAAATGGTGGAAAATGAGCCTGTACAATAAAAACCAGCTCAATCGTATTGTACATGGAACAGCTGAACTGTAAATACGTTATTTAAATATCTGCAGACATGGTGTCCAAAATTTTGCTCTGGGTAGGAATTATTTGAGAAATGACCTCTTAGTTGCTGTTTTCTGGATGAATCTTAATTTAATGTTTTTTAAGCATTGAGATACTCGCATTTCAGATGCCTCCTATTGTTTTGCTGCATTAAATGTATATTAGCCTTAAAGTGATTGGACAAAATTTTGTATACCAGATTTTGTAGTCTGGAGGTATGAAAAAATCTTCTGATTTTTAGTACCGTTGAAAACTACCTGAGAACTAGACTTGGTATTTATTTAGCATTAGGGCTTATAGGCTTCGTTCTCCAAAAGGGTTTAATCTTGAGGTTGTGAATGTAAATAACCATTTGAATTCTTTATAATGTGACATTTTGGTTTGGTTTTGTTCCTCAGGGTTACTATTTCTAACTGTACTTTTGTAAGATCCCGGGTTCTTTTCCCCAGGTTGCAGTGAGGAATAGATTTGCCACTGTTGGTTTCATGCCGCATCTGTTTGTCAGTAGGCGCTTTCTACCACCAGACCCATCCCAGCGATTAGCATTTTGTCCCACCGTCTCTTTGCACTGTCCCCTCCTGGCTATTTTAGACAAAAAGAGAATGTCTAACAAATACAAACCAAATGGAACATGACATGTAAAAATAATGTACATTTTCGCTGTATTTTTAAGTTATTGACGGTCTAAATACAGTAATATAAACCTCGCCCGTATTCCTGTTCAATTTCACGCACCGGAACGCACCTCGGAGCTGGTTTCGTTGGGACCCGTGCAGGTCCTGGCTCTTTGGTGGTTTACCCCCGGGCAGGCGGGCGGGGGTCCGGGCGGCCCCGACGGCGGGGGGCGGCCGGGGGAGCTGCGGGATCCCCCCCGGCTACCGCTGCCGTCCGGGGCGGCGGGGCGTGCGGAGCGGGGCTGGGACGCCCCCCACTCGGGGGAGCCCGGGACGGGACACGCTTCCTTCCCCGGGCGGCGGGAGAAGGGTTGGGCCGAGGGGGCGGCGGGGGGGTCCCGGAGGGACGCGGGGCAGAGCCCGCACCCCGTCCCGCCGCGGGGCCGACCTGGCTGGGACGGGGGGGGGCCGCGGCCGCCAGTGCCGTGCCGTCGGGGGCGGGACGGGACGGGGATGGGAGAGGGTCGCCGGCCCCCAGCCCCGAGGAGAGGGGGGCTGCCCTGGCGGCGGCCCCGCGCCCCTCAGTCGCTGTCCCCGGTTCCCCCGCTCCAATCACCGCACTTGGCCGCGCTGCTTAAATATGCAGCGGATACGTCATCTCCGAAGGTGGATCGGGCGTAAGTGGCCAATATCTATATAAATGTGGCCGAGGGGCGAACCGGCAGCAGGCGGCGAGCGGGGCCGGGCGGGCAGCAGTCGGCAGGGCCAGCCGCGGAGCGCCTGCCGCCGGCAGCGGAGTCGCGGGGCGCCCGGCCCCCCGCGTTTGACAGCCGCCGGGGCCGCCCCCCCGAGCCGCCCGCGTCCCTGGGGCGGGGACCCGCCGCCGCCCCGTCTCCCGCCGCCCGGGAGGAGGATGCCGGCGGGGCTCTCCTGGCCCGAAGCGGTGGCACTGGCGCTGCTGGCCCTGGCGTTGCTGGTCACCCTGTGCCGGCACCTCTGGGCGCTGCGCTGGAGCCTCAGCCGGGACCGTGCCAGCGCCCTGCCCCTGCCCAAGGGCTCCATGGGCTGGCCCTTCTTCGGGGAGACCCTGCACTGGCTGCTCCAGGTAAGGCGCAGGGGGACGGGGACGGGGACGGGGTGGGAAGGGGTTGGCGGGAACTCCGGGCTGACCTGCAGCTCGTCCCCAGGGCTCCCGCTTCCACAGCTCCCGGCGGGAGAGGTACGGAAACGTCTTCAAGACCCACCTCCTGGGTCGGCCGGTGGTGCGAGTGACAGGCGCTGAGAATATCCGCAAGATCCTGCTGGGTGAGCACACGCTGGTCAGCACACAGTGGCCCCAGAGCACCCAGATCATCCTGGGCTCCCACACCCTGCTCAGCTCCATCGGTGACCTGCACCGCCAGCGCCGCAAGGTGAGCCTCATGCTGCCCCAACAGGGCACATAGCCCAGATGGCACCTCCTGCCCAGGCTTGGGCCTTGGTGGTGGCATGTGGGATTCCCGACTTTAACCGCCTGCCTCTTCCCCCCTTCTCCTTCTAGATCCTGGCCAGAGTGTTCAGCCGCGCCGCCCTGGAGAGCTACCTGCCACGGATCCAGAAGGTTGTGAGCTGGGAGCTGCGGGGCTGGTGCATGGAGCCGGGCTCCATCGCAGTTTATTCCTCCGCTAAAACCTTAACTTTCCGCATTGCAGCTCGGATTCTGCTGGGGCTCCGCCTGGAGGAAAAGCAGTTCAAGGACCTGGCCAAAACTTTTGAACAGCTGGTGGAGAACCTCTTCTCCCTGCCCCTCAACATACCCTTCAGTGGGCTGCGCAAGGTACTGCCTCCTGCCCTGCTCCCTGTGCCTGGGGGCAGGGGCCCGGGCCCCAGCGGCACAGACCCCCTGTCCCCAGGCCCACCAAGGGGTGCTTCCAAGGGGCCAGGACATCTGCAGCACCCTGTTCCAGGTCTGAGGGCCTTGTGTCTTGCCCACCCCAGCCATCTCCCCTTCTCTCTGTGCTTCTCACCTGCTCCTGGTTGACTTCCAGCCCCTCTGAGCAATGTCTTCAGCTCATTGTACAGCGCAGGGCTCCTCTCCTCCCTCACCCGTATGTTGCCTCTGTTGGCTCTGGTTAGTCCATCATGCCTGGCCTCTCTCTGTCCCATCTCATCCCACTTGGACTCATGTCAGCCCATGGCAGAGGGGTCTGTGGGCATGAGCACAAAGGCAGGTGGGCACAGCACACCTCAGGTTAGCACTCCCTTGCACCTCAGGGCAGGCCGAGGACTTGAGACCCTCTTATGTTCCTTGATCCCTTGTCCCCCAGCAGCAGAGAGACAGTGAGGGGTCCTGGAGGGGAACATGGCAGAGGGACAGTCTCCTCTGCCTCTTTCAACCCACAGTTTCTTCCCTGCTGCCCTGCTTTCCCACACTCCTGCCATAGGTATGGGTCCTATGTCCCACCCCTCCTCTCCCATTTCAGTCTGCGTTCTGTCCACCGGTGTTGGGTTCTCCACCCTTACCACAGCTCAAGTCTCATGGCCCTTTTAGCTGGGTCTTGCCCAATCTCTTATTTACACTGTGAGCTCTGCCCCACCTTACCCAGCCAGTCCCAGTTCTCCCCCAGCCTCCCTGCTGCTCTTCACCAGTTCAAAGCTCTTGTTTTCCCTCTCCGGTTTCCCTCCAAAGCAGGTTGTCACCAGTGTGAGCTTTCACCCCCCATCCCATCTCTCCATGCCATCTCTCAGGTCAGCCACAGCCTGTCTGGCCCCAGACCAACCTCTTCAACTTGCATTTAGGTCCCCTTGTCTTTCCCCTTGCTCCCTACCCTGTTTCTTTGCCCAGTCCTTCCCACCTCAAACCCCAGCCCTTATATCTTCTTCCCAACATCTGGATATGGCCATTTTTCATCCCTCTGGTCCTTCTGGCTTTTGCAGGAGGCGTCTTGATACAGAGCCACACACTCTATGACTCCATCCATCCATCCATCCATCCATCTATCCATCCGTCCATCCATCCATCCATCCATCCATCCATCCATCCATCCATCCCACTTTGCAAAGAGATTGCTGATCACTTGACTTGCTGAGATCTTACCTAAATGCTTTGCTGCACAGGAGTGCAATGCAACTGCAGATGAGCTGGGTGTGATTAACGTGACTTTATCTACTACACCCTGGTAAAGCTGCTCATTTGTTCCTGTCTCAAATGTGTCTCACGGCTTGGATTCAGTTCTATTAAGTTACCTCTTCTTGTCCCTTTAGACAAGCTTCTTTTTGACCTGATGTGACCATGGGTTTGTTCAGTGCAGATGCCTCTGGACTCGGTACCGTGGGTTTACTGCTGTCTTTTCCTCTCAGAGTGTTTCGTAGGACTTGTGTTTGATTCACAACAGCAAGGCAACAGAATTTGCAGCAAGTCCCTCCAAAATGCTGCCTCTTGCAAGGCTGTGGGGCTGGGCAACAGATTAAACAGTTCTTGCTGTTACAGATCCTGGGATTAAGGATTGCCACGCTTGGGGTCCCCCGCTCTCTCTGGAGAGGGGGGTGGTTCCTAAAGCTCTCCTGAACTGTGTCTGCCTCCTGCAGGGAATCAAAGCACGGGACATGCTACATGAGTTTATGGAGAAGGCTATACAGGAAAAATTGCAGAGAAACAACCCAGAAGATCACAGCGATGCTCTGGATTTCATAATAAACAGTGCCAAGGAGCACGGCAAAGAATTCACCATGCAGGAGCTAAAGGTAAGGAGAACCCCCCCTTGCAGTGTCCCTTCCGACTTGGTGGCTGAGGGGCAGGAGGTTGTATGGGGACCCGCCAGCAGCCACTGGCTCCTGCCCTCCTCTTACCAACTCTGAGGAGACCATCTTCAGCACAAGCGAGAAACCCGGGACTCGGCATGCTTATATGCTCTTGCATGATTGTGTCTCCTTGCATTAGAAGAGAGCTGGTATTTAAAAAGGGAATAAATACCTCTTCTACCTTTCCTCTTCATGGCCACCAGGCTTCAGCCTGACTTAGGATGCCGGTAGGGTTATGTGGCTATGCTAAGGCTCTGTACATCAGCGTGCGCTTGGCAGCCTCCAAGGTACTATCTTGGAAATATTTAGAGTGAGTTGTGGGCTCCCTAAACATCCCCCAGCAGTGGACATGACATGGCATGTAGATCATGTCACCTTATTCCTCGGGGCTGTGAGCACAGAAATCTCTGAAACAATATATCAAAATGGGTCCAGGGATGGAATGATGGATTCCGGGTCATTCCCTATCACTTCATCATTAATTATATTAGCTAGCTTATGGATTGCTATGATGCAATGTGATGCATCACTGTGACTTACGGATGAACCCAGTAGTCCTTACAGAGCCAAAACTACCAACTGAATGTGGAGAGTAATTTGCCAAAGATCTTGGGAAAAAATTGTCATTAGTACTGCATTGTTCATAGCTCCAGGTCACTTGGTGAATGATTCAGTGAATGACAGATGACACTGCATTTATATAACAAGTTTTGAAGCAGTTTTGCATGGGTACGGCAGCTGAATATAGTTTAAAAGTATTTGAATATAGTCTGAAAGTATTGAACATACATAGTTTTACCGTTCATTTAGGTATTTAAAGAAAACTATCTAAAGAGTAATGTTTTATAAATATTTTGTAAAAGTGTAATCTCTAAATCTAAAATATTTGAAAGACTTTACAGCGACCATTAGATACAATAAGAAGCATATATTCTTAAAGTAATTTTATTATAATTATTATATTATTTATTCTAATAGAATGGGGTTTATTATAATATAATTATTTTTAAAAAATAATTGCCAGATTCAAAATGTGATTAAGATTGATTAATCTCTGTTAGTGTTCACATGGATATTACACACGAATAATTACATGATCTCTCATCATGTCCCTGCCTCTGACCACAAATGGAATAAGGGGATATTAAATGTAACGTGGAGCGACATGGCAGTGACCTTGGGCCAGCTGATTCAAATGATCGTATATTCATATGCTGCCCTGTGTCTTTACAGTTAGAAAATTTCTACCTTGTCTATATTTAACAAAATGACTTGCAAACCAAACTGCCTATGCTTGCAATTATGGCAATATTCTCCACTCTTAATAAAACAGTAGTAGAGCTCTCATCCCGTGAAATGGTATAATTGGATAAAAAGTCCAAAGATGTCTCAGAATCATGGATGTACCTGACTTTGAGAGACACTCCAAACGTTGGCCCACACTAGTTACTAATTTGCTTTTGGTTCAAATGGTTTTGAAGGATCGTTTTCCCAGAAATTTTCCTAAATACACTGTGGTTTGCACTGCTAGCGTGAACTCAGCAGGGCCCTTGAAATGTAAAAGTCATTAAAAAAATATCACTTTTCCAAAAGTACTGGTTTAAAACATTTAAAACCTTGGAAAGATTAAAAACCAACCAACTATCCTACATAATAGTGCTGTCACTGGCTGGCTGGGTGGAAGCGTAACACCACCGGTCCCGCACCCCAGGACTGGGAGTCGGGCTGTAGCACAGGGACAATACTGGTGAAGCTGTATTGATGCCGCCTCCCATCCACCGGCTATTGGCCTTGTAAAAGCCGGAGGGAAAGTTGGCAGCTCAGTGTCACAACTTACGTAGCCGCATTGTCAGAGGTCGATGCAGGGAGTCATAAGGGCTGTTATTTCAAATTGCAGAGCCTGACCTAAATTCCTTGCATGTTTTTGAAATGTCTTGGGTTTTAATTGCAAGTGGTGGCACTGAGAGATTTCTTTTCATCTGGGTCTGCTACCTTGTGAATGTAACAATTCCTGCTAACGCCTGCAGGAGGTGTGATAGGGGTCGACAGGGATCTGTTATTTCAGAGGTTTTATTTCAGCTGAAAGACGCCCTTGAGAGCTGCACTTAGGCAAAACCTCTAGTCCAGCCAATGTATGGTATGGCACTGGGGACGGTAGCAAAGAGTAATCCTTGTTACGTTACCCTTGACCTTACCAGACTTGGCTCCAGGTACCTTCAGGCTTCAGGTGTCCTTCCCTGTGTTTTCGTCTTCACCTCTTCAGAAACTGGTTGTGTCAGAACAGTTTTAAATCCAGACACATAGCTGTGTGAAAGGAAACTGCTCTGTTCCCCTGGGGGGTTTTGTTCCGCTTTGCCCCTGGGCTGGAGCAATTAGTGCCCAGTAGTGCCAGCCAGGTCCCAGCCCCTCCCAGGGTGGCAGCTCCCTGTGCTCTTTCCTCGTGCTGCTCCCGTGGCTTTTGGGTCGGCCTCTGACCTCAGTGCTCCCGGCCAAGTGCTACGGAGCCGCTGGCACCTTCAGATGGTGCTGTAAGTTTGAGCATTGTGTTTGCCATCAGAGACGTGACGTGCCATGACCCAGCTCTGGGCAACCCTTAACTTTTGGAAAACAATTTCCAAAAGTTGATCACAGGGTGCTGCAAACAGCCCGCAGCAGCCTGGCACGTGCTGTGCCATACAGACCCTGCAGACAATCCCTGGGAGGGGACTGAGAGGCTGCGTGGGGATCTGTGAGCCAGGACGAGGCACGTATTAGGGATTTGATGGTGCTGTGGTCCGTCTGAGCTGCCTAACCTCCTAACTTGTTATGGACACATCCACTACGGAGCTATGAGCAGCACTGCCACGCTTCAGGCTGTAAAGCTTAAAAAGCGAGCAGGTCCCTTGCCTGGTGTGTGCATCCCTGCGTGAGAGATCCCTGCAGGCTACAGCACCTCCCGGGCTGACCTGCTGTAGCAGGGAGGTCTTTCTGCTTTCGACTCAGTTGGTTTGAGTCCCCTCCCACACAAGCAAACGGTCGATTACAACCGGAGATGGATCAAATGCAACCTATTTTAGCTTCCAGCGTATCTAGGATTTATGCATAAACATGTGGCCTCCTACGCCCTGCCTGGGCAGAAAAGTTAAAGCTGGGTGCAAAGGGGAATTGGCAGATGAAGATAAAAAGCATAATGCTTGAAATGAACCTCGCTCAGTGTGCTAAAATGCATGTTAAAATGCTTCTTTAAAGTTTGTAAATCTTGGGAGGAAAACTCAGAACCGGATTGGAGGTGATGTGTACTCATCTCAGTTATGTTTCTGCATCAGTCATTTGGCAAGTGGATGTCCAGTTCGTACAGAAATGGAAGAACGAGTGTGTCTTGTTTTGGTCCCTGCCAACCCAGGGTGGGGGCAGGTTTTTGGATAGCAGAGGTGGGGCCAGGGCCCTGCACAGGGACAAAACCTGCAAAAGGTGAGAACGGTCTGAATCATAACCAGTTTAAAATGGCATTCAAACTTGTCACCTTCCTTCCTCTCCCAGGAGTCAGCGATTGAGCTCATATTTGCTGCTTTTTTCACCACGGCTAGTGCCAGCACCTCCCTGATCCTTCTGCTACTGAAGCACCCCTCAGTGATTGAAAAAATAAGGCGGGAGCTGATGTCCCATGAGCTGTACCAGCAGTGTGAGCATTGTCCTGCGGGACCCTGCCCGGACACCCTAACAGCCCAGAGCAGGAACAGCAGGAAGACATTTCTCCGCCCCACAGCCAAAGATGCTTGTGAGGACCAGAGCCAGCCCCCGGGCGCAATGGAGGAATGTTCCCCCCAGCCTCGTGCCCTGCCGGAGCCCACCCTTCCCCAAAGCAGTCCCTGTGCTGAGCCCCAGCCCCGGGAGCCATCAGGGCAGAGCTGTCGCTGCCCCTCGGACATCAGCCTGGAGAAGCTGAGCCGCCTGCGCTACTTGGACTGTGTGATCAAGGAGGTGCTGCGGGTGCTGCCCCCCGTCTCCGGAGGCTACAGGACGGCGCTGCAGACTTTTGAGCTGGATGTAAGTGCCTCGCACGCTGGCAGGCTGCTAGGGAGCTGCTGCCTGCCACTGCCTGCAAGCACCCTGTGTCCAGCATGGTGGTGGCGCTTGGCAAGGTAGCTCAGGGGAAGGTGGCACCCAGCAACCTCCATGGGTCCCAGCTGGGCTGGGGAGAAAAGGAGCTGGGGAGCAGCTGGGCAATGTGGTGGGGCTGTCCCCAGGTACTGTCCACTCACCCTCCTCTAGCACAGCTGGCTGCACAGGTATGTAATGCTCCTCTCCTCGCCTCTTCTCTCCCTCCCCAGGGCTACCAGATCCCCAAAGGCTGGAGCGTCATGTACAGCATCCGTGACACGCATGAGACGGCCACCGTCTACCAGAGCCCCCCTGGTGGCTTCGACCCAGACCGCTTCGGTGCTGCGCGGATGGAGGCCGTGGGCCGCTTCCACTACATCCCCTTTGGTGGTGGGGCACGGAGCTGCATCGGCAAGGAGCTGGCACAGGCCATCCTCAAGCTGCTGGCCATCGAGCTGGTCAGCACGGCCCGCTGGGAGCTGGCCACCCCCGGCTACCCCGCCATGCAAACCGTGCCCATCGTGCACCCCGTTGCCGACGGGCTGCAGCTCTACTTCCACCCCTTGCAGCCCGGCTGCGGCAGCGAGGCCTGAGCCAGGGGCGTGCTGCCCCTCAGCCCTGGCATCGGTGCCCCTCCGTGGCTGCTGGGGGCAGGTCTCTGCTGCCCCAGGCTGCGTATGGCACCTGGTCACTGCAGAGCAAAACCCCAAACGTCTTTTTATTTTTCCCCTCCTGGTGTGGGGTAGCGAGGGTCCTGCAGGGTCCTGCTCCTGAGCACCGGGGTGAGCCCCAGCCCCAGCCCGGGGGCCCGACCCGCTGAAGCTGCTGGCAGGGAGCATCCCCCATGGGGGCTGAGCCAGCCCCTGCCCTGCGCACGTCTCCAGCCACCAGGGTTGGGGAGCAAAACTCCCAGCCCCGCAGCTAAGGCTCCCAGAGCCTTTCTGTCCTGGGGTTATCTCCTGTGGGTGTGTTACAGGAGAGGCAGGATGAACATCCTGCACACTGTAGCTTTTTAGATGTAAAAAGAGAGGAGATGGGGGGGCTCTGCAGGAAAACACAAGCAGGGCTGCTCAATCCATGGCATCAGCTGTAGCTAGAATAATAGGGTGTAAAGTGGTTTGTATTGTAAATATTTAATCTCATTCCTGCACTTCCCATTAGAACCAACACAAAGAGGATGTGTCTCATTCACCCAATAGTAGTAGCTGTGTATATTGTGCCTGAGCACTGCGCTGCTGCTCGGGGTCTGCCATGAAGCCCCCCCTCTGTGGTCACCACAGCATGCGCTCCCCAGCCACAGCCTGACCGAGGGATCAGACTGAAGCAGGGGAGGGGGCTTTGGGGAATAAACATTTGGAAAATGGACATTTCTGAATACGTCTGATTTGTGGTAGTAAGTCCCCTGTTCCTGATGATGCTGTTCACATTGTAGATGAGGCATTTGCAAGGTGACACACGCCCCATGGTGGCTGGCTGGCCAGACTGACCGTCACCTCCCACAGCCTATCTCTGCCAGGACAGTAGCTCTGTGGGTCCATCCAGGAGGTGGTACGTGGGACTAAGCCTGGGTGCTGAGGACACCTTTTTAGGTGTCTTCTGAGTACCGCCTGCCTTGCTGAGACATGGGATATTTCCCTCCTGTGTGAAATGAAATGAACGTTGTTGCTTGTTCACTGAGAACAGAGCTGGGCCCAGGTCCTTGCTCCACTGCAATGTGTTTATACGCTCCTTTCAGCTTCACCTCTGCTCCCCACTGTCATGCATCCTGCATGGACACAGTGGGGGAAACCATCCGCCTTGTCCCTCCACCGCATCCTGGGCCTGGTGGCGCAGTGCGCTCTGTGTGAAGAACCAGCAGCAGCTTGACCTGTGAGGGCAGAAATGCGGCATGAGGACACAGCCCCTTTGGAAAGGCTCTGGGGAGCTCCCCTGTCCCCTGAACCTCTGCCATCGTCCTGTTTCAATGCCAGGCTACAAATGACCTTGCCCTGGCCAGTCCCCCTTGCATGTCTGTGCTGGGGCACTGCAGTGGGGCGTGCGCTGCTGTTAGCTGTCCGAGGGCTGTGCAGTGAGCACAACGCTACCTGGGGCAGAAATGTGGCTCCCAAATGTGACAGGTCAAATCTGGAAGAGGTTGAGCTGCAGGGCTGAGTTAAGTGCTGTTGGCAGGTCGACCCCGTAGTGAACCAGAGCCTCTGCCCCTCCTGACCTTGTCCCGAAAAGTGAATCTTTCTGGCTATCAGAGGTGAAATCAGTAGGTGTTGGCTGCAAGTGGCAATGACTAACTTTAATTAGCAAGAGCGGCTGGTGTGGCTGTGACCCGCGGGCGACGAAGACTCCCACCGGGGGCAGGGCTGTGGGCAGGACCGGGCCTGCAGCACCCAGCACCGGGTGCAGGAGCCTGGGCTCCTCCAGCAGCGCACTTAAAAATTACCCCGAGCGCTAACGAGCCCCGTAGCCACCCGCTGAAAAATGTAACATGAATCTAGTTTAAAAAAAAAAAAAGACTTGAAACTGATTTTGTTTGCAGATAAACACGAGCATTTACAAATGAAGTGTAATAATTGTTACTTGTAATCAAAGTTTGTTCGTATTAGGCTGTTAATTTCTTGACCCCCTTCCAAGATGTTTTTAATTATCCCTTTCACTCTTTACCATTTGATTCTTTTCGAGCCGATGGCTGGGGAATACACAGCTGGGGAGATAATAAAGCCTTCCTGTGGCAATTATCGGTGCTCAGGCCACCGTATCTCGTTATTTTGATAGACAGTGAACTTGGCGCGGTTGCCGGCCGGGTTCACGCAGATGTCACGGTCCGTGTTGTAGGTCACAAGCAGGTCAGCGCCCGGCAAGGGGAGAGCGAGCGCCGGGTCAGGGCGCGGCCGCCGCTCCCGGCCAGAGCCGCCCGAGCCCCGCCGTACCCCGGGGCGCTGCCCACCTCCAGGGGCCAGGAGGTACCCCCCCGCATCCCCCCCCACCCCCGGCGGAGGGGGTGTCCCCTCCTCGGGCAAGGAGCTGCGGAGGCGGGCAGCCCCGCTCCGACAAGGCATCGTAAGAGGAGGGAGGGTCCCGTGCGATGCGTTGATTGTCAGAAAAATAATAATTAAAAGTGACATTTCCCCCGTCCTTCCTCCCCCCCCCCCGGATACACAAACACACACAACTTTCAGCGTTTATTGAACTAGTCTGGGAGCAAGGAAAGAAAAGTAACAGGTAGGGAAAAGGAAACAAAAACGGAAAGGAAAAAATACAAAAGAAGCGAGCACGGCAGATTACCGGCAGCAGCCGTGCCGAGCGCGGCGCGCCGCGGTCCCATCCCTCCCTCCGCGGCCCCGGTCCGCGCCGGGCGCCTCTTCCCCCGGACGGGGCCTCCCGCGCCGGCACCCGGCGGGAGCCCCAGCGAGCGCAGCCTCCCCGCAGCCCCGCTCCCGCTGCGCTCCTCCTGACCGGAGCCGCCGCTCCATCCCGGAGAGCAACCCCCGGTGCCTGCTCGCCGCCTTCGGCAGAGAGCCCCTCCGCGCTCCGGCTGCAGGCGGGGTGCCCGCCCGGTGCCGAGCGCTCTTTCCCGGCCGCGGCAGCCCCGACGGCCCCGGGATGCCGACGAGCCCCCGAGCGAGGGCGGGCAGCGGATCCCGGGGAGAGGAGCCGGGCACGGCGGGCTGGGTGTTTCCTTTCCGCGCTCACCTCCCTTTCCCTCGGTGACCCGCGCTTGAACCTGCACGGGGAGGTTGAGACGGACTGCTGCCCGCGGCTCCTTCCTCCGCGGCCGGGCAGAAACACAAGCCGGGCCTTTCGAGGTGAGCCAGAGGACAGCGGAGGCTCCTCCGCCGATGCGGCGGCACAGTTGCGGCGCTGCCCGGCGAGCCACCGGGCTCCCCCAGCACGGGGGACCGCCCGCCCGCCCCGTCCGGCCCGGCTTCTCCCGGCTTCGCTCGCTCGCTGTTCCCGGCTGGCCACAGGCGCTCCGTAGCTTGCAGAGCGCATCGGCACCGGCCGGGGAGCGCCCCCGGGGGTCGGTGTCTCCGGGCTGCCGGGTGCTGGAGAGGGGTATTTCTCTGCCTCAGCGCAACCTGCTGGTCTCTAACGAGCACCGGCGATAAATCCGAGAAGGCGGCCGGTGCCCGGCCGTCAGCTGTCGGCGGCGTCCCGCAAGGCGGCTCGCTGAGCGCGGTGCAGCGGGGAGCGAGCCCCGAGCCGCCGCCGCGCCCAGCAGCACCTTCCCTTCCCTTCCCCGGCGGCTGTCTGCGGCGCGCAGGATGCGCCGCGCAAAGCAAATAGTTAAAGATTTCGGGGGGAGGAGCCAGGCCGCAATCCGCAATTAAAGATGAACTTTGGGTGAACTAATTTATCGGACCAAGGTAGGGTGGGCAGCAACCTGGGAAGGGTATAAAAGGCGGCCTGCGGCGAGCCCGGCCCGCGCACTCGGAGCTCCCGCGGGGCCGGGCTGGACTCGCTCCCCAGCCATGGGCTTCTCCGCCCTGGTCGCCAGCGCCCTGTGCACCTTCCTGCTGCCCCTGCTACTCTTTCTGGCGGCCGTCAAGCTCTGGGACCTGTACTGCGTGAGCAGCCGCGACCCCAGCTGCCCGCTCCCGCTGCCCCCGGGCACCATGGGGCTCCCCTTCTTCGGGGAGACGCTGCAGATGGTGCTGCAGGTAAGGCGAGGCGATGCCGCGGGGAGCGGGGAAGCGCTCCGGCTCCTCCTCTGGCTGCAGGGGAGGGGGATGAGTAGCGGCTTCGCGGGACTCCCGTGCCCAGGTGGGAAAGCGCTGCGCTCCCTGCCCCTTCCTCTCCTCCTTTTTAAAACTTATTTTATTATTTCCCACCCAACCCCCCGCCCCCTCCCCTGTCCAGAGGCGGAAATTCCTGCAGATGAAGCGTAGGAAATACGGCTTCATTTACAAGACTCACCTCTTCGGGCGGCCCACGGTGCGGGTGATGGGCGCCGAGAACGTGCGGCACATCCTGCTGGGCGAGCACCGGCTCGTCTCCGTCCAGTGGCCCGCCTCGGTGCGCACCATCCTGGGCTCGGGCTGCCTCTCCAACCTCCACAACGGGCAGCACAAGCACCGCAAAAAGGTACGGCCCCGACGGCGGGCGGGGAGCGGGTGCGGCCGCCCCAGGCGCGGCGGCTGAGCCTGTGTCCCCTTCCTCTTCCTCCTCCTCCTCGTCCCCCCGGGCAGGTGATCATGCGGGCCTTCTCCCGGGACGCCCTGCAGCACTACGTGCCCGTCATCCAGGAGGAGGTGAGCGCCTGCCTGGCACAGTGGCTGGGCGCCGCCGGGCCCTGCTTGCTGGTGTACCCCGAGGTGAAGCGCCTCATGTTTCGCATCGCTATGAGGATCCTGCTGGGCTTCCAGCCCCGCCAGGCCAGCCCCGACGGCGAGCAGCAGCTGGTGGATGCCTTCGAGGAGATGATCCGCAACCTCTTTTCCCTCCCCATTGATGTGCCCTTCAGTGGGCTCTACCGGGTAAGGCTCCCGGCGGGCTGGGGGGAGAGGGGTGCCCCTGCAGCCAGGGCAGCGGGGAATGGATGGGAGGGATGGCAGGATTGGCCCAAGTCCCATGTTGCTCTCCCTGCCGCCTGGCCAGGGCTTGCGGGCACGCAACATCATCCATGCCAAGATCGAGGAGAACATCCGTGCCAAGATGGCCCGCAAGGAGCCTGAGGGCGGCTACAAGGATGCGCTGCAACTGCTGATGGAGCACACACAGGGCAATGGGGAGCAGCTCAACATGCAGGTGAGGTTCCCCAGGGCCAGATCCATCCCTTTGCCCCAGCCCCTCTCTCAGCAGCTTGCTTATCTTTTGGGGCCAAAAGAAGAGAGCAGGAGGCTCAGCCCCCTCTCCCCATGCAATAAACCAGCTTGTGTAGTGCACTGGGGTGCAGAGGCTGCAACTGGGCCGTTGGATGGGGAACCACAGGACCGGGGCCATGTCTCCAGGGACCATAAGCACCACCCCGCATCCTGGCCCTTGGGTGTCTGCTCCAGTCTGGGAGTGATGCACAGCGATACGGTGGTGGAGTGGGCCTGGTCGGGATATTATATCCAAGACCCGTTTTGTGTTCCTCTGTCTTGTGCATAAGGAGCTGAAGGAGTCTGCCACAGAGCTGCTGTTTGGGGGCCACGAAACCACTGCTAGTGCTGCCACGTCGCTGATTGCCTTCCTAGGGCTCCACCACGATGTCCTGCAGAAAGTGAGGAAAGAGCTGCAGGTGAAGGTGTGTGTCTCCTCCGGAGCCATTTCATGTGAGCGGGCAGTGATTAGACAATCACACCAAGCGAGGCGTCCCAGACAGGCCTCCCTTCCACCCAGGTGGTGCCCTTCTTTTAGGGGTTGGCAGGAAAACACCACTGAGGGGCAGCTGCTTTGCAGTGCCAGGAGCCTCAGCCGCCTGCTTCGTAAAAGTCATAGCAGCATCTTCCTTTCCTAGGGGTTACTGTGTGGTCCTAACCAAGAGAAGCAGCTGGACATGGAGGTCTTGGAGCAGCTGAAGTACACAGGCTGTGTCATCAAAGAGACCCTCAGGCTGAGCCCTCCTGTTCCTGGGGGATTTCGAATTGCGCTCAAGACCCTTGAGCTAAATGTAAGCGGGGCTTGGGCTCGACTCCGCAGCGCAGCTGCAAAGCGCTAGTGCGTTCATGTAGCCTGTCTGCCTTGGAGAGACCTGTGGGAAGCCAGGAGGGGAGGTGGGGTGTGCTGACGTGTTCTGTGCTGATGCTTCACCTTATTTTAACACAGCAAGGTGCTTCATGTCTCCTGTCTCTTCTTTTGACAGGGTTACCAGATCCCTAAGGGTTGGAATGTTATTTACAGTATCTGCGATACCCACGATGTGGCAGATCTCTTTACCAACAAGGATGAGTTTAACCCGGATCGCTTCATGTCCCCATCTCCAGAGGATTCTTCTAGGTTCAGTTTCATTCCTTTCGGTGGGGGCTTGAGGAGCTGCGTGGGCAAAGAGTTTGCAAAAGTCCTTCTAAAAATATTTACAGTTGAGTTGGCTCGGAGCTGTGACTGGCAGCTGCTGAATGGACCTCCTACAATGAAAACCGGCCCCATAGTGTACCCTGTGGACAATCTGCCTACCAAATTCATAGGTTTCAGTGGCCAAATCTGAGAGCTCAACGCTTGCCTCCAGCTGGATTTCTATATAGCATCTAATATGTACATAGCGACTTTTTATAGTAACAAAGGCCTTTAAATATTTAAACTTGTAAATGTACAATAGTTATTTATGTCTTCTAAATATTTCAAAAGGCTATGATATTTTTTTTCCCCAAGCACTACAATTATGGGTCTCTGATTCATAATTAGATAATGTTATTTCTATAGAAATAAGTTTTCTCCTATTTAAAAATCTTATTGAAAGCTGGCCAGCTAAGCATTTGAAGACACTTCACGATGGTGTATGTATTAAGAAATATTCTTAAAGGCATTTGAAACAATGGTAACTAGCTACTCATCCAGATTACCTAAAATGGTTATTGTTTGAGAATGTTTTCAGTATTATTTGTGTCTAGATCTTATGCTTAATGTGTGAATTTTAAGTTTGATAATAAAGTTTATTTTTGATGATCCTCTGTATGAAGATCTGTTTGTATGGTAGAGAATAGTTTAACCAATGGTCTTAAAGGGTTTGGATGTAAAGTCAGATCTGCTTTTGTGAATGAGCTATTCTCTATTTTTATGTTCATGCCTCTCCCCTGCCTCCCACCCGCAATGTGGTTCTCACTTGTGAACAGTAAATTGTTTTACATTTTAACCTGTAAGTGCCAAGAGCAGCGCAAAAACATACACGCTCACTGAGAGCAGTATGGAGCAATAGCAAGTGCTACAGGTCGTCTTATCAAGCATATAATCTTGAGCCATAGTTAATAAGAAAGTAAATGGAAGCAGACGAATAATGTGTAACACAAGTCTTTCACTGTAGCTAGAGAAAATATGTGAGGAAAAATAAATTCCATAAAGGTCCTCTCCTCCCATATTACTGCTGAATTCTGTAAACAGACCACTGGATCTTCTTCTGTGTTGAGTCTGCTGGCTATGAAGCTTTTGAATCTTTACTTATGAAGGTGTCTCTTATCAGCTGGTAGAGCAAATAAAATCTGCTGTGATTTCTTCTGGAAATGCGACAGCTCTGACTAGGTCAGAGATAGAGCATGCATTTGGTTTAAGAACTTCTTTCCTGGAATTCAGCAAAGTGAAAACTAAAAGGCAGGCACTAATGTGAATTGATTAACAGCGAATCAACTGTTGAGATGCAATTCCCCGGGGGTGTGTAAGCAGGGCAGATAAAATGCCCTAGGCATGACCCCTGTTTTGGCTTAACCATAAGGTTTTTTGTGCTCTTCTCACCCCCCCCCCCCCCTCTTGCTACACCTATTAGTCTTCCCTCAAAAGTCAAACAACATAGCCTGGCTTTATAAACATCTACAAAGTAAACCAATGTAATTCAGTGCCACGAACACTTATAGCACCATATAGACTAACTTATTTTTTTGTTTGCTCCTGGAAAACAGTAACTTTTTCATTACATTCTCTGAAGGCTAAAATTAGGGATGGAGTTAAGTTGCTCAAAATTGCTGCAGGTGTTTAATGGCAGCTATGAAGTTCTGGATTTTTTTAAAGGAGCGTTTCTATAGTACATTTGATATGTTTCCAGCTAGCATCTTAAATACATAAACTTCTAATGTAAGACCTTAGATACAACCTACATATGAGTGTAACTATCAAGACTTTTTCATATTCAGTTTCTTTTAGTCTTAAAATACAGACATTCCTTTTACACTATGCCTGAGTCTTCTTGGCAATGTTTAAAGTCTTAAATAACTTTTACTATGCAAATTTCTTGTACCATTATGCTTTTCAGGGATTTGATGAATAATCCCAGTTTAAGACCCCTTTATTACCAATATAGTAGGAGAAAACTGCAAACCCTGATCTTGATTTGCAGGTGATCTGAAGTCTAGAGAAGAGCAAGACTCTTGTCTTGGTACCCCTCGTTAACATTTTCTTCCTTAACATTTCAACATTCTGCAAATCCAAATAGATGCTGATATTCTTTAAATGTTTTGTTTATTTTTAATTAAAGTCTTTTATTTGTGGCAACTTTTTGCATAGTCTTAATATTATTTTGGTTTATATTTTGCTTTTATAAAGAATGGAATCTAAGTGCTGTCTGGAGAATATGAATGCTCTTTCACAGTGTAAGTCTAAGGTCATACATGCACTTCTCTGTTTCCTTTTTTATTTTTGAGTCAAGTTTGCAAGTCTTTTATGTTTGCAGAAAAAAAAATCATACTTAATTTGATTTTGTCTGGACATCTGGGGGCACATCCTCAGCTGTTGTAAATCATGACAGCATAACCTATGTTAGGCACTGCCCCTGTATAATTTATCTCTGTAGTTAAATGGTCTGTCACTGCTGTGTAATTTAGGCATCTTGGAGCTAGCTTTAAACAAGCTATCCCAAGAAATGGTAGCAGCGTAGCTGCAGTAATATGGAGCTCAGTGTGGGTTAATTGCTAAAATATTTGCCTAACTTCTTGAGCAGGTTTTACAACCCCTGCTAATCTCCTCTATGCAGCTGTATCTTGACAGCTTAGATGCTGGCTGCAGACCAGTTTCAGGTGAGCTCTGGTATGATTATATGTAGCTTTGCCTGCTCAGCAGTGCCTGATGCAGGTACCCACTAAGGCTGTGGCTGCTATTTAGGGGCTGATGGGCTCCTACATCCCTCAGCCCTTACTCTTTTTATTATGCTGGATCTGGGAAGTGATCTTGCTGGAAAATTATGTACTGAAACCTCCATTGTTTTTCAGGTACACCAGGTCCTTGCCCCAGCTCCCTGTGTGAGCGTTGTTTGTGCTGGGGTGCTGCAGTGGGGATGGAGGAGGCAGGCAGGTGAAGGAGCAAGTGTTACCATGTGTTACTGTAAGCGACTGGTGCTCCAAGGATTACAAACTAAAACACAGTAAAGGGCCAGATTTGTTGGGGAGCACTCACTCCCTTCTTGTAGTTGGGCCTTTTAATGGTATTTCATATTCCTCCTCTTAGTTAACCTGATATTTAAAAGAAAAATTTTTGACTCGGTCTCTCTCCAAAAAACCACACATGATTCAGTAGGTGCTCTGCTGTGGTCCTGGAGTAAAAAGCTGTGATTTACATGTAGCATGCTGGCTCTTCTCTGAGGGCAAGGTGGTTACTGGAACCCATGCTTCTCCTACACCCACGTGAAAATAGCTCCTGCCAGTCAGCAGTATCTCTGGTGCTTAGAATTTCTGAAGTCTCTATGTGATGCTCAATGTGTGGTTCTTAACAACATGCAGTTATATCCATTCTTGAATAAAAATGACATCAAAGAAAGACATTGGAGTAAATTGACATTGAGGAATGTTACTTGATAAATCAATTCCTGATTAAAAGGCATAGTATTTTCCGATAAGGTCAGAACAGGTAACAGTGAATTTTGACAATGGTTATAAGAGTAAGGAAAAAAATGTACAAATGAATACTGAATACTCATTGGAAATAAATAAAAAAAATATTGCTTGATTAAAAATAATTTGACTAGATATTTTGTCCTAGTGAAACTAGGACATGTTACTTTCAGCAGCTGAGCTGTGAAAGTATTTTTTCTTTTGGTTTGTGAAAGAACCTATCGAAGGGACGGTGTCATTTGAAGCCTTGTATACTTAATGTTTTGCACTTACATTTCTGCTGTTTTATTTTATTTTGTGCCTTTACTACAAGAGTCTTTTCCTGGACCTTGCAGGTTGAGAAGCTGACAAAAAGGATGTCCTTCGTTCTACCCCATTTCAATCTATCATATGTTTTCTTATTTTATTCTGGTCAGTGATTTAGAATAACCTTTGGAGAGGTGCCAAGAAAAATACTTAATAATATGCAAAATAGTCCATCATGACTTTCAAGTGGCACTTTCTGAAAGTGGTATAGGAAGTTTTTTAATCTGTTTGTACAAATCTGCGTCCAGTCATCTTTGAGAACAGACCATTGTTGTATTTTGTTAATTCTACACATTGGCAGAGGTGTTCAGGGTGGATGCTGACAAAAGAATATGTCCCAGTCATTTAAAACTAATATGCATAAAATTAGACCCCTAGATCCACCTCTCTTTTTTTAAAGTATTAGAATTTATTTTTATGAGGTATAAAGTCTCAAAATTTGCTATCTGTCTCAAAGTGAGCCGCACTGCTTAGTCTCCCTGAAAATCCAATTACTTTTGACTTAGTCCAAAATACAGATTAAGTAGCCCGAGTGCAAGCAACCCATTGCAGAATTTCTTTACCTTAAAACTATTACATACCATCTGTCCTAGAACAGCCTAACAGCATCCTATACAAGCCTATAGGGTCCTATACAAGGTTGTGCCTCTGCTGAACATTCACATAAACCAAACTCCAATCTCTTGACTTTCGGCAATGTATTTGAAATTATACAAGGCAGCCACAAATCTGGGACATACTGCTTAGTAGGGTATGTTCCAGCCCCGAATTAGTTACGTTACTTATGACTTAAAGGTACTATGTTGCATGTAGTTGTCTTTTCTATTATATCAAAAAAGAGTGGGTAGTTTTGGATAGCATTTGTTAATCCAGATAGTTTTGTTTCCCAGGTGGTTTGTATTGTAAATTCTCTGTCAAGTTATACATCCAGCATGCAATGCAAAACATATACAGATTAGCAGCAAAGACTCAAAAAGTTTATTAGTTGCAACCATTAGAGTGATAGATTAGGAGAAAGGAAACATAACTGGCAGCAAGTTTAGAGAAGGCTCATTACTAGACTGGCTTGCTTCACTTGTTTAATAATGTCTTATGAAAAATGTTATATGAGAAGTTCAATGAATAATGCAGCCTTCATTAAGTTATGTAAATGAATGTAACTTCATGGGTGGGTTAGAAATAAAATATTTAACAAATCTGTTTACATCCAGAGAGTAAGAGCAGCAGAGACAGCTTTTAAAGAATCTCAGATTAAAATATTTAAAAGGTGACAGACAAGAGACGTTTGGTAGTAGGACATAATAGTGCTGTTTTAATAGGTGTTTGCAGCTCACCTTGCAGTTGTAACATAGGCAGGGCAACATATTAAGTATTCTCAGTTAATTAAAGTGTTATTTGTTCTTTTATCAGCAGTCCCAACAATGCTGTTTCACTTGTCTATGTTGTCAGTGCCCCAGAGACATGCAGAATGCGTGTGATTTGCAAGGCTAGAAGGATCATTTTAGCAAAAGTGACTTATGATGTACTTGTTTGCCAGGTCATTTTGTTCACAAACACACAATCATTCATACACTGGTTGATTTCAATGCATTTTTTTTTTCCCCAATTTATGACCATTTAGGAAAGCCTACGTCTCCGTGGGTGAATTTTACAGGATACCTGCCACAACACGAGAAAATTATAAACCAAGGACTAAATTGGCTATTGACAACATGCTTTCCTACCACACCCACAAATGCCAACCTTTCTTATGCCTCTCCCACAGCAAATCCTTGGATTTGGGCCCCACAGCTTACCCAGAAGGTCAAAGATTGTTGGAGCCTGTTTTTGAGCAAAGGGGGGAATAAATTCCAGAGCTGAGGGCCCCTCACAGGATCTCTCCAGAGATAAAAGTAGCCAAAAGGCAGTCAGTCCCATTTGCACTCTTTCAGGTAGGAGGCAGGTCAGTAACTTTCTGAGGTGGTTTTCTGAGATAAAAGATGAGTGTATATATGAAGATCTGGGTCCTGAGCAGCGGTCTAGGTACAGCTGAGACAGTTTAAGGAGGAGATGTGCACAGGCGCACATCTAACAAGATTGTGATAAGTCATCTTTTTTTAATGCTGCTTTAAATGAAATAGCTTCCTCCAGGAGTCACTATTTTGAGAGAAGAGCACCAACTTAGTTTTGTGGGTTTTGTCTGCTTTAGATGTATAGGCTCAACATTAATTTAATATATCTGGCTATCAGAAATACACTGCTTTTCTGTGTAAAATGTCAGAACAAACATCTTTTCAGGGTTAGATCTGAATTTGCAGTGGAATGATGGTAGGTCTTGGTTTTCTCAGCTTGCTGAAGTAATTGACTGAAAAAGCATACCACAGACCCTTGCTTCTATCTAATAGCTTTTATTTTATATTTAGGCCCCTCTGAATTAACCACCTGTCTGTATCCTATGGGAAAGGAAGGAGGAGGCTGGATAGTGCCCTGCTAGCTATAGTAGTGCCAGCCTGTGCAAACAGGGTTGGGTTTTTTTTCCCTCTTACTTACAGGTCTACCTCATAAACCTACTCATAAAACACCCTACTTCTCTCTGAAGCTTCCCTTCTGAAGCCTAGGGACCATAGAGTAACTTGGAAACAGCTCCCTGACCTGGCAATAGCCTCCTCTTTTGTGAATTGTCCTTCACTTTGACAAGAATGGAAGGAGATAGGGTGGGAACAAAGAGGAACCACCAGCGAGGCCAACAGCCCCACCACTCCAGCACCACGCCGCAGCCGTGGCTGCAGAACACACGGATGACTTTCACCCTAGTGTCATCCTTCTCTTCCTGACTCCCCTTGCTCTCTGGTGTCGTTATATTAAATATACATTATTGATGTTAATGACGCTGCCTACAGCACTGCAGCAAGCTAGCACATGCATTATAAATCTAGCAGTTAAAGAGAAAAGTTCATTAATCTTATCAACAGATTGCTTGAAGTAACGGCATGTCGTGACCTTTTTGCTCATTGTATGAAATGAAATGGCTCAGAATTGTGACGTTTCTGAGGGAACCTTTCCTCTAACTGGGACTAAGAGCATGCTGGTCACTGAAAAGCACTAATTGTCAGTCCGCATTTCTAGAAAAAATCGCAAATTTCAACCACGGGTGTACACAGAAAAGTACATTTTACAGAGACAAGTTACATGCCTGCAAAGTGGAACCATCCACTTATTACGGAATTGTCTTATTGTTCTCCTGTCTTGCATATTGTTAGTATTTTTTTTTTTTAATGAACAGTTTACAGATGTACTTATTATCAAAGTATTTAGAAGGAGAGAGAGGAGACGGGCCGAGCATGCTGATGAGGAAAACTGAGAATCTTTAAGCAGTCAAAGGTACTACTTGTTTATTTTGGTGACTCCTTGGTGATTGTTCTTTTCACCTTTTATTAACCTGCAAGTGGATTAGTCCTCGTAAACTAAAGAGGAGAGACCAGTGCACAACCCACTGCCCCAGAGATAAGGTCACAAAGAGGGGACGTGTCCCGAGTACAACCTCAGAGAAGAAATAGAAGTCTGAAGGCATTTACACTAGGCTGCCATTGCGCTTTACTAGCCCTACTGTGATTTACCGTATCAGTTCAACTGCTGACACCTTTATGTCCCTCCCTCCTATCCCAGCAGGCCACAGAGACACAGTCCATGATAGATGCTGGTGAACTTTTCCTCTGATCACCTTCTGAAGAACTTTCCCATAATCTATTGTTTTCTATCACAGTGGAAAACAAAACAAGGGTTTTTTTTTACTTTCAGTTACCAGCTATTTTGCCCTAACTTTAAAGCAATGTACTGAATTTATTACATCAGTGTGAAAGAAGTTTTAAACTCTTGTCTCTTTATCCTACTCCCTGAACTTAACATGGTCCAGAGTAAATCAACGTAATTGCTGTTAGACCTACATTGTTGCGGGAATGTTTTATATTCCATGTTGTCAGTTATTTAGAACAGTTAATTGAAATTGCAAACATAAAAAGAGGAAAGCTACAGTTAAGAAATTAACTTTTTTTTTGGTGCCTGTGGCTACTGTATGAATTATATAAAGAGCTAACATTAACTTTAATGTAAGACCAAAAGTTTCTGGAATATCTAAAAGAAAAAATACAGTTGTGGACTCAAGGCAAGTATTTCCTTTAATTGACCACATAAAAATATAAGAACTCATTCTGGATTGAGAGAAGCAGCTGACCTAGCATTCTTCTCTGTAACTCCAAAATACCTACCAAAAACGTTGCATTTGCTTCCAAATAAATAAATGCCACAGGCTGCACCTGGTTTTGTCTCATCAAAATTCAGCACCAGTATTACAGCATAAAGGGGAAAAGAAAGTCCCAGCAATGTTAAGAAGGGGCATACTGAAGAGAGCGCACTTGGAAGAGAAAAGGGGGAAACTGCACTGCAAACTCTCTCCTGCAAGTGTTCTTCCTCCGAGTCCGCCCTCGGCTAACCTCCTTGCCACTGCAGCCTGCGGAAAGGCTGAGCAGAGATGCGTGTACAAGCAAGCTTGTCCTGTGTACAGAAGCATCAGTATGTGTGTAATAAGGAGTTAAGGAGAGGCTGGATTGGAAAGGAGATATACGGGAAAGGCTGAGTCAGTGCCTGTCAGTAATGTTCTGATTGCAGCTCTGATCAGCTTCATCCTTTCAGCAGAGAATTACGGTTAGGAGGTCTATGATCAAAATGTTCCCAAGTATGTTTTCACTGTCTTCCCCAAGGCTCTCTGCCCTCTCCGGGTTGTGACAATACAGCAGTGTGTTAATATTCGAGTTCCTGTATATTGATGGCCACGAACAATTTCTGTTCAAACAGGATTTTCATTGCAGTGGCCCGTGAGGCTGCAATTTTAGCATCAGGCTATCTTTCATGCTAAAAGATCCTGCTCTGTATTTTGAGTCTGAATGTGGGACAGTGGTGGGGTTAGGAAAGGCACAAGGAGGGAAAGGATTGGTGTGAAAAATCTGGACACGATGCAACATTACATCTCATCTTCTGCAAAGATGAAGACAGACCTCACAGTTGGCCTTACTGAACCAGAGACCTTCTCTGAACGTGCCAGTCTGCCACCATGTGTCCTAGCCCTGCCCTCTGGGTGGCAAAAGAGATGCCGTAGCTACAGTATTCTCACTGACAGCTGCTTCCCAGCGAATCCTCTGTGTTAAAAGAGAGCCCTAAGATGAGTCTTCTTTGCAGGACTCGCCCCTGTGGCAGCTCAGCCAGCCCAGCAAGCAGCTCTGCAGTACTGGAGGGGTTTCTCCCCTCCTGCCCTGCCACTCAGAGTTTCGCAGGGCCAGCAACCTTGTTTCAAGAAAGGTGCGACCTCGCACTTCACAGGGAGGTCTGTTTCTTACCCCCAGGAAGAGGAGAGCAGGGTTGTCAACAAAACTCTTACAGGAGAAAATAGTAGGTTCAATCCCCAGGGTGGCTGCCTTGGCAAAGATGCTTAGGAGGTCACTGTTGAGTTACAGCTGTTTGATACACCAGTAATGATGGTCCCAAAGCTTTCTACTTTACAGCTATCACACTTGAGCTGTCTTACAGTGATGCAGACTCGAAGTGGTTTCCTATGAATTGTTTTGATAATTGCTTTCTTATAACTAACACTGCTGTGGAGAAAGATTTGGCCCAATGTCTTTTAACAAATTACGTCTTTTTTCTTGCTATTCTTTCTTCATATACTGAACTTCATACTTCTCAAAGCCTAACTTCGGGGCTGTGCTGTATCACTGTGGCTGGTGTGTTTTTGGAACAGTTGTTTTCAGCAGAAATGGCAAAAATACAATAGCGATATTACAAACCAGTCTTGTATTCCTGAATTCCTTAAAAGTGACTTCTTGCTTTATCTGACATCATGGAGTCTGCAGTCAGGTTAGACATCATAGAAATATTTACCCACGCTATACAAATGTATATATTTCTACATCTAGCTATATAAAGTCAGGTAGAAATATGCAAAATGTTTTTTTTTTATCTTCACATTACCTACACGAGGCAAAGAAACACAGATACACTGTGGAATTGAAGTTTGACCTGTCACCTCTAAAGCACAGTGTGTGTCCCACCTGGCAGCTACTCCTTGTTTGCTGTTTTTTTCCCAAAGGCTGGAGGAAGTATAAGGATTTCAGAAGCAGCTTCTGGATCAGACACACTATCCTTGCAGCTAAAGCAGAAAAGGGGCAGGAGCAGGGTCAGGCCACCAGCTTGGGACAAGGTCAGTGAGGCTCCCCTCCTGCCTGCTTAACTTCTTTGGATGAAGAGGACGTAGGTATGCTAAGAGAACAGTCAGTAAGGGGAGCAGAAGCCTAGCGCTTTGCCTGTGGGTTTTACTGAACACTTGTGCGCTTTGCAGCTCCTGTAGGCTGAGCTGGTGCAGGCACCAGGGCCATCTCCCTGTCAGCTTCCTCCTTTCCCATCCTCCTGCGTGCCCCTGATCCCTAATATCTGCCCCTGCACTGTGGCTTCCCTTCCCTCCTGCAGATCCCTGGGCAAAGGGTAAATGTGGTTTCATGTCCCCTCATGCTCCCTCTGCCTCTCTCCCCTGTACCAGGCTTTCCTACTGCCAGGCTTTCCCTTTTCCCTCCTCTCCCATAGCGGCGCTCAGGGTGGCCCCGTCTCCCCACCTCTGTCAGTAGGCGCCCATCACTCCCATCTGAATTCCCTTCCCCAGTCTCCTACCCCTGGTGAAGGCAGTCTCTCCAGTCTTTATTTGTCTGGGAAATAGCTCATTTAACTGGGACAGGGAGGATGGGCAGGGATGAGAAAGAGCCATTGTTATGCTGAAAGCGGTTAATGGGTGCCACCAGACACTTGTGTGATCTACAGACCGTAGCAGAAGTCCCTTAAGCTGTGCTGGTGCTGCCCAGGGCACAAGGGTTTCCCACTTCCCCTTCCCAGTTTTCCGATTTTCTTCCAGTTGAAGAAAGGTCCGGGACTGGTCTACACCACTCCTTGCCGTTTTCTAATGGATTTGATGGGGGAGACAAAATACACCATGCTACAGAGGGAGAAACACCCTCGGGTTGAGAAAAGGCCTTATAAGGTGTCATTAAAGACTTAAGGCTTTGGCTTCGGAGGGGGGTTTGGAGAGCTGGGCAGGACTTGTCCTTCGTGGGAAGGACTGACAGCTGAAGCTGTGGACAGGGCTCCATGTCTTCTTGGAGTTACCTGTGCACTTGGTGGCTGTGTGGAAGAGGGTGGGATTTGGTGAGCTGGGCCCTTACTTTCTCCTGAGTGTTTAAACATGCCATAAGAAAAAAAAAAAATCACACTTTTGCAGGAGAAAATGCCTTTTTTACGGGCAGATGCTGGGCCTTCAGCAGATGTGTCAGTCAGCTGCGTGCTCTGAGCGTCCTTATTTGATTATGGAAGTCTTCCTTTGTAGTTCTGTAGAAATTTGCCCTAACTCTCAATTGGACTGGAGCTTTTGTGGTTAATTGGTAAAAACACTGTCAAATAATTTAAACAGCCAAATAGCTCAGGCTTTTACACCAAAAATCATTCACTGTCATATTTCTTCCACTTTTCGGGGGGCTGCCTGTTGGAAGCAATGTGAATTGTTGCTTACTTTTTCAGTTCTGCTACCTGAAGACTTGGAAATTACTTAAATTTGCACCTTTTCTCATTTGTTCTCTCTCTCACTCACTCTCTGTCTGGATCACAAGTGCTGACTTTAACATTTAATGCTTCACAAGCAGTAAATCTCTCAAAGTTTTCCTTGTGACCAAAAAAGTGGAAGATGAGTAAAATTTTGCTGGTCAGAAATTGAGTGCTACTGATTCATTGAAACAAATCCAAGCGGCTGGGGGGATGTCTGTAAATATGCTGTAATGAATCACCAGTGACCTCTAAGGGGAAGATAATGTGTCGGAGATTGCCTACAGGTATACCTTCTAAATTGGTATGGAAGATGGCTGTTTCCATGTTCCCTGAGAGGTACAGGGAAGGTACTTGAAATAAATCTTGTAAGAAACAAAGTGGCTGGCATATGGTGTCATTCACCTACGAGTCACATCCAGCCCAGCTCAGCAGTGGCTGATGTTGTTAATATATCATTGTCCTTTAATGGTCTATGAAAATGAACTTTTGATCCCAGTCCTGTTTTAAGTAAACAGATGACCCCATCAAGCAACACCATCCCATTTGGGAGCTCAGCAGAGGCTAAAGCTAGCAGTAAAAGATCTGCCTTTCGCAGACATTGCTAGTCAGCTGTGAACTTTTGTCCAGGGGGCGGTGGTGGTGGTGAAAGGACACAGGAGGAAGTAGAAGGAGTGACACTCGGGCCTTAGCAATTTCTGGTAGATTTCTTTTTTTTTTTTTTTAACTGTAGTTACTTCTGTCACAAGGTATTTTGGAAATTAATACTATCCATGAATGAACTCAGGAGGCAGAAAAGGTTAGTAACCCTGCCCGTCTCCCCTAGAGGTTGCCTGTGCGGTGGCAGGAAAGAGTTCACATATGGTTCAACTGTCCTCTTACTCTGCTGAGAGGACTGTAGTGGCAGCCCAACACTGCTGCTTTTAGTTTGAGTGATGCTGAAGAATGACGGTTAGCACACGTGCAAGCTTTGGCCCCGCTGATCTGAACTCAGTGATAAAGTAGACAAAGTGTTTCTACCAGCACTAGCACGCAGATTGAACTCTTTCCCATTTCAGCGCTAGAAAACAAAAATGTATTGCAACATGCTGTACTTAAGGGATACCACAGGCCACTTCAAATTTGATCTTAAAAATGTTTTTTCATGAACAAGAAAATTCACTTCCTATAAACTATTTTTTTGCAGATTACAATCTTCTTTGCTAAGCCCAAGTCATTAGTTTAAAGTTAAGGACTGCCTTATACCATAAAGCTGGATAACCCTTTTTTGTTGGGGGGAGGAAAGGGAGCTGCGCGGCCTTTCACCTTCCAGCTTTACAAGCAAAGCCAAACTTCTGGGCAATCACTGTGCAAAACGCTTTTTCCCTCCCCCTCTTCCAGTGATGGCTGCAAACAAAGGTCTTTAGGGCTGGCTACTCCAGACTTCAGGACTTTTAAGGGTCTTTACTTGACTGGAGATCAAAGGTTTCTCCTTAAAGAGTTTATCACTCAGACAAATACTCTGCAGTTAGCATTTCAAACTGGGTTTACAAGTCAAATAATTTAGCAATTTCTTCTAACCATGTGGCCTTATGTGGAGGCTGCTGGATGCCAATTATAGCACCACTTTGACATGGAGTGCAGCACTATTTATTGACAAATGTGTGCGCCCTTTTCACCGGTCTTTACCAGAGAGAAAAGAGGTTTCCACATATTCTGAGTAGGTCCCAGACTGCTCAGCTGGGGCTTGAGTTCCCTTCCTGCGACTGCTGATTCCTCGCTTGTCACCTTCAGCGTCTCTTCATTGCTCTCTGCCCCTGCAGAAAGTGTTTTTCTCCTTTGAAAGCATAAGAGCTGTGAAGACATGAAACTGGATGGAAGGCATTATTATTGTTGGTGTACAATGCAGCAATGTGACTAGAACGACGTCTTAAACATTGTTCAGGTGTCCCTGACAATTAACCCTTCTCTGTTCAGAGTTGTTATCAGAATGTCCTGGCACTAGGAAAAAGAGATTGCCTGTCATGCTGGAGCACACAGGCCAAGCCAATGCCCAAAATGCTGTTGTAGGCAAACCTGTGCCAACAGCTCTTTCACATTAGCTGCTTGAGACTAGGGCTCTGTTTATTTTCCGTGCTAGATTTTCATCTGTTATATTTTGCATAGGTTCTCTTGCTGTGCTTGTCACTTTGAGCATCTTCCAGAAGTGCACTGAGCAATGACACTAGCACCCGTCTTGGATTTGTGTGATTTTTCATCTCACCAGGCAGAGAAATATGGGGAAGGTAAAACAATGATTTCTGTTAGTCTTTTACATACACCTTCACAAAAAAAATTACAGAAGGAACAAAACAGAACTCTGTTTACGCATATTTTATTTTAATTTGAATGTAAAATTATGGTAGCAATATCAGCTATCCATTAAATTGTGAGAAGAGTAATAGGTGGGATTCACTGAAGGGAAGGTGCCTAGGCTTACGCAAACTATCAGCTTGTTGTAAGGGGAGCTGTGTAAGAAGTATTACCTGTCCCTTCTTTCCACCCCATGGAAGGAGGCTCTGCTCTGCCTTCTGACTGTAGAGGCACAGGATCTGACTTTGGCTGGTAATTCCAGCAGAGAAGCATTTTATGGTAACAGAAAGTGATCAGTGGGTCAGTTTTTTCAGTCACAAGGCTGAATGTTTTCTCACAGCTTCTGTGCAACCAGTAATATACACAGTATTTGGGCAACATTATTAGTTTAGATGACTAATTGTTTTCAATTGAAAGTGCAAATGAGGTAAGGAAAAACGTCAGCATGTCATAGGTAATTTGTGGCATATATTTTTTCCAGATGAGCATTCTAGTTGGTATGTGCCAGTTATGACAGACTGATATATTCAGAATTATGGGTGACTGAGCACTCGATAGAATTTCATGTTGATATTAAACAAATGGTGTGTTCTACCTGCACCTGTAGGTATGTGAGAAGTTGGTTACTTTCACTTTTCATTTATGACAGGTTTTTTTGGGGGGGGGATATTAGGTACAAAACACCCTCTCTGGTTTTACATGGCTATGGTATCTGCTCAGCATCCTGATAACAGTGCTAAATTCATAGGAAGCATTTTTGATCATCAGACCTTTTCCCTCAGAGAGAGGGCGGTTATTTTCCAAGTTATTAGGAAGTGAATGGCTTCTATTCCCCAGGCTGGCAGTTTCTACAAGAAACTGGTCATCCATCCAAATACATTGACTGTGTGAGTATTGAAGGCTGAGGAACACAGATGGTGTCGCATCTTTCTCCTGACCAGCTTCTGCACGTTAGCCTGTCCTTGCTCATTGTCTCCAGCACGCAGAAGGCCTTTGCAGAACAAGTTGAAGCTACGGATGTAACTATGTCCCTTCAAAAGCTCAGAAATTAATTTCTGGAGGGCTTTTACATCCCGTGTACTTTCAGGAGCAGCTTCTGGAGATCACAATGATATCAAAAGCTTGCCTAGTTCTACTGAGAAAAACTGGCATCCAGTTGTTTCATTTCTGAATCCTTCAGGATTAGGCAAGATTCAGGGGAAGGCAGTAACAGCTAATGTGTCACACCATCTAATGTGCTACAACTGAAAGTCACGGCCCCCTACCCAACTGCCTATATGAAAAAAGCTGGAAAACCAGAAATGTTAATAACTCTAGATTCTGATATATTTAGGTATTGGCTGAATTACCAAAAAGGTAAAAGATGTATGTTAGTATATAGAAGACTATGGAAGAAAAATTTGATTTCTGATGGGTTGCAATTTTAGGTGGACATTCAGAAGTGAATCCAAACTGGGCTCTTGGCAGTATTTGTAGGCTGCTGCACTATCTTTACCTTTTTGCTGAATTATACCCAACTCTTTCAAAACAACAAAACCAAACAATCCCTGTTACATATTTTATTCTAAATTGGTAATATGATAAGAAATTGCTAAAACAGTCAAGTTAATTGATAATGATATGATGTCAAGATGGCATTGTCCAACACAGGGACCATGCAACGTTACATACAAAAGCAAGGTATAATATGGGAAAGAACCTAATTTGAGTTGATAGCAAAACTCCACTGGAATTTGAAAAGCCAGGCTGTATCTAGCCAAAATTTCTTGCAGGACTTCTCCAGCAACCCAGTCCTTACCCAGAAGTCCTATACAGAGACTATCCTTGTCTATTTTGTCACTATTTAAAATTTTGCTATAACATCTAGGAATCTAAAGCATGGACTAGGAGTCTAAAAAGGTATTTTCTGCCTCATCTTTGTACTCAATAATCTACAGGTCTTGAGGGCCATAGATGCATCGTTCTTCTACTAGATATGCTCAGGATGTCTCGTGACAGAGGGAAAATAGCAATGGTGTCTCCTTTTCATCTAGTTGCCTACTAATTAAATTTGCCATCCAAGGCTTAGGAAACTTAAGTCATACCTTGGCTGGGTGACAGGTTTCTCCCCCTTGCTGAGAAAGCATACCTAACCACAGAGCCTCCAGCAGCACGGTGGCTCAACTCCGGGGGAGAAATTTGACTTTGCCTGGAACAATTTTGCCAGAGCAAGATTATAAGTATTCGCTGGTGTGGCCAGGAAGCAGGGTTCTAACATGGGAGTTGGGGTGCTCGTCTGATAGTGAGGAGCTTGGCTACACCTTTTGTGAAGTTGTACGTCTTTTGAAGAAAGCTTGATTAGGCTGAAGATGAGTTTGATGTTGTCATTTTGGCTACCATGGTGATGAGATGGCTAGAGTGTGGAGTTGATGTGTTCAACTCTATCTGCTTTTTACATTGCCATCTACAACCTTAGCACTGGATAAAAAACACCCAACCTTTATAATGATGAGTGAGTTTGATTTTTGAGAGGAGAATACTTCAAAGGATGAAAGCTAAGCTCCAAGGGACCCTAATTCCAAAGGCTCAAGTCTTACTCTCCGTGATTTAATTCAGTTGTTTCCTATGACGACAGTATAGACCAATGCGCTGGGGAGCATATTTGCTCATTGTGGTCCTGGGAATAGTAGTTAAAACTGACAAGAGTGAGGCAAGAAGCAGCAACACCGGCTTACTGCAGAAATGCTCAGACTTCCTAATGGGCTATCAATATTTCCGTGCCTGAATGTGAACATTGTCCACTTTATTATCTCTACCTGGAAAGAGGAATTGAATAAAAGATATTCATAGACCTGAACCATTCTGAGTGATTTATCAAGTAGTAGGAGAATTCCGAATATGAAGGTTAAATCTGGAAAACAGCTGTGTTATGGACTGAATCAATGCAAAATATAAATTCCTTGTTCTCTCATACCCTATTTGGTTTGCTCATGTTATTTCAATGTAGTAAATGGGGATCCAATTTTGCATTCCTTACTCAAATGCACAATTAATGTAAAAGAAGCGCCTTGTCTGGAAAGGAGTTGTGATAGGTCTGAGTTAAAACAGCAGGACTGAGCAGTAAGTCATGCACTACAGACTAATAACTCCGTAGCATGATATCATCACATGCCACAAAAACTAGAAACTAAAATATTCACACTAACTGTAAAAAGATCTTTCTGCACTTCACCACATCCTATGGTATGTTTTCTTTTGGAAGTAACAATATACCTAACTTTAATATAACCAGGTCAACATTTTGTATAATATATTCCTACCATTACTATTGCTTCGTGAAGTGGTTCTTGCCAAGTTTAGTATCTGCTGATGCAAGTGGTGGGAGGAAGTGAGGAGAGAAAGAACTGTTGTTTCTAGATTTTAATTTTGAGAGAAACTATATTAATATGTCAACAGCTTGCAGGTGTTATTTTACAAATAACTTTATTTTGGCAATAATGTAGTAATTTTTATATCAGAGCTAGTATTTTTTATCATAAGCAATATGCGTTATCATAGTGCTGGACTAGAAAAGACCTTTTTTGACACTGCCGTTGCAAGTAACTACTATCTGGTCACAAACCCCATTCTCAAAATGTACCAAACTCGGTCTTAAAAACAGATATGTTTTTTGCTTCTGCTATTCTTAATGGAAAGCTCTTCTTGAATGTCACTTTTCTAACAGTTAAAACCTTCAAAATCCAGAAAAAAATTTGCTCAGAGCTAGAGTATACCTATTTATTCTTGCACTAATTTGGTTTTAAAATTAAATAAGATTTTTTTTCCCATTTTGAGTATTTGTTTTTTCTTTTATTTATAGGGAACCATCCTAGCAGACTTCACTCTATTGCACCACACGAGCCTTTTCATTCTCTTCTCCAGGATCCCATCAGTACGGCAAGTCTTCTCTTCGATCTTTGAATTTTGAACAAAGATTAATTTAAAATGTGGGCTAATGTGAACAGTATTCCAGACAAGGCTCAAACAACACCTTCTCCAATGTTATGAATATTTGACTATTTCCACTGGAAATGCCTCGCCTCATATATTCCAGTATCACTTTTTGCTTTTTGCAGCCGTATCATGTTGGCGACTCAGTCTTTCCATGATCAGGTAATACCTCCTGATTTATTTTTTTTCCTTCTGTTGTTTCCAGCTGATGAGACCTTTGGTCTAATTTAAATTCGTGTTATTAGTTGCTAAATATATACTTGTACTTTATATATTACTTTTCATCTCACTTTTGCTACTGTAGTTTTCAAGAGCATCTGTTTCTTTTCTGTGCCGTTCTGATCATTCTCTTTTGGACACCACCACCCTCTGGCTTTTTGTCGTCTTATGAAATGAGATGATCACAAAACTGATCATTGAGAAATTACAGTAGTAATTTCTCCTCTAATCACGTCTGACCAAATATTCCTCCTTTCAGCACCTCTCTAGCAAAATTCTCATCCACCTCACAACTCTCTCAACTCCTACCTTCTCTACCTTAACTAAGAGCCACTTGTGAAGCACAGCAGCAAGTGCTCTGCTGCAGGCTTTTTGTGTGCCCAGAAATTCTGTTATTTTCTCAAAACATGCCATCATAAAATGTCTCACCCAGTCTCATATATTTAGTATGAATTCTCACTGGTAGAGCTGAGCTTCATATGTTAGTTCTGTAGAATTTCCTACGAAACAATCCTTAACTTGTCAGGAAAAATTCAAAACGTATGGATTTTAAATATGGATGATGGTATTGTTAACAGGTGCAGCTTTGTGGTACATCAGTGCAATATTCAATAGCTAATTCCTCCCATAACAGAGGGGATAGAATGTAGTAGCAGGATTTTTTTTTTAAATACTTGTCTGACTTGCTTTTTTGTCTGTTGGTTTCTCCACTCAGAATCAAAATGATGAAATTCTTTCAAAGCTGATGAAAAAATACTTGTGATCACAATTGTGCAAAATATCATCTTTATTTGACTGACTAAATCTTTGTAATAGGGACCTGACATAGTTGATCTGTCCTAATAGAAAAACATGCTTCAAGAAATACTAATATTCTCCTAATTGCATAGAGATGATGTATATACTAATGCCTTCACATATACACTAATGCCTTAATTTCTGTATCATTTTATGATTTTATGTTCTTTTGAGATCTAGATCTTTGTGAAGCACAACAGAATTGAGAAGGGAAAAGAGGAATTTTCTCTCTTTCTGCTATGGACAACGTCAAGCAAATATAATTACCTATACAAAGCTATCTGTATACTATTGAAAAAAAATAGAATTGAAAAGTAGAGAGGCTTCAAAAAGTTTTCATGCTTAGACTCTCTTCTAAAATACCTTCTGTAATTTGCATATTAGCCATTCTTTTAATAGTGTAAAAGTTTTATAATTTTTCAGATACAGACTACTAGTACTTGTTTGTTCCTACATATTTTTTAATCAATGACTTTTCTCATTAATAATTTTCTGGAAAAGGGACTAGGTATGCAGTTTGGACTCATGTTTGGTCAGATGACAAATACATCGGAGAAGGCACCAAAATCTTTTCTTTACGAAATGGAAAGAAGCCCTCATAAATAGGTTTTTCCTCCTCAAAGAAAAATATCTGCATTTTTATAACTTCTGAAATCCAGCTAAAAATTATAAGAAGGTAAACCTTTCTGCAGATGACTTCAAACTTAGACACCTGGTTTTGAACCACAGAACCACCTGTGCCGTGTTAAACATGAGAGGAAGGAAGTACAGTATACAAGGTAAAAAGTACAGGGCGAGGCAATGTGATGTATCCCTTAGGTCAAACAAGAGGCTGTTTGTAAATGACCCTTCTGAGGCAGACGTATGACTTCCCAAGATTGGAGCATTCTACAAAGGGATGCATAAATAGCAGTTGTTCACAGCAAGGGTTATACTATATGGCTATTAGAGTGAATAGAAGCAACTCTCTTCTTGCCAATGACAGGAAATAAGGTCAAGCAAAGATAACAGGTCTTTGAATTAGAGGTTTTCAAAATATTAGTCTTACACCTTCAGTATGGAGTTGAGTGAGTGATTCTCTTTAAAACGTCCTACTTCTAAAACTCAGGGACATTTGAAACCAAGCGTATGAAACAGCGATCATTAGGTTTATACCTGCACTACCCAGCTTCACTTACTCCAGAAGGCAATAAAATTAATAACATAGCCAATCTGAATATAAATAATTAAAAATTGCAACTGAGGGCTTTTGGGGGTGTTTTGTTTAATCTGGATGTTCTTTTTAAAAAGAAGCAAGAAGAAATCATGAAGTATGCCAATGCTGTAATAGCACTGCTAAACATCTGACTTACTTGAGAAAATACGTATTTGTATAACTGCATATTGTTTACTACTAATCGTTAATATCTGTATTTCTGTGGTGCAGGAATAGTTCTCCTTTCCATAATCCTTTAATGGATTAACTACATAATCCATTTCCAGAGTGACTAAAGCCTCAGCTTTCTTCTTTGGCATTTGACAAAGGAAAATTGATCTTTTCCTGTTACATGTTGCTGAATGAGTCTCATAATCCAAAACTAGTCATTACTATGTTTTAGAATGCAAGCATTTAATATCAAAATTTGTTAGGGAAATAGTTTTACAGTGATTCCTAGAAGTTCAGTCTGAGCTACTGTCCTCTTATCTCATCTCTTCAAATCTTACAAGGTATTTTTTTCCATAAGTAATTTAAAAATGTAAAGCAATTTGATCTGTGATAGGTATATGAAATTAAATCACACGCATAACTTAGGATAATTTAAACTCTTGCATATACATACCATGTTCAGTAATCACACAATAAGTGAACCTATATGAACTTGTTCCATAATGGGGTGAATTCAACAGAGTGAATTCAAAATTAGTGGAGCTGCAGCAACAGTGAGGATACGTGCAAAACATGAAAAAAATTAAGTATATATTTTTTTTGTAGCCCACTTAGTAAACTCGCACATTCCATTAATTTTGTATTAATATTTTGTAGTCATAATCAGAACTGAAAGAATAACTAGATGCCAAATTATTTCTTACAACAGCTACACAGCTGCAACAGTTTTTACCTCTACTGTGTACATTTTTCATATTTTTAGTAGGTACATAATTTGATTTTGCACATATATTGTTCTTTCAATAAAATACAAATCACTGCTAGCTAAATAATTTCTGACTAGTTAGTAAATTCATGTAGCACAAACAGATAGACTACATATTTTGTTCTAGTGTTTGTGTACGCATTTGTGTTTCAAGTCAAATGCATAAGGAACAATGGATAAGGTCATTTTTTTAGAAGACAGTAGAAAGTCTTGTCTTTCATTTAGCAAGAAAGGGTAAAAAACCCTTGATGGTCATTAACATGTGTTAGGTGGGCTAGAAAAAAAGATTAAACATCCTTTCACATTATCCCTTAATCAGAGGCAATTTCCTTGATGCAGGAGTTTCATACCTTTCATAGGGATGTCAAAATGACCCATTTTGAGAAAAAAGTTCACACACTTGTGTTCCTTTTGTAATGCTGCAGCTCCTTCTTTAAAACAACAGAAAGCATATTTCCACTTGGGCTTTTGCATTTAAGTGGAAAAAATCTTTCTTTTATATTTTGTGCTTTGTTCAGTAATAAAATGCCAGTGATGTTAACTAGACAGATAAATATTGTGATTACATCAGCAAAGTATTTGTTTCTGATAAAAATGTGCTGTTTAGGCAAAAGAAATCTGAAATACTAAAATATATTTATTAAAAATAAAACATTATAGGTATATTTCATGCTTACAAGAAATATTATTCAGTTTACAGAGTGATCTGTAATGAGATCTATAATAAGGAATAAATGCTAGAAATAATTATATTCCAGCTATATCTTAAAAGATTGCTGTTTTGAAACCACGAGAAGACAGGGTTATGTAGTTAAAAATGTTTTCTTCACTACTGTACATCTCTTTAAAGGGTGGGAAACAAAAGAAGGTAGTAGCCCTCATCAGCTGTATCACATCAAAAATCTAATTCAAATTTGAATTGTAGACTGACTACACAGGAAGGGAGAGACTGTCTTCCTAAAACATAGATACTATTCTGAGGTCATAGATCCAATCACTTCACAAAACTGAAGATAACATCTGCCTGCTGTCAAAATTTCTTCCAATTAATTTTTTACATATTCCAGTACATGGCTTTGGATAGTGAAATAGAAAAAAAAAGGGTATGTTATATACTTTGAAGCCTGCCAAACCTAAGCAGATCAAGGTTCAGCTTTAGTTGTTCTATTCTCTCTTCATTTTAGCAATATTAGTGACATAATGCTTATTAAAGACTACAGAAAGGCAGCTGTGTGTTGAACGTGGTCTTGTGAGCAGCATAGCAGAAAAATCTGCTTCTCATTCATTTTCAGCAACAAACAGTTTGTTCATAAAGAAAAAGTGGAAAGATTGCTGCTAATCATTAAACCCTAAAGAAAGAGAAGGGGAAGAAACCAGAAACAACTCATGCTCCCTGCCCCTCACAATAAAAGTTTGAGCTGGTCAGTCTCATATAATTTCTTTAGAGCTTCATTATCCCAGGTAAGCCGAAAGTACTCTTAACAGTACATTCAAGTCAATCTAGATGTGCTGAAGCAGGAAACCTACTCCTTATCTGGAATTTCTCAAAGTTTAGCAGTATTTGCCTCTCAACTTTTGAGTCTACTCATTCAGCAGCTGCTATTCAACAGTCGAGTTATGTTAAGATAGGACCAGGGATTGGCAGTCAACTTTCCTGAAGGCACATGCATTCAAACATGCAGTAGCAATCAGGATTGGCTATGTTGCTGCTTCTGGTATTGCTTCTGCACAGGGAAGGTGTTTTTTATCTCTGTTTTCTTACAGAAATCTCCATGTTTCCAATTTCTTTTGGGCTAAATGAGGAAGTAGGAGAGGGACAGAGAATTTCTTTTTGCAATTCAATTTTTGGCTTTTCTCACAAATGTTAGTTATTGTTTATTTTTGCCAGTCCTCGTGCTGTCTAGAATAATGTTAGAAATAATGTTTTCTCTCTCTCTTTTTTCCCCCAATTCTAATTTTGCTGATATTGAATAAAAGAGTTCTTGAGTTTTCCTTGAAACAGTGTGCAGAGTAGCATCAGCTTGACCATATGTTCTAGTTCTTTGTGGCTTTATATATGTGAAATATTATCTGTCCCACATTCGCCTTTTCTTCTACTCTCCATTAACTTTAATGATTGTGTATTTCTACCATATATCCTGTGAGCTCCCTACAGTAAATCTCTGAGTGGTATTTGGTTTTCCTTTTTCCTTGGGTCTTTAACTTTTATTTAAAGAGTTAAGAACTGGTGCCACATTTCCTTGTATTTTTCCTCTTGAGTTATTCCTTATTCTTGAAAAGATTTTACCCAGAGTTCACCGATTCTGTTAACTCTTTTGTTCGTGTCAATCTGGCACAAAGGAGGGCATTTTTCCAGGGTTTGAATGATTCTTTGGTAACCGTCTAAAGTTAAATATTTTTACAGGCTCATGGGAGGTTTGCAACTCCTCCACATTTGCCATCTGTACCTGGAGAAGACGTATTAATTCGGTAAGCATGGCTGCGCTTCTGTGCCATGACTATACCGAGCTCAATCATTCTTTTGCAATTTTCACTCCCAAACTGCTAAGAAGTTTCCTGAACAGCACCGTCTGAGATGTATTTTAAAACTGGTCTGTCCTGTGTGTGGTCACTATCACAGGATCATAGAAGTGTTTGGGTTGGAGGGGACCTTTAAAGGTCATCTAGTCCAATCTCCCCTGCAACGAACAGGGACATCTTCAACTAGATCAGGTTGCTCAGAGTTCTGTCCAACCTGACCTGCAATGTTTCCAGGGATGGGGCATCTACGACCTCTCTGGGCAACCTGTGCCAGGGTTTCACTACCCTCATTGTAAAAAATTTCTTCTTTATATCTGGTCTAAATCCACCCTCTTTAGACAAGCCATTAGCCCTCGTCTGACCACAACAGGCCTTGCTAAAATGTTTGTCCCCATCTTTCTTATGGGCCCCTTTTAAGTACTGAAAGGCCAAAATAACGTCTCCCTGGAGCCTCCTCTTCTCCAGGCTGAACAACCCCAACTCTCTCAGCCTATCTTCATAGGAGAGGTGCTCCAGCCCGCTGATAATTTTTGTGGCCCTCCTCTGGACCTGCTCCAACGGGTCCATGTCTTTCCTGGGATGAGGGCTCCAGAGCTGGATGCAGTGCTCCAGGGAGGGTCTCACCAGATAATACAGATAATACCAGTACTGCAGCCCCAGTGCACTTTCTTTGCCTTTTCTTAATGAGGAAAGTAAGTGTTATCATTCCCGTGTCAAATATAGTTCAGCATCCTTCAGTTTATAACTGCCCCAGTCTTTTGGTGAATGACATACCTCAACACAGACTTTCAACTGCTCAACTCATGTCCTAACTACCGGAGTTTTAGTATTATTACTGTTCTTTGCATATGGTTTATATCTCAATCTTTTAAAGGAAAACTCTTTAAAGACATAGGATTCTACGTAGTCTGAAATTCCTGAGGTTTTGGATGAAAAATACTTACGAGTTGTTGTACAAATTTGACTCCTTCTACTCTGTTGTATTTTCTATCTACACAGGTGCAGGGTTTTTTCTTCTCTTGCTTTACACGTACGGACTTTCTCTGTCTATTGTAGCAACATCCAAAAACATTAATATTGTATCTGAGGTGCCTGCTGAGTGTTTCTGACACTTACCCTGGGAGGGGCACACATGTTAGTAATGGTATCTCCAGCTGCTGTTAAATAAATCATAATGCCATCTTAAAAACATTGACAAAATAGAACCAGATTCCATATTGAAAGCTCGCCAATCTTTCATATGAATGTCTTTCACAGAAATTCCTGGGCACCTGTTATAAGACTTACTCTTCACTTTTAATTAAAAGATATCCATAAGTATTTTTATTAAATACCTAAGCACACGTGGTCATCTCTTTTTATCTTTTGTTTCTTGTCCATAGAGTGTAAAATCATCTGCCAAGCATTGTACTCTGTGCAAGGCTTGTCGTTTGAGGTTCATGTTGAAATGGGGAACCTGAAAGATGAAAAAACGCATGTACAACTCTGAAACTATGTTTGTATAGCCAATACGTAAAATGCTGCCATCAAATGCAGGCACTTTTGTTTTAATTTTGTTCTGAGCTGTCCTCTAGAAATGAAAACAGAATCCTGGTGTCGTTTCCTGCTGGAGAAGCTTGAGTATATTAGAGAAAAAGCATTACATATGTTTTAATAGTAAGAAATGAAAACATACATGGGACAAGATTTTTAAATAACTCAATGATAATTCTATATTTTTTGCATAAAGGTACCCAGCTGAAATCAAATTCCTAAACTTTGAAGGTTGCTCTGTTATTTTTTTGTTTTCCTGTTCTATGATGAATGGATAGGCTTCTGCCTTACTACGTAGGTCCTTCTTGTAATGTTTTTTGCACTTTGTGATCTTTTCATCTGTATTACCTGACTTCTTTTTCTCTGAGGCAAACTGCACAGTTATAAAATTTACCAGCCAAGAGCATTCAAATTTACTGGTAACCCTTTATATAGAGTTCTCCACGTTGCTTCAGTACTTTACTTTGCGTTCATAGGGTCTAAGAAATCCTTTTTAATAGTCTGTTTCAGAAATATGACTTTGGGACAATTTTTCCTACTGTATCTGTAAGCTCTGCAGACTACAGTCTGCTTTCAACACAGGTTTTCAGGTAGTCATGTCTTCTGCTCCTGCTATGTGCATTTGGAACAGTGCTTTCATACTGTTTTAGCCTAATACCGCAACACGAGTAATAGTAGTTGTCTTAAGGTGAAATGAATGAGAATCTTAGGGCATGCAGACTACGGAAAGAAGTATATGTATGCCAAAGTTTTTAAAACTTTCAACTCAAGTCTCCTTAAGAGAAAGAATTAGGAAGCTGAAAACTAGAAGTAAATTTGTAATGCTAGATAAATAAGCTTTGTAGCCTTCACATGCAACAAAAAAGTCTGTATTACAAGGAGTGTACTTAAACCATTGGCTGTTCTGTACCGTGGGAGAAGTAGAGTGTATGTTCAGAGGCAACCAATGCTGCTAATACTAACCTACCATTTTCAGTGCATACGGCTGCTGTCATGCTGAAATTCTGTGCCATGTGAGAGCTATTAAGAGGTGGAATGTAAATGAGAGATGTGCAGTACCATTGATTGTTGACCTCTTCTCGTTCCTGAAGGTAGCTGATTCACAAAGGTGTTCAGAAAATTTATCCATTAGGAGGTCCTAAGGAACAGAGGACACTTGACTGGACAACATAATCTGGTGGAAATTAACACATACTTGTATACATTTTGGTATCAGTCATCAGCCAGCTGTGACTAGTATGAGTGCTAGTAAGAAATGATTCCAACATATAACATCATGTATGTGCGCAAGCAAGAAATACCACCAAGAACCCTATGTACACGGTGGTGTACAACACATCTATTAATTTAAGCTCTGTAGAAAATATTGCCAAATGAGGAGGCCCTCCGTGCCTTTTAACTTGCTGCATTTATTATCTAACACCTTGAAGAAACTGTTAGAACACTGTTTATCTTTATGCAAAGAGAATCCCTGAAATTGTGCCAAGTTCAATGTTAGCATGGTTTATAGACCATTCCCATGCCCACAGGGCTAGAAAGTCTGCCCAAGGGCATAGGAAGGGTGTAGTCTAGTTTGGAACGGCTTAATATGATGAAGGATGCAACGTAATCACTGGGTACTAGAAAATAATAAAGCTCTTCAGCGTAAAGATAGAACTTACCAGGTTTTCCCTCTAGTTTAAATATATGCAAAGGAATGATAGCAAGTTGGGTTTTTTTCTTAAGTTTGTTCCTCTAACCTTGTTCTTTAAGCCATTTTGCTTTGTGAATATTGCATAGGTAACTATCCATATTTTAGAAGTGTATTCTGTTCATTAGTCTCTTTTCTTCCAGTAAAGTACTCAACAGCCAACAGTTTAATTGTGAGCTCATTTAAAAAACATTGATAGTGTAACACAAAATGAATCCAGAGTTAAAATTTAATGGATAAGCCACTGAGACTATTAAAACTGTTCCATATAATAAATAAAAAAGGGGAGTAAAAACTGTCTGGGGTATTGTCATACACAAAGTACGCAAAACATCTCATCTGCTTTCTGGCATTAACCCAGCTGAGACCTAGCTACCATGTAAAAAACAGATTAAACTAACATCCATCAAGGTGAAAGATAATTATTGCTTGTGTCAGACAACACCTGTTTTTGCAGCATTCCTCAACTGAGTTAAACTAGAGACATGCTGAAGCTTTCCACTGAATTTTACATTTGACAGTTGCCTGAAGCAATTGTGTCTGTGAAACACCTTCACCTCTTCCTTTGTTTACTTTTTGGGTAGACTAAAAATGTTAAAATACCAAACAGAAAATTTTAAAATTAAGCAGAAAATCCAGCAGTGAAACATGTAAAGTCAATGATGGATGTTTATTGAAAAAATGTTACAATGGTCAGTCTTTTGTGAAGTCTACATACAGATCTATTGAAAACATTCATTTGAGAATCAATTCTGTTTACATTACTCAAGTGAGTAATGCCACTTACTTCACTGGAAGATCGTAAGAGTGAAAGCAGTGGTCCCTAGATAATATCATAATGCACTCCTGCTATCTTTAAGCAACACTGCATAGGTTGCAAGGCAAGATGCTCATCCTACTGCGTAAAGTAATCTGTATCACAGGCACAAATTTCACAACAAAGTCCTGCTTCGATTGTGACAAGACAGCTTAGGGCCCACGGATCAAAGTGCATTCTGTTGCATGACAAGCAATGATACATATGCATGCTATAGCTTTCGTAGGTCAGTTCACAGAAGCATTTGGAATCTTTACTGTCTTGTTCTGCCTTTTTGTGAGATGCAGGATAAAGTTTGATTTTGTGACTGTAAGATAAAAAGAGGTCTTTTGAAATAGACCTCTTCTGAAATAGAACTTTTTTTTCCTCTATATATAAAAAATGTTGAAAGCTCTATGTCATCAACTGCTCTGCAAGGTACAATCTAACTTGGTCAGGTTAAATACTAGAAGGCCCAATCCAGAGTTCACTGATATCAGAAAGGGTCTTTTAATCAGTTGAAGTGGGGTTTGGATGTTATCTGATAGAAAGGCCAGGTGGATGATTATGCTAAACAGTAGCCCCTAAATTAATTTGATGGGAGGAGATGTTGCTTTAGAAGAGAGGAGGAAGTGGAAGGTTTGGTAGACTACAAACTGCACATGGAGCTGAGAGGGAAGAGAACTGGCAAGTAATGGAGCACCAATCATCCCATTAAAAGCAAAACTGCCAGCACATGGTAAACTATGGTAAACTGTGTTCAAAAGGTAAAGAAATCCCCACTGCAAAAAACCTGCTTCCCAAGAGAGAAAAACAGCTGTCCATAGAAGAGAATGAGCTGAGGTCACAGATGTGATGTTTATTGGGGCAATAGATCCAGAGGCAGCACAGCATGCCTCATTGCAAAAGGAGGTGGCAGTTAACAGTGATTGGGACTGGTTGGTTTTAATGACACACAACTTCTAAAGACTGCACACAGATTTGAAAACAAACGTGATCAGATGGAGAGATGTGAAAAAAATAAAATGTATAAGCCAAAGGCTTTAAAGGAAAAGGTGATGCCACAAGCAAGTTAGGGGAGGCAGTTGCACCAGTACAGATTAGAGCTGTAGGATCATTTTGTGGAAAATCTTTGCTGAATGATCAGGCAGAGGAACTATTGGGGCTACCTCATCTATTCTTAAGAGTTTTATCTGAGAGCATGTCAGGGCAGTATGGTCAGAGCAAAGGCAGTCCTGACACCACCCACAAATAGAGGGTTTGAAGGGACTGCAATGTTTCTTTTCCACTGAAAACTCATTTGGAGGACAGACCTTGGTCTACAGCGTATGTCCCTAAGTGAGTAACCACAATCCCGAGAGAATTAAGAGAGCAGCAAAGAGAACAAAATCAATAGAGGCGACCACAAATTGGCTAAAGTCAGTGTGCATCTCACCAAAAACTTCATGGCCTGTATAGATCCCTGAGTTTTCGTTAAGATTGTAATACAAGAGAAGTATTAGGTACTGACAGAGGAAGGACAGTTGGTGACAAAACAAGCATGAACATTAAATAAAAAGGATGCGCTGCAAAAATCCTGATCTTAAAATAGATGACAGAATGACCAAGATATGTACATTTCATAATACTTTAGCAACATCACCACGTTAATTTCCAGAAACTTCAGAACAATAGATGGACAGAGACCCAAATGTAATCTGACAGTACAGTAACCAGAGGCAGGAGTTAAGAGTATGCAAACAGTAAGAGTGTGTCTGTGGAAAGTGTTTTAGAGACGATGCCTCAATAGAGGATGAGGTCAGTGGAGAAAGCTGTCAATTATTTGAGCTGGAAATCTACATTGCTGGGAGCTGTATTAACAATACAGCTGGTACTGATTACATAAAAGCAGTACAGGAAATACCAGAAAGAGAAGATAAAAAATGTCCTTTGGTTTAAATGTATGAGAAATACATCTTTGTAGTTATAGTGATAACTGTGGAAGGTCTTAGTGCATTTCTTTACATCTCTCTTAATGTACTGATTCTGTGCTTTTGAATAACGGGCTTACAGCATGAATCAGTTACATCAAACTTAACTAAATAAAAGGTGTAATTGGTGATTAGAGAAGTGCAATGAGATCAATGGGAAGAACCAAATAACTAGCTTCCATATGACGTTTTTCAGAGTTTTATTTTTCAGGCAAATCTGAGTACAGACCTAACATACATTCTTTCAAATCCTAGCCATAAAAAACATTGTTATAGTTATGAAACATAATAGTCTTTGCCCTGGAGTTTATAGCCTAGAACTATTTGAGTGCCAAGTCTATATTTCTAACTATGTTAACACTTTAACCTCAAGTACTGTCCGAAATGGTTCAAAACTGGTAGAGAAAAAACGAATACCCATGGCAGCATCCAATCTGAAGAACAAATCATTGCGATCAGCTGCCAAAGAGGAGATAATCACAGCTGGAGTCTGGTTCAAGGAACTGGTCCACAGACCATGTGCACCAGCTGAGTCCCACGTAATAAACCCTCAGCCATTTGTCTGCATGACACCACATACTTGAGTTGGTATCAGTGTTGACCATGGCACTATATTTATCTTACAGATTTTTCCTGGTCCATGACCTCCAGATACCTACACAGCTAAGACCTTTTTATGAAACTCTCACCCACTCATATCTTGGTTTCTAACACATCTTTTTGCCTGTTTTTTACACATTCAGTTCTTCTCCATTCATTTCTGTTCAGGAAGATGGCTAAAAATTATTTTCCTAGACTATTATTTCACTCACCTCTCTCGCACAATCATTCTCTCCATAGTCTAAATCAGCATAAGTGATTTGCCTTTTCTTTTAAGGAGCTTCATAGCTTATATGAGCTTCTCATTCAGCATCTAAAGGTCGACTCCTATTTTTAATCCGTTAATGATGCCAGTGTCTATTTTCCACTTGTTACATTTTCAAAAGAGCAGCAGACTGCTTTCATCCATATATTTGGCAGAAGCTCCATTAAGAACTTCTAAAGAAGCGCAACCTATTTATCTTCATTGCCCTTAGATACAATGCCTACAAAAAAATTGCCAACAAACGACTGCTGGGGTCCTGAGACGCCTGCTCCTCAAGCTGATGAGCATTGTTCTGGTGTTCTGTTGTAAAGCTCTGTGGTAATTTGTTCTTTTTTATTTAATGGTAGAGCTCTTTGGGGCAGGGACTTAGAGATTTTTTCTGCTTTGCATTTATGCAACATTGCTTGGACCTGCAGTGATGCCAATAGAAGAACAATTAATAAAACTGTGTACAAAATTATGTATCCCAGAGGCCAGAGATATTTGCTGCTCCCTGTAGCTTATGAAATAGCTACACACAACAGCCATAAATGGAAGACTTAACTTTTGCATGATCTGCTGACTATCTTGAATTGCCTTGTAAACCCGACCTTCCTTCAGCACCAAGCACGGAGATTCTGTGTGGTTAAAGATGTCATATCTAAACACAGATTTTTAAAAAGCTTGTGGCATTTGCTGCATATTTCCAAAAGCCGAACTCTGCATGTTCATGTGTATTTGCTACTTTGCTTCTACTTACTCCAGAACTAATAAAATTGGCCCCAGCCAATTTCAGTGGCACTGCTTGCTCTAAACTTTCTCCCTCCAAATCTCTTAAAAATGCATGCATCAAGACAGCAGTCTAACAAGCCATTTTAGGAGCTGATTTGATTGATGCTTCTGTAATAGGTTGCCAGTACAAGTCCTACAACAAATTAGAAAGAAATGGGAGAGCAGGGGCACACACTGGGTCTGCAGAGCAAGGGTCAACTTCCTAAGTCTCACAGAGGATTCAGTCTTTCAGTTGGGGAATGGGTTTGATATACTGTTCTGAACTTCCCAGAAGAAAGACAAGGGGATCTGAAGGATTAAACACATATTGGTCATCCACACCTGTCATTGTGAAGGTAACAGCAGCCTCAGGGGGGCCGGCAACAAAATCTTTCCTATCCATTATCATTCCAGATGCCACAGGTAACTTTCTCCCTGGATCACGAAATGGGTGCCAACAGCCACTCCTTCTCCCGTTCAGAGGAATCCCAGCCCCACAGCCTTCTCACAGAGGGGCGGGAAGCAGCAAAATCACTCCCACATATTGGAGGGGAAAAGAAATTCTCCTTCTTGCGTTGCGGGACGCTTGACTGGAAAGCAATGCCCAGCAAGGCTTATTTAGCACAGCTGCCGGTGGCTGCTTACAAATGGCGGAGTGAATTTGTGATGGTGCAGTTGCAGGGTGCGTCTTGCGCCTTTGTGTCCAGGCTTGGTTGGGTTTGTGGGACAGGGACACGACAGGGAACGTTTGGGGTGTGGTCAACAAACTCAGCTTTATCCCTTGAAAAGTTTGGAAGGTTAATTCATAGAGCATTTGGGGTGCGAATTTAAGATTCTTCACGGAGGATATATAGAACTAATCAAGCAATGATTCAGGTGATTATTTTTCAGATCTCTGTTAACAATGCAAGTATTGGAGTGTACAAAATATTATTGCTCTAGATCAGGTCCCCTAGATGGAATTGCAGCAGGGTGTTGCCCTGCTGAAAATGGTGAACCAGGGACTCACTGTCAGCCACTTCACGTATTTTAGCACTCTGTAGAGCACAGGCGGGTCCTGAAACTGACAATAAGTAAATTTAAAAAGAAGAAAAAAAAACCCTCAGCCATCACTGACGGGACTCCCTGGTTAAAAGGGAGGCCTGGATTCCCAATTGCGGGTGCCACAATCTTTTCCAGGCAACACTGCTAACGCACCGCCTGCCCGGCGGCGGGGGAGGGGGCTGCTTTGTGGAAGGACGCTTCCGAGAAGCCTCTCTGAGGCGGCGCGCGCCCGTTAGGCCGGGCGGCGGGCGCGCAGGTGCGGGCAGGGCGCAGAGGTTAGCGGAGCTCCCGGAGCCGGTGCCGGCGCCGTCCTCTCCCCGCCGGACAGGCCCGTTTCAGCGCTGCCTTCCCGTGACCGTGGCGGCTTCTCCCTGCTGGCGGTCGGCCCGCCGCCTCGGCTGAGAGCGCAGCCGGTGCCTGACTCGCGACGGGTCTGAGGGGGTGGCCCTCCCTTGGAAAAGCCTCGCGGGTTTAGGGCCTTTTGCAAGTGATATACGGAGATAGCGGGACTGTTAATCGCAGGTACAAGACACCCCTTTGGCTAGCTGTTTGAAATTAAGGGGGTCTGCAGTTGGCTTTGGGTGCCAGCTAAAGTTCTTCCTTCTTATCTGCATCTATATGACCTGTTAATTGGGTGATCAAGAGTGAAGTAAGCGTCCCAGGGAGCGGTCCCGTAGGGTAAAGCTTCCTTAATTTACTGTGAAGAAGCCTCTGGTAGGTCCCAGGCTGATGGCTGTGTTGCACGCACCTGAGTGGCACGGAGCGCCGCCGCAGCAGCCGCAGCCGGGCGGGGACTAGGCGGCTCAAGCGCCGCCCGGTGTATGGGTGCCGGGGCTAGCGTGCGCCGGCCCCGCCGCCCCCGCCTGCCTTCCCGGCTGTCCCCGCCGCTGGGGCAGCCTGCAGCGGAGAGCCAACCCCCGGGGCCGCAAACCCCCGGGGCCGCAAACCCCCGGGGCCGCAAACCCCCGGGGCCGCAAACCCCCGGGGCCGCAAACCCCCGGGGCCGCAAACCCCCGGGGCCGCAAACCCCCGGGGCCGCAAACCCCCGGCTCTTGGTGCTCTTTCCTTTTTTTCCTTTATTCCCCCCCGCCCCAACACAGCAAGAGAGGTATTTCCTTTTCTGATTCCTGCAGAATGCTGTCCTCTTGGGTGAATAGAAAAAAAGAGCAGACATCTTGGAAGTAAAACTTGCCAGCAAACAAAGTGGAAGGGTTAGAAATGGAGCTATATAAGTAGGCTTTGGTGTTAAATGGTAAATTTGGAAGATTTAGTTGGAATAGAAAGTTAGTAATACCAAATGTCTTTAAGTTGCTTCAGGAATTTTCTAATTCTTGAATCTGCCTCCTGTCATAGTTCAGGTGTATAAAAACATAACTTTATTAGTAAGCCACATCAGAGAGGTGACATTAGCTATAATACATATATATAATATATATAATTATATATATAATTATTACAGCGCTCTCTGTAAGTAATCTCTGGGTGGCTCTCTTTCACTCTTTTGGATGGAAGGAAGTAGGGGGTGACTCCAGTCTTACAGGCTGGTGAAATCCAGATTCTTGTGCAGTATGATTAATTTCACAGGGAATTCATAGAGGACTGAACAGTTGTAGGGTTTTATCACTCATCTGTTGATACTGTAAGGCTCATTTGAACCCTATGTAGTATGCAGCCAGCACTTCTGATGTCAGGAATCTTTGTTCATGTGTGCTACTGAGATACGAAACTGATTGTGAACTTGAATTACAGGACATCTTGCAGGGTCTTAAAAGTAATTTTAAAAGCCTCAAAATATTTTCCAAGTTTTATTGGTTGATAGGTCTAAAATTGATAAAGCATGAATTGAGACTGCTGTAGAATTTTTAGTAACGTTATGAAGGAATCAGCAGTCATGTGCAAGCAGACTGAGATTTTTTGAGGAGTATCAGCATGAGAATCTTACATGCACTGTGTTTTCCCATTTTTTTTTAAGGACTCTTTCTGGTATATGTCAGGAATGCAGGTGACAAACTTTTTCCTTTTGGAAAAAAAAAATAAATTTCAACTTCTCCATAATAAAGAGAATCCAGCCTGAACATAAAAATGAAATAGCAGTGCAGGGAGCCAAGTGAATTCATGTGTGCAGACTATTTTTTTTTTTTTTTAAACTAACTTTATCTGTGAACTCCCAGCCCTGGAGCCTATTTGAAATAAGATAGGAAGCTTCAGTCTTGTCACAAATGCAGCTACAACTTGTCCTGGGGAAGCCTTCGTAATGGGGTCAGGTAAAGTTCAATGAACTACCAAACCAGCACTATTTCAGAAATGCTAAGGTGCTCTTTCCACTGATCTCTCCACTCTCTCTGCCTGTTATTAAACTGGTAGTTTTTACAACATCAATAAAGAACTTTCCTACCCAATTGCCCCAGACAAAGGCCTGAAAGCTAGGTTTAAACTATGAAAACTTTGTGTTAGGTTCATTTAGATTGTTTTGCTGTGTCAAATACTCACTTGAGTTCAAAAGTTCAGATGAACCATGAACTTTGTCATTTCACAGCAGGCAGTTCTACAAATATAATCCGAAAGTGAAAAAACATGCGATATTTAAGGTGCGTTTGTTGTTCTGTGTGGAATATACTTGGAGTTCCGCATTTGCAAAGTTCTGCTTGACCTAAAGAAACTTTTAACTATTTAAAAGATGGAAAAAACCTAAATACAATTAAGCCAAATAATTCCTTGATCCCTGACCTTTTAGGCTTTCAAACCAACACATATTCAGTGACTAATCATTACTGCACAAACTAAACCCAGCTAATCTTCTTAATAAATTGTGAAGTCTTGTATGTCTCATGGTTTCAGTGATGGCTTTTCTCCCCGTCTGGAACATTGCAGAATATCAAAACAAATGGGTCATGGCTTTATGTATTTGTTTAAAGTTTGAATCTATGTCATCTCATGATATAGTCTTGAGTTGAGCAGGTTTTACAAGTGTTTGTGAAGTATAAGGCTGTTAAGAGTGAAAAATCAGTCAATGCAATTTTCACCTACTTAATAGATAACAAAAATGGGTGGGCAACAACAGTTTGTGCAAAACTATTTTTTAAATGTGGAAACTTACCAGAAACTGAAGAGCCTGTAATAAATTCAGCTTCTTTTCCACGAAAAGGAATTCCTTATGCCTACTCTCTCCTTCCTCCTAGTAGGTCTGGAGACTCAATCTATTGGGGAAGAAGCAGCATTTCTTTTTCAGACTTAAATTTGGCATCAGAAACAACTGATTTAAGGTTGTTGTCCCTGACTGTTCATAAGTTGTAATTCAGGGCTCCCCAGAATTGCTACATCTGTTAAAAACAAACAAACAAATATCAAACCCAACATGACATTATCTGAAATGTATTTTTTAGTATCACATATATTTTCTGATTTTTACATTAGAAAAAGTTTGAATTTTTGAACTTTGTGCCGTGTAGGAGCTGGGACCTTGTTTTGGGGTCTTACCGTATAATTAAAACACTCTTAGAATGTCTCATTTAAGGAAAACAAAGTAATTATGGGTTTTTTTTTGTTAGAATTGCTGTATTTGGTTTCTGTATGAGGCATGTGCTCTTTGCAGGAGTCATTTAATTATTTGAAACAATTCATTGCTATTCTTGCATTACTCAGCAAAGAACAGATACAAATATAGGGAAGAAATTAGCAATTGTGTTCTTTGTGAGCAACAAAGAGAGGAGAATGAGGAAACGTCAAATTTGGTGGACATCTGCAACAGTTCAAAATCTGTGCTGCTAAGCCCATAGTTGTTGTTGAGATTGTGATCGAGCTTGTGATGTGAGTTGTGGTTGTTATTAGGATCACTACCCTATCTCCTCCCTCTTTCTGAAGGTTTGCATCTGCTAAATGGAAAAAATACACATTGTAAGAAAGAGTGCATTGCATGTCTTCTCTGATAGTTGCAAATATTTGTTATCTTGGGCAGTTCTGCTGCACTATCTTAACCAAATGCACCTATTCTAGGAGTTGGTGATGCTTAACTCATGGGGCAGCTCTGCTGCAGCAAGCATGAACTTTCTTCATGCTTTCAGGCTGTTGTGGGAAGAAGCCAGGCAAGCAAAAGTATAATTTCCAGAATACAAACAGTGCATTTCATGGGCAATAGCTTCCTACTAGTGCTGGCATGAAGCATTATATACTACATCAGTGATCTGCAGCATGAGCTACAGATCTCTGAAGGTTTGGTTATAACCTAATATATACATATGCGTGTAAGTCTTTTTTTAGTCCTTTTATGCTGGGTAAAAATCACAGAGCAGTACAACAAGCTTTCAGGATTCTAGGTCTAGGTGAGAAAGGCTGTCTTCTGAGACGTGTCCTGCCCTCTCTTCCAGCACTTTTGGAGATGGGTTGGTGGTAGGAGAGTCACTGGAGAGCAAAGCCATAGGCTGCATCATCGCTTAGACTCCGGGCAGCCTTCCATAACGTAATCAGCAAGTGACTTTAGATGCTGTGATGCAGCCCAGCATCAGAGAAGGCACAGAGATCGCTTTAAGCCAATTGAGTATTCTGTTCCTTCTCTGAGAGCTCTGTGTGGATCCGTGCAGTGGTACAACATATGTACAATCTTCCTGAAGTGCTATATAGCCTGTGAGCTGAAGAGAATTTCAGGGGTGGTGATTGTTGTTGTTTGGTTTGGTTGTTTGTTTTTGCAAGGTACAGTTTAGACCAGAGGCCTGTGTAAATTTCTAACTGGAGATAGAGTTAACTAATACTGAGGTGGCCCTTCATTGCTTCCAGCTGTTGAGGTTGGTATAGCAGATGAAGAGCTCAGAAGGTTAGGTTATTTTTCTGCTATTCTGAACATGGCCAGTGGTTGTAAACATAATTTTCTTCTTCCATTTGGAAATGAGTTTTACTGAAGAATTTTCTCCTGAAACCAGGCTGGAGCACTAATAATGTTCATGCAATACAGTACTTTTCATTTTATTGTCTGTTTTAATCAACTTTAGTGAGACAATAGAAGAGCAGTATTTATCTTCTTGTAGATATCTCTTGCATAAATAGATGTTTGGGGTCTAATTCATGGTCCTAACCATGAATGAAGGTGAAAACTTATAAATAGGTCTCCTGTTTTTATCATCTGTTCTAAATGTATAGTAATTGATACAGTGCATTTAATGTATTTTAGAGAAAATCGAAATACTAATAAAAAAACAAGCGTGACTCACTTTTTTTGTTAGATGTTTCTTCCAATAGGTCATCTCAGTTCTGTGTAGGTACAAATAGCAAAAAATTATAGGCGCTGAGATTCATTACTGAAGATACATAAAAGAGGTCAAGCTCATCTAATACCAATTAATGAATTAGACTATATTAATCTCTCACATTGTTTTGACTGAAATAGAATAGTATTGGTAATAAATACAGTCCATTTTTCCATTCAGACTGCTGTTAATTGGAGTGATCAGATTATTTAGTGAATGGAAGTAACTCTAGGATGGGAGAAAGACAGGCAAAGGTATTGTATTGCTTGTGAAAGCTTGAATTGCTAGGCTTTTCTAATTATTATAATTTGTTGTTTGTTGCAACAAATTATTTAACAAATAGGACAAATTTGCTACATCTGTTACTTACTATAATTGAAAAAATAATTTTGTTTATATCACTTATGTTGGTGTACAGACAGTGTGTCAGCATAGAAAGAAAGCACATTGCCTGCTTCAAGAATGCTGAAATTCTGATTTTCCTTGATTTAACCATCTAAAATAGTGTCAGTTTTTCCCAAGCTTCTTGAGAATTCAAATGTTGACTGGAAAACCTGAAAAAAAAGTTGATTTCTGGTATTAACCTCTTACTGGTCCATTTGCACATATTTGGGAAAGAGAATTTTTAGTGGTATTTTGGCCTTTTGGCTCTGCTTGCAGGGTAAGTAAGATTGAAAAATCATTAAGGTGATTTCAGAAACATTCTGTTTAGACTTGACATAAAAACATTTAAAATATTTTTGGATGACAGTGGTGGAAAATTTGTACATTTTTTCCAGTGTGGTTGAACCATTACTAATCCAGTGTTTCCTGATCTTATCCATACAATGCAGGAGAGGCTTTGAACTTCTTTTTCAAATAGTATCCTTTAAGAGTAAATATTAGTGTTACATTTTTACTTCATAAATGTGTAATTACTCTAGTAATTACTAGAATCACTAGTCTTCTGGGGGCTGACATGGAGTTTAAGCTGAAGTAACTTAAAATAAGGTCTGAACAACAGAAAAGCTGAGACTGGCACTGAGACCACAGAGAAAGGGCTCATGCGCTAACGCACGTGTTTACTGTGTTAACAGAAAGCACACCAAAAAGTGTAAGAACCTGATCCTCTGGCTGCTCAGAAGTCTGAAAATAATTTAGGAGTATTGCTGTGTTCCTAGAGGGGAACAGAGAAGTGGTAAATTACAGTTTCAACACGAAGTCAATGTGGTCAAGCCTTGCAGTAGTTTGGGCAAAAAGATGGTAGCTGCAATAGTTTCAGTTTTGCCATTGGACCACAGGAGCAGTGAGATATTTCTTCTAGTGACTCACCTAAGTGTTTGTGTCTTTAAAGGCCTTAACAGGAGCATTTAAATACACAGCAGTTTACTTGTGAATAGCAAAGAAACATATGAGGAAAACAATAGAAAGAGTTGTAATTCAGTTGTAATAATTCCAACAAGAAGTTTGTCTTGGGTTTTGTCTGCATTGGGATTCTGAAGTGTTTTCTTTGACGTCCTGGTAAGGGACGAGAGAGATTTGCTTTGAGCTTACAGAACAATTCCTGTTTCCTGTCAAAGGAGAGTTACTAACAGCAGGGCTAATCATAAATTAACATCATTCCATGCTTCATATCCTCCTCCTCCTCCTCATCAGATCAGGTACCTGGCCAAGTTGTGGTTAGCAGGTCTAATTCTTTGTATTGCTTGCTAACTGTAAGACTGTAGGTTGCCTAGACCTTCAGCGCTGCCTCCTTTAGCCTTCAGCCAGTTGCTCAGCTGCTGCCCTCTCTTTTCCTTCTTTAAATTGCTTTTACTGTAACTGTTAAAAGCAGGTTTTTTTACCTCAGTATTCTCCTGGCTATATGAAAGTGAGGAACTGTCAGTGCCATTTTCATAGCCCATAAAAGACTCAGTACTATAGGTAGTTTTTGCCACAGTATTTTGGATGTTGTACTATTGTAGGAAGCTGCCAGGGTGCATTTCCGTACCCTGTGGACCTGCCCAAGGCCACACGGTAAAGTGGCGCTCCTTGCTGGTTTTTATGTCTCCACCTTGGTATGCTGTAACTGCTGCTGGCTTGTCCTGTGCCCTAGGAGGTTATCCCACTCCAGTAAAAACTCCAGAGGATTAACTAATTCACTGTAATGACAATGCTGGTACGTTGTCAGGGCATCCTCTGCTGCAGGTTTCTGATGTGGCCAGTTCTTTAAACTCAAGTTCTGCATGTGTTTGCTTTTTAATGTTTTGAACAAGCTTTACCAATCTCCACAGGAGCTGCTTCTTTGGTCAGTTACATTAGTGGACTTCCTGATGGCATGTTTGCAACTTGAACTGGATAGTGCTGTTTGTACAACAGTTTCATAATTTGTTTTGGCTCTGTAAAGTCAGTCCAAAGGAATCAATTTCTTTCTTTAAACAGTTCACTGTGCAATCTGTAGAGGGCTGCCACTCAGACTGTAGCTCTTTCACTTGGTTCACAATTCCCTACTGTCACTGACTGACTGTTCAGCCTATGTTTTACTTCAAGGACATCTGACCTCCTCGTAGTTTTTGTTTTCTCTGAAATCATGCGGTCTCAGCTGGTGAATCTGAACGTTTGTGGATGTGCTGCAGATCAGTACCTATTCCAAGTTCAAATGATGCTGTACTTGTTTCTTTTGCGGTTTAGATTCTGTGTGCTTCTAGAAGGTATTCTTTAAAACTCATCTGTTTTACTAGCAGTCTCATCTATTCACCTTCATATGAGCCTCATGTAAATACCAAAGAGGAATGACACTGCTACTTCAGCTGTTCTGTTAGTAGAGGAAATACGTTTTATTCAAAACCACAATATTTTAATGGGATGGCTTTCTGTCATAGAAGCGTGCAGAAAGCACAGCTCAGGAGAGGCAGAACAGAGAAGATGTCATCTTTATTCTGCCTTTGCTTTGGGAGCTGGTTAGCTTCTCACACAGACGTGCTTGGAGCAGTCTTGCTTGAATGCTCCTGGGCTAGCGCGTGATCCAGGACAGATGAAGTACCTGGGCTCAAGAGTCATCTTCTACATGGAAAGAAAGCATAGAGCTTTCTATTTCAGTCTTCCATAATGATGTCCGTATGGCAGCAGAGTAGCAGAAGGAGATCCATGATCTTTTTTTGAATGAACAGAATTTGGATCTGCTGGAAAACATGCAAGCCTGAGACCTGGCTGCACTGTTTCCTAGGAAATACTTCATCGCCTTATACTGGTACTTCTGTGATGTGAGGGTTTTAGCAGAATCGTACAAGATCCTGATTCTTCAGATCATCCAATATTTAGAGAAGTGCAGTAGTATTAAAGTTAGGATTGGTATATTGAAATTTAGTGAAAAGACTGAATTCCTGGGCAGGATGGAGACTCAGGGAAACGGGGATGACTGCTTAGAGAAGTACAAGAGAGAAGGAAAAGGTAAAATCAAGAGTTGATGAGAAATTGTTTGGACTGAGAGGGTGGATTCATCATATCTGTCAGTGGCACTTTCAAATAACAGTCTACCTTTTAGATGTTCTGATCTCTGGTCTGAAAAATCTTTCTTCTGCATTCTTTAATCTTACAGCTGGAATATTGAATAAGTGACCTTTTCTGACTCAGACACATTGTTGTCTCTGACCTCCTCAAATCATGGTTTCACCTTTGCTTCTGCCAGATGCCTGACTACCTTCCGTCTCCCATTTCTCTGCACCTCAAAAACTGTCCTTCATTCCTAGCTGAGTCTTTCCTGTTGGTCTGTCACAGAGGTGCTTTTCTCACCACTTGCCTCTCAGATCATTATAATTGACAGGCATTTACATTTTATTCCACTTTAGGAAAGCAGCTTCCATATGGAAAACACATTTTATTTGATGTTTGATTTATCCAGGAGCTGATCTTAGTCATAATAACTGTTTCTCATTCAGGGTTGCTGCTTTTCTTTCTGTATTTTCCAGCTGGACTGTTTGAGGCATAGGAGGTCAAGTGACTTGTCCCAGACTATGAGTCAGTGCTGTGAATTTGGACTAGGACCCAGTATCCTAAAGGCTCCCAGTCTTCTCCTCTGACCATCACGAGACCATGCAGCATGTCTGAAAGGCTTGGCTCTATGGAAAAATACAAATTAAGAACACTGAGTTTGAATCTTTAATTCCCAGAATGTAGTTATTGAGCCTTGTTCAGATTACAATGAAAACATGTTTTTTTAAGTAAATAAACCATGTAACAGCTTTTTCGGTTTTGGCTTTGTCTCTCTGCCCAGCTAAGTAGTGGCAAAATGTTTTTTATCAGCAACTAATACAGGAAGCAAAACACGAAGGGGAAGAAATCTAGAAATGTTTGGCCTAACTGTGGCCGTGATTTAACACATATTTCGGAGAGACTGACTCCTTTTGTAGCTGCAATGCAATTGCAGTTTGGTGCCTCTTCTATTTAATTTGAGCATACTGCTGTTTACAATTTGATGTTCAAACCTTCCTCTTTATCTGTGGTATGTACTGAGTTTTCTCAAGGGTTCCTTCTGGAATGCTTAGGCTTTAGAGATCTTAGTTTTTGTTTTCACAGCAACTCCACAGGGTGATGGGGGCACTCCCCCATTTTATAAAGTATGATAAAAGTGCAGGGAAGTTGGTGCAAGAGTTTCTGCTAAGTTTGGGGCTCCAGTCTGAGGTGTTATCACAGTATCACAGTATCATCAGGGTTGGAAGGGACCTCTGGAGATCATCTAAGTCCAACCCCCCTGCCACAGCAGGGACACCTACAGCAAGTTGCACAGGACGGCATCCAGGCGGGTTTTGAATGTCTCCAGTGTGGGAGACTCCACAACCTCTCTGGGCAGCCTGTTCCAGTGCTCTGCCACCCTCAGAGTAAAGAAGTTCCTCCTCATGTTAAGATGGAACTTCCTGTGCCCGTTTGTGCCCGTTACCTCTAGTCCTATCACTGGGCACAACTGAAAAAAGGCTATTCTCATCTACCTGGCACCCTCCCCTTAAGTACTTATAAGCATTGATAAGATCCCCCCTGAGTCTTCTTTTTTCTAGACTAAAAAGCCCCAAGTCCCTGAGCCTTTCCTCATAAGAAAGATTCTCCAGTCCCCTAATCATCTTAGTAGCTCTTTGCTGGACCCTCTCCAGCAGTTCCCTGTCCTTCTTGAACCGGGGAGCCCAGAACTGTACTCCAGATGCGGCCTCACCAGGGCAGAGTAGAGGGGGAGGATGACCTCCCTCGACCTGCTGGCCACACTCTTCTTGATACACCCCAGGATGCCATTGGCCTTCTTGGCCACCAGGGCACATTGCTGGCTCATGGTCATCCTGTTGTCCACCAGGACTCCCAGGTCCCTTTCCGCACAGCTGCTCTCCAGGAGGTCAGCCCCCAACCTGTACTGATGCATGGGGTTATTCCTCCCCAGATGCAGTACCCTACACTTGCCTTTATTGAACCTCATCAGGTTTTTTTCTGCCCAACTCTCCAGCCTGTCCAGGTCACACTGTATGGCAGCAGAGCCTTCCGGCGTGTCAGCCACCCCTCCCAGTTTTGTGTCATCAACAAACTTGCTGATGGAACACTCTATCCCTTCATCCAGGTCATTGATGAATATATTGAACAGGACTGGACCCAGTACTGACCCCTGAGGGACACCACTAGTTACTGGCTTCCAACTGGACTCTGCACCACTAACCACAACCCTCTCAGCTCAATCTGTCAACCACTGTTCAATCCACCCCACTGTCCATTCATCTAACCCATACTTCCTAAGCTTGCCTGTGAGGATGATGTGGGAGACAGTGTCGAAAGCCTTGCTGAAGTCAAGGTAGACAACATCCACTGCCCTCCCTTCATCCACCCGTCCAGTCACGCCATCATAGAAGGCTATCAGATTAGTCAGACATGACTTCCCTTCGGTGAATCCATGTTGACTACTTCTGATAACCTTCTTTTCCTCCAGAAAACAGGTCACCTCTCAAGTGTTGAGACCTAATTTATCAGGGAAAATAAATTATGTTGCTTATGCTTATGCTTTAGAGGCTTTTGTCTCTTGTTTGCTGGTTGTTTTTTAAAGAAAACTGACTACAAAAATTACTTGTTTGTGAACAACATCAATGTGTTTCCACAAGATGCAATTTCATGGAGTTGATCCCACAGAGACTTCTGTCACAAGTTTTGGACTGACAGCACCTGTAGCTTGTTGTCTACTCAGTGAAGAAGTAATTAGTCTGCAGACATGAACTCTTTTGCTGAGGTCTGAGTAAAACTTTTTTCTTTCCCCTTCCACTGGCTCCCCATCCTAGTCTCCAAATTGAGCTTATACAAGTGCGAAATAATGATCTCTCCCGCCAACTCTTAAGTCCTTGTTCTTTAGTGTTATAGTGCTAGGCATTATCATCTGAGTGTATTGATGGGGCAAAGTTATTCTTATTCTCATTTCAGGGAGCAGTGGTACAATTGCACTGAAGGTCTCCAGAGGACTATCCCAGCACACATAAGAGGAATGGGAATGTTCAGATTAATCGGTTGGAGAGTCACAAAATTAGAGGCAGTTGAAAAGAGACTTTTATAATGCAAAATATTGGATAACCTTAGCTTTTGCTGAGTCAGCTGTGAATAGAATGAAGCTGACGATAGCATGTTGGTTTGGCAAGAGCCTCTGTTACGTTATCAATACAGCCATCAGGCTGAGTTCTGAAGAAAGCAAAACCTGACTAATAGACTGCACTAATTTTGCGAGGTACCTGTGCTCCAACTTTGTATTTCCTCTTTTCTTTCGAATAACATACAAGCCCCTGGCTGACACCTCCTTCTTTGTCACCTCATATGTGATTAGGGCTAAATTAACTTTTAATCCTAGAATACTGATAAATCTCTCATCAGCGCTTTGACTTGCGTATCTGTATTACTGTAAACCAATGACAACAGCACTCCTGACGATACATTATATAGTCCTTTGCTGGATACTTAAAATACAGAAGAAGCTTATCTAGTTTTAAAAGTATGTAAGTGTGATGATGTCACACTGCTTTTGGTCAGCTAAGCAGATTACCAGAGATGACCAGTTCCTATGTCAAATGTTTTTGATGATCTTCAGAATTCATAACCCAGTACTGATGTTCGTTTCCCTTTAGATTCTCTCTCTTAGGTAAAAATATCTGTTGCAGATCTGAGACCTTTGTATCACACAAGCAAATTAACTAGCTTTCTAGGTTAAATTTAAATTTGAATTTAAAATTTGAATAGTCTTGTAAGTTACTGTACAGGGGGAAATACAGATGGCACTCTCACTGGTGCTTCCCTGAAAATATTGAGTAAATAGGTTTAGGTCCAGTGTAATTTAAGGTTGCATTGAAAAAATGGGCACAGATGAAATGGCATTCACATGCCATAAGATTCCAAGGGAAATATTTCAAGGTTAGCAATTCTTATAAGTTGTCTGCTCTTTGAAATTCAGTCCTCATGGAAATTCATAATCTCGTGAAAATTTCAACCAACTCCTAACAGACTAGAACTGGAGCAAATCTGTCTGGTTTTGATTTTAACTGGAGTGAAAGCTGTTGGTTCAGTATTGGACAACTTCAAGGAGACTGATTAGCATAGCTGAAGTTAATTTTTTGCTGAAATGCTAGGTGAATCAGAGCACTACAGTTGAGGTTCTGATTATAACTCCTCTCTAACAGACTTCACATAGTCATGTGCACACATAACTTTTTAAACTCATTTTGTTTATCAGTTTATACTGATATACACAGCATGAGGAAGTGTTGCATGCTGTGAAGGTTGCAAGAGGGGAAGAGGACGTTGCTTCAGGTTGGTTTTGTTTTGTTTAAGCTTGAATTTGAACTCTGGAGGTGGGATTTTCCAAAGGATATCTGTCTTGGGTATTTTTGAGACATAGACACTTGTGAAATGGAGAACATCTGGTTCAACATTGTTAATGTCCGTTTGGAGCATGCCAGTTAGTTATTACTCAGACTTTATGATGAAAAGGAAATATTTTGTTTTACATCATTGTCTGTTGTTTTTCTGCTTTTGAAACTTTTCTGAGATAGTGGAACAGGAACAGTATGCATTTTGTAAATATAATGAATGTGTTATTTAAGCAATGGATTCTTTTTTTTCTTTTTTCCTCTGCAACTGCGAAATGGTTAGTTTTAGCACTAGCTCAGTCTGGAAAGATGAGCTACTCTAAATAGCACATTACAGTTCTGCTTACTTTATTGTGGGGCTATAGTATGCAAACTTGCAGTGTAAACTGTTGCATTCAAATGAGAGAAATTGAGGGCTAGGGAGGCTTGTCTGGTTTTTCACCTGCTGCAGTGAACTTCTGACTTCATAGAATTTGTATAAAGCCTAGAAAAGCATTAAAGTTTAACAGCTACCGGTCTTTCATCAAATCATTTGTAACAACCAGTGCTTGGAATACCGGTTGCTCCCTTGGGTTTCATATGTGCAACACAAGAATGTAATTTTACTTTCACTCTTTCCCATTTTGCTTTCGCTCCTATTTAATAAAAATTACCAACACTTTGTAAGGTCTACTTTGCAATGTACTTTGCCAGCCCCCCCATAACTGTAGCCAGTAAGGAGAATGGAAATGTTTACTTTTTTCTTTCTTCTCATTTTTTTTTCCTGCTTGGAACAGCCCTTTATATTGCCAATAGCACTTGACATTGACATTTCTTCTTTCTTCCACAGTACTCTACAAACTGGGCAAATGATCGTTTTGTTCATGACACAGAAATTAAGGTAATGTAAAGTACATTTCGGCAAAAATCCCCTTTAAATGATGCTCTTACTTTTTGAATTTCCACTGCCCTATCTTTTTGTTCCAGAAACTCTGCTCTTGAGGTTAGTTGCTGAACATAGGAACAGGTAGTTTGCATCAAAGGCTCTACCTCATTAGTGCAAAAGTTTAGTAGTGTGAAAAAGAAAGGAAAAGCCCTAAGCCTCGCTTTTTTTATTAGCAGGTTTATTTTCTACTGCGGTCATCACTGAGCTTTTTTCTGTAAGGAAAATCCTTTGGAGGATATAAGTAAAAGCAAACAGCTTCCACAAATTTTGCTACTTACAATAATTAGAAAGTTAAATGCAGCAAGTTCTGGTGGTGTTTTGCTTGGGGGAGGGGAAGGGTACCTATATGCATAAGATCTCCTCTGAAGTGGGGGAGAGAACTGTGGGAAATCTGTTTTATCTTTATTGAATTTTCTTTTTAATCAGTTATGACATGGTGCACCAAGAATGGCTATTTCCCTCTCCCCCCCCCGCCCCAATGAATTCTTCAACAAGTAGCAAATTATTTAAGATAAATGCCTACTGCTGTAGACAGCTGCCAGAATAGAAGTGAAAATAAACTGGTGAAAGGAAACTGCCCAGTTCATGGAAAGGGCAGTAACGATATAGTGCAGCAAGTCCATGACACTTCTGGATACACATGCTGAAAGACTTACCCTGGCTGGCCTGCTACAAATCTCCCAGTAATTCATTAAGGGGAAACGCTCCTTGCAACATTTCATTCCTATTTTAACACCCTTTGTCTTTACCTTCCATACTCAGTGGGTTCATTCCTATGTCAAGTGAGCCTCAGTGAAACCAGTTTTTCATTCCTGATAGAGCATACTGTTTTGCTCGAGTAGAAAGGTTAGATGGATGCTTTTACTGTAAGTATTTTAACAGTCTGTGGTATTTTTTCAAGGTTTGGGGTCAAAAGAAGGATATGATCATTGTGATCCAGTAAATAATGTGGAATAAAGTAGCGCGACTAGTGACTGAAACCGGGGTGAATGTTGTCATGTTTTGCTGTAACTTTGAGAAAGAGCTTTGAAGAAACAGTCATCTTCTAAATATAATCTGATCATCTGTATATTAAGATGGAAATATAAAAACGTATCCTGGTTGTTCTAATCTGCTTCAAGTCTTTGAAATTACATAATTAATTTCATTATCACAGGGGACAATTTGCTATAATTGTCTAGGGAGGAATCCCATTAAATTCACTCTGAATTTTTCTGAATGCGGACCATGGGATTTGACCTGTTTAAACAAAGGAGCTTGCCATTTATTTCAGCTAGTATTTAGTTACATCAAGTGTCTCTATTCCTCCTTATGTAACTTAACAACCCTAAAGAAAGTTGTAGTGAGTCCTGGTTTAGTAATTTTGTATTTCTAAAACAGATCAGAGTGACGGGACAATACTTGAATTTACACAATAGTTACTGAAATATGTTGGCAGAAAGCTGAGTCTGGATAACCTGAGTGTATCCACAGAAGTAAAACTGTCATCTTTTGCTCATAGTTTACAGTTTTATGAGATTAGGCAGGTTGGGAGGGCAAAGTATGGCAATACCAGTACTTCTGGTATACTTTTTTAAAATTTTTTTTTGAACTGTAATAGCTGCATAATGGCATGCTGGCAGTTGCTTCTATATCTAGAGCTGATTTGATTTTCTAAACAGCAGTGCAGATCCTTAAGCATAGTTTATGGAGAATGGTTCTATCGAGAGAATGTTTCAGAATGGTTCTATCAAGTGTGCAATTCAAGAAGTGGTCTGTTTTACATTAGTGTGTCTCTGGGTACGGATTCCAGTTTTTTTAAAGTCTTGTTGTTATTTCCCAGTCTATAAAATGGCTCATCATTGATGGCATTATATGGGGCCTCTGGATTTCATTCATAAACCTTTATAGTCTGATGGGATTTCCATGGTCGAGACACATTCCATTGTGCATATGCACACATACATACGCATGCGTGCTAAAGTCTTATCTGTGTAAAGGAAACTCCTCTTTAGTGAGGCATATAAATGAAACATCATCTAACTGAAAAATGTTTATACTGGGCTAAGAGCGGGCTGCATGTTCACTTGGTCCAGTAAGAAAGCTAACCTCTATAATACTTGAAAGTTTTGTTGCCTGTGTCTTGTTTGGTTGGTTGTTTGTTTTTAAACTGGTTTTTCATAGGACTAAACAGTGTGACAAAAGATACCAGAATCTTGGCTGCTGTGACTCCTCTTAACTCTCCTGTGCATTTCAGCTTGGAAATTCAGTGACCTGCTGTTTCCTTGGTTTAGCACAAATGGTAGTTGGATTTGCTTGTTGTAACCAGGATGGAACCATCCAATGTTATAAAGCAAAGAAAGCAAACCCTGTGCACAATGGTTGTTTTTTCACTCACTGCATTAAACTTGAGACTTTAGCGCCTATTTCTTTAAGTCTCCACCTTTGTAAGTGATTAAAACATTCTCATATTTTAATGTGGGTGTATGTTTGCTGTTCATTTCTTAAAAATCCCGAGGAATCTGTATTTGGCATGATATGGAAGTGCCATACTTGACAGTCTTTCTTATGATGCACATAGAACATTATTAAAGTTTCCTTTTCACCCTTACATTTTAGCATTGCTGTTTTTCCTTTGTGATTGTATTTGGTGTCTAAATATTGTTTGATGTGCTATGGTTAGTTTAAAAAACTATCCCTGCTCTGTCAGATACGTGCATCTCCTGCTTGGTATCTTATCATGTGCTTGGTGCTTTGAGAGCAGAACACAGTGATGCTGTCTGAATTCCAGCATCTGAGTTCACAGTATAGTGTCCATTTGTACCATTTTAGAACCTGAAATTTGTCTTGTGTGTTTTATTCTGGTAACTTGTAATAGCCTTCTGTCACTTTACTGTATATTACTAACCCACCAAGAGTACTCCCCTTTTTTGGTCAGCTTACATTCTGTTTTCTTCAGGCATACTTGCTTTGTCCCCTTGCATGATTCCTTATCCCTGATTGTAAATTGCATCCTCAAAATAACAGGTATCTACCTTAGCACTATCTTAGCAAAAACAGACCTTCAGAGGAATGCTAAACCAAACTACTATTAATATGAAAAGCAAATGGTAATGAAAGTAGAAGAATTAAAGACAGTAGTAAGCCTAGTAGCTAACAGAGAAGAGTGATGAGTCTTAATACTGTTTTGGGTTAATGTAATAGGTGCAGTTTTAGCTATTGACTTGCTATTAAAACACCTAAATGAAACAAAGTGATGCCAGCTGGTAAAGTGGTAGATTCACTGTTTTTTATAACTCTAAAATTAGTTCTGTTAAGTAGTGAACCATGATTAGTAACTACTTGCAAAGGTGTTTTTCTCCATCGGATGAGCTGTATTAGCAGGAATCATTACAAGCACATGAAGATTTAACCTAGCTCAAAAATGCAGACTGATTCAAGGTGGAAATAAAAAACAGGAGATTGTCTTGTCTGCTTGTAGTATGCTGTTTATAATTGACTTTGAGAAATAAACAGTCCTTTTATTAATTAAAATTTTACACGTATTTAATAGGTAGATCTCATCTAAGATGTGTTTTCTGTATTTTGCCTTTTCAGAATATTATTAGAAGTTGATTGCTATATGTGAACTGAACATCTTAGAAGGCATGGTTTTGCTGCCTAAAAGCAATGGTCTCCTGAAGTACAGGTAGCATGCTTACAAGCAAGCAGCAAAACATAAAGCGTGATTAATTTTTTTTCAGAATTCCTAGAGGATTGCTGACACCCACTAGCTTCAGCTGTTACCTTGAATTTACTTCTTGATGATAACACAGAGGTAGAAAGTTTTTTTACTACGGTTGGAGATGTGATGGAGTGGTTTGTCTACCAAGTTGTGAGGGAGGCTTTCAAAGGCTTAAGAAATACATGTGCCTAAATATTATAAAGCCTCTAAAGGAGTCTGGCACCTAGTGTGCCTTTGCCAGAGGTGCAATTTTCTCTTCATTTAGAAACCTTAAAAATGGAGCCTACTGTGTTTCACACTACAAAGTAGGCCTGTTTGGGTGGTAACTTTAGTTAGTGCTTACTTCCCTCTTGGTTGGTTTATAATGTGTTATGAATGACTTCTTTAGGGGTTTGACCAGCTTTGTAGAGCTCACTAATGTAGAGTGGTTAATAACATCCGTTAAATAAATACATGTTTGTTGGCAGTCAGCAGGTTACCTCCTTTTTAGGTATCTATTTGTAATTTGCTGTCTTTTTTTGGCTGTAAGCTTTTTGTTCCATAGCTTGGCTGGTACAATGCGCTTCATATTTTTTTTCTTTCACATTTTAAATTTAATTCAAGTTCTGTTACTGATGTTGATCATAAAGCTAACTTCCTAAAGAGATATTTAACCAGGGATGATGGTTGTAGTTCTGCTGATCTGATAATTTGTGTGTAATGGTCTTCAGCAAACAGAAACTGAAAAACATGGCATATATGTTTGTATACAGTTTGCTGTATAATCAAAGAAAAGCTTACTTTTGGAACCTTCTTCTGTATAGGTTGGAAACTTTTAAATGCTTCCTTCCAAATAATGGCTCTTTTCATCAAAACCCAGGAGTTAATTTGAAGCTTGAAGCAGATGAATGCACTTAGAGAGGCTCCTGAAACTTAAATCAGAAAAATGTTTCTGAGCTTGGTAATTTCCTGTTAACTTCTTACTGTTGGTGTTTTTTCTGTTTGCCTTTGAGACAAAAAGGAACAATGTGAAACCTGTTCCTTGAGTTGCGCTCAAGGAACTCAACTGGGCTAGAATTGGAAGGGACCAGCACCTCTTTTCCACCTCCTCCTTCCCTCCCTCCTTTACAAGGTTCTAGTCTGGAATTGTAGGCTAAGTTGTACATCAGTCTTTCTTCATGGAAAAAAAATGTTTCATGTATATGCTTACCTATAAGCTTGCATTTGGTTCTTACCCATGTTGTCCTACTAGAGAAGGCAGACAGAGATGTACAAAAAAATTTCAGGAGCTCTTTTAATCAAATCTGGGGAGCTCTGCATAGTATGGGACAAAATTTTATTGGGGCTATTTCAGAAAAATGCCATTGCCTGTACCATAGCCTATGCAATTCTTACACAATTTTAAAGTTTTGTTTAAAATTATATTTCAGTTTTCATATATTAATATATATTTCAGAGATTTCTGTGTACAAATAAGATGATGTATGACCTTAAAATTAGCATTTAATACATTTCTATAATCCATAACAATCTATTTTTATATAAATAGTCTCTTCATTGCTATATGTGAGGTGGGATTGGGAATTATATATTCCATAGGCTTTAAGAAAAGGAGAGAATTTGCTCTTAAAGGTGTGGGGGTATTTTGTTTGGTTTTGCCAGAGCATTCCTTTTTTTTTTTGGAAATAATTAGTAACTTCAAATAACTAGAAAGCATTTTGAGAACGTTTCAGCTTCAGAAAAAGGATCTGTACCTTATTGAGACAATCCTAAATACTTTTGTGTGTTTAAGGCTGACAGAGTAAAATATCTCAAATTCTTAATCTCTTTCTGTAGGTAAAGTAATAGGTTAAAAACTTCTGTTACATAAATCATTATTTGCACTTAATAATTATTTGTATGCCTTGTAGTTTGAGCAGGGCAAATGTATGCAAGCAAATACTGCTTAAGTTCAAAATAATAAGCATCCCAAAGCTAAATTTTAAGTAAAAGGACACATACAGACCTATGGGGTGGAGTGTCTACCTTACCAAGATATCTTAGTTTGGTATAGCAAGAAAAGAAAGAAAATTTGTAATGCATTACTATGCATTGTAATGCATTACTATGCATTACAAACATGAAGGGGCATTGTGAGCAGCATTGCTTTGCTGGTCATGCTTCTGCTTCAGGAAGTCATCCTTATTTTAGGAAGCATCAAAAATAGAAAAATGAGAGGCTAGGAAGAAGAGTAATGGAAACAAGTCTAACTGGGCATGAAAAGAAGCAATGGTGTGAGTTAGAAACGTCAAGATTCCATAAGGCTTTTTCTCCATTGAAAATGACGGAATAAAAAAGATTTTGAATATGGAACTTGCATTAATCCAAGTGTGTGCTCCAAGAATTGGCAAGAATTGTTGCCAGGATAGGAGACCTGGAGAGATTGCTTTCATCATGCTATTTATTCTTTGTAATGTGTTGTGCCATTGAACGTATGGTAGGAAGTGAATCCTGCTGTTCTTCTGTGACATTTTAAAAATGGCCGATCCAATAAGGAATCTGAGGTTAGTGTACCCTGACCAATCAGTTACTTTTTCATCTGGTAGAGACGTGAATTACAGCAAGTGTTAGGGAAGGAGGAGGACATGTGGAGAGCAGCAGGTTTCAGAAATGTAAGTTTCCAAGTGTTCCAAAGCCTTAGAGATACATAGACATGAATAAAATAACTTTGCAGAACAGTGTATGCTGTAGTGGAATAGCTGCATATTTTCTGAATTAGGTCATATAAAATGCTGAATTAGATCATCCCTACCTCAGCCACTTCAGAAAGGAGCCAAGAGCCTGTTGGAGTTATCAGGCAAGTAACAGCTCAGCCATGGGAGAGGACTAAAAGCACAGCCTGATAGTCATGTACCCTTTCCTATGTTTAATGTTCTCGTTCCTTTCCTCCTGGGATTCCCGCTCCATCAGCTAGTTCTCCTGTGAACAGCTGAGTATTTCCCAAGAGGTAAAGAAACCATTTAACTCTAAATTCAGGACATTGGCCCAGTTAGAATTGGGTTTCGGTTTTAGAAGTCCTTGCAACAGTCTTCCTTCCGGTGAGTTGGAAGTTGCCGTAGCTTTGTCTCCTAGGTAAAATAAAACTCTCAGACAATTCTATTTGGATTTGCTTTGCTATCACCACTCTAAAATACGTCACAAAGAGACCAACTCCAACACCACTAAATTTTACTGAACCTTTAGTAATCTCTGAAATCACTGCTAGCAACATTCGTACTTGATGATGTCTACTTGCTAAAGAAAGGAGAGAAATAAAAAGAAATTAAAGTGCATTGCAAAGCAATTGGATACATTTAGATGAGTGCCTGTAAGTGGGAGAGCCTGGTGTGAGTGGGTGTGCTGGCACTGGCAAGTAAAATCTTGTTTAAAAGGACTGGTGGAAATCAAGACACTTACTGCATCAGTAAAATAACACTGGAAAAATGTGTGCATATGGTTGAGTAATGAAATGAGTCAGGTAACCAGGTTCTCTTCACCTTTTCAGTTCTGTAAATAAGGAGCAGGTCTACTGAACGGAGTTGCACAGATATGGAATAGCTTGGAGAAGTCCAAGCTAAATTGAAGTCACAGTGGCAGGAGCAAAGAGGGTAAAGCCTTCTGTAAAGGCTAGGAGGGAGAACCGGTAAAGTTCTCTTCAGAACAACTGTGAATGGGGGCAATGGCTTAATCCTGTGTCTGCCCGGCAATATGTTTTCTGTGTTGCTATATGGATGTCTCTGGTGTGCAATGGGTGAGCTTAAATATTACATAGTAATTCTCAGCATCTCAAATGCATTCCCAGTTTTGGACTTCTGAAGCATCAAGTGGTACTGGCTGATGGCCAGTAGCCTCATCCTTGTCATCAGTGACCTCTGGAGTGGATCTGAATGCCAGATACACTTCTGTTGTCAATTATGCTTCTATTCCTTGCCCCTTATTAATTGCCTTCCTATAATCGGTGTTCCCTGTAATCAGTGCTGCACTTCCTATTGGGACTTTATCAGAAGAACACAAACACTACTAGGATGCAGAGGATCCCTGTGCATGATTTGGAATGAGTAGACTGGAGGCAAGAAAGCAGTGTTGACAGTAGGTTATGAGAACAGGGGTGACAGCAGGCAAAGCCCAGGGAGCAGAAGAATCCACAAAGATTTACCTAGGATCATGTGATAAGTTAATGGCTGTGCCAGGAATATAGCCTAGGTCTCTTGCCTTCCAGTCCAGTGACTTATGCACTGCCAAAAGCAAACAGGGTGATTAACGCAAAAGCATCAACATGGATTTTGGCAAAAATAGGAAGCCATAATATGTCTGAGATTACAAATGCCTAAAGGCGTTCAAATTTACCTCTTAAAACCATTCAACTTACAAGTACTTTAACAAATCTCAGTTGGACAAATGAGCAAAAGAGAACAAATGTAAAATTCCTTGTTAATCTTTTATTTAGTTAGTTCTGTAATTCATAGAAATTATTCCTGCTCATCCAGAAGAACATTTGCAAATTGGGAGGAGAGAGGGGGATGGACACCAAACCCTTTTATTTCTGTTGAGATCTTGGTTAGTTGTAAGAAATTTTATGTCCCACTGACTTTAGTAATGTCTTGGTTTTTTGGATGTTTTCCCCTCTTTGTTTGTTGTCATTTCCAGATATTTTTAGTCCTGTTTTCAGAGAGCATACCTGATTTACTATGTCCCTTTTAACTGGAGTTAAAAAGTTTTAGAAGTTCAATAATAGTTTTCCTTGTTATGAAAAATGAAGTTCTCAATGAAAAAGGCTTTTATATGATGATTGATAGGTCTAGTGTATTTCTGGTTGTGAAATTCACTTTGTTCATTTTTTTTTGTAAAGCAGAATAGTGTCAATATTACATTCTATTCAGACAAGTCCACTATAGGCACTCAGATGTCAAAATGTTTCAAAAACATATAAAAAATAAAGAAATGAATAGAAGCTTCCTTGTTCCTTAAATTATTACTGTGTTACCCTGAACTGTAAGTGAACCCTTTTTGCTTATAAAAGAAGCAGCTGTTCATGCGATTGAAACCATGGTTCATTACAAGTTGACCTCAAATTCAGGAGTAAAACTTCCTCTATTTTACTACAACTATTCAGACGTGGACTAGAGATAAACAATAATCAAAATCAGGATGAAACTTGACTGGGAAACCCTCTATACTCTTTGGCAGAATTATAGCAGCTCTTGGATCACCAAGAGTGATATAATGTTAAATGACCCTAAAACATTCCCTTCTCAAATGCAGCAGGTCTGTGCTGCCAACTCTGTAGCAAACAAAGGCTGATTGTAATGACTCCTTAAGCATAAGAGTATAGAAACGTTAATTATCACATTTTTTCACATTAAACATTTACAGAGAGTCAAGATGAAAATGGACCTGTTTATATTGATTTTACACTTCTTCTGGGGTAAATCATGTGATTAAAACAGATTTCCCTTGCATGTGACCTATTTGAGTTTCGTATCTTTCTTAAATGGCTTTGCTTTTTAGCTAATTTTGAAATTATATAGGATGTAAAGCTAACAAAAGTAAGCTAATGTGCCACTACTCTGTTTTGACTGAAGATGTATGTCTAGAGTAATGTCATACCATTAAAAAATGTAAACTAAATTAATGCTCATTACTAGCCAGCTCTTTTATAAATGAAGTAGGGCAGTGACATAGTGCCTTGGATGTATGTTTCTCTCTTTTGGTCTATTGTGTTTGTTATCCCTTTTCTGTAGCTCCCTTGTTTGTTGTTGTCCAATTTTGAGACACAGCAATCCTTTCTAATATTATTCATGACCCATATAACGAGACTTAGAGATAAGATCTTTTAGCATTTACTGGAGTGCTATGAAAAGTTTCTAAGATTTCATGATAAAGTACAAATAGGAGATTCTTTATGAATGTGTGTCTGTTTGCCATGATACATTTAATTACATAGATTTGGGGCAAAAAACTTTGAGTCAGAGTGAAATACCATATCAAGTAGTAGCAATATTAATGATACTTTTTCAGTAAACTGTAATTCTTCCTCATATTATAAATGTGGTCAGACGTTTTTTTCATTCTGAACTAGCTTTCTTATGGGGATGTAAAAAACTCAGTAATGGGAATATATCTCCGGGCTTTTAAAATGTGTTATGCAAGTGTCTTAAGAAATTGCTAGGCAAAAGAAAAAGAAAAAAAAGCTGTTCTATGCTGAGAAATCTGCTGGCTGGAGATGTGTAATACTGTTTTGAGATAAGTTGATACTATCTTCCATTGATACGTAGTTTTCCTTATGCCTTGTTCACCCATTGGAGTTATTAATCTGCATAAAATTTGTTGATTTCCTTTACCCATAGATTTTGGGAGGTTTTTTTACCAAAGATGAGGTTTGTTTAAACTGTCTAATCTTTGAATGTTAGGAAATCAAAAAGCACTTCTGTTGAAGTGTCATTTTGAAGGAAGGTAATTGAAAAGCTAAAACTTTAGATGTCTTGGAAATATTTTCTTAAGTTTGTTGTATTTTCTTCATTCATACTGTGTACATTGCATGCAGGGTCTTCTTCCCTACTCGGTGGAATTCCATGTTATCTTTGTCCAGGTCTATCCCCTGCCCCTCTGTAAAAAAGCTAGGAGGAAATCACCTAACTTTCATATCAGTTTTACTAATTTCTCTGTTTGGTTTGATCCCATCATCCTGCTACTCCATTATATGACTCACACCAGCTTGCCAGAGGATCAAGGAGCCTTACCTGGAGTCACACATGGAAGACGTCAGAATCCCACTAGACTAGACTTTTTTTTTAAAAAACTCTTTCTTCTTAAGCTATTGCCCTATTGTTTCAAACTCAGTCATAGTCTAAGCAGAGAAGAAAGAGGAAAGGAGGGAGGGAGACTGGGCAGCTGCTTAGCTGTGACTATACAGTATGACATGGAGTCATGCTTAACACAGACCATAGCTGTCGCAAAATGTGACTGCTCTTCTCTCTGTCTGGACTCTTAGGGACAAATCTCCTTCACACGTTGCATGTATCCTGGTTTCAGTTGGTCTTTACTTGGCCTGTTTTCATTTAGCTGCTGGACTCTCACTCCTTATAGTTGTGCCCTCTCTTCTTTCTTGTGTTATAGGTCTTACTCTTAATGAGCCTTTCTTCTTCTCTGCTTTTGAACTTCTGACTTCTCTGCTTTCAAGACAGAATTTCTGGTTTGGTTTCCTGTCTGGTCACTCATTGCATATTTCCTGTAAGAGTGATAATATTTTAGATTTCATCTTTTTAACTATTAGTAAGTGGTATTATGGTCATTAGCTAAGTATGTCTACCTTGAGTGTAATACAGGATCCTATTTATCATGTCTGATATTTGGACCCAACTGTTTTCTTTTTGAAGTGATAGTCTGCAAGTACGTTTATGCTGCAAGTGCATAGTGCTGTTGCTCCTGAGACTGACCAGTTTTTTGCCTTCACATGGAAGGTGTGTGTTCAGTGCTCTGCTGTCCCTCATCCTCAGTCCAGGTCGAGTATGTCTAGCACAATTTAACTTCCTCTCAGCTGCCTGGGGGATAAAACATTCTGCTGTAGAGAAATCATGAAGATTTACTATTGTTTGCTGCTGTTTTATCATCAGTCTTCAGCCCGTGTAAATGCCTGCTAGGAAAAAAATAACACGAAATTGGGGCAAACTCTGTTAATGGCTTTGATTGTCAATCTTTTCTTGCATCAGTAATCTGTTGAAGTCGTCTTAGTTCGTTTCTGGTGAAAGTAAGTCCAAATGCTCTGCTTTCGGGGTAGATGCGTTTCTGGCCCAGAATGGCACTATCTGCTTCTCAGGTATGCTGAGTTCTGTAGGTCTCAGCAGCATCACATCATGATTTTTGGCCGTGCTGGAGGCAACACCATTCAGTGCTGACCATACTCAGCAATGATCAAGCTCCTTTGGCTGCCAATGTAAAAAGAGCTATGGATACTCTTGATTTCAGACCCATGCCTCCTTGTTCATCCCCACAGAAATGTGTCCATCGGATCCACTGCAGCTGCTTAATGTCATCCATGTGTCTGTAATCTCCTACAGCAGAAAAGCAGCAAAGGCAGATGAAGACTTAGTGATCTCTGTCTTCCACTTAAGGAGAAAGCCAAGTTCACCCATAACCTCTTGGCTATTTCTTAATGGTCCAGTAGCTGTTAGGGCAGCACTTCCACTTAATGAAGCTTTTATGGTTCAAGGAAATATCTTGTGGTTTATTACATCCTCTTGTCACCTGACTATGAATTGAGTCAGCAAAGTGTATTGGCTTTCCACTGGGGAGCCTGGTTTCTTTTTTGGATATCTGCTCAGCTGGAAGTGTCTAAGCAATCTTAAGATAGGGACCCAAATTGCTTAGATTCTTTTGAAAAGTGAGCATCTCTTGGTGCTGATGTGATTGGATAATTACCAGACCTTTTTGATACTCATTGAGCACAAGCTCATTGGTCACCACTGCTTTCCAAATCTCTAGTTCACTGAATCCAAGGATTAGCTCCAGCTAATTTCAGAATCTCTCTTGGGCTGTTCTACACAGAGCAGGTTTAGGTCTGCCAATCTTGTATTTTCTAATTATTATTTTTGCTTCTCTAACAACAGGTGAAACTTAGCAGTTTTTGGAGGTGCCTTTCAACAACACTGAAATACATCAGACAGAAATTACTGCAGAGATAGATTAGGACAATATTTTTCAGTTGGAAGAGATTTATAAATTAATTTGAAATCACTTCATCTGCTCCTAAAATGGAGCCATGCCATTTCCAAGAAAGGGAACAAAGGATGTGCACTCTGTGGAGCTGTAAGGAGAGTAGAAGAATGAATAAAATTGTCCAGTGGAATCGATATATTTACCCCTATAAAAGCCCTAAAAGGTTTAAGGATCTAAGAGATCAGGAATATTGTTGTGCCTGTTGTAGCTGAGTGTAGGGTTCAGAATGCTCCAAAGCCAAAGGGAGTGCCTGGTGGGAGCAGTGCCACCTGCTGAACCTGTTTGCATTGCTTACAGCATCCTGGATTGTCCTGAGTGTTCTCTTGTCTGTCCAGGTTGACGGCAAACTGTTTAGGTGACTGCGATGGCACAACTTGCAGACAGTCTGCCACTTTCTGTCTCACTCTTCAGTCTCTCTGATGAATTTCATAGGTAAAAGAATCTTTGTCTTTTTAACCTTTTTTCAGTGGTTTGAGTTAAAGATGAAATGTCAGATGTAACTTTTAATTTCCTGCCTATTTCATTTTAGGCCAGGTCTTTTGGCGTTATTTAATCAGCGTGATATTTTAATGAAGCTGTTGACATGTGACTCTTGCTCCGGCATGTTTTAGAAACGCACAAAATGTCTGCAGTTTAAAAAGCAAATTATGCAAAACTGAAAAGTACAGGGAACAAAGTAGACTTATTTTTCTCCTTATTCTTAAAAAAACCAACAAAAACCGGTTATTTTAACATGGCCTAGAATGGACTTTTTGAAAAGTGACAGAGATCATATGTGTTTGGAAGAGGCTATTTAGATATGGCTCATGCAGATGAGAAACTGGTACAGGGACAGTATTAATTTGAGGGACTTCTTAATATTTTGAGACTTTAAAAACTGGTAAATGCAACAAGTTATCCACAGCTATTTGTTAATAGTAAAAAAGAAAAAAAATACGTACCAAACCCTAATATTAGGATAAAGCCTATACAGAATTTAAATAGCTGGTTTCAAAGCTAGCAGTGAAGTATGCTGTTTGATGTCATTCATTGCCTCCCTTTTAGGGAACTTAGATTTCCCTGTGGTCATATTGAATTGACTCAGGAAAACACAGAGGGGTCTAAGCATCTCAGAGGGAGGTTTTCTGTTGCCCAATGCAGAGGCTGCTCATGTAGTAACTTAGATTATATTATTTTTCAAAGAGAGTCAGAACAGACCCACTCCTCCATGACCAAACTCAAAATATAAGATACCTTATTAGCCTTTCAGTGCCTTCTTTGTTCTGATACTGCACCATCTGCCACATGCTACACTGTGATTCTCTTGAAGTATTTATTTATTTCTGTAGTGTCTGAAAGTTTGTGCTACAGATGTTAGAAACACATAAGAAGGTAGGACTGTGCCTAAAGATCTTACAAGTTAAATGGAATAGAAAGGGAGGAAGGACATTTTTATTTCTGCTTGCCTTTTTATTATTTTGTTTTCCCTGTTCTGCTGCTTTATGTAGCTACTCTATTTTCTAGCTGCTTTCTGTAGCTATTGGATATTTAATTACAAACGTGTCATGTTGTCTCTTGTCTAACCCTTTCTTAATCTATAATGCAATTTTTATGAGTTTTTCTATTTCATTTTAGCTTTCTTCTGTTTTCACACTTGTGTACAAACATTTATTTCAGCTGTAAAACATAATTCGTTTGTATTCTGCTTCAAACTGTTTGGTTGTCCCAGGCCTTTGGGGGAATCTTTAGCACGTGTTAAAAATGCTGATTAGTCTGCTAGTGATCTTGCTGTGCCAGAGCCACTGGGTATCTCCTTTGTGGTCATGAAAGATATGCCTGGAGCAAGAATGAAAACTGCCACTGTCCTCACTCCTCTTAACCTACCCTGAACTTGCTTGACCCAGGATATTGCAGTCTGGAGCATCTTTCACTTGTTTGCAAGAACAGTAACAGTGTGACTGGCACATGTGTGTCCTCAAACACAAACATAGCCAGTTTCTCCCAATATCAGGATGCTGTTGACCCTAACACGGAGAGTGCAGTGGACTTCTATCTCCTCTGTGGTTACAGAGAAGCTAAAGAAGAATGCAGACACTAACTTTTGCAATTCAAACGTCTTAAGGGGTCAGATTATTTGCAGAAGAGGAGAACAGTAAGATAAGTCATCCCGTTCTTGTTATTTTAGTTTTCATTTGTCTCTATAGCTAATCTAATTAAAAAAAAAAAATGCAGTATATCAAGAAATACTGATAGCTGGACCCAAAGCTAACAGCCACTGCAGTGTTCTTCAGTTGCTACACATGGTTTATTTCATAATCTCACTGAATGGACTTTCAAAAAAAGAAACTTTTTTTTTCAGTGTCCCCACTTCATGAAAATCACACTATTCTGAAAATTATCAAACTGTTAATGAAGTGAATGTTAATATTTTCAGAACAATTACTGAATGAACCAAAGAGCTAGGCTAGGAAAGTTGTATTTCAGCTCTAAGTTCAAGATCTGTGAACTGGCTTAAATTCAAAGGCTTTGACATAGTTTTCTGCTACTCTACTGATGCTGCCTGTTGGTTTTATGTGGTTTTGTTTTGGTTTTTTTTAATTTTTATTTTAGTAACTTATTTTCTGTATGAAAAAACAGACTATGCAGTGGAGGGAGCAGTGTGAGTGGAAATTGCATGCAAAAGGGTTTGGAACCCAGAAGTCCTTAAAAAAAAACCCCAACTTCTTAAGAAGATTTTAAATCAGGGAATAGATTTATCAGCTATTCTACATTACCAGCAGTAGGATAAATTTGATATGAGTCAAGACTTCTGGCACAAAGCTCAGAACAGCAGGTTTTCAACTACCTAAAGATGCAAGTTTTGCCTTGTTGTTGATCCTTGACAGAAATCATAGTATAAGCCCCCCTCATTTCCCTCAGACATCAGGTGATGATGCTGGCTCTCCTCCAGCTGAGGTGATATTCCAGGGAAAGATAACATAGCTCAGTCAGTCAGCTGTCTAAAAATGGCTATATTAGAAAGGAAGAAAAAGTGAGAATAGAGAATTTCTTCTCATATAAAAATAAAATTTGTTATTGTAATACAGGTTTTATTCTGACTTTCCCCTAAAATTTCCTCAACGGTTTTTCCATTGGGCCCCAAGCTTATTGTCCCTCCACTGGAGGAGGTTGGTTTGAAAAAAACCCAGCTTTAAAAAAAAAAAAAAGAAAAATAAAGTCCTCTAGTTAAAAAGCAAACAAACCCAGACAAAAAACCCCAAACCAAACCAAAAACACCCACACTAAAAAATAAGCCAAAATATATAATCAATGAGTATCATCAAAATTTTATTCAATCTGAAACACATCTCCTCCAAAGCTGCGATGGGAGAACATGGCAACACTTAGTTTACAAACTGGATATTTTGAGACATTTGAAATTCAACATCATTTAGCACTGATTGTGAAGTAATTGTTCTGTTAAACCAGGAGATTAGATGAAAGAATAGGAAATTATTTAATAGGTGGATGAACTAAAAAATCTCACAGGAAATGGCACCTGTTATCCTGCAGTGTGCCTGTCTGGGCTAATAACTTCCATGCAGCTGAAGCATCGTCCTGTATGGCTTCACCGTAGTTTGTGACTGTCTCTTCCCATTGCACACAGAAACGTCGTTTCCATGAAATGACAGTAGTTCCTACGATCACAATGATGTTTTTAATTCTGTTTCTCTGCCCTAATATAGCTACATATTTCTAATGACTTGGCACTATCTATTGGTGTAGGTGCTCTTGTTTTCAAATCTATTTTCATAAAATTTCAGTAAGTCCAGGTTTCTTTAGTGCACTTCTGGAATTAAGAATACAAATGCATTAAATCTTGCTCTAATGAAGGACCTCCAAAGAAATTGTATTCAGCTGTAGTTCTCTTCGCTTTGCTGAGATTAATGAATTTCAGTGCTCAAAAGGCCAAGTCTATGTCCACCACAAGCAGGAAACCTGCAGGTGGGTGCCTTTGTTAGACAGGATAACAGAGTCCAGTGAAAATAGCTTTGATATGTGTGGTGACCAGGTCAGATGTAGTATGTTATAGTAAAGCTTGATTGGATAAGTGAGAACTGTAACGTGTGTGTATATAGTTTATTTTCCAGACATTCTAAGCATTTCTGGTTTATACAAAGGCCCACTATTGTAGTCACACATGGATGAGTCTCTTCCCTGCCCCCCTGTGTTAGGTTATTTTGGGGGGTGTGAGGTTGAATATGTGAAAAGACTTAGATGCTTCCTTGGTGGCATTTGAGACCATTTTCTTTATTTTCTTTGGATTTTTTATTTGTTTGTTTTTTGGGATCTCTCTTTGGGCTTTTAATCCTGAAGTGACTTGAAAAAGGTTTAGCCTCTGAAACATTTAGTTCCTCCTGGCACATGCTAAAAATAATCAGCCTTTGGGAAAAGAAAGAAAAAAAAAAATCCAACCAGAACTGAAAGTTCCCCATAAACCGATGACAGAATCTGTAAATGTGTTTGCATACCTTATGATAACAGTAGTTGCAAACAACTAAAACTCTTGCAAATACAATCCACAACTTAAAATTAAAACAATATTCAGAAAAAAAGAAAGAGAACACACCCTTTACGTAAGATAATAATTGGATAAATTGAACAACGGTCCTCGAGGGCTAAAATTCCATGTTGGATGGGCTAAGCATCAGTCTTGATGTCATCCTCTACCCACAGGGGAGGCTTCAGGTCTATGAAGAAAGCTAAGCCCTGCAGAGGGTGACTTTCAGACACACCTGCCCTGAGTGCTTCTCTGTTGGTCCGGTGTAGGCTGCTCCATTTGCTGACTACTTTGGCTTTGATTTTGTGTCATCTACTTCGCTCTGTGCGCTTCATAGGGAATAGAGGCACCTAATAATAAGATCTGCTGCTGTCCAACATGAAAGCACTTACACCTTTTAATGTATCCATCCTGAATTTTCTTATATGCTGCTGGTCGTCTAGAAGCCTTGTGTGCGTGAGATGGAGCCTGGCCAGCAGCTTCAAGACTTATTAGGAAAGGACTGATGAGAGAGGGATGGACAAACAATACAGTAGCATAAGCCTTCATTTCTTAGGAAACCAAGCTAAAACCCTGAATTGGGCCAGTGTTTTAAATACCTACTCAAACCTGTACCTTAGAAAGAATTTGAAAATATGGTTACTTTCTGGGTTTGGTTTTTCTTGCTGTATTGCTAGTCATATTGGCTAGTACAGAGGTACTCAAATTTGATGAGTTTAAGGTATGTTTAAGGTATGTTGCAAGCCACTCAATCCATCGTTTCAACTGGTGGGTGCAGAAAAATTAGAAAAGTCATGTTTAAGCATCAGATTCTTGAATGCTTATGACAGGTGGTTCTGGATTCCGTGACTTCTTTTGTCCCATTTAACCCTAATACCAAGCTCACTTAATAGTACAGGAGAAACAGTCCATGGGATGAGCCATCAGCTTAAAAGGGCAGGAGCATGATACCTCTCACTGCCTTTCCCACTGCTGGCTGAATGCTCCCTCTTATACTCCCACTTTATATTTTAGTAGAGATTCACAATCCTATTTGCAATAAGGACATCTGCCTTGTTTAGCATCAACTAATGTTAGTATCACTGAAGTTGGTGCATCTGTGTAGTGCAGCATAATTTAAAACAAAGATAAGGCTTTGGTCCTGAAAGCAGAATACTAGTGGTACTTATGTGGGACTGCACTCTTTCTCAACAGAGGTTATTTGTGTGGGTATGGCACTGATTTGGCTATAGCGGTAGTTTTTGCTTGTTAAAATGCTCTTTTCAGGCAATGGCTGTGTAATTGTTACACTGAGATCTCAGAGAAAGTTTTTTTCTAGTAGATTAAACCTTGGACCAGAATTTAATAAATCTGGCTCCTCTGACTCTGACCTGTTTGATGACAGCGAGCAAATCATTTTATCACTGTGCTTGATGCTTACCTGGTTAAGCCTGTTCATATGCACTGAAGCTAGATATTTTTACACACCAGAGCCAAGAGTAAGAGTGTTTCACTAGAATACGAGATAGCTTAGTCTGATGTGACATTTATCTTAACTCATCAGAAGTGCAATCAGTGGGGAGTTACCCAGATCTTCGCTCATGAAGATAAATGTCAAATGTTATCTATCTACATTCTCATATGGTGTCTGTCACCATGGTATCTGAATGCCTTCCAAAGCAATAATGTACACAAATTAGACCTAAACCAGTCAGCAAATGATCATCATAAAGATGTCACTGACAATTTTCTGGCAGTGGCTGTTTCGATCAAATCTTTCCTGTTTCCTTTCATTCTGTAACAGACAGTGAGAGATAAGCTTGCTTAATTATTGGGAGGGGAGGGTGGGGGGGATTAAGAAAGATAGACTTCGTACAGTATGATGGAATACTAAATTCATAATAAATTCTTTCTTTCACCTTCCTTCTAGTTTCCCTTTCTGCCCAGGAGGCTAAAGACATGTTCTCTCTTCTAAAGTCAGTCTTGGAGTAAGCACTGCCAACAAGGCCAGGTGTAATTTAAAAATATTTATGCATTGTCAGTTCTGGAATTAATCTTTCTTAATTGAATTGACACGAACTCATGTCTGCAGGTAATGTAAACTGTCAAACGCTCTGCCAGTGACAGCATGTTGGTCAGGGTGGTGAAGTTAATGAGAGATCTAAATTATGATGGAATATCTCAGTGTTAGCTTTGGAGCCTGGTGTTTATAAATGCATTAGTAACATCACATTAACTACAGGCCACAGACTCTGGAGTTCAGAAGGGCTAATTATTTGTTTGCAGTTTCTGAAAGAACTGGGGAGGACATATTTGTACCTTTAGTAGTATATTTGAGTAGTATATTTGCTGCAGTGAAATTTCTTTCCCTTGCAATGCATATAATGGAATTTTTAAGCATAATACATGTCATTGGATAAACAGTGCTTTTATAGTCTGGAGATACTGTTTTAAAACACACATATCAAAGCATTTATCGATGCTGTCTAGGAGGGTCTTACTCATTTCCACTGACAGCTAGATCAAGCCTGCAGTTATCTGTTAGCAGAGCACTTAGCACAGTCTAATAATGAGGCTTTCCTTTCCTTCCCCTCATGACAAAATGGAATTACTGTTAGCTTTCTAAAATCCAGAGTGTGCAGGGAGGATACTCTGTGTGTAACAGAAATCATAGATAACGTTTATGTTGAAGAAACAAAATTAGCAGATGAGCCTTTGCTTGCCATAGGCAACTGTTCATGAGGATTTCCCAGGATCTTCCAAGCTTAGTGAAGCATCACGGGCTCTGCATGACATGCTCATGCGTGAGGCTGGAGCCAAGTTTTACTGAGGGGGGGTAGGAGCTGATGAATCCACAGTCTGAATGATCTATCCTCTGAGATGAGTACTTGCTTATATGCCATAATAAGTACTAGTAAGTATCAAACTGCTTTTTGCACTAATTAGAGTTCTGACCCTCTTTACTGCATGCAGGCTGAGCTCAGTGGAGATTTACTGTGCATAACGCAAACAGGATGCTGATGAGATTTTCAACAGCAAGGCTTTTATCTTGAGGTAGCTGGCCCATAAGAGAAGACCTGACTGATAATAATGGGTCCAATGATCCAGTCATCCGGACCAAAGGAACTGTGCTTCCAGGTGGAGCCTGGCGACAAAAAGCTAAAATGTTTGAATATCAGTTTGATATTGGGACAGTCTCCCTGGGGGTTTGAGTGCAGGACAAAAACCAAAGGATCCCAAGAGTCCATTCTGGCCTTTTCACAGGCAGAATTCTGAACTGATAAAAAGTCCCTTTCCAAACACAACAGATGTCCACCTAGGAGAACTAATGAACGTAGTTTACCCCTTTTAGTTGCATTTTTTTTTTTCAGGAGGCAAGATAATCCATAGTAAAAGTAGGTGTCCTAAAATTTCACTGGCTTTGTTTTTTGTCGAGTAAATTATTTTCTGAATAATTTCAGGTAAGTTCACAATTCAGGTGTTAGTAAATTTTGAGAGGTGTTGGATGTTGACTTAGCATATGCTGTCTTTATTATGAAGGGGACTCTTCCAGTGATCATGTCAGAGTGCAGAGAAGTGAAGGAAGAATTTCTGTAGGTAAGTGAACTACACTTTGAAGTAACCTTGCTTGTTATAATGTGGGAAAAAGGAGGTAATGTAGTAAAGGTAATATCTACTAATAACTTTGAAACATATTTCAGAAATTCCTTACCAGCTGTGGCACTTCTTTCTGTAGGTGGTTTACACAATGAAAGCATAGGATTGTTTGACACATTTGGAGGAAATGCTGATTAAGTTTAGCCATGCAGCTCTTTTGCATACAGCAGGTGTGTATGATGCTATCATTGTTATTCTTTGCATCTTATGCACCAGAATTGTTGTTCAAAGACTGCGTTGATAAGTGGAGGCTCTGCAGATTGTCAGAGTAGTGTGTGGATTAAGAGTTGCAGGGGACCTGAGGCTGCTGAGGCAAGCACAATCATGAGGGAACCTGGTCAGGAGCTGTTCTTCCTCCTTTTTTAACGCCTGTGTATGGGATCTTATATTCTCCTAACCCTGACTGTGCTCTCTCTTAACATAATTACATCATCCTTAGACCTTTTTTGCCCTAGTTTTATGCATTGTTAGAAATTTTGTTCTGTGAAATAAACAGAAAAAAACGTTTGGAAAGTAATGCCACCTTTTACAAATGCCAACTTCACTTTATTTTCTCAGGTATCGTAAGGGCACCATTGTTCATGAATGTTCTTCTGTAATATGACAGGCTGATGCTTGTTGCATAAACTCTTCCTCTCCCTCAAATCGTCCCCAAACCCTACATCCTTCCTTGAGCTGCTTACTGATTTTATGTCCTATGCCAAATAATTTATTTTAATGGGGTAATTCTGAGTTATGAGTTAAGATAAATGAGTTTAGAATTGAGTTCTCTTTGAGACATACCAATACATGAAATTGGTTAAAAATACTCATCTTTGTCAGGCGTAAATCTTCCAGAGGGATGTACTTAACTGAAGGAACTAAGAAACATAAGCAAAATTTTAGGTTTGGGGGTTTTGACTGTTGGGTATTGTTAATAGCAGATTATCCAATAACACAATAAAAGTGGTAGCTAAGAAGATTCACTGACATCTGTGCAGGCAAATCTGCTTTGCAATGCATTGTATGTAAAGAGGAGATAGGGTCCTCCTTGGTGTAACTGTGTCAAAATAGTGTTGCATTTGGGAGAAACTTGGTGGGCTGTGATCTTTCTTTTATAGTCACGGATGAGTAATGTTGATTTTTGGAAAAGAAGATTTTTGAGAAAGAGTCCTTGGATGGACTTGTTGGAGCGGGTCCAGAGGAGGGCCTCAAAAATGATCAGAGGGCTGGAGCACCTCTCCTATGAGGAAAGAGTTGGGGTTGTTCAGCCTGGAGAAGAGGAGACTGCAGGGAGACCTTATTGCGGCCTTTCAGTACTTAAAAGGGGCCTATAAGAAAGATGGGGACAAACATTTTAGCAAGGCCTGTTGCGATCAGACAATGGCTTTAACTAAAGGGTTAATGGCTTTAAACTAAAAGAGGGTGGATTTAGACTAGATACAAAGAAGACATTTTTTACAATGAGGGTAGTGAAACCCTGGCACAGGTTGCCCAGAGAGGTGGTAGATGCCCCATCCCTGGAAACATTGCAGGTCAGGTCGGACGGGGCTCTGAGCAACCTGATCTAGTTGAAGATGTCCCTGTTCGTTGCAGGGGAGATTGGACTAGATGACCTTTAAAAGTCCCTTCCAACCCAGACTATTCTATGATTCTATGATAGCAGTCCACAGAAACAGTCATGTTCACTGAATAATGTTATTCTCACCAGATCACTGCTGTCCAGTGCTTTTTTTTTTCTTTTTCTCCAGGAACATAAATCATTGGTGTTTTTCATAATATATCTTCTCACTGGCATCACAAAGCATGAAAATTCTGTAACGCCACATTATTACAAAGCAGTGGCTCATATGGCATAATTCAATATACTGGTAATTTGTGTCTCCTCTTCTTTTGATTCCTTCCCTGTTACTCATTCTTTGCTTATTTAATGCAGACAAAGACAAAAGACATTTATAAATAGCTCATATGAAAAATGCTGACCTGATAAGACTACAGTTCACTGAGGTCTCTGGAGCTGGTGTCTTCATGTTAGCACTTGGCTTTCACATCAGAGTGCATTCTATGGTGTTGCTTCTGCCAGTTATTTCCATATGGTTTTTCGCTATTGTCTTACGACTGGAGGAGTACAGGACGTGTTAGACCAGACCAGTTCATGATATTCTGACTAGTGTTTCATCTCATTCTCGTAAGGTCTAGGTGATTTTCTGGTTAAAATTACAGTAACTTGTGAGTGTTAGTGTGGGTCAGGTCTTTTATATACATACCATCGAAAATTTGTAGTCCTGCCTTAATCCTGGACGTACTCCTGAACAATGAAAAAAAATTAATAATAATAATAAAAAAGGACTAAAATTAGTAGCTAATTCACCTGGCCTGGCCTCTGTGAATTAATAGAAATAGTTTCTACCTTGAGCAAGGGTCGGAGTGGCTTATTTGGTTGGAGCCACCAGTAGAGAGACCATTTCCAATTCAGATAAGCAGGGTAAAATGTAAGTCCCTCATTATGCATAAAAGAAAACATAAGCTCATTGAGCTTGAAATTTCAGTTGAGGTGGTGTGGGTTTGTTCATCTTTTGCAGATACAGGGACAAGGATCTGTTACAGCCTGGCCTGTATTCCTGAGAGCCTGTAACACCTCCAGCACTGCATAAGGCTTGTAGGTTCCTCTGCCCCGTTTAGATGTGGCTACTGCTACCACGGGCAATTTTGGTAGATTTTTGTGGCTTTTCATTGAAATTGCTATTCATGGTAAAACCAAGACGCACGCTGTTTTCACAGATGGGCAATGTATTTTTTTCTTTACCCCTTTTTAATTGCTTTCACAGCATTTTTTTTTCATTGCATTCGAATAAAAAAATATTGGAGGTGAAATGTGGTATTTCGTTTCCAAACTGGAAACTGAGCTTTTGAGCCGGTAGTGACATGCAGCAGTGGATATGTATAACATAGTTGAAGTTTTACAGAGCAAGTGGCCATATGCTGAACAATTGCTGTGGGAAGGTGTTTCCGAGGTGCATCAGCATCTCTGTACTGCGTGAGCTTTGCAAAGGTAAGACTGATTTGGTGGCTGGCTGAATTGAAGACGTTTTTCCATGTGCTCCAAAAGGGACAAAGAGCAGAAGAGTCATTAGAACTGATGCTAACAGCAGAACTCTTCCATGATTTTGCAAGCTGGCCTGGCTTTTGCTGTGCAAGAAGGATTTGGGGTTCCAACCCATTTTCTTCCTTCCGTATTGCCCTGAGTGCACGTTTGTTGTCAGGGTCTTTTGCTAGTTTAGGAGCAGAGGCAGTAAGGTTCTCTTTCATTGCTTTGGGGGATTTCCATTCTATTTTCCTTTAATTTGCTCCTCCCTGTTAATCGCATAAGAGAAGCTTAAAGTGCTAAGTGAATAGATAATTCTTGGTCCATGTATATGAGCAAGAAGAATTCAGATTTGCATGAAAATACCTATCCTCAGGTTAGACCTTTACATTTTGAAATAAGCTCTTTTCAGTTCTATTTTCCCTCCATTGTTATGTGTTTTATTTAATGTGAATGGTGGATGTTTGGGGAGGGACAGAGGTTTGTTTGACTATTCAGATTCATTGGCAGGGTTTAAGTTGGCACAGCATGGATCAGAGCAAGATGAGTGGAGACATCTTATTTCTAGTTAAAAACACACACACATATACTTGTGCAATTGAAGTAAAAGTAAATCCTTTCTCAGAGCTGATTGCTTCTACCTGTCTACTTTTTTCTTTTGTGTTTAAACTCACAGCACAGTGGGACCATCCCATTTTGTTTCAGGATTTTTTAAGGCAAGAAGCAGAACCAAAAACTGGAATAGGTCCCCGATAACAGAGCCCCTGTATGGCAACACCAGATGAAGATCTCGCTAGGCGTTCCATTTCCTTTCTTTCTTGCATAAATACTTGTCTCAGTCTTTTTTTTTTTTTTCCTTTTTTTTTCTAACAGTAGGAGGTATACATGTATGGTGCATATACAGTACAGGCTTTTGCATGAGGGCAGCTGGATTATGTGGTAGAATGTGTATATTTTGGGCTACGCTGACCTTATGTGGGGGTGAGATTAGTTTTAAAAGTTTAATTGGCTGCCTCCTACTTCAAACTAGGAACTTTTTAGCTTTGAAAAAAGCCCACTGAAATCGTTCTCCTCTGCCAGGCCAGGGAGTGTCAGAGGGCCAGAGCAGGAGCTCCTTGCTGGAGTCCCGGAGGTGCTGAGGCCACAAGCAGCTCTTGAAGGCCAGTGTGTGTTTCTTGCACCCGAGAAGGGCGTAAGGCTGAAGTGAAGATGCTAATTAACCATGCTATCAGTTCTCAGCCAGATAGCTATCTGAACGAAACATTTGTTAACTATGTTAATTAAAATAAAGGCTTCCTGTATCCGTGAGTAAAAGTAGAGCAGATTCATATACAAAATACTTCTGCAAAGTTTATCCCCTTGAAATCAGGGAACGGAGTGTTAAGAAGTCTGGAATTTTGCTGCAGAAGCCTGATGCTTTTCTCCAAGATAGTGATGTCTAATGTTTTGCTACCAGGAGGAGCTTTCATTGGTTTAGCATTTGCTAGTATCTGTCTTTTACATTTAGAGTAAGTGTTGGGCTTCTTAAAGGATTCTTTATCTTGACTGATAAGTTGTCATGTTTGCAATGCTCATCCCCATTTTTGGTACATCTTCATTGTGACCAAAGGTTTCAGTATCTCTGAGGGCCTGGGCTGGAGGTGGTAGGCAGTCCGAGAGTACAACTGGCTGCAGTGCTGAATGCCCACACTTTCTTTTAGAAGATGGCAGAGATTGTGTCTTCTGTTGTTTTACCATAATTATGTAACGGGAATAGAAATTACACAGGAGACTGGAATTGCAGGTTCAGGTCACTTCTCTGCCAGAAAGGTTTAAACAAAAATCTGCTGCCTGGCTGAGTGTACTGCCTGTTACTGATTGGTAATGGCGTTAAACATTAAACATTGAACATTACAGTGTTGGTGGGAACACTTTCCAGCCCTCCTATTGTGGTAGCAGCACTGTTGCAGAAGGGAATGGAGGGGAGGTGGTTTGGTCTGCAGATCCCACGTGGATGCTGGCACCCTGCTGCAGCTCTGAGCTGGGAGAGGTAAGGCATGCACTTAGGCTCGTGTAACACGTGCTGTAGGCTCATTGTCTCTCACTGACCATCTCGAGGTAGCTCCCCTGAATGAGTTCAGCGAGTGCCTCTCTCCTCTGGCCTCGCACTTGTGGATCCCTTTGAGGTGGCTGGTGATCCCAGTGCTCCCTTCAGGGTGTCTGTGTACCTCCTGCTGTGTTCTGAATGCTCCGGTGCTTTTTTGCTGCTAGTCCTGACATCTTGTAGACCTGGGAGAGGAACAGAACTGCCTTGGAGTCTTTCATAAGCAATTGCAATGCATTGAGAGTTTTTTTGGTGGCTTCAGGGAAGTATGTGTTTTTCCTGCTGTGTTCCTTATCTTGCACTTGTCAATGGATTTAATCTCTTAGCCACAGCAAAGGTTACAAAGGAGACAAACTTTTTGGAAGGGTAGCTTTGTGGTCAGAGCGTGGTCAGATTCAGCAGACATAATGTATATTCCCATTTCTTTTCTGTGTATGAATTTTTAAAGAACTTTGTAGTTTTCCTTTTTTAGAGAATTGTCTTTCTAATTCAAGTCCCTGTCTGTATACGACACACACAACTCTGAGCAATGGAAAATACTGTGTAAGAAGCTGGGTGCTGTTTACTAGCTGGGCTAGCATTGACACAAGATTCAGCACTGAATGCTGCCATCTCACTGGTACTGCTTTCAAGTTGCTAAATAGCTAGTTAGGCATCTAGTGGCATGGAGTGGAAATCCTACGTATACAATAGCATTAAAGCCAGTGAGGAGTCACTTTCTGTTTGTGTATAATAGGCAGGTCCCAAAGGCACTTACAGCTGTGCTTTCCAAATACACGAGAAGCAATGGACTTTGACGGGACTGTCCCGTCTATTTTCCCTTAACTATTAAATATATCTTGTTGTTCATCTCCATATGTGAGATGTATTTGGAATAGGAATAAAGCAGAAGTACTGGAAGTACTTTGTGAACACATGAGACTTGGGATGTCATCTTGTGGTTGTTCAAAGAAATGCAAGAACAGCCTGGAGGTGTTGATGAGTTTATTGCCTCTTGATTTTACACTGAGCTGGTTTAGGTGCAAATTTTTCTTCTTGAGCTACATGACGATTCTTTCTTGTACAGTCTGTCTAGGTGTAAAGTACATGACCGTAGCTGTTAGCCTCCTTAAAGCCCATTCCAGGAGTCAAGAGTTTGGGGTGACTACAGCAAGCAACTGATAGGAAGTCACGTGCTGCTTGGGTACCTGAGTATGTCAAAGAGTGCAGCTGCTGTTGCTTGAACCTCCATGATGCCAGAGACAGGAGGACTCTGACATACTGCTGTTACTTAGCCATTTTTTTTGGTTAAAAGCACTTTCTGTTTAACTTCAGCTTTTCCCTGGCTGTTTCAGCCAGCTAGCATCTCATGTTGAATGACACGTGGGTGCAGAGAAGGTAGCCTCATCAAACATTTCCTTTTCCCAGAACAGAGAAGTCATTTTAGACCCAGACAATATTTTCTGTGAAGCACAGCGTCTGTGTACTGGGGATTTAGTGACTGGCATGCAACTGAACTGGCCCCTTCAGCTCACGGGCCAAAATGTAAGCCAGCGTATCATTGTAGGCAAAGCAAACTCATAGGAGGAGGAATTCCTGGGGTTAAGTAATTTCCTGTTATAAGGAAGGGTGATATCAGGCACATCTACATTCTGCCCTTTTTTCTGTGGCCTCAAAGGATGTTTGCCTCAGTTGCTGGCAGTGGGAGCAGTACAGAGCTGTCCTGGCCAAAGTCAGTGCAGAACGGGAGCAGCATAAAGTTGGTCCCTACACAGGGCAATCTTTGCTAACTGTTTGAACTAGGCAAAAAGCTATAGTCTGCTGGAGTGACGCACAGCAGCTGCACCAGGCATTATATATTTGGCTAGCATTGTATGTAAATGTTAATGATCACGTTTTCTTTCTTGTGACCATGTGTTTTGTTTGTTACTGGAGCAGGCTGGGAGACAGAATGGCTTCTCAGACTTTTCAGTTATGTTTTTAATAGCATTGCCTAATTGTAGTGAAACTCTCAAGCCTATGCATGCTTGGACAAAAAGGCATCTGGAAGAGCGTGAACTCAACTCAGAAGGGCAGTACCTGCCACTCTGTAAATGCTAGGTGCACAGGCCTGCTCAGATCTCAGCTCCATTTCATAATTGTTTTCTTGGGAATGCTCTTTCAAGTTAAATGCTTTCTAATTACAACCCTTACAAGCAACACACTTTCTTGTCTTACAATGAACATAAGGTTGCTGTGATTTTTACCATATGTCAGATTTATGGCATTGATGGACACATATTTTAATAGTGGATGATCAAACATTAGCTTGTGCAAATTGCCAGTTATTTCTGGAGTGCTATTTTGTCATTAGTGAAGGGACAATCCATCTGGATGGTGATTAGTTCCAGCGCTGAGCTCTCATTCATAGGTCAAGACAGGGTTCTTAACTAAAAAATATGGGCGTGGTTATCTTTTTGACAGGCTGACTGCTGCTTGCTCCCCTCTAGCCAATGGGACTTCACACTCTGGAAATTATTTCGTGCAATACCTTTACTCTAGCTTGTTCAACAGAATTAAGTCAGTCTAATTTACTTATTTTGCCTGGGAAGCGTATGCTTATTTTACAGTGCTGTGTTATAAGAAAATGTTGTCTGCCACTAAATGCAATTACAGAGATTGTTCAATACTAATTCACTCTTGCAGTTGTTTGTGTCATCTTTTTAAAGACAGCTGAAGTCGTTATGTAGTCAAGAGTGTGGCAATCATACAAAATGCTGATTTCGGATTCTGCTGCAGATTTCCTGTATTTCAAGCACCAAAGGATGTTCAGAGACGTGCTTCTGCTTTGGCCCCCCACAAAAGGGAGGTAGAATCCCAGACCATAACCTGATTTTTAGTGCCGGTTATATTTTACTGTGCCTAGGGAGAGGAAACAGGCTACATGAAATACTTCCCACGTGCAGATCAGATTTCAAACAAGGGTTGAATCTGGGTTGTGTATCCTCTTATGTTTTGATTCCAGATCATCTCTAAATACAACGAATATAGTGAAACTATTCAACAAAATTCGCTTCTTTATTAATTTCCTAATTAATGAAGAAATTCATTAGAACTTTGTGCAAAAGTATTTCCTTATTCTTCACTGTAAAGTAAAATACCTTAAACTCCACATTTGTGGCATTACATCCTCTGAGAGACACTATACAATACCTAATGCGTTGTAGTTTTGCAATAGATAAAGAAAATTGGAGACTTGCATTTTACTTGCGAATAAGTTTATTTAAACATTTGTAAATTATACTAAGTAAACAGTATATTATTTATTTCTATACAGTTGCAGTCTATGCAGTTATTGTCAAGATCCATGTATAGTGTTGTCAAGTCTAGAGTGCAGTAACTAAGAATTTTAAGCAGCATGATGCTGAAAACTTTTCTAGAAACAATGTCTGACCCTTCTTTGATTGCACTGTGAGGTTTCTTTGGTATACATAATTATAAGTAGTGCTTGTTTTTCATTAAGTTAAAATGCAAATTTTCAAAGCGTGCCCAATAGAAAGGAATTCTCAAAAGGGAGTATCCATTAAAAAAACAGAGATAGCAATAGTGATTTTTATGAAAAATCTATTTTAAAAGCAAGGAAGACAGAATTTTACCATGTGTAGATACTACTGAAGTAAAAAAAATGTACATGAAACATGAGGGGGTTTATCCTTTGTTTCTAAAAACACCTGTCATAACCCCTTGAACCTTGGCTAAGCTCGGTTAAATTCTTACTTATCTATTTTACAGTTCCAAATACTAGCAGATAAAAAGGATGGAGAGCTTTGCTGAATTTGGTCCACAGCCTGAGGCAAAACCTTATTACTATTTAAAAAGATGAGGTAAGAAACTCTTCTTTAAATTGGTTTCACAATCTTCATTGACAAATAGTTCTGTTGGGGGAGAAGGGAAGAAACAATAGAGGTAAAAAGATGTACACAAAATACTTCAGTGTAGTTTCATAAGAGACATTTAAGATATTAAAATGGATCAGAATCTATTCAGAGTGTGGTGATTTCGGTTAAAATACAGTAAAAATAAGTAATATATTTCTGATTAAAGTAGACTGAAGTCCAGACTCTAGACCATCTATTAACTGTATAGGTTATTCACACTTCTAAAGCACTCATTTGTTCTTTCTTTCGTTAATAGGTTAGTTTTAATGTAAATTTTAATTTTTTCTCAATAAAAATAAATTGAAATTGTTTGTAGCTATAAGGATATAATCCCTATCTTTTAGGGGTCCTGTTGTGATAGGCAAGGGGTAATGGCTTTAAACTAAAGGAGAGTGGATTTAGATTAGATATCAGGAAGAAGTTTTTTTTACAATGGGGGTGGTGAAATCCTGGCCCAGGTTGCCCAGAGAGGTGGTGGATGCCCATCCTGGAAACATTCAGAGTCAGGTTGGACGGGGCTCTGAGTAACCTCATCTAGTTGAAGGTGTCCCTGCTCATTGCAGGGGAGTTGGACTGGATGACCTTTAAAGGTCCCTTCCAGCCCAAACTATTCTATGATTAATTCTATCTCCCTGCTAAAACTGAGTTGGTAGAATCTCTTGGCTAAGGAGTGTATCCTGTTGATGACTCTTATATAAGCTAGCTTCGTACCACAGCTAAAGAACATTTAAAAATTCTTACCGGCAACGAATAGAGGAGTACTGCTGCAAACAAGAGTAAAATCAGCAAGACGATAAGGCCTATAAAGAGCCATTTAAACCTGCGCCACACAATAAATTTCATTGTCTTGCAGGGATTTGTAAACCAAAGGAAGGAAGTATCTGGTCGGCTGCATTTTGAAAGAAACAAATATTACCCATACTATAAAAACAGGGAATACTTAAGCATGAAAGTATAACACAATAAAACACTCTGGTTTGGAAGTTGAAGAAAACAGAGTTTTGTAATGTAAGATAGCAGTCTGCCATTAATGTAATGTAAGATAGTAAACGTGTGCCATTATTATGGAAACCTCCTTGCATTTTATCCTAATGCTTGCAGAAGGAAACAAGAGTGGCTTTTATAAATGAAGTTTTGCAAAGGATAATTGATGTCTAATAGATCCTTTACTGCATGCAGATTTTGTCAAGAACATCATAGTAGCTAGACGATATACATTTCTCAGGCTAGTGAGAGAAAAATATCTTACTTTGGTAGATCGAGTTTGGGGTTCATGTTGGGTTCATCCCTTCCTTTACCAGCTGGCCTTTCCTCAGCTTCTTTTTCATTGACAACTTCCAATGTCATTTCAACTTTACCCTTGAGAAAAAAAGTGGCACGAGACAAGCATCTTATTGAAATAGCACTAGTAATACTTGTTTGGTACTTGTACAGCACAGTTTGGGATCAGCTTATTGTGTGCATCTGTGTGTTTTCCATTTCCTTCTCAAATTATACTTATTTCTGCACGATGACAGGGTCACAACACAGTATCAGAGAATGACAAATAGAAAACAAAAAATCACAATACATAAAATGGTTTTGCTAATTCATTTGTAGTTCTGCTTTAAGCTATACTTTTTTTTTTCCAATTTAGCAAACCAAAACCAGTTCTTCTCTTCTTTCAAGAGCAAAACCCCTCAATTTTTCTCTTCTTTCAAGAACAAACCAAGAACTGCATCTTTTCCAAATGACCAAGCATCTCATTATTTATATTGCTGTGGCTGATAGATGTTTCTGAATATTTTCCCTCATTTATTAAACTCCAATAATAAAGTTTAAAGGCAAAAACATTAGAAAGAAGAAACAGACACACTTGAAAAGCTTAATATGCTAGCAGGTGATAAATGTGCATTTATATTCTTCATAGAACTGGTTAAAATTCTTTAGGTCTTCTCATTGCCCTCATACTCACGAAGCTAGTCTGGGTTCTCAGTATACAAATTATATTTGCTCTGTACAAAAATGCCTTGGATTTAAACTTTTTTCTGTAGTCTTTAATGCATTTAGGGTGTCTCGTGTTTCTCTGAAGCGGTAACGTGATAAATTCATTCACACAATAACTCTATTGGCTGCTTTGGTGAGATAACGTGACTCAGCCTGGCACCTTCAGGTGCCAAGGTGAAGGACCTTGAAGGGTCCTTCAAGTTAAACAGGGTTAAAAACAAAATAAATAAATTTAGGTATTAAACTCATACTTCGGATAATTATTGATGGAGCAAAATTCCTGAACTTGTGCATGGAATGTTCTCTTTACTACTCTGTCCATCCACTGAAAGCTAACAGCTAAGTGGGGGACTCTTTACGGTCTTGCTTTGTAATTTGAAAAGCAAAGTGAGCACATTTTAAGTACTTTTTAAAGAAGTAATAATCATACCGCTAAAATACGGGAGCCATCCTTTTCAACATAACATGGCCACCATCCTTTCATGGATTTCTGTTCAAAGAGAGAGGAGGTCCTGGGAGCCTTCTGAGAACTGTCTGTCTTGTATTCTGGAATCATGTCTATATTGCACTTCTCTGGAACTTTTGCTGGAATGATTGTTTTATGTAAATCAAGTTCCACAAAGCCTAGGAGATGGATAAAAAAATAAACACTACATAACACAACCAACCATACAGCATAGTGCTTCAACATCAGCCTTTCCTATCTCTAAACAAACAATCAACGTACACATTACATTCTTGTTTGTCTAAGGATGTGAGGCAGGGAAGTGGGACACATCAGGCGGTATTTATGCCCATCTTGCTGCTGTTGATAATTGGACTTAGCAAGCTCTCCTCCCCCTTCTTTAATGCAAGATCACTTGATTTTTAATAGAGGTTTTTTTCCCCACATACGTAAACAGAAGATAACCAAACACAGCAATGTAACACTAATGTAATTTCTGATAGTTAAATGCAAGATTTAGCTAACTTTAATGATGGTTAGAAATCAATTATTTGTTTTCAGATTTTGAGGCGTGTATGGTTTGCAAGTAAACTAAAGACTTTGGAGCTGTCTTAATACAGGGCAGAGAATCTTCTGCGAAGCAATATCTCTACAAAAAGTAGGGATTAATAATGGTGTGAAGTAGATTGCTTAACCTAAATTACGGCCTTATGTCAATACTCTTACTTAGAGTTGAAGTACTCTTGTGTTAAGTAATTTTACTTCACGAAAGCAGCAAAGTAAGTTTTCATGCACATTATCATTTCATGCACTTTGAGATGTGGCTTACCTGAACAAAAAGTATCTTGGTTTACCTGCAAGCAGGCCTTTACTCTGAGTGAATATTCACTTATTCCTTCATAAGCACAAGTAGCCCTGTACTGTGTGGGAAAGTGGGAGCGTATCTGCATGCTCAGTGGCTCACTTTGTAAACACAATCCTTATGCGATAGTTTAAAACTGTTTGGTTTTATCTCTTACTTTTTGAGACAAGAATAATTCTTTTCTTAGAAGTCTTACCCAGATAGTCGTCCAAGGAGAACTTGTCATTATCCCATATTTGAATGATCAGTTTCGGTGGGATTCTGAATTCTGTCTTGTCAAGACTCCAAAAATGTTCCTAAAATTTAAAAAAAAAAACCCCAAGCACCTTTTTAATATTACCTGTGAAAACTCAAAGCTGTGGTCTGTTAGTACAGTTGCGAATTCTGGGGTTGGTGGAAGTACTAAGGATCTAATCCTGCCCTTGCTAAGAGGAGACTGCTCTTGTTGCCAGTGTGTTGTTCCTAGCTTAAAGGCAAAATTGAATCTGTTCACAATAGCAGTTTGAGTATGCAGAACTGAGCCAAACTGTCTCTTTCAATATGTAGGTACAAAATTATCAGACTAATTACAATCTGTATTCTAAGTATTGAAATCTTTAGAAATACTTACCTTTTTGGAAACTACACAGAGTTGCTCTGCTGGGAGATAGTCAAAAGGAAAAACAAATCTCCAGTTAAAGTTCCCTTCACCATCCAATGATCGGTAGTGAACATCGGTTTTCTGCTTATTTTCTTCGTTACCAGGCATCCATCTGAAAATAGAGACAGATGTGTCTCGTGTTTGCTGTGGGGTTACACCGGTGCTGGTTTGTACTGTAAGCATGTCACTAAGTGGTTGCAAACAAGCTGTAAGAGTTGGTCACAGAGTGCTGGAAAGTCTTTACACCCGTTCTCAGTTTGCTTTCAATTTGGCACTGTAAATATGAGCATCGGAACTGAATTTCTGATCTGCTAAGACCAGTACTATATCAGTGGTGAGTTGTTGGCTGGCGTTTTTAATTTCTTTTTTAGGAGAAATTAGATCAATAGCCTAGTAGTATATTTCTCTGATTTCTATTTAATTTTTTACATTAAGACTAGGAAATGTAAAAAGTAAGAATCCAGGTTATGCAGCACCAAAGCTGACCCACTGTCTTTTCAGTTGCTTCCGATCTCAAGAGATGAACTTCTGGGATCTTTCACTGCACATTAACTGGTCATACTTTACCTCATAATACTTCTGTACTTCTCTAAGGTTAGCACTATTTCAGAGGCTGTAGTGTGCACTGACTTGGCTGAACCAAGTCATCTTTGGAACCCATGGTCCAGGCATTCCCAGGACATTCTGAACGTCATTCATTTGTAAGTGTTACATGACAAGGTGCTCCTACCCCTTCACGTAAATGTCACTCATTTCTTCCCCTGTGATGCTCTTTTCATCCAGAAGGACATCTTTGGTGTTCCAGACAATCACCCGCAAGATATACCTATGAGAGAAGATGTTTGGGGAAAGAGAGTTGAATTGCTTTTGTCAGGGCTGCCAGATGGTATGTAGTATATATGTATACTCACTTCTTGGCTTTTCGGGGAGTGATGTTGAAGGGAGGGCCTGGAGGTCCTAAGCTTTTGGGGAAAATGTCAACCCACATCTGGAGCTTTCCCTGTAGCAGTGGAGAAGATGGATGAGGGATGTTTGTTGCATGTAGATTTGTCATGGTAATTCCATGGAACTACGTATTGACATGCTTAGTACTAATTTTAGCCACAGAGCAGAGCTCACTCATGTTACCAATGTCAGAACTTCTACAGACTTCAGACAGGAGCAAGCCCAGTCCCTCATAAGCTTCTTCAAAGGAACAATGCCAAGTATTCAGAAGATGGTGGGGATGTTAATTCCTAGTGAATTTGTGCAAGTGCAAGTTAGGTGCCTAAATAGTTCTCATTCTGTAGGTCCAAGTTTCTGTTCTCTCACAGGTGGTATTAAGTACAGTATCACACATGTGGTTGATAGTTTGCAGCTACTGGCCTACCCAGTGTAGATGATCAGTCCCCTTAACTAGTCTCTGAAGTAAGGCAACCACTGCAGGTTTTATACTTTATTTCCAATGCAAGCCCCTTCATATTTGCAGTTAAGTTTTCTGGTTGTTGCAGAAACTTTCTTAAAAAAACAACCACTGGTGAGTTAGTAAATGCTAGAAAACAAATGTTAGCCTTTGTTCCTCTCTAACAGGGGGGTCCAGTATAAGATTTCGTGTTTAAACTAGAACCTTTGGACTTTGTAGAGAAATCCCCAGTTTGGTCTCCTTTAGTGAATGTAGTTAGAAAGCTCTCGAGCCAGGCTGTCTCCTTTATTGTTAGTGAGGTAAACAACACACATTGCAGTTTATTTCACTAACAAAGTAATAAATAAATCTTTCCCAGTTTTCACTCTATCAGTGTTTAAGGTGTTATTTGGGGGTCTTAAAGGCAAAACATAACTGCATTTTATTGGTTTTAGACTAACCTGCTTTAGTTTCTTAGCCAAGTAATATTACTTTGTAGCCTCTTCCCCCTGAGTCATACCACTCTATTGACAACATGATATAAATCCAGAAATGCTCCATTTCTGCATTCAAGAGACCAGAAATAAACCGGTTCATAGTACCTGGGAGATATTGGGCTGGAAGGTGCTATATAAGGTCCTCGTCTCCACATGTTCAGGTACCAAACCCTGGGTTCTGAGGATATGAAGAGCTAGCCGCTCTTCACCTGGACCAAGATGCTGATGCAAAATTTTGTTAGCTTCTGAAATAAAAGAAATGGAAAAAGAACAGGGGCTCATGAACCAGAATTTAAATTTGAACTTTTTAAACAATTTAAAACCAGTTACTTAAAACTGAGCAGAAAATTGTGCTCAACATTTAAAAAATCAAATTCTTTTTTCTAATTTTCCATAAATAAGTGAAAAATTTTATATTTGTATCAATGTAAAATTAAGACAGAAATATAAAATAAGTGAACAAGCTCACCAGCTTCCTCCAAAGTGTAGTCTCGTCCGCCGTAGTTAATCTTTCTACCATTCTCAGAGAGGACAGGAGGAGCATAGCCTTTAAACCTGGCTACATTTTGCAATAACTGGGTTGGTTTTAGTTGATCACGCCAGGTATTCACACCTGAACTTTTAGGAGAACAACAGAAACACATCCTTAAATTATTCACCATTCAGGGCATTTACACATTATGTAAAACGTATTTATTAAACTAATCCAGAAAGGGCAGCGCTGTAACTGCCTAGATGGAGGCCACTTGAGTTTGATAGAGTGACATAATTTTGTACCGGCTCAAATACCTTCCAAGACAGAGTGCTTTTTTCTTTACACATCAAAATAATTTACGCTAACAGATGCCTTCATATTTATTTCCATGAGTAGGTCAGAAAATTCTGCTAAGTGTGCATTACCTGGACCGAAATAACACACATTACCATATAAAGGGAATATTAAAATGTCGGACATCATGGTTTTTGGTCAAGGCTCTTCTGAAGACTTTGCAGCTTAACTGGGAATTCAGATGATAGAGTGAGCACAACCAATAGCCATGAGAAGCCATACCATTGTTTTTTAACCATATAATTAAGATGAAGGAAGCCCAGATTTTTTACAGAGACTGGGTACTAGATCTTACAGATAAAAATTTTCAATAGACAAAATGACTTACATGCAATACTGCTGTGGGATGCCACAGTGAGATCCATAACGAGAAAGGAATCTGTTCTCAAGATCAATTATGGTTTCACCCACTTTTTCATCACGAGTCAATGTGTCATAGTCATAGACTGAAATTTTCAGATCCTTTTCTTGCGGCAAGAAGCAGCTGAGTTCATACATTCTAAACATAAAAATGTCCAGTTAACGCTCTTGCTCTTTTGAGCAATGCTTTTTCTTTTTAAACTTAACCCACACACACCTTAAAAACCCCACTTTTTGGTTCATTTTTGAGCAATAGCCTTTATAAGATATTAAAGGGATACTTCCAATGCTGATAAATCTAACAGTAGTTACCACTCATGCTCCAATTTCTATTTGCACTTATTAATAATTCTGTTTGTAGTCCTATGGATATTACATCCTTCATTTCTGCAGACTGTATTACTTAGATGTTTTCTGTGCAGCAGCTTGAATTGGGACTGAGAAAGAAACGTGTGTGGCTCTGCCAGCCACTCTGTAAAAAGGATGGTTGTTCAGTCCATAGTTTCCATATGACTAAAAATCTTTAATTTTTTTTTTACCACAATACAAACACAGTTGGAGCCTTAAAAACTACAGTCCAAATGTTTAGCTTCTATGACTAGAAGGGATTATTCTGTCATCTAGCTGTCCTACACAAAATAGACTAGAGTTCTCTCTAATTCTCTGAATTTACTTTCAAGATATGCAGCCTCATGGTCTCTACAGCTGCTGACTCCATTACTCTGGAGGTGAAGTATTCCATGGTTAATTATTCTCTGCATCTTTTTGTTTGTTTGCTTTATTTCTAGTCTAACTTTTCAACTTTGACTTCCAGAATCATTCTGGAAAAACTTGGAATTTTGAAGGTACTGTGTACCTGTAATCACGTCTCTTTGCTGTCTAGTTCTTTGCATAATCTGATCAACTGAAGTCCCATAGCATGTCATTGCAAAGTATGCTTTCCAAATTATAATCCTTCTAGTCCTCCTCTCCTAAATTTCTAATTTATCAAAATCCTCCTCTAACTCTGGACACCAAACCAGACCCAGAATTTCATTAGTAATTATAAAGATGATGCAACCTCTCTATTACTAATTAGCATTCTTCTGTTACAGTATTTCAAAGAAATCATTAGCCTTTGAAGGAAAGACCAGTGTACTGGGAATACATGTTAAGCTGGTTACTCATTGAGACGTATGAGTAGTTTTCAGAGTTAAAACTTTCTCTGTATTCTATAAGCATGTTTTGTTATTCTTGTATGCATAACACAGGGTGGTTTTAAGATATATAAATTGTTTGAATTTGTGCAATTTACCCATGTGATACAGAAAATCTATAGGCTAGCCAAACACATGTGTTGTCCAAGGTTCTCAAAAGGAAACGCCTTATGCAACTTTATTCACAATTAATTGTCAGTATATAACTATAAATATGAGCATTGGATATTTAAAAAAATGGTTTATCTTAAAAAATAGGAAAACATTCTAAAATATAATAAATTGGAAATACAAAAAAGTTTCTTACCTGCCAAAAATTGGGTTGAGAGTATTAGGGACATAATTATCTCTGTCTTCAATTACTTTTTTACTTAGGGATATTTTTATATAAGGATCACACTATTTAAAATAAGAAAAAAATATTAAGAAATAGTTTTCAAGACTAACTTTATTTAAAATATACTACAGCAGATTTAGCTCACAGACATTCCAAAAGCAAAATGTCTCACCAGCCCATTATTATCCTGGGGTTGAAGCTGCAAAGCTCGAACAATATAAATTCGCACAATACACTCCTGAGGCCCACTGTCTGGTAACTCACGGAACTGGCGAGGAGGAGCCGGAATAGAGGGATCGTCAGGTAATGCATAGATTTTAAAGGATCCCTAAAAAATGATATAAAGAATCAGTCAAGATAAATATAGAAAAGTCACTCTGCTAGGTTTGTTTTTTCTTATTTATCCTATACATACACACTCAGTTTTATAGAGGAAGAGCAAAAGTATAGGCAGATCCACAGTCACTTAGAAGTCTTGTGTTTTACTTTAGAGGGTTTTGGATAAGACTTACTACAAAGGCAAGGTTATATCGTTAGCCGATTTACATCAATACAGTTCTTTGATTTCAACACAATTACTCAGTTTGTTCCAGCTGAGAATATGTAACACACACTTCACATTTGTTTCCCTCTCCAAAAGCACCATTTAATGTTTGGAATTTTTTTCTTTACATACAATGTTAACATTATTGTAATCTTTGAAAGTCATAGACAGCATCACAGAAATAGTACAAAATACCATTTCCAAATTAATTCTAAAAATGTGTTTCGTTCAGAACATCTGCAGGTGAAATTTTAGCCCTGTTCAAGAGGTTATCTGGGAAGGTTCTGTTGCACAGGTACCAGGGAAGGTACTCCACAGATACCAGGAATGGTATCACATTAGCAGGAATGAGATTTTTTCTCAATTAACATGTATCACATTTAGTGTGAGCAATGTGTAGCTGCACCTTCCTTGAAAAAGAAGGGCCTATACCTAAGCAGTTATGAGCATCTGTTGCCCCTGTAACGCCCGCATCCATACTTAAACTGAAATGCTTGCACATAGACTTACTTTAATGATAACTACTGTCGTGGTTTATATACAAAAGACTGTATCTAGCGTTTGGTTATTGCCCATTATTTGAAATTTACCTTGAATTCCCCAGCCACTGACGGATCATCACTGTCCTCAGATTTGCCTCTGTATAGTTTAAATGTATCACAGAAGTCTGTTAAGCTATTAAATTCAGGTACTTTTTCCAATTCACAGTCGTACACCTTAAAAAAAGAAAAGAAAAAGGAAAATGAAAAAAGTGCAGTTTAGAAATTATCATACATACCAACTCCACCATTGTGGCATTGCAAAGTGTTTGATGGAATATCATAAGGAACCAAAGCATTTGGAACTATATTTTTACATCAAAGTGGAAGCAAATGCAATGTTTGGAGAACATGCTATCAAGCTTCATTTAGGCCTTGTTAAAAACAGAGTAAATAGCATTTCACAAGCTTATCTTTACTTTCTTCTTTAGGTGTATTATATGAGAAATGAAAGTGGTCTGGGTTCAACTTTTAACCAACAGACAGTAAAAGTACCAAGCCTGTGCGTTCATACTTTCTCAATGTGTAAGTTTATTTAGGATCTGCCTGGCACCCAAAGAAGTCAAGAGTTAAATTCCATTTGACTGAAGGTTAGATTAAACTGAATACATCTCTTAATAAGTGTAGTTAGATAGAAAAGAAGCAGAGATATCTTTTCTTAAAACCTTCATTTCATCACGTGAATTAGTACTGGAAATTTACAGAAAACCATGTACAGTTAAGTTTTGAAGAGCATTTAAAAAAACAAAGGGCCCAGCTCTGACCAGGTTTTGGGCCTATAAGCACTGAGATATGTTAATTTACGTTATCCCGAGCAATACCTTTAAAGTGTCATATCCTTTTTTAATATACTGTCCACATTTTTCTTGTTCTCCTACTGAAGCATAATATTTGCTCCACCAGTCAACAATTTCTTCCTCCTTAGAGAAAAGTGAATAAAGAGTCTTTTATTGGGAGCTAAAGCCTCTTTTATACCATGCTGTACAGCAGAAACAATGAACAGTTAAGCATATTAAAAGGTAGTATACTCTAAAACTTATTATCAGTAAAGTAATATTAAAGGTTCATCTGAAAAAGAATTAGAATGTAAATATTAAGGTGGAATTTCTCTTACCCAGGTTTAAGTAGCCTGGAGAAGAGAAGGCTCCAGGGAGACCTTATTGCGGCCTTCCAGTGCTTAAAGGGGGCTTATAAGAAAGATGGGGACAAGCTTTTTAACAGGGCCTGTTGCGATAGGACTACGGGTAATGGTTTTAAACTAAAAGAGGGTAGATTTAGACTAGCTATAAGGAGGAAACTTTTTACAATGAGAGTGCTAAAGCACTGGCCCAGGTTGCCCAGAGAGGTGGTCAATGCCCCATCCCTGGAAACGCTCCAGGTCAGGTTGGACAGGGCTCTGAGCAACCTGATCTAGCTGAAGATGTCCCTGCTCATGGCAGAGGGGTTGGACTCGATCTTTAGAGGTCCCTTCCCACCCAAACTATTCTGTGATTCTGTGATTCTGTCTATAATCCAGCTGCATTGATAGTCAACAGCCAGCGATCTCCAAGCAAGCAATTAATTCCTGGTATCTAGATACCTATCTCAAAGGACTGGTTTCAGGAGGTGTGTGCATTGCTCCCCTCCATCTTCCGGGGTGCAGCACAGCCTAGCCACCTGAGTTCTACGTTACTTAAGTCAGAGGAAGTGAATATACACTTAGCCGGTGCAGTCATTGTTTCAGCTGTTAAGGAAAGACCCCATCATACCTGGTACTCACTACAGGAACTGCATGACTATAAAAACTACAGTGAACACATTGAAAATTGTTTCCTGAGGGATAAACGTGCTAGTTTGCTTTCAGCATTCCCATTTCAAAACTGTTGCTGGGACAGACCTGTAACTGCTCTAACCATTTATCATTCCATTAAAACCAGTGGAGATTGTCTGTATCGTGACAGAATCTTGCAGCTGGAGATCAACCTTAATGTTTACCAAGTGCAGTTGAGAAGAAGGAGCAGTGAGTCTTCCTCTCTTAAAAATAATACTTCAATAAGCCTCATGAAACCCTAGATGCTAGCAATCTCTACATTCCACTAAGGCTATTTCTGTGGGGTTTTTTTACATTTTTACTTAGTTAAGCCTGATAATCACTTTGTTCAACAGAGTGCTATTTTCTGTATTTATTGATAGGGATTGCATAATATAATTATTTGCCCCCGAAAACATACTTCAATTGGTAATGAATAGTATTCATTCACTGTGTAAATTTGAAAAAAATCTTTAATACTGTTTGGATTTAAAGAGAGTCTTAAAGGATTATATAGATCACTAAATGTGAGGGTTTGGTGTTATTTTTAATATCTAGGGGTTAATATTGCAGTCTTACATATTTTTCCTAAATTTACCATTTTATAAATTGGTTGTAGATTTTATGTCAAACATTTTCAGAGATTACTTTTCTCATCCATATGCTTAAAATTCTAATTTAGGAGGCAGTATGATATACTGATTTTCAGTTGGAGATCTCATTTGCAAGAAAGCAATGCATATATTTTTAAAAGTAGTATACATTACCTTTTCTGTAAGCTGCTCATGAGGATCAATTCATAAAAAAGAGCAAAATAAAAGCAAGGGTAAGGATATGATTTGTAGAATTTTATACAGTTAAATAGGCTTTAAAAGTTAATGATTTTGTATATAGTATGTGTGTAAAGTAAGTTTCTAACATCAATAGTTTATAAATTCTTTTGAAGCATATTCAGACACCATGTATTTTAACTTTTTTTTTTTTTTGCAGCTGTCAGTATGTCCTGCATATTAAACTGGAGCATATATATAAATTTTAAAAAGCAAGATTTCAGGACTGTATGACGTTATCACCCTGTGCTTTGTTCTTCACATAAAAAAGCAAAACTGAGAGAAACTTGGTTTTCTTATTGTGTCATTGCAGCGTTATACTCTGGATTCTGTTTATTGATTTCCGCAGTAGCCTCATTCCCTGCCTTCGTCTATGGTTGCAGAGAGCACTGGGTCTGATTTATTTCAGATGAAAAACGTTTTTAAGAGCACTTACAAAACTGAATCTATTCCAGAGATTCTTTTCCAAACAAATTTCACATACATAAGATTCATGTGATTTTTTTTTTCACTTTTTGAATATTTACTTCTTTATAAAACAATTTACTAATGCTCAACAGCCTTCTCCCTTTTCCTTGTCCTATCGTTTTTCAATTGTTTACAGGCTGTGGATTTTCAGGAGTCTGAAAAAAAATGTGAAGAATTATAATATACAGTAACAACCATTATATGTGTCTCTAGAGTTATCCTTATAAGTCTAATAACAATCTGCACAATCCAAAATGCTTTACCTGTTAAATCATAGATAGCGTAATTATGACCAGATAGTCCACTAAGAGCAAGCATCATGCATCCCATTTGGAAGCTATGATTGGCAAGTGTGATTTGTGCTAGTGTTTATATATCATAGCTTGTGTTTTAATTTAAAGGCATAATCCATAATTTTTTGCGCAAAGCAGAAGAAATATGCAAAACATTTTATGAGTACAAGCCAAATGTATCAATAGGTCAGAACATCACTCTGGTATATCATACTAATTTACTCCCATTTCTATTCTGTAAGTAATTAGCTTGCTGGGATGTTCAGATCTGCTGTATTTTAGTGGTCTTGTCTAACTTCAAATCAGAAATACAGCATAATTTTTTTCAGATTTGCATGGGACTGTCAGATTTTCTGTAGGCAATTGGAGTGATTTATTCTCAGAAACCATATCATTACTGCTTTGCAAAACTTACAGGCAGAATTCATGAGGTAATTTTGAATACTTTGCCATATTTAAATTTGACTCTTTAAACACAATGTTTAAACATAATGTTTGGAATGTTGACAACATAAAGGGTAGCTTGCATAACTGTGGAGTAATAATTTAAACTCCCAATTTAGAGCCTTTTCACATAATATATTGTGTAGAACTCTGAATCTTTCATCACAGCATACTGTTGGAAGAGCTTAAATTGGAGGGGTGTTGGTTTTTTGTTTATTTGTTTTCCCCTTGATATACCTTCAAATGTCTCTTCAAATAATGAACTTTGTAGCTTTAGGAAGAAGAGGTTAAGAAAAAAAATCAAAACCTTAAGACCTTCTTTAAAAATTCCCAAAGCAAATACCGACTCTTCAATATTTGGAAATATTATTGTTACCAAAACTGGTAAGCAGCATGTGCTCACAGAATGCCAAAACACAGAAAATGCCATATGATAAATTTGAGATTTTGGAGTGAAATATTCACAAGGTAAAGAACACGTAATGGTTACTGTTCTTTTTTTAACGTGATTCCACTATAGATTGTTATACATTAAGTTTTCAAGATACTAACACTGAACTATTAGCTTTTTGAATATCTTGAGATTCTGGAAAAAAAAATAAAGAGATATAGTGGATCTCTAGAAAAGTCAGAATTTTATTTACTGCAGACTTGTTTTATTCTCCAGAAAGTAGAATTTTAAACAAAGTTTAAGTATTAATAGCATGGTTAAATAACTCTTGTTGATTTTTGTGCTTTTAGTCCAAACAAGCTGACATACAAAAAAAGTTTTTAATAATTCATACATATTGTATACACCTACTAAGACTTTCAGAAGAAGGATGCCTTAATATTATGAACTAATCATACTAGACTTATGAGCATCATCTCCAAAATCTCTCTGTGAAATAATTGCCAAGAGAACTACAGCCTCATGACCACGTCACATGAGCATTCTTCCCCCATTCGACCCCGTTCTGGTACATACATACATGCACTGTTGTTGGAGAAGCCATTTTGCTGAGTGCTGTTGACATACTGCTTAAACACTGGAAATTGGAATGTAATTGATGAAATTTTGGCATTTTGTGTCCTCATGGTGTTGTCTGCATATCACTTACACTTTGCACAGTTGTACTTATTTCACTTTGAATTGTTTTGAATATTCTTTCCTTTCTCATATGGATGCTATCACTGTACCTAGTGTTATAATATATTTGTTTTGGGTGATGTCAAACTCTAAAAGAAATTGGTCTTCACCTTATATAGCATTTAAAATTTTCCCTTTTATAGTTGAAATCAAATACACAAATTCAATCAATTTTGCCAGTGGGTTCAAAGTGCTGTCTTCTTTATTTTTTTTATCCTCTTTTCTTAAATTTTTAAGGAAGTAAAAATTATCTGTCCCAGCTATAAAGCATCTATATTAGAACAGAAGGCCTTATTCAGATAAAAGTTAGAAACTGTCTAAATGAAATATTAAGGACAATTTACATGTATGATGAAAGTAAATAGAAGAACATGGTCTGTGAGGGTCTGAATATAATGACATTAAGATACAGAAGAAGAAATGAAGGAAGAACTATGCAATCAATAACATACTCAAACAGGAGTGAGAGTTCAAAAGTTTAAATTCAGTAGTATTTACTTTGGGACCTCTGTAACAATATAAAAAACTCTGCATTTTTGAAAAATCAAGGTTGTAGATTAAGAGCCTGAAAAATTACTATATTAAAGGGCATAACTTTTGTGCTTCCTTTAAAATAACAGGCCATCAGAAATTTTTATGAAAAAACCTTCTAGGTAAGGGGAACATTTTACAGTCCTAAAATAATTGAAAATTTTTCCTTGAAAATTGTCTGGAATTTGTTTTCACTCATGTTTCAACTCAAGAGTAAAATTCTGCAAGCTAAATTATTTTTTACCTGGAAAATAAAATGGTATTGTGGTGGTCAGAGCAGTAGAGAGATTTACAAGGCACAACAGAAAAGGAAAGAAAAGAGGTGTTCGTGCAGAAAAAATTGTTTTGGTTGTATCAGTTTTGGATGATTTCATGGTAAGAGAGGCAAAGCTATGACTGTGATAAAATGAACAGCTGAAGGTCTGGGTTACCATGGCTTTGATTCTGTACCCTTTGGTTACGTACAAAGCCTACACCTACTTCTAGCTCCTTTATTTAGAACTGCTCAGTCTGTGCAAGATCAGGCTGCTGCTGTAACTATCACCACTGGACAACTGGGTAATGTTCTACCATATGCTTTCAGTAGCTATTGAACAAATGAACTCATTCTTAAGCAACTGGGTGAAATTTACCATGCACAAAAAGCTATAGTTTGATGTTTACTATATGAAAACAGAGGTTAAAATGATTAACATACTTTCTTTGCTTTCCTGTCACAAAGTAACTTTGTTCCATCTGGCTTTCCAGAAGGTTGCATATGTTTCTGACATATTTGCTGTCTAGATAGTTTCTCAGAAATCACAGATCTGAAGAAGAAAGTCCAGCATCAAATTTCAAAGATTACCTGAGCTGCTAGCAGTGGCTGTGTGTCTTCCATTTCAATTACTGTATCCTGGCGAGGTGCAGCAGAGAGTAGACTAACTGTAAGCCAAAGATTGTATTAAGGCAATATGGTGTAGAAAAAATATCTTACTAAACATTTCCATCAGATTTGAAATCCAAACAGTTACAGAAGATGTAAAATAATTCATTGGCTGTATGTTTGAGCCTCTAAAGAAAGCAGTTAGTTGCCATTTTTTGCTAAAAATACACAATATCTTTTTGTTCAGGATATGCAAGCGTTTGTCAGATATTTAGAATTAAAAAAAGAGTAAAACTTGGAAAAAGGAGAGAGGAAAATGTCAGCATTGTATTCAGAGAATTCTTGCTGGAATACTGGATCATTAATTTGGTACTTGGTGCAGGGGTGATCTACAGGGAGTTAAATTCCAAGTTGATACTAAGGACAAACTTCAGGGAACCAGTACACTCAGTCTGAGAGTGGACTTGCCTTTGTACTGTGCTCTTTTATACTCCACAGAATATTGCACTAATTAATACTGAGTTAGATTTTTTTTTCTTTCAGATAACATTATCTCCAAATACGTACACAACATGAGATGGCTATTCATCAGTACACTATGAAGAGTAAACACCGAAGACAGGTTATTCTAGCATCTCATAAGAAAGTAGAACTTTTCATTTTCCAGCTATCTACCTTTCAGTTGTGGTGCAATGTCTTCTTTAGTAGCGTAGGGGTCACAGCGAAAGCTTTCCAATAAATCAATAGTACACTGTCCCACGATGGGCTTCCGTCCAAATGGTCTGTGGTCTATTACTTTAATAACAAGAGATGGACTGTATAACTCCTCTTTTGGCAAAAGCTAAAAATGAAAGGTTAGAGTCTGTTTATAATGCAAACAGAAGGAAAATGAAGAATAAAGTTTTCCCCCCTAAATTAGAGCTGTTACTTCATTTATTTAATATTGAAAAACTATGTTCTGTGGCTATATGGTGAATGAAAATTTCTAACCTTATATTATGATTCACTAGAAGTCAGTAAGAATAATTTTAATTGCCTCAAATCTTGAATTTTCTTGACTCTTGCACAGCTTCCATCCCAGCAGTAGGAAAGTAGCTACACAGCTACAGGTAAATCGATACCTTTTCAAATAAATGTATATATACTGCACTGCATTGTGCATATAAAATTGTATAATTTATCAACAACTGTACAGACGTGTTTACATGACCTTTGTTAGAATTTTCAGGCTCAGTAAATTGCTTATGTTAAGTCAAAAAAAGGATGTGCAAGTTTTTCTGTTCATTCTCACATAACAAATCCTTGACCTTTAAAAGTATGGGATAACTCATTTAGGTATAGATAGCTGGTGTATAGTTTTTTGCCACGTACAACTTTCATGAAGAGAACAGAAGATGGAAAATTTGGTGTCTTTTTGAGGTTTTTGATCACCACAGATTCCACCATTTCACCCCCACATTCCACAATGAGACTTGGAGACATAACAGGTGCCAGTTGGTAGTTTTTCATGTTCCGCAATCCCCAAGCCAGAATCTGTAAAATAAAATCCAATATAAGCAAAAATGGGAGAGATATCAATATGCTTAATATGATACACAAAAAGTAGGAATGAAGAAATGAAGTCTTTTCAATAATAAAACCTGACTGGCAAAATATTTCAAGGTTGTTCTAGGAAAGGTAATGGAAAAAGAAAAGGAAACTCAAAAATACTTGAAGAAAAAAATGCCCCATATTTCCTACTGTGCAACACATGCTAGCAAATACACAAACTTAGTATGTAGAGGATGAGATGACTGGATTTGTATTCAGTTGGTTTCAGAATAAACTATACCTCAACAGCAGTGAGTTGAACTACTGGTCTGATTCCTTGAGGAACCATGTAAAGCTTTGGTGCTCTTTGTGATGGAAGAATTGGAAGGTTGGTGCCACCCTATTAATAAGCAAACATGAGTATTAGTTTCTCTCATCTTCCGTAAATGAAATACCTTGCAAGTATTAAAACAATTCTTCACATTATGACTCACTGTGAAAGGATATATAATATATCATATTATATTGTATACACACACACACAATATATATATAAGAAATATATACCTTGTCCCTCAAAATAAGTTCTGCAGCAAAAAGAATGTCTCCACTAGCTTTGCCATTATTTGTTATGGGATACCAGAGCAGTTTTGGTGTGATGTCCTCTTCTGGGATTAACTTGACCATGGGGGAACAAACACTTCTTCCAAGGAATTCATCTTTACCCTGCAAGTGAAACAGGCAATCATAGCCATTAATGTTATTCTCAATTAATATAAATAAATAAAAAAAGCAATCAGGGTAAAAAGCATTCACCTACCACTTGGTCACTGTCAAAAAGTTCAATAACAACATTAGGTGGGTTTTGTGCTACTGTCTGTGGGTCCCCATAGATCTCAATTTCATTAAATATGAGAGTTTGGTCCCATGTAGGATTTAGAGTCGAATGAATTATCTCAGTTGTTTTGCTTTGATGGAGGAAAGAAACATGAGCATACGGATCTGAAATATCATACAAAGATTAAAAGCATATAGTTACAGGCAAACAAAACCCCATAAAGATATAAGGCACACAAGCACAATTTTTATCAAATATAGTATGTTATTTTTCTTTTGTCATTACCAGTTCTGTAAGCCAGTCTACATAAAACAAAAGCCCACACATACACATAATTTACATTTAATAGAGCAAATTCCATTTGATTACTAAATAGCTTCCTTTTTACAAGTCTTGATTAAGAGACTAATAAATGAAAATGGTAAAACAACTTTCAAATCAGAAAGAGAAGCTGAAAATTAAAATGAAACACTGGCTATATTAATCGCCTCTTAAATATTGTCTGTAGAAGCTTTTTTTTTTATTGGTATACAACTGTACAGCCTCATAAATAATACAAAGAAATCATTCTAGTTCTGACTAGTTGCCAACCAACAAATTCTCCCAGGCTGTATTGCTCAGATCAAGCTTTGGTTTCAAACATGCTTATTTATAGTAATCTCTTCTTGTGAAACAGCTGAATGATTAAAGTGGTCTAGGCCCAGCGTTTGGCAGGTCTTTAAATCATCAAGAGCTCTGTAGAAGGTATCTGATGATGGTCATTAACATTTCCTGTACAAATTGCCATTACTAAGGACTAGAGGCTATTTTAAAGGTTATCTTTAGGTCAGTTTCAACAGCTTCTGGCTAGATACCTGATCAGAGTTTTACAAAATTTGACTAACTCTTCAAACTAGTTTTAATGGAAAATTAAATGTAGATATGCTAGTTTATATATGTCTTCGTCTGAGGTACGTATCTTGAATTCTACATATGCAAATTAGAGACACATTGTTGCTTTGTATTGCTATTAAGTGCTGCATATTGAAATAAGACCAAGGATGCACAGGCAGCTGTAAAAAAACCCCTCATTTCAGGAAACAGCACTAAAATATCTATAGCTCTGTATCTTCTGTAACGAATTAACAAATGCATTACACTTACTCAATTATTAATTAAACCAGGGAGAAAAAGAAGGATGCAAATGGAGATTGATGGGGAATGAATATTCTAAGCTGCACATTTCATCTTTATCTTTGGCTGAACTTATTTAAAGGAAGTGTAAAGTCATACTCTTACAGAATCTAATTTCAATTTGTTCTCTGTCTTCCCAGTGGAATTTTAACTCTAATTAGCAAAAATTAAATACTTAATAACCTGAGTATTGAATTAGTCTGACTACAAAGATGCCAAATGGCTACAACACTGTTGGAATACCTAAGAGCTGGAAATAATGGGCAACAGGTACACTTGTATAAACAAACAAAATCCGTGCTTATTAGTAAGGCACAGTGTAGTTTTCTACAAGTTCATCTCAGTAGTCAATTAATATAAAATACTGAACACTGAGAGGCAGCTGGTGACATAACAGCCATACAGCTTTCTTCATCCTTGCTTTTGTGCGAGCTTCCTCCAGCCCAGCTTAGGAACTATATGTAGGCTCTAGTTAGAAGGAGAAGCTAAGGCATAGGGAAGGGATTGGTCATGGGAAATTCAGACTTTATTTGAATTCCCATTCCCTCACTGAGAATTCATTGGCAGCAGGTGCTGCGCATTCAGAGCACTTCTTTTTTAGCAGCTTCTGGGCAGTACTAACGAAATCTGGATCATACCGTAATGAAGCTGAGACTTCCTTTATGGCATGGTTTCAGTAGCTGGGACCTATGCACAAAACTTAAGCATTTTAGATATTCTGTAGCTAAATCAAGTTACTACTTTGTTGCAGAAGTGGGTTTTCTGCACCCAGGATTAGCAGAATTTTTCCATACCTGAAAAACTGTCTTTGTCTAAAGCCATGAGATTTCTTGCCTGGTAGACATAACAGCGAAGGTGGTAAGTATATACTCCTGTATCAAAAAAATAAAAAAAAGTTCAACTGCATTATAAAGGCTTCTTTTCTGTATTGAAGGTATTTTGGGTTTATAAAAATGCCTTATGCATTTTAACTCAAGCACAAGCACTGTAGTAACATTTCTGCTTTTCTTTTCTAGTGACAAGTGTACTAATACCAATGAGCTAGCACCTGAGAACATTTGTTCTAACACAACTCAATGCAGAAATGAAAGATACCCACTAGTATTATTTGGACTTTCTTCACCATATGATCATCTGAAAATCCTTCTATTAAAAAATTCCTGTTTGAAACAGTGTGATAATCTAGCTCCTCTGAAGAGAATCAAGAAGTGGGCATACCTGTGCTTAATTTACGTATTCACTATAGCACTTGCAGGGACTGGGAGTTTCACATTTTTAGCTATTAAGTCTAGAAAAAATATTCCAATTGCAACTCTGTCTCTTTGGCTAAGATTAAATTAAAAAAAAAAAAAATCACTGCAGGCAAAGTGGAATAGCTTGGAAGGAAGACGCAAGAAAGGCTCAAACCCAAGACAGCATGGGGGTAAGTTACTACAGCTTTTCTTGAGAAGATGTCGGCTCTAACCCTTTCAGCCCTTGGAAAAATCTGAGCCGCTTATAGCCTCAATGAGCTGAAACCTCTGAACTCTGGCCACTTCCCTCCTATTGTGGTCATTATTTAAAAGAAGCAGCAATAATCTTCTTCTGAAAGACAAGATTAAAGATTTAGGCACCCATTCCCAGCCAGGAGATCAAGTTCTGTGGAGTCCAAATAAAAACAAGCGTTCCAGTCAGAGACCCTCAAAAAGGTGTCTTAGGAGCGGATAGGATTGGCGTCTATTCCTATTAACTAACACTGGTGGCTCCCATCTCAGCATCCCTGCTTTTGTGAATCCCATTACAGTGATTCCAAGGCATTTAAAGACAATCTAGGTTGGCAAAGTTACAGTTTCGTTCACGCTGTTGGCTCAACTACATGGTCCTGTCGCTTCCTCTGGGTCAGGCATTAGTCTGACCCTGCACTGAGCTGGTTAAGTGAGCTAAACCAGCAAAAAATTAACTGTGCATATCTCTCTGCTGGCTTAGCTCCCTGCATTGCTATGGAGGGACACTAATGCTAAAACTGCATTTAAGACAGCCTAAAATTCAGGTGCTGCAATAATTAGCTTTAGAATTCCTGTTCCATACAAGTTTTAAAAATGTCTGGTTGACAGTGGACTGAAGTAACAAAATTACTAACTCTAACTTTTCTTTTAGTAGCCTAAGTAGGGCCCAATCAAGGATCAGATGGTAATTATAACAGAAGGTGTATAAACCTAGATGTAAAACACAAAGAATGACAGTTCTGTTTGAGACCAGGGAGAAACAGCCATGATTTATAAGAAAGGAATTGTTAAAGAACCTACTGTCAAAGTAGCAGGAAACAAGTGGTGTATTGGCACCAAACACCTTTGTAGCTGACTCCTTAGTTTTGTCTGAACTCTTCCCTTCTCCGTCGTCGACACTATTGTCTGCTCCCTGAAGTTATATATAGAAAAAAAAAGTTACTGCATATTTACAAACATAGAAGGAACCTGATAAAAGCGGACTGTGTGGGGGAATATACAGGTTTCAGTCTGTTCTCCAGGACAAGGAGAAATTTACTTTAAAAGACGTTTACTCATGTCTGAAGAGAATTTCTTGTTGCCATCGAAGTTGTGCAGAAATCAGATCCAGTGATCTCATCTTACTTTCCAGGATGTCGTATTTCTGGAGATACACTAGCTACCTGTCAGCTCTTACTGAAGGAGAGGTTGTAGGTCTTCTACACTGTGCTGTTGTGGAGAACTGCTCTAAGGCTTTATCCTACCATTAGCCCAGGAAGCATAGTCAAAAGAGAAACTGAAACCGGAATTTTTAAGCTCTATGGAACCAAATTAAGTGGAGAAAGAAAATGCTATCAATGAATCATGGGTCATCATTTGGTGCAGAAAAGAGAAACAAACCAAGAAAAGAAGCAAACTTTTGTTAATGCTATACAATCAGACTGAGAATCATTATTTTAGAAAAACAAAGTAGCCTTCTCTCATTATTTGCTCCAATTTGTTTTTTGGTAAATAGAGCTTATCTGTGAAGCTGTGTTTACCTGAGAATTTAAGGAATAATTCCATTTTGATAATCTATTTGTGACATATGACATTTTGGCTTCTCCAATACTTTGCTATCCTTTCTCGTGTTTGGTTGTTTTTACACGCAAATATTTATCAGGGGCAGTTATTTCAGTGCCTGTTGTTTCTTGTGCTGATGTTAATACATCTAAATTATGTGCATGATAAGCTTGAGCTATCTTTCCACTTTACTTACAGAAGGCTCATCTAGTAATTTGGCCTTTTGCTCTAAACCTCACGTAATGTAATAATAAAAAGAATTTGAAAAATAAAGTAATAAGCATGTTATGCAAGAGCCTCTACTCCAACTTTAATGGTCCCTTTCAGACTTTGAACCATTTAAACAATATACACTGTATTAGTTCCTCAGTTACATATCAATCTAACAATTCAGGGACTAAAATAACTGATATACTTAATTGTTTATTTACTGTAAATTAACAGATTGAACTTTTACAGACTTTTTTTGATAATCTGTCCCTTACCAAAGCACCTTCAAGTTTAAAGATAGCTGCTGCACCATGTGTCTCTGAGGGAGCCATTTTTCGTCTCCATCGTCTTCGACGGAAAGTATCAGAACTGCGTTGTTTCCAGTGAAATTTCCAGCCAATCAAAGAAGCATATTCCCATCCTTCTTGATCTTCATAGGATGACACTCCCTGGAAGACATAATTCCTTGTTATCCACAGTGTTGTATCAATGTAATGAAAAAAACTGGCACTTGCTCTGGTAGGTATAATAATCCCCTCATAAACCCCATCTGGAAATATCAATTTACAAAAAGACAAAAAAATATAATGAAATATAATGAAAACACACAAGGTTGTTCTAGATTTTTTTGTTTGGTATTAAATTTTTCCTTTATTCAGGAAATGAGTAATCTTATGCGGATTTTAAAAAAACCCACAACCTCAGTCTGTTACAACGTCCAAATCTCTGACTGCATCTCTCTTCTGCTTACCCTTCCTGCTGTTACTGTTTGAGCTGGATCCCTCTTACGCTTCCGCACCAGCCTTCGTCGTCGGTGCGTATGGTACATTTTCTCTGCAGCAACCCATGACTTTGGTTTAGTGTCTGGAGGAATAGTAATTCCATACTCCCATCCTAAAACAGAATTGATTAGTTGGTATATTTCCAGAAACAGAAGCAAGGCACGAAGAAGAAAAGCATGGGAAGTACGAGTTATTGTACCTACAGGGGATGAAGCTTTAGTCACCCTGAATGCCCAATAGCTAGCAGGCAACTGATGACATTTTATGATGATGCTATGTTATGATATATATGACAATAAAAATCTCAACATTAAAACATTTATAATACATTTCAAGGTCTTTTCTTTGCATTCTTGTCTTTTCAAATGTTAGGTGTATTGATACCACATTTTCATACTCTACCACAGGGAAAACTCATCCTTAATTTTAAATAGGAGTGGAATGTCCTGTGTACTCTTGCAACTCCAGAAGCTTGGCTTTTACAGGAACACCAACTATTTGAACTCTGATCATAAAGCTTTAAGAATTGTTAAACCTGTAACTGTATTTTGGCTCTACGTATTATAATTCAGTTGCCAGGTTATAAAATGTTAGTAAATTGTCGTTTGCATTAGCCTTCAGTTTTTTTTAATTTATCCAAGCTTTTGGCTCAAAATTGTCACCTGTTGCTGCAGTTAAGACCAATGTACAGCTTCTTAGATTATGTGATTCTCTCTCTAGTAGGCACTTATAAATGCATTTATTACATACACGGTCCCTTTTGATCCAAGAAAGGCTCAATGAGAACAGTGAGTTTGATGGAACAGTGATTAAAATGGAAATAGAAACAGATGCAGAAGTGAACACTTTCTCAATGTCATTTTATCTGATTGCTTAACAACTGCTATGCAAATATTTCCTTGACATTTTTCCATAGGACAGCCACTGTCATACTCAGGACATTGCTACAATCTTGACATGCATCCTTCTTCACTGTAGACTATGATACATTGTCCTTATAATCAGCAGATAAACAGTAAATCTTACCGTGCTCATCCACTGCTCTATTTAAATCAGATTTCCAAGCATCATCTTCCCACATCCATCCAAGAGGACATGTGAACTCACGTGGTGGTGGAGCTTTTTCTCCATTCTTTTATGTAGGGAAAACATAACAGTTCTGTGCATTAATAGATTAAATACATTGTGCAGCAAATCCTAGAACTCTTTCGCTTAAACCTTGACTTATCCAGTGAAAAATGTGTCTCACCACATCTGTGTAACCTTCTTCAGCTGCTTTCCATTCCCCTCCAGGATAGCGACTCTCATTTTCATATACTTCATCAGTAAACTCAGTATGACCAGCATCAGCTTCAGTCAACAAACTGCAAGTCCAAAGCAAATATACTACTAAACCAAATATATTTCAGTTAGCTACAGAGACTATATAGAAACAACGTACAGAATGTGCACACGTGCTGGAATTCTGGATTGTACATTTTTCTGAAGTTCTATTTATTAATAGAGTACAGTATAGCCCTCATCTATATGAGGGTTACTTATTTCCTTGGAATGTCTTCCTAAAACTGAAGCAATTCCAGTAATAATAAGCGATAGGAGGAACATTACTCATGAGTGACTACCAGCAGTATTTTAACCGCTGTGTTATTCAGGATCTGCTTTCAACACTTTCTCTTGGAAAAAGAAAAAACATATATTTAAGTGTAGGAAAACCCAGACTGCACATGACAGTTATATGTATCTCTGATTTTTATATATCTAGCTACGCACTAAAATTTGGCATTGTACTTAATTTTGTTCCCCTTTATGCTGTTGATGAGGCAAGTAATCAGTTGGTTAATATTTTTCTAACTTGCAAGTACAAGAAATAAAGAGAACATTAAATCAGACAAAATAGCCTTGATTTCCACTTGTGATTAACTGTGATTCAGAAAGCACTGACTTATGTTCTAAAATGCCATCTGCTGGTCAAATAAAGCCATGCAGATTATTTTCTAATAAAAGCAGATGCAAGGCATAAACATCCTTATGCATGTTAACAGTAGGGGTTTTTTTCCCATTATCTGAGAAAATATCTCCGTGTCTGTTATTGCTTTTCTTCATGTCAGATTATTCATTGAAATAAAAATTATTCATTGAATATGAAAATAAACACACCCATTCATACCTATAAACTGATACGATTTTAAAGCGGATCAACTCATAGCACATTTTTCCTGCACTGTTTTTCTATAGAAGATCTAGCTATCTACGGTTCGTGTCTGAAACCATCACAGCAGGATCTGAGAACCTCACACAGACACAAGTGATCCTCACAGTAGCTTTCTAGGACAGGAAAACTATTATTATTCCTTTTTTAAAGATGAGGCACTGAGGCAGAATATAAGCAATACGCCCATCATCACATGGGCACTTCTAAACTGTAAGCTGGTTCCTAGGAAATGAATGCATTCTTTCCATTGTATGTTTTATTTTGCTTTTTAAAAAAAGAAATGTTAATTTTAGTGTTATTAACTAGCTTTGACTATTGGCTGGCTTTTACTGTCCTAGAAAGTTCATCTTAAAATCTCTTTCTCAGCCAAGAAAATAGAGAGGAATTTTTACCCTACAGCCTGAGATTAAACTCCTTTATTCCTGCCTGCATAAAATTAAAAAAAACCTGACCTTCGTTCAGGATCAACCATCCATTCTCCTTCCCACTCCCAGCCCTTTGGGGGTAGAAAGTACTCTCTTTTCAGTTTGATTTTTCCCGTGACATCGGAAAACTTGTGGCGACCAACAAGGCCTGAGGTACCCCACTTTCCAAAAAGAAGAGCCTGATTTTCATACTGTTTGAGAAGAAAGAAAAACAAAAATCAGTACTTTAGGAATAATAAAAAGCTTTTAGGAGAAAAAAAAAAAATTATGTAACTGTTATAACTGATAACTGAAACATTCTACTATATGTTTCCTGTCTCTGAAATTAAAGTCTCTCTTCCCATATTACTCTGCAATGTCATCATTAATTTCTTACATTCATTTTCTTCTATGCTGCTTGATAAACAATGATTCCACCGCTAAACTAAACTATATCTTCTCAGTTTAATGCCTCTCTACAATTACAGTTAAACTTCCTCCAAATCAAAGCTTTGTTGAATAGAATTCCATTATGCTATTCAAACAAGTTTCTTCTGTTCCCTAAATGCATGATACTCTCATTCTTTTCCATCTCAAATCTCCTCCTATTTACAATCTCTTCTTTCATAACATGTAAAACTGAATTGTAGTCTTATCATGGAAGCTGCCAGGGGCATGATTCTGATGTCAGCCCAGTTTATGTAGTATATTTCCCTTTATGCTAATTGGATCATTTGTAGTTTATGAGGGTCTTGATTTTTCTGCTCTTCTTATTCCTGTAAAATTGTTGGATTGCTGTATGAAGAGCAAAAAATTAGATATTCAATAGCCTCTTAAACTCCACACTTAAATAATGGCTTTGAACATCCATTGACTATTTGAAGTGACTGACTTACTACTGCACTACTAAATATCTAAGCATAGGTGCAATGGTGACACAAGCCTCTGTAAAAATGCCTTGTTTCATTAGCTATTATGCTGATATTGGATTATATGCACCATTAGATGATGGGGCATATAAAAGACACCTGCCACTTACCGTTATCATTCAAAATCTCTATTATACACTGTGGGACTATTTCAAGCATTTTTATTCCAAATTTGTTACCATTGAAATGTTATCATATTATAGCCTTTTGTCAACAAAATCTACTGGTTTTGACCAGTTCTTCCTGTAACAGTAAATTTTCCACTGCTACAAAAGAACCATTATTAAGCAAAACCACTTGTATCCAAGTATCATTTGTAGAAGTGAAGAAGCAATTAAAATAAAAGGGTTATTCCCATGCCAAAACATAATGATCTAGATCCCAATCTTAATTACACTGATAAAAATCTAAAATAAATGTCTTTCTTTGAAATCACTGGAGTTAACCAGATTTTTACCTGATTTACCAGTTCAGAATGTGGTCTGCTAAAGTTCATCTGGTCGGCATAATGGACTTGATCATTAATTGCCTTGAATGGGGTCTATTTGTTTCAGCATAATAAATACTACTACTTTCTGCCCGGCATGCAAAAAAAAAAAAATTCAGCAGAGCTCCAGTTTCACTAAATTCCTAACACTCACGTCCAAGTTTAAAGTAAGAAAGCAATGACGGACATACCATTTCTGCAAAAACACTGAACGTTCCCTCTGCAAAGCTATTAAACTTCTTTTCAACTGCACTGAGCCCAAGCCAAATGTTAATTCGCAACTCCACAGGCATTTTGACATCTTTCATCTTGTCCTGTGGGTACTGGCACACGAACAAAAAAAGTTATTCTTTGTTATGTTATGCAGGTATTGCAGCTTTCAGTAAAATATACAGAAGAAGATAGAGATATGAGTAATAATACATGATTTATTTATCTCTTCCTATACTGCATTTCCTCAAAAGCCAGTAATAAATAGTTCAGGAAGGAAACATTCATTAAATGGCACCTGCCTAGGGCATGTAAAAACCAAACACAGTAACAGCAGTATCATCCCTGTTCCTGTATATTCTCTCCCAAGTTTCATCCAGCAATGAGTTTTTAATTATGACAATAACTTAAAACTTCAATATTGATTTTGCAAGGAATGCCGAGGTTAGTCAGAATGGTTCATTAAATGTAGAAACAATGCATCATAACATGCATGATAAGAGGGTGTGCATAAAAACACGAAGATACAGACTTGTTTGCATTGAAGCATTAATCGATATAAGTACTAGTACATTGACAAACTCCGTAAATGCTATTGTTCTACAGTCAGATTACCTTTTTTTCTGGTTAAGTTTATTCCAATTAAAGATAATACAAACTTAAATGGAGAAAGGCATTCCCATTCCAGAGTAAGACTCAATGCAGAGAGACATAGTAGGGAACCTCTGGGTATAGATATGCTCTATATTACTTGCCCAAAACCATCCAAAACTTTGAATAGGTTTTTGGAACTTCTCTAACTTACACTAGTTATTCCCCCTGAAAGTCTCCATTCACATCCCACCCCAGTAACACTTTAGAAGTCATATCACAATTTTGAGCTCTTTCAGAAAAGTCTCAGAGTTACAGGCTGATGCTGGTTCTGTCTTATGATGAACTTTACATTATAATTTCTGTGATATTTTGAAGAAGCTATAAATAGCTGGGTTTCAATCTGTCCTGAGTTTTGACACCTCATTGTTCATAATTTGGTTGCATGTTTCATGCTCATGTCAGAAGGCATCACAGTTTTGGGAGTTAAAGTTAATTATTTTTTAAGGGGGTGGGGGGGAAGTACCTTTAAGAAGATTGTTTGGGTCTTTCCACAATATTTACCAGAGGATTCAGGGCTCGTTGTGGAATACAGCACTTGGTGTGCAGGAACACGAGCATAAGCCAGTCTTTTCTCTCCTCGGATCATCCATATGATTACATCGGGCATACTGTTTTGTGGCTGTGGATTATTTGTGGGGAAAAGAAAGGTGAGAATGATAATTAATAGAATGTTAATCTAATGCTTAGACAACAGAAACATAAATTAGGATTTATGTCAAAGGATTTATCACTTAGAATCAATAATTAACATGAATTTATGATAAATAGAGGAAACTGTTTTACTTTGCAAGTAACACAATATATAGTTCTGAAACAATCATTAAAAATACCATTGAGGTTGTTGGAAAGCAAGTAAGTTTCATTAAAAAACAGTTCCTATATCTTTTTCAAATTTTCCTGGAGACATTTTGTATCTCAATTCCTTTATGCTGACGGTAGTGACTGATCCCAAATGCTAATGCTTTGGATTGTCCTGCTGTATATTTATGTGCTTGTAATGCTTCCATGTTAAGTGTAGATCATCATAAGACTTTTAGCAGAAGACAGAAACAGCCTATCTTTTTTTTCACTTTGTGCACACCTTTGTATGCTAGCTGCAAGTCTGCCAAATTAACTGCTCTTTTTTAAAAAAATCAGTAACATTTCAAAGTGGAAATGACAAAGAAAAAAATATTTCTACAATGTTGTTAAAACCAATTACAAGAGAACCGAAAGATGTTCCTGAAAATTAAAAAAAAAAAAAAACACAGAAACAAACAGATTTAACTCTTCTAGAAATTGATTACTATGGCTAACAAGCTGCAGAAGTGCAAGATATATCCTGCAGTCCCTGAACCAGCAATGTGACTTGCAATTCTGGAAGAAAGGAAAGGACAAAATACTATCACTTTAAGCAGAATAAAGTCTATTCTACAAATCACAGTGGTTATTTCCCAACACATGTTCTCGGTGAAGACAGCCAATAAACTAGGACGTTATATTTAAGTAAATCTTAATTACAGAGGGGAACACGTTTACTTTCACAGCATCTAAAATTACTATTCTAAGGAGAGTGGATATTGCTTGATCAGCAGTGAATGTTACACCAGTTTGTGTTAGACAGCTATTTCTAAACTAACTGAATCACTGGTATTGTGTAGTACTAACCTCTTCACTCAGTTGCAGTAATTTGTCCAACCAATCCTCAATTTCTGTCAGAGTGGCTTTCACATCAGTAGCTTCATTTCTCATCCTTGCTGCTGCTTCTCCAATCTGTTTGAGAGACTTGAGGCGCAGTTTTTCTATCTGAGTGTCAAGGACTGTAATATTAGATTTGCCTTCTATGAGGGGAAATGGTTTACTGAAAAGAGAATATTTCTTATGGTTAGTAATCTAAGTGGATTTTATTTAGCCACACATTAAATGCGGATGTGCATACAGTGGCAATTGATTGAGTGCCATTATTTCCTGTGATTGAAAACCACCTAAACAGTGCTATAGCATCTCTTTCTGCAGAGATTTCCACCTGACAAAGTGTTTACAGTAAGCAAGGGAAATGCTGTGCTTACGTAACAAGCACCAACGTAGAATAGCTCGAGGCATATGCTTTAATGTAACCAAACCAAGCAAAATCATTTTTCCTGTATATTCAAATTAGAAAATTATAATCTCAGAATGTACATCTCAAAGATTAAATCAATGCCTTCAGATCACGATTAGGTTCCTTTCCTTCACTGGAAACTGTAAATTCTCAGAATCTCAATAAACAAATACGGCTTGTGTGTCTGTGACTAGAGTTATCTAACCCTCTGGCATGAAAATGTCGAAGTACTCTAGAAGAAATCCATGACACACAACTTCTGAGTCACCAGAGGGCAGAGTAACTATTCAATGGAACCAAGTAATCCTACGGCATCACAGTAAGAGCCCAGGGAAAATGAGATTTTTTGCGTTGGTGGAGGTTTGAGGAAAAGGCAGTTTTTCAAACACCAATGACTATATACCTATGCTTAATATGATACCTTAAAAAAATATTTCCAAAGACACTGCCAAGTTTGAAAAGATTAACTCTTCTCTGACCTATTTTTAATGACAAGCCAGGCACTTCTAAGGGCTTTGATTCTGCAAAACCTGGATACTGGCTATTATGCCTTCCACTACAGTTAGTTCTACTAATCTGAATGCAAGTGCTGCCAGCCCTGGATGCAAGTACTTACACATGAATCAAATGTACCAGATCAGAACTCTAAAAAGTCACCTCATTTTAGGTTTAAATAGTGCACTGAAAACTCTCTCAAACTCCTAATTAATTTAAACTTTAGCACAGCAAAGAAAATTGTTCTATTAATTCAACACAAAGAATTATGCTTTTGACACAGTTTTCATGAGTTTGCTGAAAAAAAATCACAATTGTATCCTATGAATAACAGGAAGCTCATTTGGTTGATACACCTAGGTGCTATTGCTCCATAATTATTGAGTAATAAGATATTTTATAAAATAATGGACTGAATTAATAACAGTGCAGATGTGTGTCTGGAGGATGTGTTAACTGATACAAAACCTGAAGTTCCTACACTCACTAGACGGATCCATGTGACAATCGTCTGCCCTTCACATTTTGCTTTCCTAAAGTATGTCAGTTCTTTCTCTGTTTTCTTCCAGATCACAGCAGGTATTCTGTGAAGTTACTAGTTTATATTTTGACATAAGCTTTCTGTCGTATAATTCTTTGCTAGTATATACTGATCTCCACTGTTTGCTTTTTCCTCTGTTCACTTTTTTATTTGCTCTACAGCTTGATGACTTTGTTCTCTCATTTCATGTTCTCTGTTATTTCCTGTAATAGATAACAACTCTTCTCTCATTTTCCTTTTCCTTCTCCTGTGCTGTTTCATCACCCACTTGTTTAATGTTTTTAAAGCGTCTCTCCCCACCTCAGTGTCTCCTTCTATTAACGTCGCTTGCTCATACAATTCCTTCCTCTCTATTTAGAATTTATTCTCCTTCAAAACCCTAAGCACTGACTCTCATTGCCTTCTCTGAACACATACATACAGACATGTTGACTAAAGGCTTATTCAAAAGTATGTCCCTTACGCTGTTAATAGTTTTTAATTTTTTTTATTTTGGACCTACCAGTAAATCACGGAATTTCTTCCCTTTTCAGTTTGAGAAACAACATTGAAACATGGGTAAACAAAAGGCACATGAGGAATTCTAAAGAAGGCAAGACGGTAGAAAGGCAGCAGAGATCCACAATTTCACGTTTTCAGAACAGTCCTGCCTTAGATTTTTTCAAGAGATGCTGTTTTGTTACTGCCAGTGACTAAGATAAAGAAGAATTACAAATCTAGGTGGATGACTTCATTGGCAATATCCACGCTGTTTTACTACTTTCAGAGACTTTTGGAATTCTAGTTCTCAAGTCAGTTCATAGGGTTAATCAGTTTTATAGTCCTTAGAACTTGTTTTCTGCTTTAGTACAGGCAATAGCTAAGATTCTGAGCAGGCCTAGAATGATAACGCAAAAGATAAAAAAGGTACTTTTACCTTATATCTTCTGCAAGCTCATCAATCAGCTTCAACCACATCTCAGCTAATCGGTTTTCAGAAATTTTAGCCTGCATTCCTGATTTTAAGGTGGCTAAGTTGGATTGCTGAGAAAATTAAAAGAAAAGGATTTGCACATATAAACTTCCATTGTGGTTCATGATCAATATGAGTTTCAAGACTTTATTCTTATTTATTTGTATGTATAAAGCCTAATCAAAAAAGACTCAGATGATCTTTCAAACTTGATTCATATTTAACAGGACTATTCCTATGTTCTTTCTCACTGTATTTAACAATACACGATACTGCACCTAAGTTCCAAAGCAAATTAACAGTTCTACAGACTTAACATGCCCCTAAACAACACCGAGGACACTTCCTGTGGGAATTCCCTGCAGATTCAGGCAGGAATGCGTTGGGCCTTGCCAGAATACAGACCTATGATTAGCAGTGCCATTTGTTACACCGAGCTATGTTTAATTTTAAATACGAAAAAAGGAGGGAAAAGTGTCAGAAAACTGTTCCATAATTTGCTCAAAATGTCACTTTTTGATTACACCTCTAAATAAAAAAAAAAGTAAAAATGAAAAGTGTATCAGCAAAAGAACGATCTTCAGTGTCTTACCAGTTGTTCAGCCATGTTTAGGATTACATTCACAGGGTCCAATCTATGACTTATGTCCTCCCAAAAGGAAGTCAGCGTTACAACTGGCTTTGTGTTTGCCCATGGCAAGTAGTAATAATAATTACCTGGGGTGAAACATTTGTACGTTACAGTTAGAATTCATGGCACAAATACATACTGTACACTGCACAAGTTGCTATATTTATTTCATTTACATACTACATTTCATTAAGAACACACAAGCTAGTCCAAACTTATCAAAGGATTTGTATTTTTCAGCCACTGGATTTGTTTTTCAGTCTGCTGGATGGTAAACTTTTATTTCAAATTTCAGTGGATTTTTTTCAATAAATTATCTGTTAACATGTTCATTATTATTTCCCATAACTTACTGACACAGATAGCACATTAATATAAGTGTATCTCTGAAATAAAATATTCAAATAATTATTTTCCAGAGTAAACCTGAATGCTTCATTTAATACACAGAAAAAAGAACTCCTACTGTTTGCAGTTAATAAAAAAAGTTTTAGACAAAATCTATTTTCCTGTGATCTAGCTAGGCTGTTTTCTTCTAGGCTGCTTAACACCTGGTTTAAAAAGTTTTTATTTTATTTTTTAAAAAGATTTTATTTTATTCTAAATCAGAATGTTCAATGGGTATTTTTCCTATTTAATCCCTAGTTTTTAAGATATCTGTAAAATAGTGTGATTTTTTTCTTGCCAATTTTCCTGCGCACATCTAGTACACGGTCAAAAGTTTTTACTGAATTCTGTGAAAATTTCCTTAATAACATCAGTAGGCTTTGCAGCATGTATTCCATAAATGTAACTTCATTTCAAAAGCTGTAAAGAGCTACATGTTCTTTCTGTCACATTTTCTACAAGTTTTTAGTGCAGTTTGGGCTGTCATTCCAAAGCTGTAAAACAGCACCTCAAAAAGAGAATTTTATATGATTTTATCCCCATACCAGCAGCATCCTTACCATCAAAAACAGCACGACTGTACTGAGTTGTTGATGCCAAAGGTTTACAGGTGGTATCAAACTTGTTGCCATAGTTACCAATGCTAACTTCAAACTGGATAGGCTCACCAGTGTCTTGCAGCATGGTAGCAGAATGAAACACAGCAGCCAAGCAGAACTTTCGTCTGCGCTGGTATTTCTACAAGAAGAACCTTTTTAGACGTATTTCAATATTTGTAAAACAGGATCCACAATTATGGAAAACAATAGCAATTTCTTAATGGATATAATGATTTTAATATTTTTACTAGTTTCTGAGAAGTAACCAAAAATATATAATGTGTGTATAATAAATTACTGTATTTGAGATTATAAAAATGTTTCAAATTAACACTTCATGCTACAAGGGTATGACATTTTCGTAGCCACACGATCAATAAACAGCTCTTTTAATTCTGAGATTCAACTCAATTGTTTCAATTTCAGTGAGTTAGATCATTCTCCAAAAATAACTAGCCAAGGCACATCTCCATTACCAACACTGACAATAAAACAAGGATTTACCTCAACAACCAGTAAGTCATCAATAGGAATCATCTCTAACTTTTTAGTAACAGGTTTGCTTTCAAGTATTGTAGATAGTTCAACCAGAATTCTCCCTCTGTAAGCAACTCCTTCTCCCTGTAACACAATCACACATTGAATCCAATTTTACATATTTCTCCTAAAGTAGCGTACTCTTTCTTTAGCTGTACGTGATTCTGGCTTCACTGAAGTGTTCTCAGAACTTCTGCAGAGGCATGGATGTACATATTTGAACAAATGAAATACAGCTGTTGGCTTTAATTAATGCTAGAAGTAAAAAAAAAAATTATGAAAACAAGGATATAAGAAATACAAATGCATGTAGAGATGCAAATAGTGAAAATCATCAAAACCACAGCTGCTCCTACAAAAAAACCTTTCAAATGAAAACAGATAAGAATCAAAAATACTGTCATACTTCCTTATTGATCACAAATATAAAATATTATTCAAAAAGAAACACCAAAGGGAGTGTAATGTAATGTGAAACAAAAAAAAATTAAAATTAATTCATTCATTGATTAAAAACAATTGGGGTTAATCCTTTTATTAAAAACAATGAATAAAGAAACTGACCTTTCCAAAGTTTAATTCATCATACGGGTCTGGGAATCCAGTGTATTCTCTTGGACTTCCGTAAAAGTTTAGGTAACAAGGCCCAAAGGTTGGTAAAAAGCCAACTTCAGTTTCTCCACTGCTTACTAACAGAAAACATTACCATTATATCTTTGTTAATTGTCATTCAGAGCCAGAAAAACAATTAACATTACTATCAAACCCAGTAGAACAAATGTTAGATATTAGTTAGGTATTAGTTATTAGTAAAGTAAGGACACTTTATTCTCTGGGTATACTATATGAATTTAAAGTAATTATACCAGTGACTGTACTTGTTCCTAACCTCCTCCTTCATTGTACAATACTTACTAGATACTACTTCATGCAGTAAAAAACCCACAGAATAAACAGAACTTCTGCCCCAATTCAAATATCAGGTTTTCATTTCTGTGAAAGGGTAATGCATTCTGATGTTAAGAGAAAACATATTTTCTAGAAATAAATGAAACTGAGTAAAACAACATGTGCAATCATTTAAATGTATAGGTCATTGTTATAGCTAAACAGCTACAAAAAAGAGGCACATCATAGCGGAAAAACCCCTACTGTTTAGCATAGTTAATTCTACTGTTCTAATTTTTAGTATAATTTTTCTGTGGTTATATTTCAGGGTAAAAACCAGACTACTGCAAACTATAATCGTAACTGCTGCTACAGTGCATTATTTCTCACAAAATCCCTTTTAGTAAGCTAAAATTCATACAAGACCAAAAGTCTGCAAACTCAGTTAATTCTCAGTTAATGCTGATGACAATAAACTCTAATTTGTATACTATTCTTATTCCATGACTAACAAATTAAAAGTTCCCAATGTCTTAATCTAGCTAAAAAAAATAGTAAGGATTTAGATCTTGTCAGTTTTAATAGCTAAGTTAGGAAACTGCACACCAAAGCTATTGTTTCTTTTCAGATATTTAAGATACCTAAGAACTTGAAAAGGTACTTCCATTGCTAATGCTTACTGTCATAACTGTATTTTCGAACAGTGTTCTGTTTTTTAGAAGAAAAATATATGGGGAAGCCTTAGTTCTATTACTACTGTTACCTTGGGTAACATTGGGTACCTTGGGTTTGCATTCATGCCTTGCAAATTTATTAGATGAATGAGATTCTAAACAGCTCTTTTTGGAGCCAATAAAAATCTATACTTAAGGTAGTTAGTTCTTCTTTCAGTAACAATCAAACACATGCCAAGGCGATTGATTGATAAATTTGATGAGCAGTGCAAAGAGAATTAGAACAAGGTAAGCAACACACATGCAGAAAAACACTACATAGCTTTGAGCGAACAGGAAAGAGTCTATATTCTCCTCCTTGTATCCTAGGTTTTGTCTCCGAACAAATTAAGAAAAGATGAGAATAAGGTTCTAAACCTTGCAACAGATATCACTTGGAGTGATCTGCAGCACAAAGAAGGATGCATTTATCACAGGCAAGGATGGCTGAGATAAAGTGAAACTAAAGGGTTACACCTTGTATGACTTTGCCACTGCGACTACTGATTGACACAAATGGATAATAAAAATGAATGTGATGTCTTGATGTAATTTCCTGTCAACACAAAGTCACATAAAATCTGCAAAATATAAAATAAAGATTTGCAGTTCTCTATTTTGCATTTGGATACTTTCACATCCTTACATCTGAATCAGAAACAGATAAAAATTTGAATGAAAAAGAATACAGACTCTTGTTGGAATACTGTCCAATTTTTTAAAATTCTAATATGGAACTGCTCACATCAGATCTCCATATGACTAGATTTAAGGTACAGATCCGTGTTGAATTAGTACCTTCACTATTTACTGATGCTAATAAAGTAAACAGAATATAAATTTAAAAGTAAAACAAAGAAACAAAAACAAAAACCCCTTTACAAACTTGGCATAAGAATATTGTTTTGTATTTGTTTACATTTAAAATTCAATTGTTTATTATTAGAAGGCTGATGACCACATATTACAGAAAGCAATTCTGAAAAATCATTTCAGGCTTTAACTTGATATTACTTTAAAAAAGAAAGATAGTAAATGAAGTATTTGTGCGGATGAATGTTTGTTACCTTTCACCTGCAGTCCAATTGTATTTATTTCTCACTATATATATATATATATTTACCACAAAGTCCTTCAAAACTGAATGTCAACCTAGACAGTTATGTAAAAAGCCGTCTCTCCAGGTTTTAATAGAATCAGATTTCATTTTTCAGACTTTACTTATATAAGCATTTTTATAAGCAAAACAGCGACTAATTATTTTAGGCAGTTATTTACTTCTGCAGGGCTCTGCAACTTCAAATGCAGTTGCGATCTCATAGCTAAGTTAAAAATTGCAAGCCATTGTTAGACTAAGCGCTTTATAATTGAAGCAACTGCATGCTCAACTCTAAAACACGGCTTGAAGCACCAGCCAAACAGAAATATTCGCAAACCAGTTCCAGTGCCAAAACTGTTTTATACAGTTATGTTTGATACTCTTTAATCATGAAGATGACGTCTTTTAGACAAGTAATTATTAAAAAATATTTTTTAAGATGATAGATTTTCTTGGGCAATACTTCTCAGTTTGGGCAATGGAAAGCAAAATCAGTAACAGACGAAGATATAAACCTTCATATGATGAAGCCCCTGTCCCCGAAGATGAAAATTCTATATTATGAAAAGAGAAGAAGTTACATGACAAGTGACAATAGCATTTTAAAAACAAATACATCATAAAGCAGTCTGCTTTTAAAATATAGTTGAAGGCCTGAGAAAAAATAAAGTTCATGTGGGCTAGAATTTTTCTTCCTGATTAAAATATGAAGGTATTACTCTTCCTGTACAAATTCCAAAGAAAAAATAAAAAAGCATGTAGCTGATGAGATAGATTGTTTTGATGCTTCTTTTTCAGCTTTGTATAGTTCTCTTCCCCACAAAATAAAATTTTATCTTTAAAATTATTTAAAAATCTTAAGAACATTTAAGAAAACCATTACATTTCAGGGCCCATTAGGATATCTTCGTTTACTGAAGACCATAGACTAGTTCAGTTTCACAATCCTTTAGAAGACAGAACAGGCTTCAGGCATGGCATTGACCTCAAGGGAAGATAATCTGTGATTTTCCATGGAAATGGCTATTCCAATGCCAGTACCTCAGTAGAGAGAGAATTCAAGTAAGATTTTCTGTTACTAAGTGCCTGGATTTGAAGTATAAATGAGCTGTGACTCAGCAGCAGTTCAAGTTACACACTTATGCGGGTAGTACAAGTGATCTCTCCAGAGCTGAATTTTCCCCAACGGCCCAGCCCTTGTCTTTGATTTCCCACTGCCTTTTTCCATAACCCTTTCTTTTGTGTGTGGGCTATACGAAAAGCATGTTTGCACAAAGTCTTACTTCAACAGCAGTACTTCTAAGAGGACTGGGTTATTAAGCTTGAAGTTATGTGACTGAAAGTACAGTTCCATCTGGTAAGATAAATACTTGGCTCAAGTCACTACAGGATTGGAGCCACTAATCTTGTTTTTAAACTCCGGACATAGCTACCAACTTAAGGACTGGTCTCAGATAAGTACACATCATATAGGTTTCATAAACACAACAGAAAAAATAGTAATTTAGATTCATAGAATCATTGAATCCTTATGGCTGGAAAAGACCTTTAAGGTCATCAAGCCCAACCGTTACCTAACTCTACCAGGCCCACTTCTAAACCATGTCCCTGAGCACCAAACCTAGATGGCTTTTAAATACATCCAAGGATGGCGATCCAACCACTTCCCTGGGCAGGCTGTTCCAGTCGTTGATAACCCTTTCGGTTTAGAAGTTTTTCCTAATGTCTAACCTAAACCTACCCTGGTGCAACTTGACACCATTTCCTCTTGTCTTATCAGTTGTAACTTGTGAGACTGACCAACACCCACCTCTCTACAACCTCCTTTCAGGTAGTTGTGGAGAGCAATAAGGTCTCAGCCTCCTTTTCTTCAGACCAAGTCCCTCAGCTGCTCCTCATAAGATTTATTCTCAAGACCCTTCACCAGCTTCGTTGCCCTTCTCTGGACCCTCTCAAGCACCTCAATGTCCTTCTTATGCTGTGGCACCCAAAAGTGAACACAAGTTGCGGCCTCACCAGTGCCGAGTACAGTGGGACAATCACTTCTCTAGCCCTGCTGGCTACACTATTCCTGATGCAGCCCAGGATGCCATTGGCTCTCTTGGCCACCTCTGGGCACACTGCTGGCTCATGTTCAGCCAGCTGTCAACCAACACCCCCAGGTCCTTTTCTGCCGGGCAGCTTTCCAGCCACTCCTCCCCAGGCCTGTAGCGCTGCATGGGGTTGTTGTGGCCCAAGTGCAGGACTTGGCACTTGGCCTTGTTGAACCTCATGCGATTGGCCACAGACCATCGATCCAATTATTATTGTGGCAGTGGTAGAAATGGTTTTCAGTCAGTGTCCTTCAGCCTAGTGTAGATAGTTAGATAAATAAATGTTAAGCCTGCTTAGGACAACTAATATGTCGTACTATGTTCATTAAAAAGATAAAATGTTTTTTCTGGCAAATTAACACAGAATCCTTGTCATGGGGCTGGCTCAAATGTATGAAAGATCTTGCTGTAAAGAGAAGAGGAGATTATACATACAGATCACAAAGAAATAATCAATAATCAAAATATTGTATTAGAATGTAAATGTAACAGGATTTTTAAAATATTTCCCCAAATCTTGGCACAAAAAATGTTTCTTTTAATATTGTAAACAAGAGCTTTATCATAAAGGTATTGTCCAATACGGACAACATGTTAGAAACTTGATATCCTGCCAAACTAAATTTGTTTTCTTGCAGTTAGTAATGTTTGTTTTTTAGTTTTTATGAAATTACATATCCAGTTACCTATACTGATTGAAGCACGCAAGATAATTGTCTGCAATCACGGCATTGCAATTAAAATCTTCATTCATTGAAGCTACTAAAATAAGGGTTACTAAGTAGTAATTTGGAGCATTCATGCAACGAGATGCAGTGCCCATTTCTAGTAAGCTAGAAATCAGAACAGAGACTGATCCAATTCTCCCCAGCATCTGAAAGCAACCTAGTGGTATACAGGAAATGAGCAAGTGGTTCTCGATCATTCCTGTAGGCTAACTAGTCAGGAGCATTCCCCAGCTTTTAGGTTCTCTTCCCAGAGAAAGAATAGACATGCTTATAAGGTGGCAAAAGAAGTCTTGTCTAGTAGTGCCTAATGCAGTGATTCTGAAACCGTGACTTCAGATTGCTTTTAAATTAAATGTATAATTAAGTATCTTAGTAAATTTGCATATCTTACTTATGATAGGTTGTGATATCACAGTTTTCTAATTTGGGAAAGTACACAAAAATTTAATTAATTCATTAACTTTATATAACCAAACTGAATTTTTAATTAGTTACTGATATTTCCACGATGATGTGGTTTAAACATTGAAATTTTAATACTTTATTTTGAAAAGGCCCACAGTATCTTTTCTAGGAGCATTGTTTTGAAAACTCCAGAAACAGATAATCTTGTTGCCACAGAATTGAGGAACTATAGGAAAATATACGTTCTTAGAACATTGATCTTTGCTATGCCTTGTAACATAAGAGGAGTTAGTAAGATACATACTGCTGAATCAATTACCTTCAACTTCTCCTCCAGAAGAAGCAATTTTTGAGAGACTTAAATATGTTGTTCCTACTACATCATTTTTTGTAAGGCGATCCCTACAAAAAGAAAAAACGAAATATTTTATTTAAATATAATGCTGGTCATCCTACGCAGAAGCAAGCTACCAGTGACTAAATGCACTCCAAGACGGTGTACACACATTTCATATCACCTGGAATGTTTTAATATTCCTAACACAGATGGTAATGGCTAGTTACAAAAGTGGGTTGTATCATTAAGAAGTCACCTGACTTTTACACTATCACCTAAATAGTGATAGTGCTCAGTGCTCACTGCACAAAATTAACCACACTCCCCTGTTACACTGATCAGGCCTCTTGTAAAGAAACCATAAAGGAAGGTACTTAAACACTTGCTTGAATTCTCTCATAGACTGTAAAAATACCTGACATCTATAGAACCAGACTTTTCTTCACTTATTAGAATTTACCTTGTCTAGTACTTTGATTAAAAGTCATAACTCACCAGTCAACAACTGCAAGTTTTATTTTCTCACACATTGAGGGAAACTGAAAAAAAAAAAGCAATTAAAAGAAAATAACCCATTACTTATTTCACCTCTGTAATGTTAATGCCCTGAGTTCCAAAAGGACAGCTGTTTTCTACAGAAACAAGAAAAAAAAACTGACCTTGATTTGAAGGTAAATAATTTGGTTCCACTCTGGATTAGCATTTTTCTCAATTATATTTGTGCAAGCCTGCAAAAAATTAAATGGACTATACAGTGCATCGAAGATAAAACAGGCAAAAAAGCATATACTAGCTATGACTTAGGATAAATCATATTCTGTTTGGTAAGATGAGGGGTAGTAGTTAATGATGAATCCTAAGTGGTTTATGCTGCAATGAGCCATTAGTTTTCAATTGGTCAATGCTGCTAAATCGATCTGCATATGCAACTTTAATGACTACTGGAGGGAAAAGAAAATTTTGAAACAGTGTTTAAACCTGAGACTGGAGACACCCTACAGGAAAAAGCTTGTTATTTCCACTAACTACAATTTAATGTGCTTTCACACTAGTACTGATCTCTTTTATCACAACAGAGAAACAAGATGAAGGAATGACTTGATTCCAGCTTGCTTTATGCAGATTGAAGAGTAGATGAAGAATATATTCTATGGGAGAGCCTATATTATTTGGTAGTCATGTCTACTGAAGATACTCTACATTACTGGGCGTGGTAACCTGACTATGTAATATAATAAAGGACTAACATTTTTCTTAAAAAAAAAAAAAGAAGAAAGATTGGTGAGTAATGAATATATAGGTTGTGCAATTGTGCTTCAGCTCAAATTTGGTATTCTAAGGAACCCATTAGTAATGAAATGTACAAATGCTGTTAACCTGTCAAGAAAGATCTGTAGCATCGGTTACAAAAAGCAATCAGAAACAATCGGTAGGCAAGCCATCTGGCATGCATCAGTTCCTAGCATTTAGTCATACATTCCTTTTTATTAGTCATCAGCTTTACACCCATTCTACTGTACTTTGTAGTTTGTCCTCATTTTACAAAGTGAACTTTAGGACTATTGCTTTTTTATTTCCACAGTTTCAGTAAACTTAAAAATTTATATTGGTGTATGAAATCTGTTCTCAGGACTATGATTAGAATGCAAAGATTCAGATATTTACTAAATTACCTTTTTCCCAGCAAAAGAAACTTCTACAAATGGATCTACCAGGTTTTTCTTGTCTGCTTCTCCTCCAAATATTTCCTTGACAGTCTGTGCAAAAGCATCATCCACTGGAGAGGTGTCAAAGAAGAAATTAAGGTTTATGCATTTTTATTATTATTTTATTTATTTATTCAGCCTAAATAATAAGTTGTCCACAGCTATCCCACCAAAATCAACCAGCTTACAGATCTAGGTGGGGTAAAGTCTAATTTGATAAACAAAATTCTGATCAGTGTTGCTGGTAAAATTGCAAAATTTAGGCTGAGGAGCTGAAATTTCTCCTCAAGAATATAAATTTCGGAAACATCATAAGGAGTGCTGATGGCTCCTGAATTTAGAGGCATAGTTGTATTTGAAAAACATTATCCATGTACCTGTAGACATTGTCATTTGTTGTCACAGATATAAGTGGGAAATTATGCTAAGAACGAATAAAAAGCCAACCATATTCTATTAGACAACACTTATGGCATATAATGAGAGAAATAGCCTTTTTCTCAGCAATAGAGTGTTGACAAAATTAAAATCTCACTAAACAAGTTACAAACTGCTTACAAGCTCCCCTAGCCTCCAAGGTTGTTTATTTAAGCTTATGGTGCTAAACTTACAGCACACAAAATGCAGCTTTCTGGGATACAGCCAATTCCTAGTTACTTATTTCCTGCGGCCACTCAGGAGCAGGCCGCTGGCAATACAGACTGCCTTGGCCATCACAGCAGTGGCTGACTGATTTCAGCAGTCCTGTGGCCTTTCACCCATTGCAAAATAGCTGCAGATATGAGCACCTATGAAGAAAAAATAACGGATTGCTGGGAAGAGGAAGGCGCAAGGGGCCATCAGCAGTACTACTTATCTACTAGGATCTAAATGGCTTTGGAAAAGAGGGCTGCAGACAACCAGTTGTCTGATAACCTCTCGAAAGTGGGCAGGGATTGGGATCCAACAGGAAGTTGACACATGCACTGTATTCTTGAGGTAGACATGCACCGAATATCCAGCTTATCTGCAGAACAGCTGTACTTGAATGTTCGTTACTTGCATGTAAGTTCTGTGATTGTAGAAGGGCTAATAAAGATGACCCTTTCCCACCACCAGAAGCTGTGTGGTCCACTCAGCAACAGATGAACGTTACTAATCTAATGGGTAACACATTAAATTATCCATTACAATAATAAGGTAGACTTAACTGAGCATTGCCAAAGGACTTGAAACGGGCTACCTAAGCCATCACAGAATTATTGGCTCAAGTAACAATGTAAAACACTCAAGATGTTTTATGCTCAAGGAATGTTTCCAAACAGCTAACACAAATATTTCTAATGGTAATCAAATACACTGATGGACAAATAGTAAGAAACTACGTACTTTGTGGAATATCCTCAGCTCTGTAGATTTTGAGAAGGAAAGTGACCCATCGAAGTGCGATTCCAGCAGGTAATAACAGATTACTCTCCACATCATCGCTTTCATTATCTCTTTCCCTTTTTTCAACCTGTTGGGAGATACAGTGGTACATAATATCTGGTATATAAGAAAGAGAGTAATGTACAGAGTTAAGGTGATTAGTTACACCGGTGCCTGCAATACTCTTCAGATAGAATACTGTTGTCAGTTTCATTATATAGAATGAAATTTAATCAAATTATCAAGCCACAAAAATTAATTCTACCTAAACCATTTTACTTACATTTTTATCTCTAAAGTACTCAATTGCAGGAGCCCATTATAATTACACTTTTAAAATCATCACCATCAGATGACGATGATTTTGGCACTCGTACAATGTCAGCTTCATGCAATTTTCATACTTATCTCAAGATGAATATTATGGTAAGGCAGCTTAGTGCAATTAGGAAATACATACAACTCTGATATAATTTACCAGAACTTACTGATTCCTCCTTTAACAATAAATGGGAAATAAAAGATTTCACCACGAATAACTAGATGTATCCTTGTGATTTCAAGAATCATGAGGATAGCAGAAAGGAAGAGTTAATATGGAACAAGCAGGAGATCTTCCATGTTTCTGGGGACCATATTATATTTAACTAAGGAGCAGCAGTATGCAAAAATCTCAGGCAGGAAGAACAGCAGAACTTAAACTACAGACAATGGTCAAGTAAGAAAAACATCACACAGAAAAGAGGGCCTGCTTTTACCTTGACAGAACAGCAGACAGTTAAGGATTGGATTGTTAAAACTACCTACTGCTTTCATATACATCAAATTACTTGTGCCTAACTTGTAATTATTGATGGGTCTGATTTTCACCTGGTGAGTATTTGGCAGTTTCTGGTACTTAGGTTTCTCTGTAGGCTTGTCTACATTACATAGTATTGGAGATGTTCCTGACTTAGTCACAGAATCACAGAATGGTCAGGGTTGGAAGGGACCTCTGGAGATCATCTACTCCAATCCCCCTGCCACAGCAGGGTCACCTACAGCAGTTGCACAGGATGGCATCCAGGAGGGTTTTGAATGTCTCCAGTGTGGAAGACTCCACCACCTCTCTGGGCAGCCTGTGCCAGTGCTCTGCCACCCTCAAAGTAAAGAAGTCCCTTCTTGTGTTTAGATGGAACTTCCTATGCTCAAGTTTGTGCCCATTGCCTCTTGTTCTATCACTGGGCCCCACTGAAAATAGACTGTTTCAATCTACCTGGCACCCTCCCTGTAAGTATTTATAAGTCTTGACAAGATCTCCCCTCAGTCTTCTTTTTCCTAGACTGAAGAGACCCAAGTCCATCAGCCTTTCCTCATAAGAAAGATGCTCCAATCCCCTAATCATCTTTGTAGCCCTTTGCTGTACCCGCTCCAGCAGTCCTGGAACTGGTACTGATATGTTGCTCAGCCTCATTAGCCATGCTAAGGAGAATTACGTATTAGCTTTTGCATGCAACACCAGGCTAACACATCTCTACTTCTTCCAGGATGTGAAGAAGTATCTATAAATGGTAGATCAACACACCCAGGGCTGGTCCAGAGGTTGCTTAATTGGACAGGATGACAAAGTAAGCTTTGACTTAGCCACTTAGCACTGAATGCCCTTGAAACAACTTGTAAATCTTGTCTAATTTTTAAATACTGCTCGCAGAGTGAATTATACAGTATTGAAAAAATGTCTAGGAGACATGAATATCTGTGGGGTGTAGAGGGGAAGAAAAACATTTAAATGAAACTTACTGGTGGTTCATCTCCAGTTCCCAAGACAAACATGCTGACTTTCATATAGCCTTTAGCTCCTGAATTTGTATCTTCAGGATCATTCAGCAAAAGCCATTTTCTCATGACTGCATGGCCTAAAGTAAAACAAACACCACCATCCGCCCCCAGTAATATCCATTACAAAATGACAGAAATCATAAAATTAAAGTTAAGTGTTCCAAAAGCATGCTTTATCCTAAAACTAATTATTTTTAAAACTTATTCTGTGCTAGACAGGTCTCAATAGTGCCATTCAAAACAAGAAATCAAGTGGTGTTAAAATGTTGTGACATACTAATTCTGGGCCATAATTATCAAATATTTTTGCATTATTTTTCACATTTTAGGTCTTTGCTACCAAAACGAATATCCAAATTTTAGGTGCTTGTACTTCATCCTGAAACCACTGAAAGGAGTTATACATTGTTGGATTTTTTTAAGTTAATATTTAAAGCAGCGATCTCAAATACCTTTCGATTAAATTTCTTCTACTTTAGAAATTTAATGAAATGTTTCAACTTAAAGTTTCAAGCTAGGAAAAAAGCTCTGAAGTAACTGTTACTTACCAGGCTCATCATAAACATAGCCAATGTCAATCTGAAATAAAGATCAAAGTTATTACCTCTGAAGAAATACCAAAACACATAAATGCTAGGGCAATTCCCATCAAGTTTTTCATGAGTACTATTACATTGTTCTCTTGTCACAAACAGAAGAAAGTTTACATAGCATATTCTTGGGCGGAGAAAGAGAAAATATCTTTACATTGAAAAATGAGGGATTTTGAATGGATACAGCAGCCAAGAAGAAAAGGCAAGAAAAGATGTATTAGAACTAACTGTAGCTGTAGTTACCTTCTTCTTTCCCCAGATCCCCAGCTTTTTCATTTATCAGACAGAAGATGGGGATAGCTTACTACACTTTGAATTCCCTATGTTCTCCCATTATTTTATGTTCAGATGGGCTTTTCAGAACTTTTTTGTTTCTGTTTCCTGCTTAACATCTCATCCTTCAGTTCCAGAAATGAAGACTGCTTTTTTACTGAGTAATTTCCTTTTCCTTTTATGAAGATGATGGCAATTTTTCCCCCGACTGTGTCAAATCTGGACAAGATTGCACACATACCATGACTGTATTCATTGTATCAAGTTTCAGACATGTTCAGGAAGGTAAGTATGTTTGCTTATGGCAACTGGGGCTAGTATTCCTTGCAGGTAAAGTCTGAAAGGGTGATTCTCTAGAGAGAATTACCCTTGGGGTTTTCTCCTGGAATGTGTGCCTGCAGGAACAGAAAGTAGCTGAATGACATGCTGTCACCTGCTTAGTGAAGGATCAGACCTTCACAGAGCAATACATCACTGCCTGAATCACTAGAAATTACATAGATAATAAGCAATGAGAAGCAAAAGCAACCAGCTTTGTGGCAGAAAATGTTTCATTTAGAAAAGAGCACCCTTCCACACTTTTTGTGAAAAGCTGGTCTAGAGACCTACTCAATTTATGCAGTACAAAATAAACAAACAGAAAATACAGCCAACACTGATATTGGAAATGTTATAATAGGGGATCCCAGTAGCCATTACAATTGTCATGTGAATTCTTTGTCTGTATTGCTTTAGGAATACCTTCAACAGGCAGATGTCTACCTCCCAATGTTGACCATAACTAACACAAATTAAGACAATCTCACTAATATCATCAGAACCACAGAAATTAACGAAGAGATTTTCCACCATCTCTTTTACTTAACAAACTTCTGACCAAAGGAACACCTTTCCACAACACTTGAGAATGTGTATCTTTATGCCTTCATACATATCACTATTCTGCCTATAAGCTACCTAATAAAATTATCCCTTCAAACCCTACTTCACACCAAATAATCACCCCAATACCTTTTGAGGAAAAAAAATACCTTTTGGTAAATATTTTTTTCTCTTGGATGCAAGTTAGAGAACTTGGTATACAAAACATACAATTTTCTTCAACAATAATCTTCTACTCAAATAAGAAAACTGTTTGCTAGTGCTTTGAGCAAATGGTCTCTAGCATGAGAAGCAAGACATCACCAGGTAATTCTCTGGCCCCACACTAAAGTAGTATAAATTTAAACTTGTAAAACAAGTACTTAAAAACATTTTCTTATTTTATTTAATTTAGTCAAGATATGGAAGTTGTTTCATACCCACCTTAAATTCTCCCATTAGACAGTCTGCTCGTAGAGAGTAAGAATCATACACCTAAAAAGACAGACAAGCATGAAACAGGAATGTTCCTAAACATCATAGTGAAATGGCCACACAATGCTATATGCATCCAGCAGCCTTTTGAACATGCACCATTTTTTCTTACCCGAATGCTAATTGTTTCATCAAGCAACTCTAAAGGAGTCATGTGGACATTGTAGAAAAATATCTGTTAAGGTAAAAACAAACAAAAAACCTGTATCAAAATGTCAAACTCTGAACAGAAAATGCAAAAATATTATTTTAAGAAGCTTGTGAAGCATGCCTGCTACAGTACTTTTACCTCCTTGCTGGACATATTATATGATAATTTAGTGCTTAACAAAAACCTAAATTCAGTAAATAAACTTAGTGCAAAATAGGCAAAAGACAGTCACAACTTCCATTTGAATGAGTACAGTAGGCATAGCTGTGCTGCAAACTTTCAGCATTGCCCTTGCTCCACACTTTACATTTTCCTCAGGGGAACAACTTTGGGAATTATAAAGTTTGTTCATTCTCCAGGACATTCAATCCTGGTCTAGCCATCCCCATTGTAGCTGTCAAAAAAGTCTTGTTTAGGACTAGTGGTGACAGTGATTGTAATGATTTGCATCTTTGAAATTCAAGGCCACAGGAATAAATTTGATAGTTTGACAGCATGAATATAAATATACTATTTATGAGCTTATTTGTTTTATTAATAGTATATTACTCACTAAGTTTGGTCTCTGAGCCCAGCTATACTCCAGTCAGTACTTTATCCAACAAAAGGGAAGGGTATATAAACATGGTCCCTCCTGTTCCATTTTTAGCCTAGTCTGGATACTGAGACTGCCTAGGAATTGATTCAATACAAGGTGCAACTGGCTTTCTCCCTTCCCTGTTTTTATCACTGCTTCATAACTCTTGACTCTACCTACAGTTTAGTTCAAGTTTCAAAGTGTTATAACTTCCTTGGTTTTACCTGCATGTGTTAAACATGATTGCCACCCAGTTTCAAATATCTGCTGAATTTTCCACACATGTCTGGATAATGAGAGTTATCCCTCAGCATTCTCTCTATTGAGCTTAAGCTTTGCAACGTCAATCTTCTAGACATGGGACCATTCTTGTGTCCCTTATATGGCTTGGAATTCTCTCCTGTATTTTGGTGTGTTTCATGTACAGATCCTTGTCTGGACAAAGACATCTAGTTGTGCTTTTACAAATCACAGGTAGCACGTCAATGACATTTCCGGATTCTGTGTGGCAGTCTTATTGACCCAAAGCATTGCAGTGAAAGCTTGTCTGCACACACCATAGAGGTCTACAATTATTCCTAATTAATTTTTCTGTGATTTTTATAACCTGCACACTGTTCAAAGTCATTATTAAGTCACATAGCCAACTGTATCAAAGAACATCTTCCATATGTCCCAGCTGAAGTTTGACTTCCTTCTAGATAGCTTTATCTGCTCAGACTGCCAGTCATAGAGATGTGTTCAGCAATATGAATACATAAAGGGATTGGGAACTGCAAAATGCATATTAGCCATAATCACCCCTAAATATTAGCAAATTCTTATTCATTGATCATAATGAAAGCTGTAATAACTATTTTTCTACATTTGATAGCATCAAGATTTCAGCTACAGCGTTCTTACACCACTCACTTCATCAAAATATGGGTTGTTTCCTCTTTTGATTCTTGTTCGGTGTGTCTGACAGCAAACATGAACTTTGACTACTGGTTTTATGTTATTTCCAGGCAACTGACGACCTTCAATGACTCTAACACGAATCTGGGGGGAAAAAAAAAATCAAGTGTTTGTATTAATTTGTTCCCTGTATTATCTGTCATCCTGGTGACAACAATTTCCGACTATACCACCAAAAAAGTTAGCCAACACCTGAAGTAGCTGGCAGAAGGACTGGAGAGAGTTTTCAAACTTAATTATGATAGCAAGTATAGTTTTACTTGGATTTTACAAGACAAGTTGGGGATAATTATTCCAGTGAAATTTTTTTTTACTTGCTTTTACTACTTATTTTTAAAGCTGCTATTTTAGTTTGAAATCTATACAACTATACAATAAATAAGGTTCATCTAGATTTCATTCAAAACTGTACAAAATTGGATATCTCTGTAACAGGCAAATTTGAAGAATACAGGCTGTCAAATGAAGAGGTTAATTGTCTCTACAGTGCATTAGATTTGCACAATCTGACATTAAATCACGCTCCGGCTCTGTGAAAGGAGCAACATCATGCCAGGCAGAAAAAGGGAACGTGTAACATTTAATAAAACTATTACCTGGAAATCTTGTGGTTTGTTAGAAAGGATTCTCCGTGTTTTCTTTCCTTTGGTGATGCGTTTAGCTAGCTGGGCTTCCTTTGTGCCACTTGGAACTGTTGGCGTGATACCACCAACAGGACCATCCAAGCCATCCTCATAACCTCCATCATCTTCTCCATCTAATACAGTAAAAAGACCAGTGCAATTAATAAATAGTACAGCTTGATTTTAAAGTTACAGGAGTAAGAGTCTGATATCCAAGAGTTCCATTAAAATTGTATTATTATCTCATTTCAACAATTTTTTTTGCTAACCACATGCTTCCAACTCCTTTTGAAAGCTAGTCATTTTAGCCTACTTAAGAAAAAATTTATATCCTGAACCTAACTGTATATCCGTCCCTCTTCAGGATGCAGAGCATCTAATGCAATTCCCCCCCACTTTTTTGAACCAACCAATGGAAGTTTTAGCAAAGTACAGTTCAGCTGTAGTTGTCACCAGACTAGTTCACAATACACCAGAAGTGACTAATTTTGTTCCAGTTGAAGCTGTTTCTCAGCAAGACTACACTATAGCATAGCATTGGGTTTTACTTCAGAATCTTGAAAAGGGTCTCCCATCCAAAATAAAACCCTGAATCCTCGAGTTTCTTAGTAAGCCTCTTTGACAGTTCTGAAATCACAATAATACCTCTGTGTAAGACTGTTCTACAACCACATGACAATACTGGATCATACAGTGAGATTCCAGTATTGCAAAACAGGATCCATAAATATCTAGACCACAAAAGTTTGTCACTCCTTTCTGTTTGCAGCTTCTTTTTTTAACTGAAGCACAGTGACTATGGTAAAATCTACAGAAAGAACAAGCTGTGTCTCTGATGGTTAGCATTAACAGAATGTTTGTTAAATTTATGAATTAGTTTGCCAACACAGGGTGAAAATTATTTTGCATAATGAAGTCCTCGGAGATCCTTGTAAGAGACATAAAAACACAGAGATTGACATACCATGTATTTCATAACCAGAAGACCCCACCTCCCTAACATCTCTCAAAATCCATCCGCATGGATGGATCCATGCAACTGAAACTAAGCTGTAGCAATCTCAGCTGGGGAGGTGATTTCATTTCATGGAAAATAGGTATTGACAATAATTAACTAAGGTATGTTTGATAATTTGCACTGAAATAATTTTCATGCAGTTGCTGGATAACAGCTAAAAAGCTACGGTGTTTTATATCACCTGTATTACCTTATAGTTCAAGTACATTTTTAAAAAGCTATCAAAATAAACCCATGTAAGTCAATCTGCCTTTTTAGCCTTCAAGTTCACATTTCTATAAAATCATTCTGAAGCGCAGTAATTTAACACACAGCTTTTGTCTTTGTATTACCTATCCTTCCACTCCCCAAGAACACCTCTCAGTCAAGTAAGTGGAATCAAAATTTCCCCCCAGAAGATTCCTCATTTCAATTTTTTCCTTATGTCATTATCTATCAGCATATAATGGTCAAACTTATTTATTTCTTCTCAAACAGATAACTGTCACATTCACTTCTTTCTGCACAAACACAACCTGGATACTAGGGTAATTATTTGCCTGTCAATTGCAAAAACCTGTTGTTACTGCACAGTTCTTTTAAGAGTCTGGAAAACCAGAGGATCTCAAAAACATTCTCAGCAAATAGAGACCAAAGAATATTCCCTACTGATCACAATATTTGATAGGCTAATCAAATATCAAGCCTAATATAAGATACAACAGTGTCTTGCAAAACTTACTTATTCTACAGGAAAAGTTTCATTATTTAAGAAAACCTTTTCACAAAGCTCCCTGACACTGAAAGTAATAAAATATATTTTTCAAAAAATGTGAATTCTCTGCTTTTTTGGTTAGCCCTAGCATTACAGCAGATAACTGCTGTTTCCTTGAGTATTCAAAAACCTTTCTTTCCTAAACAGAAGCCATTTTGAAAATCTTTTGAGCAACATGATTCTTTTGTAACCTTATTCCACTGGAGAAAATGATGCTAAAGATCATTTTATGTCAAGAAATGCCAATGTTCTTCATAGCTGTAGCTCTGAATCATCTTTAATTTCTTTAAAATCACTATCTGGCAGTCTTGACATGCTTGCTTCTGGTCACATTTTTTTCTGATGAACAATGCTGCTGAATCACTTTCTTGCCTTATCTTAAATATCTCCATGATCCTTTAACAATAATATTCTGAGAAAAGATTGAAATACCTTCTTGTGTATTGGTCCCTCCTGGATCATTTGGATTTGCAGGTCCAGCTGGTGGCTCATATCCTACTACCAAATCTATTGTTGCCTATGGAGAAATACATGTTTTTTAATGTAGAGCACAAGTATTCACGACAATTGATTTAAAGGAGTAAATTGTTTTAACACTGTACATGAACAGTTAACTATTCATAGTCTATGAATAGCTATGTAAATTAATTAGTAAATTATTAGCTATTAGTTATTAGTATTTAGTATTTAGTAAATTAGCTATTAGTAAATTAATAAACTGTTATTGAGCTATATATACATACAAACAATAAAGATGACACAATTTGCAGCTAATGGAATAGTCTGTAAAATAATACCTAACCAACGGAATCACTGGGTTTATATTTAGAAAAATCTGTCACAATAGAAGTACATAAGATGTTCTACAAATGTTAATTTATTTAGTTTCACAATATTCGTGGTATACTAGGTGCCATCCTAAATTTGCAGGTGGAAAAACAAAGGCAGTGACAACACTATCTGACCAACAACATAACAAGTCTGAACCATAAGTAAAATTTCCTGTCTGGCTCTTCTCATTGCTTGTTCATACCCCCATCCTAGAAGAAAAACACTATGTCATTTTCCATTCTAATTATAGAATTCTCTTTTTTGTGCTTGACTGTGGTTTTGGGTTATTGAACAAACCATTATTATTCCTAGTTGCCACAGTAACATGAGGAGTCAGCAAAAAAAGCCCAACCCTGTGACCAACTAACCATGATCTTAAACTACTGCTGATGAGATACTGAAATTACCCTTAAATCCTCTTATTAAGTGTATTAGAATGTACAGTATGAAGTGCCTTAACAGCTAGACTGGACAAACGCAGTAAGGTCCCAGTTCTAGAAACTACTTAATTAATAACCGAATTAATAACCACTTAATAACTGTTAAATTTAAACATGTGCTAAACCAAGTTAACCTTGTGTAACTTTCTAAACTGAGCTGGCAGTGAACATGTACATGAGTATGTGCTTTCTAGAATCAGTGCTCTGACAAAAGTGAATATTAGAAAGAATACAACAAAAAAGTGCACATGGGAACTCCTTCTGGTACTTAGGAAAATGCTCTTTTTCAACATCAGGCTGATTTCCATGCATACTCTGTGGCACATAATATTTATAACACATATATACAAATACGTAATACATACACATAAAACAATTTATCTAATTTAAAGGATATTAAACAAACTCAGATGGTATAGACATAATTATATCTTGTTATAAATTTCCTTCGTCTGGAGCTTTTTCTACAAAATTCCAAGCATTTAATTTATAAAGTAAAAACAACTTGAAAATATTTTTGTTTCATTATTAGCCCTGTTGCTGGAGCATTTTGATCAAGAATACAGTAAAATAAGGAAACGTAAGCCACTCACTCCAGTTTCTTGTCCCTTTTCATTTAGCAGAGGTATGAGTTTGAAGGGAAAAGATCTGCTTTGGTTACCTACAAGATCCTTAAGTGCTATGCATGCACTGCCAATTAATCTGAAATGAAGTAAAAATCATTATTAGTATGCAAGTATACATCAAAGGAAGTTCCCTTTTGTCTTTTGCTAGTGTCTGTCAGTCGACCAAATAACTCCAGCCATGACTTGAAAACCCGAGACACAACAAAAGATCGTTGCAAATGTTATCTAATGATTGTGTACTGCTAATTTGTATTTTCTGTTTCACTGCACTTAAATGTGCTGGTGTTCTTTATGGAAGACACAGCTTTAACCTAAAAGAGGTTAAAAACCTAAATTTAAATACATTTCACATGTATTTTTGAAAATAACCTGTAAAACTTTAAACAGCAATGTCACGTGTTTCAGCCGCTGAATTCTCACTGGTAAACTAAAGGCTTTAATACTGTCTTTCCCTATATAGCTTTGCAAACTCTCAGATGAGAAGGAATGTATAAAAGCTAGATATGACAGCTCTTGTACTAGACAGAAAGAGACACAAAAGACATACACACATCTCTGTAATGAAAACAATGAAACAGAAAAAATGCAATCAATGTGCTTACTAGAGGCTTCACAAAATTAATCTTCTTGCCCATCTTCTACATTTTGGAATAGGTTCATTTCCTTGCCTCTAAATTCTCAGAATGTTTCAATACGGCTCTAGAGAGGCCTACCAAAGGAAGCTGCCCAGGACATCTGACATGGTGTAGTAGACTCTCCTGAGCACCTTCTCCCTACTTTGGGACTGCATCTTTCACCCCCATCCTTCAAAAAAGTGAGAACTGTATGCACTTTTAACCTGAGAAACTTCTTTTAGGCAGAGTTTCTAACAGTGTGGCATTGGTATCACTATATCTGGCACTGTATTTCATTCCCATAATATGTAATAACAGTTCACTCCTATACTGAAGTGGATTATTGGAATAACTGAGATTTTTGCCAATGAAAAAAACCCAAAGATAATTTCACCCTGCAAATACTACAAAGAACATGTTTTACAAACAAAATACCAGCTTTGTTGCCAAAGCAGAAAAAAGATCTGTACATGGAGAACTTAACTTTGGTCCCTTTGAATAGATTACAGTGCTTTTTCATGGCCATGCTGCAGAAGAAATGCATGAAGCTGTTCCAACCTTTAAGATGACCATAACTGAAACTCTGATGTCATTTCTAACACCTGCCTCCCCTGCCTTTACTGAACAGACACCTAGATTCAGTACTGTAGTCTTGATCCACTCTCCTTTAAAAAACTATGGAAATACACCTAGTTATTTCATTGAGCATTAGATTAACCCGAGGTACATTTTCAGTTTTTACAAATTGTTGCACAGAGCTGGACGTTAGCTGAAACAGTGACTACACGCATTTCTCAACTCTAGGGAGCTTAAGAAGCAATTTCTCCTGTTACACAATCAAAATTGCATTCAACCCACAAGACAAACCTAGATTTGGAACATCAGATATACATGCAGTGCTCTTATTTATCCCTCCAACTCTAGTATTATGTGACGTTGCTTATGATTTGATGCAGCAAATCCTGACACTAAACAGTAATGTCTACCTAGCTCAGGAAACAACAGCAACTCTCTCAAACAGGAAGAGACTGTATTTTTTCCTCTGTGGCTTCAGCATTCCAAAACCTGGTGTTATATAGAAGTCAAGTCAGTCTGACATTAGACACCAAAGAGAACATCTCCTTCTATTTGACAAAACTTTTCTATGTAAAGAGCACGTGTCATGCAGACAGACACTAATACCACTCAACAGTCAAAGAAAAGCAGAAAAGGTTCGTTCCTTAAGGACTGCAAATCCCAAAGCAGTTAAGAGAGAAAAATACTGGGTAGCTTAATGCATTTTTCTCTTTATTACATACCCTTCTAACATGTTAATAGCTTTGAAGGTAAGTATAATATAAACAAATGGGAAACTATTCCTACAGTTGGAAGGAACAAATTCTTGTTTTCATTTACATAGCTGGATACCGAAAGAAACCAACTTCACTCTTTTTCCTTCAATGCAAAATTAATTAATAAAAACTTTCAATTCCAAATATCCTTATTTTGCCCAAATACTTCAGCCGTGACTATTCCTTCCGATTTGAGAATAACAGAAACATACATAGTTTGAGGTATCATAGAAGGGAAAACCCCAACAAGACCACCCAAAACCAGCTAGGCCAAGTCTGATTCTAAAGAAAGGCAAAGAAAACCTTTTCCTATGTACATTTGCAGAAAAATTTTGGTAGACTTGCTATTTTGATTTGATATGAGCTGGAGTGACTTACATTAAGTCCCAAAAGAACTTCAGAAGTCACCCAGTCTCAAATCATCTGGATGACTGTTTTAGCAACCACACCCTCCTATCTGGTGACACTAATTCAAGAACAGCTGTTCAACAGTAGTGCTTTTGAAATTTTCCAGCGTTAATTTCCATTTCTACATCCTCATCTGTCCTGTGCAAATGATAACTGTGCACACATTTGAATACATAGTAATTGTTTTTAAAATTCTGATCACCTTCAGAAGACTGAAGAGGGAATCAGTTACATAGACTACTTACTTGCTACCAGCTGCCTCTAAAGTCCTTTGTTTCCACCTCCTTTAACGGGTTGGGTAACAATAGTCTCCAGTCTTTTTCCACTCTAGCAAGAGTGAGAAATCTAATATTCAGTCTATACGCTATCTTAGCCTACTTCTAAGCTTTAGCCAAATTCTAAGCTTTACGCAGTTAGTCTTTTGCCTTCCCCGAAGTAGTCCTGTTCACTGGATTTGGCATGTTTCACCCTTCCTTAGCAGAATCACAGAGTTGAGCAGGTTGGAAGGGACCACTCAAGATCATCTAATCCAACCCCTCTGCTCAAGCAGAGTCAGCTAGAACGGGTTGCCCAGGACCATGTCCAGCCTGGTTTTGATCATACAGCTACTCAATAGCTGAAGTACTATTCTCAAAAATAACAAGGAATGCCTCAAGGTCATAGCTAGGTCTAATCTTTGTCACTCGCACAGGTCTTGGAGAAAGCCTTTTTCCTGAGATGCTTCTCTCAGGTCTCTAATCTTTGGGCTAAGTCGGGTAAGACGAAGTCAGCTAAGTCAGATAGAATCAGCTGTTGTTGTGACACCACACCCAGTAGCAGTTCATTGCTGTTTTATGCTTTGCTGCGAGGTCTGCAACTGTACTCACTTCTGACATGTAATTAGACCCCCAGTTCTCTGCATGACTACTGTAAAGTTGCTGTGCTCCTCTGAACTCTGAAGACTTTTTACCTTCAGGCAGGAGTGCACGCAATCTCCCTCTGAAATCATGACTTTCAAGGTGACAAGGAGTCCTTTCCTTCCAGCACAGCTGAAAAGACTTTGTCACCTATTCATCCTCAAAGGACATGGCTCTTTGCTGGAGCTATTTCAGCGTTCTTCCTCTTGCTTAGGCTGACAACATTTGCCCATTTAATTCCAGATCACACTGGTCTCTTAACACCATAAAGTGGAATAGTTTCTGCTTTCGGAATAGCTCAATACATCCTCTGACATTTTGTTCATCGGCTGTTTTGTCAGTAGATGACAAATGAGTATTGCTTCTTAACTCTGCTCGAGTACCTTCTTGTCCATCCCTATGACTTGTGTATGGGTAGTGCACAGGTAGCCAGGTTTCTTAACTTTTCCAGCTTTGCAGAAGTAAAGCGAAAAACCCGTCCTGCCACAAGCAGTTTAAACGTTCTGGTCTACCACTGAATAAGGCACGAAAGATAAATGCAAATTCCACATTTAGAAGCAGATTTTAAACCACTTCAAATATACCTTATCAGTACTAGGCCTATAATACTTTCCCCGGTAATCAAAGGGACATAATTGGTTTATCATCATGAAATCAATGAACTACTGATGACCAACTATTAAACACAGTGTTGCATTTCTGACAAAGCTAATTAATCCATTAGTGCTGTGGTTAGCACTTCCTGTTAGCTGCCCAAATAACCAAGAGAAGTGAAACTTCACACCCATGCCTGGATCAGGAAACGCCAACTCACAGTACCAACCATTTTATTACTCCTCCTCTGTTTGAAGGTAGCAATTTACACTAAATTCTTTAGCATATCATGTCGTCCAGCTGCTTACATGCTACTTCTACTGGAAGCCCAGTGATTTTAATCCCCTGAGAGTCAAGTATTTAAATTCTTTTGACTTTTTTTAAGGGTTTATTTTGGCACAGGTTTATATTGATTATTCTCACTAGCAAACTTGATCCCACGCTGCAGTTATAATTGCTACACTCAACCGTTCTTTCTCAGTGTGTAAGCTCCGTTATAGATTCTGTGCTAAAAGATCCAACACCCACCTTCTGTTATTCATGCTGTGTTTTAAAATTTTGATTAAGAGCAAACCAACTATTTTTATCTTCTGTAGTTATTTGATAACACTTTTTGCAAGAACAAGCTTTTAAAAAGAAAGAAAGCATTGACACTGTTTTGTACAAGGCAGAAAACCCTCAAACTGAATCTTAACCAGGGTGGACCTTGCATACAATGTGTGCAAGGAAAACTTGCAACTATGCACAGCCACACTGACATGGGAAAGAATTCACACAAAAGGGTACAGCTGTAGGAGGATTCAAACAATCTAGAAATTATTTAACTATGGAAAATACTTAAACATGATTAAGTAATTTGCTGCACTGTTCATTTGTGGCTGCATTTTTCTGCTTGAGAAAAGGGTGTGCCCAATCTGGTTTTCCTCTGTCGCTAGGTTACTAACTACACAAAGAACACGGGGAAACACATAATCCCAACTCTCTTTCAAATAAAATGAAAATCACTTCATTCAGACACGACTGTAACTTCCTGTTAACGTTTTTTTTCTTAACTTCACAGGGACAACTGCAGTTACTGGGGGTTTTGTTTGTTTGTTTTTTAACTGCATAAAGATTTGTGTTCTGAGAGTTTGAAATCTTTCTACTAACAGTATTAGACATAATAGAAAACAGATGTGTTCTCTTTTCAAACATCTTTATGCTGGAAAATCTAGCTAAGCACGGATCATATGAGTCCTCTCTAGTTTATTCCTATGATGGTCCGTCTGCACACATGTCAGTGTGGTTTGCTTTATTTATCTTTTCCAATGACTGTGTCTTTTTACCATGAAGAGCACTCATTTAATCTACCTGCAAAAGTTTAGTGATCCTGTAAATGATGCAGTAAATTATATCTCCGGGAAAAAAGAAACGGAAAAAGATTAAAATGTTCTTTCAGGCTTGATTTACAGAAACATGCCAAAGCAATGAGTTAAGCGTTTTGGCAGTGTAAAAACAGAATAACATCCAGTGTGCTCCTCCTCCTACATCAGTGTAAGAATGGGCTGGATGAACAGCTATATAAGTTTCTAGGAGCTGTAACAAATAATGGGTTATATTGCAATATTCTGCTGTGTTGTTCTAGAGGGGAGTATGGGTTCTGTAGTTACCTTTTAGGCACAGCAACGGACCAGGTGCCCAGAACTAGTTAGGGTAACGCTGAATGGAATAGCAGAGCGCATATTGGCTAAGAGCTTTGTGAGCGAGCAGCCAGAGAGAGGGAGTTGGGTTGAGAAACACATTATTCTGCTTCTAGCCTGCACTGCAGCAAAGAATGGTGGCAGAATGCTTCAGCAGAAGTTCTCTCTACCTTGAAAATAACAACTGCAATACCCACTGCTTCTTTTCCTCCAGAAGAGAGAAAATAAAGCCAAAGACATGGTGTAGTTTCTTCTCAGTGCTCTTTCTCGGCCAACACGGTCCCCTAGATGTACCCTTTACACTCAAAAACTAAATCCCAAATCTAGACTTTAAAGTAAAATATATAAAAACATGACCCTCTAAAGGAAAGACTACTGATTTAGACTCAAATCCCACTTAACACCAGATACACCTCCCAAGTTAACATGTCCACTCACGAATAATGCCAAAAGCAAACACTGGGTTTCTGAAACAATGTCTTTACCTCTGAAAGACTTCAGTTCAGTTAACCACATCAAATTTACATGTAAAAATTAATACAATATTGTCCAGCAATCACTCTCCCACCCCCCCCTTTTTTTAAACTGTCATTATAACAGCTCTCAGTAGTAAGGACCTTAGGTAGGTGTCGCACTCCATCTTTCCAGTCCTGAACTAGCTAGCATGCAGACAAAGCAAGGGAGTGTCATTTGCACCCCCTTCCACCAAGCACCTTTTTGGAATGTTGCAGCACTGCAGGCATGTATCTAACTATAGACTTTTTCTTAAGTATTAAGTGGATACTGTGAAGGAATGGCAAAACTATGATATGGTAGTCCTAAATCTCTCTCAAATTCAGTATTAGTAAATGGTATCAGTAACTGTAGAGAAATACAGGTCATGCATACATGAAAGTAATACATGGGAAACTTATTCCACATTTCCCCTTTCATATGCTCCTTTGTCTAAATGTGAATGTTCATTAATACCAAATCTCTTCTGCTGTTAGAGCTTTGTCTTTAAAAGAAATCCAAGATGACGTTTCCTATTATCTTGTTACAGGTCAGGAAGCCTACTCATGTGTTTTCCACTTCTCACCCCCTTATCCTGTTTCCCTGCCAACAGCCCTTCCAAACACATCACACACTGCAAATATGTGGTGGTTATTGAGGATTTATTTTCAGAGAGCATTACTTTGAAGATGTTGCTCTGCCTTTGGTATGGACTATATACATTTTTGCACAACTCCATACTTGGAAGTCACTTTCCAAAGAATTTTACTGGTTTACTTTTTAAATTGTACACAGAATAAGTATGCGGTGGACAACTTCCAGTGCATAAACCCAAGCAAAACAAACACGCATTTGCACAAGCTGGGGGTTAAGCACTACAAATGAGAGTCCAGATGACATTTAAAAATATGGTTTGCAAAAAAACCCTACATGCCTGTTTAACTTTGAACCCACATACAGACTGAAATGTTTTAGGGTCTTCAGATAAGCAACTTCCTTTATTTTCCAATACGTTATAAAATCCATTACAAAATTCTGATTACTGGCAAGCTTTCCTATATCAAGTTCTGGGATTTCTGGGACTTCCCTAAAGTCACAGGTACGCAATACACTCCTGTTATACCTACAGGAATCTCAAGAATGAGAGATCTGAGGGCATTGGCTTGACTCACAGTGTTTTTACAACAGAGCTGTTGACTATTATAAAAACCTGAATTCACATATTGGGAGGAGGCAGAAAGTAGTAAAGAAAAGCTAACAATGGAAGTGGACTACTACTATCATTAAATATGAATGTATGCCTAGCTCAGTGTCATAAAATATCCAAATTTGCCTCAAAAAAAAGAGGAAAGAACATGACATGGTATCATATTCCCTTTCAAAATAGCAATAGCCAACACTACTTGACATTGACAAAAAGACAGAGCACGACAGCACAGCAGAGAAACAGATCCTAGTTTAAAATCGAGGACTTTATAGAAAGAAGTAGGGAACTGGCATCTTATTTTTTACAAGCTGCTCTTTTTTTCTGTACAGATTAAAAAAAATCTTGATGAGTGATGCTTGTCCAAATGTATATATTTACCTTTTTAGACAAAAATCTTATTATTTAAGCAGAGATAGGCAGAAGATCTTAACCACTATGGCATAGGTAAAGATTGAACACATTGATGAAGCTTTATCTTGTTATGTGTGTTAAGAAAGAACTCCTAGACTTTGCCAGAGCTTTTAGTATAAGCATGTTTCAACACAAAATAATATACTCTGTTCCCGCTGTAGATTATCCCTGCTGTTTCATCACAATGGGGGGTGGTGAAACACTGGCACAGGTTGCCCAGAGAGGTGGTAGATGCCTCATCCCTGGAAACATTCAAGGTCAGGTTGGACCAGGCTCTGAGCAACCTGATCTAGTTGCTCATTGCAGGGGGGTTGGACTAGCTGACCTTTAAAGGTCCCTTCCAAACCACAATTTTCTATGATTCTGATTAACTAAAAGAAAAGCTTTCTGATTAGCTTGCCGCCACCCGAGACCTTACCCTTTTCCTGCAATTGATTTAGGGACCAGGTTTATTTCTGTGTGACAAGGCATAAAACAAATAGCATGCAGAACACAAGAGGTTGCTAACAGTATCAACCTATAATTTATGTCTTCCTCATTGAACTGATCTGCATGCATTGCTTTAAGGTATCCTGTACTCCTCCAATTTGTTATTAAATTAAAGTTTAAATCCCACAAAACTCCAGATACACTTTTAAAAAAAATCTCTACTATCTAATGTTTAGAACCACATAAAACTTGTTAGAGTCTGCGTTATGTGTTTGTTTCTTCACAAATACAGCAGGAACCTCCAGGTCAAATTGACAAAAACTACCCTCCAGCTTTACTAAAGCTTATATATTATGCTTTTTAATAGAGCGTGAATTAACTGAATTCTAGTGTTCCCATGTACACCATTTTAATTTTTCACAGCAACAATTTTTTTTCAATGGGCACAGTCACAAGTTCCTATCGACTCAACTCACAGGAACAGATCTATTGTTATTAAAAAAAAAGTTTGAAAAATACAAAGATGAGTCTTAAAAGTTAGTCTAACAAGACACCTTAATTACTTATATGTTTACTTATTACATGTTCCTATTTTGTAAGCACATAAACCTACAAAAATGTTTAAATGCCAACATGGACACCTGACAGAATTTCAGTACTCTCAAACTTTTTGCAATGTCCTCTCCTTTCATATGAAGATAGAATTCTCATTTCAAGGTGGCTGCTTTCTCAGTGTCTTCAACAGCAATATTAAACTAAAAAAAAATAATTTCTAGAAAATCATACAGTCTGTGCATCTGTTCTGCTGTAATTACTTCACGCCTACAAAAACTATTTTTCATTTTTTAGTTGAAGGAAATGCATTTGTGTTTTGTGTGATATCCTTCCAGGCACATAGCTACTGTTTGTTTATCTTCAGTTCTCTAAAATTAATAATAATACCATGTTTTCTTAAAAGTAAGCTTCTTACAACTACATGAAGTTTTTGTCAGCGCACTAAGGACTCAACAAACTGCATAAATGAAACATTCCTTTAGCCTCTCACAAATGGTAAAAAAAAGGACGATACACAAAAAGATCTGCAGCCTTAGATCCCATGATACTTGATTTTTAGATGTCTGCAAAATGCAGAACCCAATTTTAGTGTACATACTGCACTGCTAGAGTTTAGACTTTGAGAGCAGGATGCGAGCCTATCAAAGTGCAGCAACAGCACTAACCAAAACAGAAATGGTGCAGGAGGGAAAGAGCCTTAAATTCCTGCATGTCAAGGACATAATGAAAAAGGGTATTTCAGTCTGCTGAAGACCTAAACTCTAAATCTTTACTGATAGTAAGAGTCTCTGCCTTTCCTTTCCAAGAAATGAATGTCAGAAAAGGCAGTCCTCAGTGGCCTTCCAAAAAAAACCCAGGACTCCAGATTCCATTCCCAGGATAGTTTTTGTATTTTATCCAACATATTTATCCTGATGACTAAGTCAGTCTCCCAAGAGATGAGTCTAGGACTTGGATCCCTCCAGACAAGACAGGAAATTGAACTTAGGCCTCCCCTCTTCCTAGGCAAGACTTAACTAAGTGACGTAAAATATAGCCTCTCATGGAGATTTTTAAGTATGTTAAGAGCCTTAACTGCATTTTGTAATTTTTGTTGGTTTGTGTTAGCTGTGCTCTGAGAATGACAGTTAAGAGTTCTTCAGAACTACTTTCTGGACACTTATCATGTATTGTAGTCTCAGGTACTGCCCTGCACCATTCTGCAAGATGACAACCTGCACCAGGTATCTGTAGTGGCATAAATCTAGTTACACAAGGACCTTTATTACAAGTAAGCACCAACTGAAATATGGCAGCTGTGGTTTTCAAAGGACAGTAATAGGTGAAGGGATCTAAATTTTACTCAAATTCTGCCTTAAATGCATAAAATGTTCCTTGAATTTCACTTCAGCATGTACAAAATTAAGTATAAAAAGAAAGGTGACGTTTTGCTTCAGAGTAACAATGCAACTGATGGGGGATGGGAAGCCCACTGCCTTATAGGCTACAAGTAGATATTACATCAGAAACCATCTAATTGCATTCATCATTTGTCTCCAGCAACTATAAGTTGCATTTTTCCCTGGACTTCTCTATTGAAAGTTGTGTTTAATACTGGAAAAGGAAAAAAAGAACATACTTGTTTTGTCCAATTGTTTCAAAATCCTTCACAATAATTGTCAGGGAAGAAGAATTATCCAGAGCAATTCCTTTCAAGTCAAATTCAAGAATCTGAACAAAAAAAAAGGAGCAAACCCAAATTATAACTACAAGTTATGTGTAAATTAATTAACAGCAGAGTAGTGTATACAACAAAATTATTCAGAATAAATTTTGCATTTTGTGAGAAACAGACCAGACCAGCTTACACATGCAAAAGCAAAGTTAAAAATCTGGGAACATGCTCATAGCAAATTCTTGATCTGCTAGTTACTAGTAACAATAACAGAAAAAGAATTAAATTGTTTAATACTGAGCCATTAACTCTTTTGCAGTTACACTTCCTCATACTAACATAAGTATTTTCTTATAATTCATAAGATCTGGTACTACTCCCCTGCAATATGGGTTGAGGTCAGTTGCTGTTGAATTTAGACAAATATTTGTAGGTTCCCTTTCTTTGTATTCCTAATTACAAAATGTAAGAATAATTTTTAACTTTCATTTCTGGTTGTGAGAAAACACTAAGAAAACATTTTCCCCAAGAAAAACAAGATGCAAAATAGGAGCAGTCCTGCAAATAAATCATGAGGATCCTCAATACATGATTCATTCTAATTCTGTAGGTTTTTTTCCTAGTATGTAATGAAGGATCCAGTTATGTTCCCATACATGTGGCTAAGTAATGGCTGAATATCATCTGGTCCAAAAAGTAAGAGGGAATAAAACCAGGCCACAAACTCACCAGATAGCCACCTACTTTTACATAAAAATGCTACTTAATGAACTGTAATACATGGCGCAAGATGAATCCATTCACCTGCATTTACTAACACTTTGTAAGAACACATATCACTGGTTCCTGTTTCTAACCAATATTCTCAACTGTAGAAATTGACTTACCAATTTTACAAGCATTTTGTCTTAAAAAAGACCAAGAATTGATTAAAAACAAAATTACCTCATTCCAAAAAGGATTAAGTTCACTGTCAATTTTCTTTGTTTTCTTTTTTTCATCTGCAAATACAAACAAAGTGTGATGATGTGTTTTTGCTAAAGCACTACACAAATATCACAATTTCTCCTTTCACTTTTCAAAAGAAAGTGTGAGCTTTAAACCAAATATTCCAATTCTTTTCGCCTCTTCTAGTAGCTTCACATTTTACAATCAAAAAGTCCCCTGGGCAATTTTAGTAGTTGAGGCTTTTTATTCTGTTTTGTTTCAGCATAGCTAGATGTATTCCCAAAAAGAAAAATTAATGTTTAGGTTTCTCAACCTTTTATGACCCTTGACTGCAACTTCAGTACAGATGAAAGAAGACAGACTAAAAGGCTTGGAGTCAGCAAACCAAACAGTAACCGCGAAGTGATTAACTTCAGTAGTAAAGAAAATGTGTTACACATTTACCATATCTGAGTTACAAAACACTTAAGTGTTTGGCTCTGAAATAAAACCACTTGAAAAAAACATTTTAAGAATATAGGCTTACCGTGTCAGCGCTTTATGCTTTAAATGAACAAATATTAGCAGAAATACACATGCATACAAGAGGAAATGCAGTCCTTCCTTAAAAAATGGTTTCCAGAGGTTATGTACTTCACTGACATTTACTGTAGCCTAAAAATTACAGATTTTCCATACTTCACAGTAAAATTTGCATTTGGTCAACCTAAAAATCATGGGAGTGTGGGCTGTGTTGTAAATTATATCTAGTGCGGCATTTCAATTCAGATTCCTTATCCTGAGAGGAATAACACAGCTCAAGTGTTGCTGAGGCCCTTTGCAGGCCCCCCTCACCTATTAAAAAGGGAAACAAAATTCTGTCCTTACAACAGGTTCAAAACAAATAACACGCCATGGCTTTATTTTTACTTTTTAGTTGCACTATATGTACCCAGCTCCAATGGAGAACAAGTCCTGACACAACACTCAGAAGCACAAAAGGACAATGGAAAACAAGCAGCTCTTGTAACAGAAATTTCATTTATTAGCAATAACAAATGAGTATATTTAAGTACAGTCAGTAAACTAACTGCTGATCTATCAAACGCTCAGGCACCACAAGAAGGCTAAGTTTCAGGCATGCTCCTTGTATTTAAGGACTACAGTAAAGATAATAGCACTTTTATTATTTGCAAGTTATGGCTCTACTTTGCCAGGAAAATATTGCAAAGGCCTGGGAAGCAAGAGTAAAGATATGCCACATGGGCAAGTTCATACATCCACTATTGAAGCTGTAGACTGTGGTGGCTCTTTTTATTGGATGAGAGTGGGATGTACTCAAAGTAAAAAAACCAGCCCATACTGCAAATTGCGAGAACTGACTCACATTTATGTAACAGGAATTGTCTACAATTTATACAGGATATTGACTCACATAGTACCACAAAGGAAAGAGCATTCATAACATACCATGCTGGGAACTTGCATTTTGCGGAACAAAGAACTAATTATCATGCTAATAAGAGAAGTTCAACTTCATGTTATCTAATAAGAGACAAAGCATTTTCAAAACTGAATATGCCAGAATATCTGGGGTTTGGCACTGGTACTCTAAGTCACCCTACAAACAGGAGCTCGAAGTCAGGGAAAAGATGTTCTCAGTGCTGGTGAAAAAAGTAACAGTTGCAGCTGTTTGTAAAGGAGATAGTGAATCACAGAGCTGATCCTGACAGAACTAATGGATAAAAGTCCTATGATCCCTGCCTAAGCTCAAATATAACTCTAAGGTAAGGAAATCCCTGGCTTGAACAACAGTCAAGGCAATTCTTGAGAAGGAATAAAATTTTCCATTCTGGGCTATCCATTTTCATAAAAACAAGAGTTAGATTTATGATTCCACTAACAACATGCATATTCTAGATTTTACTAAGAAAAATATTTTTGTGTTATGCATTTGAGTGAAACTTGGATGAAAAACACTGGGAAACACAGTTTACATTGAGTTTTAGTTGCAATCTTAGTCAGTGTAGCATTCACATTCCTCAAGTATACATTTTGCATATATTTTTTTCACTTTACTGACTTTCTTTTTATTACACTTTTTATCATTCTTTTAATGTGCTGGGGTTTTTTTTGTTTTGTTTGTTTCTTAAACTGTTGGCAAAAAACTTTCTTCTTCCCACCAAAAGAAAATCTTTGCCAGGTAAATCTTTGCAGGGTAAGACAGACTGCCCAGTTATTCCAGGTGCTCATATAAGTTTCAGGTCCTCAGGCTGCCTTCCTCTACTGGTAATGAATCCAGGCACTATTTTTAGTTTGGCCCTACCAAGAAATAAGAGTAAGAAATTATAATGGATGCAGGTAGGACACTCTATATACTTATTTCTTTAAAAACCAAATAGGATAACCTTGGTATTGTAGAAGAAATAATGATTTGCTTTATCTTGATAGAGGCATTATACTACCATAATTTGTTCAATATACTCAATTGGAAATGAATGTAATAAGAACTTAGTGACAGTCAATGAGATGACAGTGTTCAAAAAAATTCATTCAAGATGAGCTGTTTAAATAATAACTGTTCCATCATTAGTAAGAAAATCACAGTACTGCAAAACAACTAATGCTTACAACTTTTCTTTTTCTTCTATTATAACTAGCATTTTTATCAATTTTAGCAGTTGGAGAATAGCAGAAGCAAACATTATCTTTTAGAATAGTCTTAAGTCTAAGATTCAAAAGAGAATCACATTTTAGTTCACTATGTTTTCCATAAAACTTTTCTGAATGAAGAATTACGATTGCACAGTGGCAGCAACTGCAGGATCAACTGGGCAGACCTCCAAAACCCAGGAAAATAAAGTTAGGGCAATTTAATTCTCTGCAAAACAGAAAATATAAAGTTAGGGAATAATTACACTCTAATACTCTTTTCTTTCACACTGAAATATAACCTAACATAGCTATGAACTACTGCGGGCCTGCTGGAAAGCTCTTAGATTAAGCACAAATGGAAAAAGAAATTTTGTTCCAGTTGGCCCAATCAAATTGAATTCCATTTCTCATCAGTTTTTAATGCATGAAGCTGAATGAGGCAGTCAAAGGGAATGATGAAAGCACTCAATGTCCTAGTATGGATTGCACATATAAACAACCATGTCAATTTTTACACCCAAAGACAAGAATCTGACACATTTTTCTCCAGCTTGGTATACCTGACAAACCAAAAGAATTGTACTGGTTTAATCATTACCACTTAGTGTCACTTCAGCAAATGGCAACAGTTTTTCATATTAATTTGGCTAATAATTTGTCTCACATAGAGTGACAACAAACTCAGAATTCTGCAGTAACAGCACCCAGTTACAGACAGCAATACTCATTTACTCTCAGGGTGTAGCTCTCTTTGAACAGTGAGTTATTCTTAAAGTAAATAAAAGAAAAGTTCCATCCCACTGGACTGAACATAAATGTGTAAAAAAAAGTTGAATGCTTGTACAAAACCCCTCTATTGCAAATAAGATATCACAACAGAAACAGCTGCCTATTTCCTCTTAATATGAACCTAATATATATCACAAAATTAATTGTACTGACTGTATAGTCTATAACTGGCTTAGTTATACGTGTGATGAAGTCTATTCTATACATAGATGAAACTATACTAACATATGTGTGTTAACATATAAAGTGTTTGCAGAGTCACTTACATACCAATAGTTGTAGGATCATGGCCTTTTTCTACACAGCATAGCTGTAAAGGTCTATCGCTGGGAGATACTGGGTGTTTTCACTGAAGTCTTAAAATTACTGAACCCAACATCAGCAAAGGCTATGTAAGTTAAAGTTTGAAAAAGCTAATGAACAAAACACTGTTTAATGAAATATTAACTTCCACAGCACTCTTCTGTCAAATGAGTGTGGTTCTTTAAGACTTCTCCAAGAATAATCCAGAGTCAAACAAGAACATGAAAATGTACTGCAGGGCTATGGCCAAAGTCCTGCAAATTCCTGAGTTTTTCCCAGTCTGGAAAATAAACACCCAATGGTGTTTTTTATGTCCCCCAGAAGCTAAAGTGGGTATGGACTACAGTTAAAGAGTGCTGCCCTTTGGCATACACCTTCCCCAAAGTAAGACTGGTTTCCCATCTTTACACACTAACAAGGTGAGAAGGAACAGCCTGTATATAAAAAACACCTATAAAAATAAACAGCCAGAAGTTCAACATATTTCAGATATGATCCCTACACCTTTGCACCTGACAACCAGGTCCACTTACAAATTAAATCAGAGCTCCTCAATAGCTGGCAAAAGCCTGATATTTTCTGGCCCGCTTGAATCACTCCGGACAGAAAGCAAAAAATACACTGTTGCTATGTAGTAAAACCACATAAAAGAAGTGGCAGGTATAATGGGAAATTAAATATCCAACTAAAAAAACTGTTACAGCTATGAAGTTATATTTAAAACAATGGTTAAGCATGTTTGTGAACATTAAAAAATCCCAGTTATTGCACATAAAGGATAAATATAAACTCATGTCTGTTGCCCAATTCCTGTGTTTGGATAACTGAAGGACTAAGAAACAAATCCAGCAATGCAGAAGAAAAAAATAAATCCATAACCTGTATTTCCTAGGTAAAACTGAATTGCATTAGAGCACACAGTAGTAACAAAAGATTACAAGGACGAATTAAACAGACACTTAAGGCATAAAGAAGCGAAGGCATAAACCAACTCTCGAGTATGAAACTGTAGGAACGGAGGTAACACACAAAGGCAAAACTGTGACAGGAAAGCAAAGAGAAAGACAAGGAACTGAAAAGAGAGTATCAATGCTTAAGAAGCAGCAGAAACAAATGTAATGTTTGTCATTATGTCTCACATAATGTCTCACACCAGAGAAATTACAGTACACCAGTAACAGCACTTTTTGCAGGGCAAATAAAATCATATTTTAAGAATTAGAAAGTTCCTAAAACTACTGAGACAGGGTCAGCCTCTTCCCCTAACACACAGGGGGGTAAAAAAAACAAACTTGAAAAAGAAGAGGAAAAGAAAGGAAATTGAATGATATCACATCTTTCTGATGCTGAAATAAAGTATCCAAAACCTTTTTATTTTGGAATTTAAGACACTGGGCATGCACTGCCTTGTCCTTTTCCAGCCTCCAGTAAAATGTCATGATTTCAGATTTGGTTTCTAAAGGTGACAAACCCCTGCAATGATTTTTCATACTTTAGGAAATACCATTTCCATTTCAGTGCACAGTTAGGAAAGCAAGTCACCAGGAATTAAGATGATTGTTTCTCACATTTTGGTTTAACATATTACATGATCCAAAATTGCTTGGAGGTTTCTGCACCTTAAAGATAAACTAATATTTGAAATAAAGTGCCTTTAGTCTAAAATTCCAAGTGAGGAAATGATGGCAACAGGTAAAATATGCTGTAAGATATAAATAGCTTTACTTATAAAAGCTAATTTTATCACAGTTTTCTTCTTCTCCCATAGGTATCCAATGAGCAATGACAGTATAAAATGTGGATTCCTTCCTAAATCTTTATTTTAAATTAACTAATCTTAATAGTCAAAATTTTAAAGTGCAATTCAGTTTGTAAAAAAAAAAAAAAAAAAAGAAAAAAAACCAAAACCAAACACCTTCAGTAATGGTACTACTGTTTTTCAGCATGCTGGCAATAACAACGATAAACCAGTCACAATAAAAATTGGTGTAACGGTGAGCAGTGGTTGTGCAAAATAATCACAACAGAGGAATGATTTTTTTCAGATGGAAGACAATAAGGTAATCTTAAATCTACTTTAATTCTGCTATTGATCTATGCAGTTGGATTTGGATTTTTAAAGCAAAGGGCTAAGCCTTTGCAAAAGTTTGTAAAACACGGATCCTGAAACAAAAGCACTGCTGGCCAGAAAATACTAATGCACTCCACCCCGTTCAAACTTCATTCAGGTAACTCTTGTCTCTCTGATTATAAAGTCTTCCCTAAAGTTACATCAGATGCAACATCAGGAAAACATGTTTTCACAGATTTTCAAATACTTACATAGGGCACAATCCTTCAGAAGATCTCTTCCCTGAGTACATTTATGACAGTTTGCCTTACCTTTAAAAATAACAGAAACAATAGGATCTGGTTTCCCAAACTTGGTTTTAGGGATATTGCTAGCAGATTCCACAATCACCCGAAGCATTATTTCCAGTCTTGACTAAATGTTGACTGATACCAAAGCAATTCAAGGAAGTCTTAAGTTTCAAACTCCTTAACTTCTGGACTGAAATGCTAGCAGGAAGAGGAGGCAGGGAATAAGTAAAGAAGGCAGTAAAGAAGGTCTATGGGTGGATCTATGACGGACTAGCTACTGCAGGCTATGAAAAAAAAAAAGTACCTGTAAATTGACACCAAGTTTTGTGTTGCTGTATAAAAAGAGCTCTCGCGAGTGAAATCCAGTAACAGAAAGGGCACAGTGTACAAACGACTGCAGATTTTTTTTTTGTTGCTTTTATTCTTAAGCTCTGTGATAAGTCTCTCGTAAGCAACCAAGGCAAGAATAAGCATAAGCAGCACGAACATAACACACAGCTCCAGTACTCAAAGATACATCACAACTGCCTCTTGGTATACCGAGGTATTAAATTTCACGACAGCTTGTATTTTTTTCCTCTTAATTTTTAGAACTTCATTGTAAACGTTTTCAGCTTGCCTCCGTGTCAGCGTATACTCACAAAATACCTATGGTCTTCAAGACTAGTTTAAGTGCGCCTCCTTCAGTTGTGCTCTGGAACAACTACGTTTTACACAGAATAACTACTACATGTTCTGCATTCAACACACTGAATTTAGATGATCTCTTGAAAAATTATGAAAACATATATGCATATGTAAAAATAAAGAAGAATTAAGGAAATATGTGCAAAAAATGTGAGAAGACTCCCTGTATTGTTTGGAGTCCTATAAATATTCTGTCTTAACATAAATACACACAGTAGACTCCACTGAAATGAAACTAGGTAAAACTTAACAAGTAAAAAGGAACTCTTTGCTTTAAGCTACCCCATGTTCAGCTTCACAGAAGTTTTTCTCAGCTGCTGACCAGATGTAAAAAGCCAACTGGTGCACAGTACCACTGCAAAATACGTTTTTAAGTAGAGATGAGAGGAGAAGCCAGCAAGATGGAACAACACGAGTTGTATGTTGACAAGGTTCAGCCTGGTCACACGAGACCTGTCCTAGCTTGTTACTTTTGAAGTCAAGACGGATCTTGCTTCCTTTCCAAAACTAGATTTTGGGTAGCTGAGGATTTCTGGGGAAGAAAAGGTAATCTAAAGCCAACATGCTCAGGAAGGCACAAGGATAAAGACATGCAAAACAAAGCACTTAAAGGACCCAGAAGACTTGGCTGAAGCATCATGATGGGTTGTTCTGTCCTTGCCCATCCCAGGCCCAGACAAGTGACCCAGCTGGTGCACGGCCAGAGCCACAGACCAGGCTTGCTGCCCCAGGCAGCTGGTAGCCACTGCCCTTTCTGCCCGAACGGCACAGGAACTAAAGCCGTGTAGAGGGTGGGGAGGGCCACCCACCAGCAAGCAACATGAAGGGGTGCTTGCCTGCCAGCACTCCTCCTTCTACATCTGCATTTTAACGTGGAAACGGAAATCTCCTCAAAGGGAAGATTAACTGGGGCCTCGCAAAAGGGAAACAAACACCACCCCAGCCCACTCAGAGGGCGAGGGCGAGGGCGAGGGCGAGGGCGAGGGCGAGGGCGCCCTGGGCCGGCACGGAGCCGCCCTCGCCTCACAGCGCCCGCAGCCCAGCTCACGCGCTGAGGCAGAAACACGAGGTGGGGAGATGAAAGGCCCCATGCTATTGGCCGGACCGGTCACGCGGCCGCCCAAGCCAGCCAATGGGGACCCTCCTCTCAGGCATTCCGCGGAGAACTCGGCAGCGCCCCGCCAGCCGTTAACGGCCACCGAGCGCTGGGCAGCTCGTGCCTCTCCAGCACCGCCCACACCTGCTGCCCCCACCCCCTCCAGCCACCGTCTTCGCGGAAGCGCTCGTTAACCCCTCCCCCCGCCTTTTCTAACCCATCGGAGACGCCGTAGCCTTCGCTTCGGCTGTGAGGTAGCCCGGGTGGAAGTGACGATAACGGAGCTGCGGGATTCAAAATCCCGGAAGCGGGGCTGTGCCGGAGCCGGCCGGAGCTGCCGTGGCGGCCGCCGCCGCCGCGTGCAGTCCCCCCGCTCCCCCGCCGTAGCCCAGGGTGCTCGCTCGCTCGCTCGCCCGCCCGCCCGCCCGCCCGCTCCCCTGCCGCCGGCAGGAGCCGGGAAGCCCCGCGCCGCCCGTGCCTGACTAGAGCTGTGTCAGAAGCCCTGTCCTGCCTGCTGGGAGGGACTGCCGATCCGTAACGCGGCGTTCCTATTTTTATAGGTGCTTAAAGATGGGTTCCAAGACGGCTAAAGGTATAACTGTTGGCAAGGGGGGCTTAAAGTCGGGTAGCTCCAGACGTGAGGGTGATCTCGAGAAGTACAAGCAGGAGAACGCAGCCCCGAGAAAGTCTTTGGAGGAAGCCGCGAAAGGGAAGAGCAAAATGACTGATCCGGAAAGGGACGGGCTCCGAGAGGTGAGGTGGATGCTTGTGCTCGAGGTAGCGTTTGTGAGGTCCTAACTGCGCGCGGTCAACGTGAGGCTGAGGATGTGTGACTCCGTAAGAGAGGTGCCAGTCTTTCCTCTTAAAACTTAGCTTGCTTTGATGTCAGTACTGTTTTAGTTTGACGTTTTTGTTCTCGAATGCTGACTGAACTAATCAAATTACAACCATCTGACAAGGCTGTCAAATACAAAGACTTGAGGCCAGAGGTGCTTATATTAGTCCATCAAGACCTGTCCTCACATGTCTGGCTGGTTGGAACGGTTGGTCCCAGAGAATTATTGTGAGCGTTTCCTCCAAGGAACACTGTGTTTGCAAACAGTTGCCTAAGAACATGCCAATAAGTGCTGAGTATTTGCTTGAACTGTATTCTCAAGCTCCCACTCAGCTATAGGTAAATAAAGCTGTAATCAGTTCACCACACTGTTCTTCCATTACAACCAAGGAGCAGAAACTAAGATGCTGCAATTTCCATGCCTTGTAGCCCATTCAAGGTAAACCTATGGTTGCACATGTACTAGACTTAGTACGTGACCAAGTCACATACTGTTAGTTTCCCAGTAGGACTGGGTAACTTTAAATGCACCCTTCCAAAGCACACAACTAATGGAGACTAAGCGCACTAATATTTCTAGGCTACTTCTTTGACAATAAGGCTTTTTGTGTGTCTGTGCCGTGTCAGATGGGAAGTGCTAATGGAAGTACCAGCTATGGCTAAACAGCTCATGTTCTGTTGTTGCTAAATTCCTTAGCGTATTTGCTGTGTCTGGTGGAGTTTGCTGCTTGCTCAGTGTTGATTGCTTAATATTGGGTTCCTAGTTTACAGGTGGAAAATCACAGGTATGTTTAGATACACTAAGTACTACTTGGTGTCAACATTTTAATTCTAGTGAGCACTGTGTGGTCTTCAACCGCTCCTTAAATGAGGGGCTCTAAAATTCAGTTTCTTTCAGTTTCTCTGTCATATTTTAATGACTTGGTACCAACATGTAGGATTTCAACATCAACCTTTCTCATGGAAAATGAAATGCTACCATAACAGAAAGTTACGCAGAGCCCCAAGGTATCTCGAATGCAGTATTAATGCTGTGTAATAATTACCTGTGCTGGAGGCCTGCTGAAAAGAGAGTGCCTGTTGAAAATATCCACTAAAGCACATTTTGAAACTGAAAGGCCAGATAATTTGGAAAACAGGATCCTTGTCCTGAATGCTTTATTATAACTCTTGAAATTTCACTTATTGTTGTTTAGTTTGCAAGAAGGCTCTGCTGCTTGTCAAAAGCTACTAAATATGCTAACGAACACTAAGAAATGTATCTCTTCACTGAAAGTGTTCAAGAGTTCTTGTACTGCTTGTGTTTTAAGGTTCATCTATTGTAGTTATCTGTATTCACATACAAAACTGAGTACCTACCAAGTCTATGAAATTTGGTTCTTTGCATTCTTTCTTTGTTTCATCTATTTCAGACTGTTTTTACTATCACTTGAAGTATTTCAGATGATCAATGTAGTATTGTGATGATTATTGTAGTATTGCCTGTTTTGAATAAAATGTAATAGTCTCAGCTAATTAAAGGCTAAGAGAGAACCTTTCAAAGTGGGTGTCACCTCAAACTGTTGTAAACTTGCAAATGCATTTGTTGCATAGACTGACACTTACTCATTTGTGTCACTTTTTTATTCTGTTTCATTTAGAAAATACTTTCCCTTGAAAAAGAGAAAAAACCCCACAACCATCTTCTTGAAGAGAAGGACAAAGAAATCCAAAACCTGAAGGACGAACTTAGATCCAAAACTAGCGAAGTGTTCTTGTTGCAAAGTCAACTAGAGGAAAAAACAAAGGAAGCGGAAGCAAGAAAACAGTTATTTTCTTCTGTATTGGAAGAAATGAACCGGTTTAAATGTAATTTATCCACTGTTACCGCAAAATGTTCTGAGCTTGAAAACAGAGCTGGTACTTCTCAGGTATCCCAGGTAAGCACTGAAGAAACATTGGAATTTGTGCTCACGAAGTGCTGGTATTTGTTATAAGATAGAGTGGATTTCTAATCTTCTTACAAGTTACATTGCATGCTGCAATATTATTGTATGAAGAGAGATTATATCCAGATTGAATGCTAAACGAAGAACAGTCAGGGAGCGCAACTTCAGGCAACGCAGCTGGGGAGGGAATTCTCTACTTCTGCACTGCAAGGTCCCTTTTTCAAGCTCACACGGAGGTGGTGTGACTAGTGGTACTACATGTAATGATCCACTGTTGCTTAAGCAGATATTATGCCCTTCTCGGGTTTGTATGCTCAGTGATTAAACAGACTGAGAAGGCAGCAGTAAGAGATATGGGGCATTAATAAAGACAAACTATGCTCATCACCTAATTCAGTTTCAGTCATAAGCTGATTGGAGGCAGCCTGGACTGCAGTGATTGTGCACTGGTGGAGTTTGCAGTCCTGAGGAATATTGGTCAGGCAAAGAGTAAAGTCAGAATGCTGAATTTTAGAAAAGCAAACTTCCAGTTCTTCAAGGTGTTAGTCAATAGGACCCCCTGGGAAACTGCCCTCAGGGACAAAGGAGCAGAACGGAGCTGACAGATCTTTAAGGATGCTTTCCATAGAGCACAGGAGCTCTTAATCCCCAGGTGTTAGAAATCGGGAAAGGAAGGCAAGAGACTGGCATGGCTGAGTTGAGACCTGCTTGTTGAACTAAAGGGTAAGAAGGAAATGCACAGGCAGTGGAAGCAGGCACAGGCATCCTGGGAAGAGTGTAGGGATGCTGCCTGGTTGTACAGGGATGGGGTCAGGAAAGCCAAGGCATGGCTGGTGCTGAACTTGGGAAGGGATGCAAAACGTAATAAGGCAACCTACTATAGGTATGTCAGCCAGAAAAGGAAGGTCAAAGAAAGTGTATACCACCTCCACCCACCCCCACCACCCCAATAAGCAAGAGTGGCAAAATGGTAACAACAGACAAGGAGAAGGCTGAGCTATTCAACAACACGGCTGGCATTGATACAGGCTGGGGGATGAAGGGATCGAGAGCAGCCCTATTGAGAAGGACTTGAGGTATTGGTGGAAGGAAAGCTGGACATGAGCTGACAATGTGCATTTGCAGCCCAGAAAGCCAACCATATCCTGGGACACATCAAAAAAAAAAAAAAAGTGTGACCAGTAGGTTGAGGCAGGTGATTCTGCTCCTCTACACCAGTGAGACCTCACCTGGAGTGTACTGCTTCCAGCTCTGGAGCCCTCAGCACAGGAAAGACATGGACCTGTTGGAGCAGGTCCAGAGGAGGGCCAAAAAGATGATCAGAGGGCTGGAGCACCCTTCCTATGAGGACAGGGTGAGACAGTTGGGGTTGTTCAGCCTGGAGAAAAGAAGGCTCTGAGGAGACCTTATTGTGCCCTTCCAGTACTTAAAAGGGGGCCTACAGGAAGGATGGAGACAAACTTTTGAGCAGGGCCTGTTGTGATAGGACAAGGGTTAATGGCTTTAAACTAAAAGAGGGAAGATTTAGACTAGATACAAGGAAGAAATTTTTTACTATGAGGGTGCTGAAGCACTGGCACAGGTTGCTGAGAGAGGTGGTAGGTGCCTCATCCCTGGAAACATTAAAGGTTGGTTGGACAGGGCTCTGAGCAACCTGATCTAGTTGAAGATGTCCCTGCTTATTGCAGGGGGGTTGGACTAGCTGACCTTTAAAGGTCCCTTGCAACCCAAATTATTATATGATTCTATGCGAATATCTTTCTCCTCCTTGCTCTCATGAATCCTCACTTGCTCCTCAGCTGTTAAAACTAGTTACCTCATGTGATGCCATGTAAAGTATGGGCAAGTACTTCTATGGGACAGAAGATAGGACAGGAATAATGAGTTGCTTCTCTCATTTAAAATTATTAATAGGTATGGTGCCAGGTATTTAGCAGCTTTTTACTAGTGCATTTAGTTTTCTACAGTTGTTTTTTATTCCCGCCTGTTCTAATATGCCATGGAAAAAGCAGTAGCATCTCAATAAGGGGCACAGGGAAGTTGGTGCCCAGAAGAGGTGCCTGTAAGTCTTTTCCAGCTTTTGACCTGCAGGTGGCGCTGGTTCCCCATGCTCTACAGGGAAGTTGAGTAATTTCTAGAAATGCGGCTTTAGCCAAATAATAGCAAAATATCTTACTCTACTAATTTTCAATGATAATACATATATATCACTTCTAGTAATGCAATATCTTGGGAAATACCACTTTAAATACAATGTATTTATTTTCAATTTCAAGAGACTTTTAACTTTGTTAGAGAATTTAAGACCTGTATTTTTTTCAGCTGTAAAGCTTGTTCTAAATCATGCTCTGAAAACCACAAGAAAACTTTGCATGTATGTAGCTTGGATTTTGGTAGTAAGCTACTTTTTCCTTCAAGTTTCCTCTGACTTATACCTACACAATTTCAAAAAGCTTTCTATCATGCAGTGAATGAATGTGTCAGATTATGAAAGAAACAGCAGTTAAAACAGTTATTTAATTTTAAATGGGTCTAAACAACTCTTCAGCTCATACTTTAAGCGCTCTACTGTGGATCAGGTCTCAGAAAACCCGTCATATGTCCTTACGGGTCCAGACAGGTTTGCATGGTTTCCCAGATGTTTAGAATCCTCCTGTTATCCCAATGAAGTTGTCAAGGTCTCTAGCTTTCCCCAACAACTCTTAGAGGTCTATCTTATTGTCAAACGTACAAGGATACAAAAACAGAAGAAGCACTTACCTTTTTTGTGTATTTAAATAATATTTTTTTTCAGAAGCTCTCCTGCACCCTTTAGGTCTTCCAAGATAGTAGTTCAGCAGAAGATACATGATACTCTTCTCGGGAAATGTTTTAATGTAACTATGAGTTGCAGAGTTATAGAATTAATTAAATGTAAATCTTTGTCCTGTATCTTCCAGATTTTATTTTAAATCTATGAAATGGTTTTCTACATAACTTAGATCCTTTTTTTAAAGAAGGAATACTATAAAGATCTTTAAACACAAAAGGCACATGTATGCATCTGTTTTCAATTTTTAAAATATTCTGATGCTATTTATGTGAGACTAATAGTCATACAGGACTAGCTTTACTGTTTCAGCCATCTATTTTAAAGAACACTAACAGGTTGTTCTTTGTCTGCAGGAAGCTGTAATAAACAGCACTGGATCACCAACTAATCCTTATGAAGTTGAAAAACAATTGAAAGATGTAAGTTTCATGTACAACATTGCAAGTATAAATCATTTGTATCAAGATGCACAAGAATGTAAATTATCACCATATATATTTTTGGGTAGTATGGGACCTCAGAGGGTATGTTTCCCTCTAAAATATAGTATCTAAAATTATTTTGTGACAAGACAATTTAAATTAAAAAAAGACTTGCAAAAAAAAAAAAGACTATATTTCCATAATCTTTGAAAAAACCTTGCTTGGAGCATCAGAACAAAGTGGTTGCTGACAAAATAAGAGACCCAAGAAACTTGGTCTAGCCTCTGAGCTGAAACTGCCTGGGATAGCATGAGGTTGGATTAGAAACCTGAGGTTCCTTTCAACCTGAATAATTCTATGATCCAATCAGATATAAAATCCACGTCCTTGTTCTTACAAACCTTAAGTTGCAAAGATACAGTTTGAGTTTGTTCAATTTTCAGATGTTGTTTTATATTTTATTTTACATTTGAGATTGAAAGGTTAATTCTTCATAATCTCGGCACAACTCATGAAAACCTTTGCTTTTAAGTTGTCTTTCCACTCCAAGAAATAAGCCAATCAGTGTTTAATATTGCGGCAATTTTAACTTACACTGAACAACCTGACTTATCCTTCCAAATGAAGATGGGTTTTACTTACTGTACAGAGAAGGTTACTACAATTTGCAGCAGAATTAACTATCTTATCTTTAAACTGTATAATATATCATAGAATGGTTTAGGTTGGAAGGGACCCTGAAGATCATCTAGTTCCACCCCCCTGCCATGTGCAGGGACACCTCCCACCAGACCAGGTTGCTCAAAGCCCCATCCAGCCTGGCCTTGAACACCTCCAGGGATGGGGCACCCACAGCTTCCCTGGGCAACCTGTTCCAGTGCCTCACCACCCTCAGCATGAAAAATTTCTTCCTAATGTCTATTCTAAATCTCCCCTCTTCCAGTTTGAAGCCATTACCCCCCATCCTATCACTACATGCCCTTGTAAAAAGTCCCTGTCCAGCTTTCTTGTAGGCCCCCTTTGGATACCGGAAAGCTGCTGTAAGGTCTCTCTGGAGTCTTCTCTTCTCCATGCTGAACAACCCCAACTATGTCATATAATTCTTAACATTTTTAAGATGACTAATACTTTTAAAATCTGATAAATTCTCAGAGGCTTTTTTGTTGTTCTGTTCCTTTTCATGAAGGCTCTTGAGAAAAACCAACAGTGGCTACTGTATGACCAGCAACGTGAAGCATATGTCAGGGGATTGCTTGGAAGGATCTTTGAACTTGAACAGAAGTCAGAAATAGTTAGCCAACAAGAAACCAAAGAATCCAATTCAGAAGGTATCAACTTTATTTTTTCCCCACAAGTGACCCAAACCATAATTATCTATAGAATAAGTTTTCTGAAAATAAATTATAGCACAATTAAACAACATCAAGACTTTTTCTCAACATTTTGGTTTCTTAATGGTAAAATTTGGTTAAGTAAAAATTCTTTGCTTCCTGTTACCCAGCTATGTTATTTGATCGACGGTATTTCATGTTCTTATCCACTTCAAAGATGGTTTTTAACAACCTTGACACTCTATTAGCAACCTCTCTGTTTGCGGAAGGTGTTCAGGCAAATACATGTATGTATCCCATCCTTCAAAGTACGCTTTCCACCTGCATAATGGAAGCACTAAGGATTTTATTAGCTAGGTGTGGATCAGGTTTTCAGGGTGTTTTTTCTAAAAATAAATATTATAAAAGTGCCTTGACTGCCATGTTCTTTACTCACCTGAACAGTTCTTACAGGGCATGAAAACCGGTGGTAGGTTTTGGCACCGATCCAGAACAATGTTTCGTAATACGGATCTGGTCACCTCTAGGTCACGTCTGTGCTAAGTAGATCCTCAATAACAAATACCCTTTCAGTACCATGCATTCAGACTGACTTGAGTTGTGCTTGAGCAGCATCTGGAATAAAATTAAAATCACATTGAAGAGAAGAACCAGAAGGAGTTGGCTTGCTTTTCTTATTATCAAATTATTAATTTCATATATGCTGCAACCGACCTGCAAGGTAAATTCACTAAATAGAACTAGTATCATCTGGAGTAAGAGTATGCCCACAGATACTTGCCACTTAGTAATTCATGTGCAGTGGCTTGGTTTCTGTATTATTGCTTGAATCTTTATGGAAAACAGTAAAATATCATAATCTTGTTTTGCTGCGGTTTAAAATACTGTTGATAGATTTCTAGAGGGAGGCAAGCTGAAGTAGCTCACCAGGAAATGTAACTCAGAGTTACTGCAGTCAAAGCTTTGTTGTCAGAGCAGCCAGAAGATTAGGAGTAAGGGTATAAGAAAAGTTCCCCTCTTCAAGCAGCAGACAGTAGCAGAGATCCGACTTTCTAAGAACCTAGCTATACAAGTTGAAAGTAGATATGACAACTTTTTTCCAAGGCAAAACTTGGTATTTCTCTGAAGATGTCCCCACCCTATAAAGGAGTACTGCTAATGAGAAGGTAAGGTTTAGCTCATAGTCGAGGGGAGGGAGAACAGTCAAGCAAGAAACTTTCGCTATTAAACTATACTTTGAAGAATGAGGGGAAGCCTTCAAGAGGAAAAGTATCAAAGTCAAGAAATTTACAGTGCCAAAAACCAGCAAAGCCTGTGAAATTCTGCATTCCTTTTTCTGCTTCTGGGCATGTTTTGTATTACTACTGAATTTCTACTGATTTTTTTTTTTTCCTACTTACTAAACTTTTCTTGGGTTGACAAGCAGAAATTTTTCAAACTCTAGTTAAAGTAACAGTCACTAGCCAAGAAGCAGGCATTTTTTATCAATAACACTATCCTAGTCCCTTTTATTTGCATTTTGGAAGTAAATGATGGCATACAACTTGATGAAGGTAGACTGCAAAAGACAATGGATAGTCTGGCTTTGGTCAGTAATGGTGAAGGAGAGCCCATCAGATCCCCAGGGTATCACTGGGGAGGCAGTAATGCCAGAATCTTGGCTAAGGACCCTAAATCTGGAAGTGAATCTACTGTCTTTGGGCCTTGATTCCCATGCATCAGGATAATGCGTGAGGCCATATAAGAACTATGTGTGGCTCATGGAGCTTGTGTCGTCAGGGCAAAGGATATAATAGTGCTGTCAGGGTTACTGAAGGAAGTGGCTGTAGCACAGAATACTATACACAAGCCAAGTTGCAGTTTTCCAGTAACTATACTGGGAAGGAGACTTCACTGCATTAGAAGTATTGGAAGCTGTTTTAACTAAAGTTTGGTGCCAATCTGAGCTGTGTAATAGCTTAGAATGTCAATTTCTATCAATATGCCTTGAAATCCTGTCAAGGATTTGGTGTTCTGATTTTTAAGTGATTGTTTTTTTCACCCCCTCATTACTATCTCAATTATTTCTGACTCATTAAGGTCATCTACAAGAGGAAAAGCAAAAATATTATGACCAGCTGTTGCTAACTGCTAAGAAAGATCTTGAGACTGAAAGACACACTGTAACCCAACTGAGATCCGAACTTAATGAATTCAAAAAGAAGTATGAAGAAACACAACAAGAAATAATGAGTTTAAGTGCCTTATTGCAGTCGCAACAGGTTGCTGAAATGAAGACTCTAGAAAATGAAAATAAAATTAAAGAAGAGAAAGTGCAGAGACTTAAACAAGAAAATGAAACCATTAAAGGACAGCTCAGAGAAGAAAAGAAAAAGTCTGAAGATCTTTTATGTCAGGTATGTGGATGCAGTTGGAGATTTAAGATCATTAGCAATGAATCAAGAGAGCTGAAAAGTCATACTGAATGAGAATCACTCACTTGGTCTGTTAACTGTTCTTTATGTATATCTGGATTCCTGTCCTTGTGATTAAAACTGAATTATTTCTTTAATATATTGGTTTGAATCAACATTCAGACTTTGAAATTTCCTTGTTTGAACAAAGTACTTATTTGTTCCTTTGTTTCCCTGGTCTTGTTGGACATAAGAGGGAGAAGTGAGAGAATACTTAAGTGATTCTAATCTAGTTCATCCTCAATGTTAATAGTAAATGGGAACAAGAAAGGTAAAAACTCAAGTCCATACCGGCTGTTTTATCATGCAGTCCTAACTATGTCACCTGGCTGCTACAAATACCTGTGGACTTGTAGTTTCATGCTTACTGGATAAGCACCTGTCCCCCAGCCATTGTGGCCATGCAGCTGGGGTTGGTTTGTTAGTTTATTTTTCCATTCAGATCAGTTCCTGCATTTGGTTCTCTGTACGATGCCATGGGTAAAAACTACACAGGCACACCTGAGGACTAGAAGGCAATGGCCAGATAAGCGAAGGAAGGGATGGACCTTAAGTTGTAACTGTCTTGAAAACAGCTATGGTAGAAACCACTGAGAAGAGTTCTGTAATTCCCTATAAAGCCCAAGAAGTGCCTATCAGGCAGGCTGTTCAGTATGTGCCGTTTATGCTGTTGCCAAATATATTCTGTTGCTTTATGAGATTCTAATTGTTCACAGGGCTTGCCCATCTCCCAGAGAGTACTGTCATGACTTCAGTGAAATAATCCTGTTCATATGTGAAGATCTTAATTCTTCCTTCCTTCTTTTTTTGAGCCCAACGACTTTAACCACTCTGGCTGATCAGAGGCGGGGGAAGACATCTATGTGCTATATGTTTGTATTTAAAAATACTCAGTGCTTACCTCCTTTTGTTTAGAATTCTCATGAGGACTTTGCTATTTCCCCTACATGGAACGTTACAGTGGCGTCTTGGAATATTCCTATCAGCATGGTTATGCTAACAAAAAAAAAAATTTAAAAATCTCATTTCTTCTTCTGGACGTGAAATCATGACCACATTATCTGCTGAAGAGAAACTGGAAAGTCCTCCTTGAAGGAGTATTCTCAGGGCATCCAAATAAGATAGACTTGCTACTGGGAGAAGTTTGCAATCGATAACAAAGCAATGTAGAACTGAAATTTGAAATATGAGAATAAAATCTACTAGGCACCAAAGTAGGCTAAAACCAGAACAACAGTTTAGCTCTCTAAACACAGGCTGATTCTCACTGGTTAATGATGATTAAAAGGTGTTGATTTTTTTTTTTTTTTTTTTTGCAGCTGAACAGCAGCATTCAGTATAAAAGTTGATACGTGCTGATAACGGAGGATACTTTTTACGTTTACATAATCCATTATAGTATAGTACTATCTGAGTCTTAAACTTGTTCTCTTCTATTTAAAAAAAAAAAGTTGTACGGTTTGTTTTTAGTGCAAACATAGGTTTTGTGTGTATATTTCTGTCTGCATCTTACAAATCACCTAGGAAAGTTCAGTTTGATTTTTTTTTTTTTTTTGAACTATAACATCATCCTGCATTCCCCCTGCTCATTGCAATTATAATGTTTCCCTGAGATTTTCCCCAGAGTAGAGATATTTGAATTGGGTTTGGCTGTTGCATAACAGGCATACATTTTTCTGTTGGCGTTGGAATATAAAGGTTTACTTCCATCCCTTCTTAGATTTGTTTTTTGTTAAGCTTATTAACTATTGTATATGGAAATTCTTTATTACAAATTTTTTTCTGCCTTGTAGGTGGAACTTTTTCGTAAATCATTGCTCGAAGAGCGGGAGGAGCACACTGGGATAGATTTATTGGAGCAACGGGTACTGAATTTTATGCTAAGATGCTGATACTTAATCTGTATTGTACACCAAGGGCTTTCTAGACTTAACTTCCAAATTTAAGAATGAGTAGTATATTAAATAAAGTAATACCAAATATGAATATTAAACTGAATAATCTCTTGATGCTTCTAAAAATTTTGATGCAGCTGTCAAGAGGAAAATCGGTAATCTTTTACCCATAAGAGGGTGTGATCAAACCTGATGCTATTTTCTCCACAATCACTTGTTCAACTGTACAGCCTCAAATTAGGTGTGGGAAACATCTTAAAACCAATCAGCTCATTGAAGTTTTGAAATATACTCTTGAGAAAGTTATACAAATAATTGCACTGCCATCTTTTCCATCTTCTTTATTTTTTCCAAGTGTATTCTCACAGATCTAATTGATGTTTTTGGAAAAAAAAGTTACATTTATTTGCTAAGATTGGGTGTACAATGTTACCCATAGTTTCTGTCCAAATTGTCTTGCTACAAGAAAGATCCTGGAGTAGAAATGGGCATTTTTAATGAGAATTGCACTGCGTGCTTTCCTACAAAATGTTTGGTTTAAGATTGCAAGACAGCTTGAAATACCCTCCAACCGAAAGAACTTCAAATTCCACCTCTACTAAGGGAGACTTTCATAATTGGGCATGTATGAATTTTACTGTAGTGAAAGCAATAAGTGACTTTTTAAATTATTTTTTTAAAATTCCATTTTAGGATATGATGGCAGAGTAAAACTTACTTTAAATATATAAAGGGGAAACATTTCTCTCTCCCCCTTCCCCTCCCCCCAATTAATAGTTCTGTCTTTAATTCTTTAATTTTCACACTGGATGGCTGCCAGATCCAGATATGTACCACAGACTTTGAGAATGAAAAACTTGATCGCCAGAACTTGCAGCATGAGTTAAAGAAAGTCCCTAAGGAACTGTGCAAGGCCAGGAAGCAAATGACCCGTCTGGAAAGTCTGGTAAGTACTGAATAAATGGCAAGTGAATTTAGTCAGGGATTTTGCATAAACGCCTATCTCTTCACTTTGCGACCTTATTTCAAGCATAGTGAGTCTTCTGTTAATGTCAGCAGATATTCACTGTAGGCCCTTACATCCTTTAGGTATGTGGCCCCAAGGTGCTGTCAACTAGCTAGGTATCATTTTTCTCTACAGCATGCATGAAAAACTAGTACAGCAGAAGGAGATCCAGAATAGTCAGGTTCCTGAGCAGAGAACATAACTGTATTTTGTATCGCAGTATGTATCTAGTTTTGTCTGTTGCACTATGACAAAGCTGCAGTATGCTTCTACTCAGACTTGCTGCTAGTGAACACAATACAGTCTTTAAATATGAGTTGAATTTCTCCCCCACATCCATCTGATACAGGATGGGTGGGTCATTGAAACCTGAGTTTTTCATTTCCAAAAAGACAAGCTCCCTACTACAATGAAAAAGGACATTTGTTGTATTGTGAGAGCCATGGTCTGTTTGCTGCTTACTGTATAAGCCCAAAGAAAGCCACCTAGATTTGATCCCTAGACTTAATCGAGAAATTTGTAGGGAAGGATTACGTATTAAGCAAGCTGTTGATCTGGTTTGTTCTGTCGTATCCAGGATTGCTCTGGTCCTGAGCAGAAATGCGTTTTGACTGGTGCTTCTGGAACTCTACAATACAGTATCTTGTAAGATTAGGTGGTAGCTGAATAAGATTGTCAAAACTGTATTTCTGAACTTACTAAAATGAGATTCAAAATGGAAATCTGATACCTGTGCCCTTCATTAGATCAGATCTGGGGCTGCTGTGCTTTTTATGGAGAAGATAAATACAAAAGCTCCTAACAAGTTGCACGAGAGTAATTCTTCTGTGACTCTGCCGGACTGCTCTCCCTCTTAGTTGTATGCAACTTGGAAGTATTTTCTCAAATAAGGAAGGGAATGGAATGAATTCTGAGACACTGATGTTCTTCATTCATGCACTGCCCCTGGAAGAGCCTGCCTTGCTAGGATTGCAGTTGCTGCTGCTGCCAGGGGAGGCCACTGGAAAACTTTCTGTCTGCTGGGAGTAAAGCAGAAGTTCAGGCAGAGCAGGGAAGTCACAGCTTTGAGTTTCTCTGTGCTAAGAAGCTGGAGGCGTAGCTGTCAGATACACAACTGTATGCCTTTTACAGTTAAGGACAGCCTTCACACACAGAAACTTCATGCATGGGATCAGGAGAAGAGAAAATTATGGCAGAGATTTTGGGAAGGTAACTAAGCAGCACCCTACGTAGAGGGGACTGAGGCATCATTTTATTAAGGAAAAAGAGTGTGTGAGTGGCTAGAAAGATGGTTGGGGAAGGATTCCCAGTCAGACGTTGTGGTGAAACTTGTCTTAAAAAGCCTGCAGAAAACCTACATGCAATCTAATTTAAATGTGGTGTTGATTTGTACAACAGGCTCTCTGTTGTTCACACAAGTAGCATAGCTGCATTTAGCCATCTTTAAAATTCTACCCTTAGTGCTGTAACACACACAAGGTTTGTGTGCCATCAAACTTTAATGTTTTTTCCTACAGTGTTTGATCAGTGCATGCATGCCCCAGTCTTACACTAAAGCTTCTTCTTTTCCAGAAACTCCTGGAATCTGGACTTATGGAACCACAAGAAGATTTGCAAGCTGTGTTTGAGGAGAAGCTGACCACATATGACAGAAGTCCCTCCCTGAAATATTCAAGCCGCCTTGCTGAAAGTTTCCTTGAGTGCCCCAGATGTAAAGTGCAGTATACAGCAAGACAGTATAGAGAATTACTAGCACATATTGACTTTTGTACAGCTTGAGGTACAAATGGACTTATTTGCTTTATACGCACTGCCAATATGCTCTTCTACAAAGGCAAAAGATCTCTTTAAAGCTTTTTTCTTAAGGTTGTATAAAGGACTACTGTTTTATAATTCAGTGCCACAAAAACCATTATAGTAATTTATTTGGCCCTCAAGTATTTTACCTGATGTTTTTGCAAAAAAAGTGCTACTGCATTCTTGGTTGCAAATGGAAATATTTTTAGAATTAAGAATACCTTAAAATAGTAAACTACTGACCTCTTTGTTTTTTTTTTTCACTCTTAAAAATAAGAACAGTAAAAGCACATCTATTGTGTCATACTTTATTTTAACATTTGGCATATCCACTTCTTGGTTGGTGACTCCTGATGATTGTGCTTGTACCTTAACTGACAGTAATAGGCCAAAAATCTTTTGCAGCTTAGTAGGTGCACCATATACATATATTTATATATACATGGAGTGTGTGTATATGTATAGTGTATATATACAGGTATTATATGTATTGCATACTTGTGTAATGTGTCACCACCTTGATACATTAAAACTCAGGAGGGTTGTGTTAAGAGGTCTTTGCTGCTTAAGATTCATGTTGAAAGCATCAATTGTTAAGTAACTTGTTTTCCTGAACCACAGTCGGGGTGACTTAGAGCTCATCTAAAAATGCTGACCAAGGTTCAAGCTCTTCTCAGAAAAAAGTCATTGGGAAAACAAACTTCCCAGCAAACACAAACTTCCTCAGTACTGAAAAAAGTAGAATTCTGCTGAAGTAAACTCGTTTGCACCTCTGTATTTTAGAGGTTAAAGTTGGGAAATGTCAGTTATTCAATCTGTTACATTTGACAAATGTTACAGTTTAAAAGTGCAGTTTTTAATAAATTGCTGTAGCGGATTTGAAGTGTCACTGTATTTTTATATTCATACAGAAAACAAGTTAGCAGTAAATTCTTGCAACAAATTAGAAACTGACAAAAAAATCCGTTACGGAATTGCAATCACAGCATTATTTTCCCCTAGCACCTACTGTAAACCTGGATCTGCTGCTAGCATTTTGCTCCTTGCACCTGTCGTTAAGTCCAACAAGCAGTTCCTTCCACAAAAATAATTAAATGAGGAAATTTTACAATGATACACTAGTTAAGAAAAATTTGCTGCTTTTACAAGTTTATGGTTTGCTGAGGATAGTGAAATACCCAAGGTCTATCTTTCTCTGGTATACTGATTCTGATGGCTAGCTGGTCTTCCATCACACTTTGCTGCAAAACTGCATGCATTTACCATGTTCACCCTAATCTCTGATGGTTAAATGTTATTCTTAAATATAAGGATGTTTTCAAAGTTGTTTTCGAAGTTGTTTTCAATAAATATTATAATACCAAGTGCTGTTGTTATCTATTAAATCCAGTGTTTGCGAGACAGAAAGAAAATGTTAAAAGCTATTATCTTTATATCTGAAATATCTTTGCCAAATCTATTGTATTAGCCACTATCTATCCACTTTTCAATTTCACTGACCACGTCTCAGGCTAATTGTTGTGTTTGACAACTTGCTCAATTGTAGCAACAGGTTTTCTGACCAAAGATATGATGAACTAATAAATAAAACAAATTATGCTTTAGAATCTCAAGGTTTTGCTATGAGGGAAATTGTCTTAATTTCATGTCTGTCTTTCTAAACATCTTTTAAATTCAGGATAGTAGCTATGCTTTTCATTGCAGCCTAATAATTTTAATCTCTAATTAAACTAGTTTTGGAAGTTTAAGTTAGCTGTCTTTTAACAACACATTAATCAGCTAGTATTCTATTCCCAGTTGTATACTTGGCATAGTTTCTGCAAAAGAAAATTCTGATCTTTTATGTATTATAGATGAAATAAGTTTGCCTGCTACAGGTCAGCAGTCTTCTCTTCAGTAGTTCTGAGGCTTTCTTAAATTGGCAAAAAACACTTTCTCATTAGAGGCTGGTACTGTAGAGACAGAGATTCATAAAGTTGATAATGTGATAACCATTAAAAAGTTGTGTTCATTCCAGCACCCTTTCTGAACTTTAACAATGTATTTAGTCCAGCTTGCTAAATATTAGACCTAAGCGCAAAAGTCCCTTACCCATAAATTTGTACACAACATCAGTGTGGTGTATGTTGAAAAATATCAAAATGGCACTCTAGTGCATCAAAAGACCTATTTTGAAGGTAGAACCACAAATATTATTGTCATCACTTAGATGTGACTAAAACTATCTATAAAACTCCAACTCCATAAAGCATGCAAGATCGTATGACTGCTTTTTTTTTTTCTTTTTTTTACTTTTGGAAGCTAAGAAGTCGTCTAAGACTGAAAATTGCTTTTTAATCCTAAAAGTAAATGAACAAGAAAAAGGTCTGCTGCTCCTCTCTCTTGTTATATGTAGGAGAGTTTTGTGCCTAATGAGCTCATCTTAATGCTAAGACTTAGCTGTAAGTTTAGTTCTTTGTAAGGCAGGGAATAATTTAAAAAAAAACCCAAACAACTGTTATTTCAAGCACTTTGTATTTACAATTTCAGTAGCATTTTTCTGAGTTATGTCCACTTCAAGTAATTGGACTTCAGCCTAGCAGAAATTCTGTGAAGCCTGCGTTATTTGAAGATGTTGGTCTAGGGAAGCTTCTGGATTAATACAAGCATTCACCAGTACTAGCATATTTATAAATCCTGGCTTTCACATACAGTGCTCTTTCTAAACAGCAAGTGAATTAAGTAGTTTTGATGCAGTGTGGTGTGGTCAGAAAGACAGCTAAACTGTGCGTAACAAATTATGTTCTTTACACAAGGAGAGCTTCTCGTAAAATAATAACAACCGAAAGATGACTGTTATTTTTCTTATATCAAATGGATCAACTTCTAATCATCTACTTGCTTGTGCAGCTTTCTCTCTTACTCTTGGTTTTGATAGCCATCTTTCACACAGTTATTTGCCATGTGTCAGTAACTGTACTACAGATGTTTAGGTAAGCTATACAATAAAACACTTATGTTTAACTATGCAGATAAAAAGTGGCAGGGAGGCGTAGTGCCGGTTATTGCTGTAAAAGAATCATGCTGAACAGCACAAATATCTAGAGAAAACAGGACGTCACTGTTCACCTGGCAAGGAACGCTAACGGAAGTGATGCAGTGTCTTCAAGAAAGCTAGGGGGAATATTGCTCTTGTGATGTCTCTGTAACAAAGCAGAGATGGGTGGGAGACAGCAAGCAATGAAAATGTAGCAGTAGAGGAGCTCTAGGCATTTCCTTTTTAATCTGGCAATCAGCCTATTAGTTTCCACGGCCTGTAATCTGATTGAACTGTTAAGATTCCAGTAACAGTTGTGGCTATGGTTTTACCTTAAAAATGATAAGCAATTATCTCTTACAATACAAGAAAGATACAGTATATATAGTAATACAAGCTACATTACATACAGTGGGACTATGCGACTAAGAATACTGCTTCCAGCATTTCTAAATCTTTTCCTTTCTCTAATTTGGAAAACGTGACAAGTGGTACTCCCTGCAGTCAGAGTCCTGCTGAAAGTCTCCAGGTGTTAAAAACACGGCCATATTGTCAGTATGGGGATCTGTTTGGGTTCTTTTCAAGGCAGCCACCAGGAGCAAGGCAGCTGCATATCTCCCAGGGAAGGGCAGTGCAGGACCTCTCTGAATTCACCTGCACAGCGAGCAATTGTGTTGGGAGAATTCTGCAGTGTAGGTGGGATTTTAAAAGGTGGGGAAGGAAATAAAAGTATGGTGTCTAACAAGGAAGAAGAGAAGTCAAAGAATTTTAGACCAAATCAACCTAACTTCCATTCCTGCAAAACGCCCACTGGCATAGAACTGTCAGTGGGAATTGTGTCAGATGTCCCCAGTTTTCTTAACTGAGCAAGAACTGTGGATAGGGAAAAAGCAAAAGATGTGCTAATGTGGACCTTTGGTTTTAAATGCCAGTTTCATGACAATCTAGGGAAATACAGTTATTTCCTCTAGTCTATACAATGGGTGGCACAAGTGGCCGAAAAGCTGCGTTACATAATTAAGTACCAATACTTTATAGCCCTAAGAACATAAGTGCAGCGGAAAATGGATCTTTGTTCTGACCCACATGGCCAGAACATAAAGTGTCTCTGACAAGCAGCCTAAAGTGGATGCCTAAGGATAGGGAATGCATATGTGGGACTGTCGTGGTTTGGCCTCAGCCAGCAACAACGAACCACGCAGCCGCTTGCTCAACCCCCCACAGCCGTAGGGGGGAAAATAGGAAGAAAAAGGCAAAACTCGTGGGTTGAGATAAAGGCAGTTTAACAGAACAGCAAAGGGAAGAGAAAACAGTAACAATAACACGGATAAAGGAATATACAAATGCAATCAGGGCACCACTGCTCACCGACCGGACCTGCACTGCCGCAGCCCGCGCTGAGCAGCGACTTCCTGCCCCCTCCCCCCGGCAGCTCCCCCCCTACAGCCCGGGCATGGCTCACATGGTGTGGAATTTCCTGCTTAATTTGTTCGAAGGCTTGTCGTTGCTCAGGGCCCCATTTAAAGTCATTCTTTTTCCGGGTCACTTGATATAGAGGGCTCACAATCAGACTGTAATTTGGAATATGCATCCTCCAAAAACCCACAACACCTAAGAAAGCTTGCATTTCCTTTTTACTGGTTGGTGGAGACATAGCTGCTATTTTGTTGATCACATCCATCGGGATCTGACGGCGTCCATCTTGCCATTTTATTCCTAAAAACTGGATCTCCTGTGCGGGTCCCTTGACCTTACTTCATTTTATTGCAAAAACAGCTTTCAAGAAGGATTTGAACTATTCTATTGCCTTTGTCAAAAACTTCTTCTGCTGTGTTGCCCCATACAATGATGTCGTCAATGTACTGCAGATGTTCCGGAGCTTCACCCTGTTCTAGTGTGGTCTGGATTAGTCCATGGCAAATGGTGGGGCTGTGTTTCCACACATGGGGCAGTTGATTCCAGGTGTACTGGACACCCCTCCAAGTGAAAGCAAACTGTGGTCTGCACTCTGCTGCCAAAGGGATTGAGAAGAATGCATTGGCGATATCAATTGTTGCATACCACTTGGCTGCCTTTGACTCCAGTTCGTATTGAAGTTCTAGCATGTCCGGCACGGCAGCGCTCAGCGGTGGTGTCACTTCATTCAGACCATGATAGTCCACTGTTAGCTTCCACTCTCCATTAGATTTTCGCACTGGCCATATGGGACTATTAAAGGGTGAGCTGGTCTTGCTGATCACTCCTTGAGTCTCTAGTTGACGAATCAGCATATGGATGGGAATCAGAGAATCTCGGTTAGTGCGATATTGCCGCCGATGCACTGTCGTGGTAGCAATCGGCACCTGTTGTTCTTTGACCCTCAACAAACCTACCACAGAAGGGTCCTCCGAGAGACCAGGCAATGTAGACAGCTGTTTAATTTCCTGCGTCTCCAAAGCAGCTATGCCAAAAGCCCACCGGTATCCTTTTGGGTCCTTGAAGTATCCTCTCCTGAGATAGTCTATGCAAAGGATGCACGGAGCCTCTGGGCCAGTCACAATGGGATGCTTTTGCCACTCATTTCCAGTTAGGCTCACTTCAGCTTCCAATACAGTCAACCCTTGGGATCCCCCTGTCACTCCAGAGATACAAATGGCTTCTGCCCCTCTGTAACTTGATGGTATTAAGGTACATTGAGCTCCAGTGTCCACTAGAGCCCTATACTCCTGTGGCTCTGATGTGCCAGGCCATCGAATCCACACGTTCCAATAAACCCGGTTGTCCCTTTCCCCTACCTGGCTGGAGGCAGGGCCCCTCTAATCCTGATCATAGTATCCATTACTCACTTGTTGCAGAAATGACTTGGAGGTCCCTTCAAGAAGATCAGAGGTAAGATCAGGCCTTCTGCTCTGTCTGGGGGGCTGCCTGCTGGCAACGGGAGCAGCACTTTTCCTGGAGGGATCCCCTTTTGTGATTGTTTTCCTTGCAACTCACGTGCCCGTGCCCGTGCCCGTAGGGTTGAGGTGGGTTGTCCATCCCACCTCCTCATGTCCTCACTGTGGTCGCGCAAGTAAAACCACAGGGTGCCTCGTGGTGTGTACCCTCTATACTCTCCCTCTTGAGTAGGGAAACGCTTGCTCCTAATAGCTGAGATGCTGGCCTGTACAGGTGGGGGGTAGGACATATTCTCGTCAAGTTGTTGGACCTTCTGGGACAGTTTCTCCACAGCTGAGACAAGGGGGGAAGAGAGACTTTCTTCATATTGCCGGAGTCGGCCAGCCACCTCATCCACCGTTGGTCCCTCTTCGCCTTTCCATTCCATCACTGCCAAGGAGTTGGCATACAATGATGGTGCACTCCGTACAAACTTCCGTCATATGGGCCTTGTGCATTGGACTTCATCAGGGTCTGTGGGTAACTGTGTGTTATCTGGGTCATAGTAAATCATCTCCCGCACGGCTAATTCTCTGAGGTACTGGATACCTTTTTCCATGGTGGTCCACTTGCTTGGACGGCATACAACGTCTTCACTGAAGGGGTAGCTTTCCCTCACACCTGACAGGAGTCGCGTCCAGAGGCTGAGGGCTTGTGTCTTCTTCCCAATCGCCTTGTCAATGCCCCCTTCCCTAGACAGGGATCCCAGCTGCCTGGCTTCCCTACCCTCTAATTCCAAGCTACTGGCCCCATTATCCCAGCATCGGAGCAGCCAGGTGACAATGTGCTCGCCCGGAAGTTGGCTGAAATCTTTTCGCATATCTCTCAGCTCACTCAGGGATAGAGATCGGGTGATTATCTCTGGTTCCATCACTTCCTCCCTTTCCTTTGATGGCCCTGGTTCATCATCATCCCTAACTAAGCGAACTGATTTCTTGGTGTATTTCTTCTTCTGTATAGGAGCAACTGATACGGGCACAGGTTGGTTGTCCAGTTCAGCTGCAGTGTCCGCCACTGTGGTTTGAGCAGCTGCATTGTCTGCTACAGGGGTTGAATAGCTGCAGGGTCTGCCACAGGGGCTTGAGTGGCCACAGGGCCTGCCACCGGGGTGGGAGTAGCTGTATTGTCTGTTGCAGGGGGTGGGATAGCTGCAGTGCCTACTGGTTTGGTCTCCCCCTCTTTCCCCTGAGGGTGCTGCATAATACCGAGCAGTGTTTGGTAGATACTGGCCAGGGCCCAGCACAGTGCAATGAGTTGTGCATCTCTGGAATAGCCACAGCATTTTCCTTTTAAAAATTCTACCACTTTATCAGGGTCCTGTAGTTGTTCGGGGGTGAAGTCCCAAACCATTGGAGGTGAGAAGTTCTCTAGATACCTGCCCATATTCTCCCACATGCCATGCCACCCCTGACTATCCAGCCTCGGGGCAGATCTCTGGGTGGTAGTCTTAAACAGTTGTTTAACCCTGAACAAGACCTGAAACACATTCAGGAGACATAGCAATAGGAACATGCTGGTTTGAGCATCCAGAGGATATTCGAAATTCTCAAAACCTGGCCCGAAGGAGAAAAGGGGGGCGAAAGAGCCGGGGAAAATATCCCCCCCTGTTTCCCCCATAGATTGGGTGTGATTATTAATAAATTCTGAGAGACGGCGACCAAGGTATGGGCAGGACAGCAATACTGCATAAACACCCCAACACAGCGACCTGAGCAGTGATGTTATCATATCATACGCTGATATCGCACAGGACAGCAAAATGATAATCCTGATCCCTCTCCCTGAGGTAACAAACAGCATCGTGGGGAGTACATAGAGCACGTAGGAATTTACATAACACAGCCACGCAAACAAACGAAGCAACGTTGTAACCAGCTATTATCTAACTAATATAAGAAATATATATAACAAACTCGTGTTAACAATCTCAGGTCGGATCTGTCGTTATCTCAACCCTCTTGAGCCCCACGTTGGGCGCCAAAAAGGACTGTCGTGGTTTGGCCTCAGCCAGCAGCAACGAACCACGCGGCTGCTCGCTCAACCCCCCACAGCCGTAGGGGGGAAAATAGGAAGAAAAAGGCAAAACTCGTGGGTTGAGATAAAGGCAGTTTAACAGAACAGCAAAGGGAAGAGAAAACAGTAACAATAACATGGATAAAGGAATATACAAACCGATCAGGGGACCACCGCTCACCGACCGGACCCGCACTGCCGCAGCCCACGCTGAGCCGCAACTTCCTGCCCCCTCCCCCCGGCAGCTCCCCCCCTACAGCCCGGGCATGGCTCATATGGTGTGGAATACTTATGTACCCTCCCATCCTTGGGGAAATTAACCCCATCCCTGCCCGAACCAGGACACGGACCTTCTAATAACCTCAAGCTTTAAGAGCCAGATATGGTTCCCCTCTCAATGCATTGCTCTTCTAGCCTGCCCTTAAGCCCATTTTAAAACATGAAATAATTACCTAATAATGTATTAGACAATTCCATGGTAGTCTATCTAATTCCAAAGCCATTTGTATTTTCACAGGTGAGGCAGATGCTACTAGAGTACACATACAATCTGAGACACTCCAAGGTAGGAACTGAGAGCAGTTTAGAGGACAGCAGGAATTTTCAATTTATCAACACCGATGATCTGAAATAAAGAGGATGAAGTATTGCATGTAGGAATAATCAACTATCAAAACCCAAAAATAAATAGTATGACAGTGTATCAGCTCCTCCAGAAAGTTTCTTGGGATTACAGTAAACAGAAACTTGAACACGACTCGATATCCCACCCGCATGATTTTGGAACATCATGATGAATAAACAGACTCTTACATGTTCATTTCTAGTCAATACAGATGAGACTTTTACCCGAAATACTGTATCCAATTTTCAGTATTGTACTTCAAGAACAATTAAGCTAATGTGAATGTAGTAGAAGTCTTTCAGATTTCTGACAAATTCATGAAAGAATGAGGGTTACATGGTCTAGAAAAGACCATTAAGAAAAATGACAAAATTTCATACAGAGGAAAGAAATAAAGTCTTCCTGTGCTCAGTGAGAGGAGTAACAAGCTCAAAATTGCAACAGGAGAAATTCTGACATAACGCAAATCTTTCTGGTGGTTGGAATAAGCAGTGAAACACATCACTTACGGACGCTGCAAAATCTCCACCACCGGAGATTTACAGGGACACTTAAATAACTGTCTAAACCATTCCTGACAGGCGAGTCTGCCTTGGGTCAGGGACATCAGCCAGATGATTTCTCACAGTCCCTTGAAACTCTATTTTTAATGACATGTACAGACTTGCAAACAGCACACCATAAGGTTTAAATTAAAAAAGAAGTAGTTAATGCAATGGTTGTTCTGCACTGACTCTTCATCTTATTTCGCTCCATGCAAAATCAGTAGCTACCGCACCAGAAGTCAATATAACAGTTTAACTTCACCTTGTTTCTCAACTGGAAAATTATTGGCATTCCTATATGTGTATAAACTTCTAGTTTGAGCAGACAAATTTATCTACAATCAGTATTTGCACTCGTGCATCTCAACCCCACTGGAAAACAAGATAAACGACACAAGTGCAACTTGATCTCACTTAATTCCCTAGTGTTGGGAAATGCCTCATTCCTACATCATTTTAATGAACAGCGCCGATGTCCGGTTCTTTGGCATTTGGGGAGTTTGGGCTCCCCTCTGTAGGGTGCCCAGGAAGAGGATTCAGGAAGCCAGCATCTTGCGTGGGAGCTACCCAAGCCAGCCAGTGAGAAACGTGACTCCTCAAGAAAGGCTAGGTGGGCAGAAAGGAGGTGCTGTTGAGGATTCACAGATGTAAATTCTCTTCTAGCATTGGCTGCCTATGACAAATGAGTCTATTCTTGCAAAAAAAACCCTGACTTCAAACAGAACACATATCTGTGAAGTGAGACCTCCCCTTACACCAGTCCCCCTTCAGACCTGGAACAGAGCTGCCCACCAGTAGTCAGGGACATAATACTCATTTTGCAGTCTCTCTGACCAACCAAAAGTTTAAGTATTTCATACTGAATTAATAGTTTCAAAAAGAGACAGCGAGATAAGGTGCCTCAGAATATCCTGTAAGAAACAAGCCTGGGACCTTATCATAGCCATATTCAGCTGGCTTCCTGACAGAAGTGCAACCAGGTTTAATTTCCCTGATCAACTCAAAAGCAGTGAATGAGCACACTGCATCAGCAAAAGCACAAGTTTTATCAATGTAACAAGTGTGATCTGGTCAGTATTATCTCATTCAACTAGACAGAAAACTATACAGCCTAATTTAGACATCCGCGCTTTTTGGACATGGTTTATGAGAAGCTCTAAGTCACATCTCTCTAATCATGTTACGCTAAATTATAATCGAACCAGATCCCAAACAGCCACTGATAATGAAAAACATGAACAGTGTGGGAAATAACATGATTTAGCATTACACTTGGGAAGCCAGAAGGGTTTACAGCAGAATTTAAAGCGTTATCTCTACTTTCTCTCATTAGTGTTGCAAGGATGATTTTTCTGTTTCTCCATCCCTAGGTTAATGCTAGCTAAGCACAAGCCTTGCCTTCCAACACGGACAGATTTTCTTCGCAGCAGACAGGCTCTCTGTAAAACTAATTTCAGGAATACCTGACTTCTAAAAGTAAAGCTTTTATCCCAATTCTGACCTGAAGAACCCCTGATCTTGACCTTCCAGGGGAACTCTCTTTTACATGGATTATGTACTTATATTTGCACTTGGTTCAGAGGGAAATCCCTCCCTTATTCCAAGTCATGAGGAAATTGTTCAATGTTGCTGTTGGGAAAAGTTCTGGTGGTCTTGATGACAAAAACCTGATCCAGCTCATATTAGAAAGCACATCTACTTGAGCGTATTATCAGCAGCTCTGATTCTGACTGAGGCATTGGTCAGCAATCATTTCAGTCAGGCATTGAAACTACAGCATCACTGGCAGGTATCCCAGGAAGCGTGCCAGCTTCTGATGGATACTGACCACAGGACAATGAGACTCCCCAGAAGAAATAGTGACTCGCTCACTCCCCAGAAGAAAGAGGGACTAGTTCTTGACATGATCACACACATCCATAGAAGCATCTGGTATTGTCAGTGGACACTGGAGTGGGTGAGCTTGATACTATATGAAGACAAACAGATGCATTTATATTTGCACTACGAGTTTAAAATTGCCCCTTGGACATTGATGTAAATGCTTCAGCTTACTCATACTTAAGTATACAATGGGTCAGCAGTTAGGAAACTTCCTAAAAAGCAATAAATCAAAACAGATTTGTATTTGAAACAAACCTTAGAATGACTTAACTTATAAGCGCAGAATTAATAGTGTCTAGAAGCAGAACAGCTGCAGTATGGTATGTAAAAGCAAAAATTAAAATAGAAAGATAACCTTGGTTGCAACTTATGCTAAATCTCCTATTGCATAGACACAGCTTGAGTCACCTACAAGGTTGGAACCTCTTTTGTGTAGGCAAAGAGTCAACATTTCCAATGCAATGAATTTAAATCACTTAGCAAACATTAAATGTGCAATACATCTGTTACAGAAGTCAGTACTATTTACTCATTGTGATACGGGTGCATGGAAATAGACCCAAAGACTTAAACACATGCAAGAGGATGCATAAATAAAGCAAAACCTTTACTAGGTAATGTCCTAATGGAACAAGAATCCCCATCTCCCAGAATCACCTAGCCCAGGAGGTCCCTCTCTCTGGGAAGATTTCTTATGCCCAAGAAATAAACAAGCTGAGCTATCCCCATCTGTCACAACAGTTCATCGTTGTCAGGGGAACAATCTGAAAAACAGAGCTTGACTTATGGTATCAGGCAACACAGACCTTATCTGCCATAAAGGAGGCAAAAACTCAGGCTTTCATTTAGGATGAAAAAAAAAAAAAAACCACAAAAAAGGAAAAAATATTTTTCCCCGCCAGGCTAGCTAACCAGCTCCACAGAGGTCCCCACAACTTTCATTTAACTTAGAACAATGACGTCTGAGTTGACTCCATGTTTCACCACTTCTGAGCATAGAAGAGCACACAGGTTGAAGAAATTATATAGGTTAAGCAACTGTAACAGGTTTCTAAGCATTCTGTTAATCACTTCCTTGTCATAAGCACATGTGGAGCATATACTGCACACAGCATCCACCTATTACAGTAATGCCAGAGTAGCTCTATCAAGGTTATGATTCCTCCCTTCCTCAGATTTCACCTTGTGATGGTTGCTATGATTGTAGCTACCCAACAGCAAATACAGCTTTTGTACTTCATGGGAGGGAAAAGAAAACGACTTTTTTAGATAATGGGTCCATTAGACCCATGAGTAATCAGACTGGTTTTGTTCCTGCAAGGAGCTCCCATTCATTTGATAAAACCCCATGGAAATGTGCATGGTTCTTCACACCTCTGCTCTCCCCAAGCACAGGATTTTGTACACCGGTCAGTGTGAAGCTCACTCACTAACAACATACTAAAAGCAGCATTTTGCTTTGGTCCTCCTGAGCAAACAACGGGCTTATGCCAAGTAAGGAAGGTTCTCTTTCACACCTAAGGAGCAAAGCTAAAGGTGATCCTTTCTAAAGAAGATCACAGGTCTATCCAGATACTTCCATCCATAGTCTCATTTTCAAACCTTCTCTTCCTCCATGGCATTCCTTTCCTCCCTGACTGAAAATATCTTCATTTCCTCAAAAATGCTCCTTTGGATGTTTTTCTCCCTACTTTCCTTCCCCCATTCTGTTTCAAATGTGTTTATGTTGCCCTGAATTGATAGGACCACTTTCTAATTTCATTTTCCACTAATGCCAAAGGGGCTAAAGATTTAATTCATAACACAATTTGCATTTACCTGTGGTACCATTTCCAGCTGTCCCCCACACCTCCTGTTAATGCCTTCCAAGTTTTCACACAGGTACAACCAGACTTCTAATGATGGCTCTTTCCCAAATCCCAGCCTCTATTCAGAGCTGACCACATCATCACTACTGCCACATGCCTAGAACTTTGGGGCTAGTTTGTCAGCTTGTATAAAGTCCCAGACCTGTGAGATTGTGGCAACTGGAAGGTTCTTGGCTATATTTCAAATTCACTAATCATTTTACAGAATCGGTCCATAGCAAAGCCAACATAAATTGTGGCTAGGTCTGTCAAGCTTTGATCATAAATATGAATAATCATCCCAATAGTTCTATTAAATTTTTTGAAACTTCTGCAACATGGGTGCAGAATCTTTTCTCTCAGCAAATGATGTAGAATAAAATATATGTTTTGAGACACTCGCCAGTCACGTGTGTTGCTGACTGCCAAAAAAATCATCTTTCCAAGTTTTCCTATTTTCTTAATTTGAGTTCATAGCTCATAGCAGCCACCCACTTAACAGCAAATCTGCCCGCATTTCATGCAGTCAAAGAAATCAGCAGGAATTAGTAGGAGCACCTCATCCACCAGTTTAAGCTGCCCTGCAAACTCCCTGTTTGATGAGACAGCATAGATAGTCAGAACCACTTACAGCTCAAGAAAAAACATGCTAACTAAAATCAATGTAAATTCTGCACTGGCAAAGACATGGTAAGCAGTCCAGGAAAGATCTCACTCCTGTCATTCCTCATTAGGAGATCGTCCCTTAGAAGGACCGAGTTTCTGGAATCTCCACTAATCTGGAATCCCCACTAATGCCATTGCGTAAGCGGTTGACGGCAGGGTCACACCCAGGGTACCGCACTGCCTGGTCACCTGGTCCCATCGGCACACCGGTTTGGAATAACTCTCACCTAATCAAAAGGCGTAGCTCCATACTGCCAAGCCTGCCACTGCACCCTTAAGCACCTACACTGGCACTGAGTCAAATGAATTAATCCAGAGCCGTCTAAAGTTATACAACTGTTTACATACTTTAAGAAAACATTTAATCTTCTTTTATGAGACACTGCTCGTCTGTGATGATTTTTGCACTTCACTCCCAGTCCCTTTCTAAATCATCTGGAATGAACAGCCTAAGTTGAAAGGCCTACTTTCATTTACAATTTGAGAAACGGCTTTCAGGAATTGAAGTCCAAAGAAAAGATGGTATTTTCTAGGTATATCTTAATTTACCGGGCTTCTTCAGCAAGAACTCATAACACAGGCCAGTAAGATTCTGGATCAACTTAGTAAATGGATCCCAATAATCAAGACAGTGACGCTTCTCCTCCACACCAGACCACGTTTAGCACAAGCAATGCACAGGACTGCTGTTACTGCACTGTCCAGACAAGAGGTGATGGGTAAATTCCTCTTTTTTCACCTTAGCGCAGCACTGGTTACCCCGGGCTCCCGAGAAGAGCTCTCGGAGCAGTCTGACAGCCATCCCTCTGCTTTAAGCCATGCGCACACCCCTAGCTGAGGGGAGCACCCTGGGCGGCCTCCCCGGGTCACGGACGCCCTGGGGGCCTTGCCTGCAGAGCAGGGCAGACCAGGGCCGGCCCCGGAGGAGGTGGTGGGGCCTGGGCCCCTCAGCTTGGAGTTGCCAGCCTGCTGACCCACGCCCTCCCCGGGGAGGCGTCAGGCAGCCCCACTCGCCCCCTCGCTGCCTCCCCACGCACGGTGGCCTCGCCTTTGTGTGAGCTGCGCCGTGTTTACCCTCCCACTTCCTTGTTCCACTCCGGCACGAGGGCCATAAACCACCCGGCTGGCACGGCCGAGCCCTCAGCGGTACGAGCAGGAGGAAGAGGAGGGAGGGGGATGGCGGCCAGCCCCCTGCTCCGTGCCGGGAGGGCAGCCCGGGTGCTGCCGTGGTGGTTGGGAGCGGAGCCCTTCCCCTAGCCCTCTCAGGTGGTTGGGCCTTCTCATGCCCGCTGGCCACCCTCATGCCAGGGTCCCGGGTCGTGCCAGGGGGGAATGAGTCCTACTTCCCCTTCTTCTCAGACTTCAGGGGCCGCAACGTGACGGCCCTGCGCATCGGCGAGTCGTCCGCCCTGGCCTCCGTTTTCCTGCTGGCCTTGGCGGGAAACATCTGGGGCATCTGCCTGCTGGTGCGGCGGCAGCACCAGCTGCGCGCCGCCAACTGCCTCGTCCTCAACCTCTTCTGCGCCGACCTGCTCTTCATCACCGCCATCCCCTTCATCGCCGTCGTGCGCTGGACCGAGTCCTGGGTGCTGGGCGACGTCGTCTGCCACATGCTCTTCTACGTGGTGAGCCTCAGCGGCACCGTCGTCATCCTCTCCCTCTCGGCCGTCAGCCTGGAGCGCGTCGTCAGCATCGCCCGGCTGCGCCACGCCGCCCTCCGCCGCCGCAAGGCGCTGGCCGCCGCCCTCCTCCTCATCTGGGGCCTCGCCGCCCTCGCCACCCTCCCGCTCTGCTGCTTCTTCACCGTGGTGCGGCTGCCCGTCGCCGGCGAGGTGAGGGCGAGCGCCGCCGGGGAGGGCCCGCAGGGTGGCCGCCCCCGCAGCAGCGGCGGCCCGGGGCCGGGCGGGGGGCGCCGGGGGAGAGCGGGCTCCGTGAGGCGGGCGCGGGGCCGGACGGCGAGGGGGGCTCGGCCGCCTCTGTCGCCGAGGGGAGACTGCTGCTGCGGAGCGGGCAGCGCCGGGGTCGTGCCCGGGGAGCGGCCGGAGCTCCCCCCGGCGGGGCAGCCCGGCAGACCCGCGCCCGCTGCCGCCCTGGCAGCGCCGCCGTCCCCTCCGGTGCCGCTCTCCCGGCGGCCCCCCCCGGTAGATCTGCTGGGGATTGGGGGTTATTTTTGCGTTCCCCTGTGACAGCAGCTCGGAAATCCCCTCTGCAGGGATCTTCCCCCTTACCGAGGGATCGGCATCCTGGGAGAGCTGCGTAGCTGCCCGGCACATGCGGCAGACTCGGCCGTGCACAGATTTTTCTGCCTAGTATTTTGAAACGTGTACAAAAGTACACGCGACATGACACTCAAATACATGATTAAGTTGAAGGTCCGTAAGTTTTGGTTTTAAAGTTGCCGTTAGCATGTGATAGGAAATTTATGGCAATATTTAGATTGTGGACAGCACATCTATTTGTAGTTGTATGGGCTTTTGAACGCATGAAGGAATACATTAATTGATGCTCTGTTTGAACAGAAAGTTTTCACAGGCTCAGTTTAGTCTGCAGCCATTTTCTCTGTAGGCGTAGAGGGAAATAAGGACAACTTTGTAGTAAAAATAACAGTACAATGTTAATTTTCTTCTTTATTCTTTGTAAACAGGAGGTTCTGATTTGCACCTTGGTTTGGCCCAGCTTTGCAGGAGAAATAGTTTGGGATGTGACCTTTGTCATTGTTTTCTTTCTAATACCAGGATTAGTCATTGTCATCAGTTATTCCAAAATCTTACAGGTATGTTTTTCCTTTAAATTTTGTTGTAGAACAAAGGGAAGTAAACAGTAACTCACTAGGCAACAACGTTTGTCAGTGAATACAAGCACACCTAAAGGGAATAGACATCATTTGCTCAGTAAATGGTAAGTCTGTGATGTAAAATGAGGCACTTCAACCTGTACGTAACAGCCTGTACATTTCAACTAAAAACATGCTTGAACAGCACATTGCCGGAAGCCCCACACAAAGTTTGTCTTCATTCGTATATAGTATTTAGTATACTTCTCCATTTGTCTGGTGTTCATATTTAAAGACTGTCAATCTCCTAAATGCAAGCATTTCAAGCATCTGAAATTACTAAAAACTAGATTTTGGTTTCTTTGAGCCTAAACTCCAGAGTCACAAGGGATTTGTAAGAAAGCAGAGAGGCAGGACTATAAAAAATCCGTCCCCTTTTAGATCTACTGATTTTGTGCATGTATGTTTAGTACATAGATCTCGTTAGATTGCACTTATTCCTCCATAATTTCAAACTTTGCAAACAAAAACTGTAAATTAAACACTCTGCTTCCACTTTATTTCTGCATTGATGTTGTTTAACTGCTGAAATGTAGGCCAAGATACCAGGCGCCACAGAGTTTTAATCTATATTCTGGCAAGCATGATACTAGTTACCTAAATTCCTTTTAAAACATCTGATTTCGTAGCCCTTTCTCTTCCACAGACAGAATGAGAAAGAGCAAGAAATCTTCAAACTAAGCGCTGCAACATCTAGTTTTTCGGAACTGTCCCCAAAAGATTCTTGATTCCTGTATTAGGTAATTAAACTTCTCATACTATATATAAGGAAAATTATAGGTTTTGGAAAAGAATCTCAAAATACACCAATTATTGAACAGGAAATCAACTGATGAAATGCTGAGCTCAGAGGGGCTGTGGGTGCTTGCACCAGAGCTGCACGTAGATGCTTCCATGAACCTAGGGCCTAGAATTGGGGCTCTACATGTACTTGCCTATTGATCAGGCTTAAACTCAAAATCGTCAGCTCTTAGTTTCTGTATGCTCCATAAGCTCGTTATAACCTTGAGGTAAATGCATTAGGTAAACCTCTCCCAGTGAAGTAAAGCACTTGTCTTTCGCAACCTTATATTTGCTGTAGGCAAAGAGCATGCCATAACTCAGCGGGGAGTCTGAGCGCTTTGAAAGAACTGCAGAAAACTGCAGGCTGAGGAATGCCACAGTCCTTGGTCAGAGAGCAGGACGGGCATGGTGTTGTCCTTGCAGACCTCAGATTACGAGAAGTAAATTTAGAAAACGCAATGGCACATAGGGAGCTAGAAGCCCAAAAAAGTGTTTGGAATACTGGATTGCAAGACAGCCCCATGTTGCCATGCTCACATTTCTTTTCCACTTTGACAACACAGATGCTAACATGTGTTACCATTTCTCCTGAACTGAAAAGGGAACGAGGCCCATAGCAGGATCCCATCTGTTATAATTGAATCTTCTCTCTCACACAGTTCTCCAGGAAGCAACCAGAACTCAGCTGGAGAATGTCTTAATCCCTGAGTCATTCCTGAGAGCAGATTCACTCTCACTTCGTGAGAAGGCTCCATGGTGCCAGTGCACACAGAGTGCAATGTTCAGTGCTGCTAGAAGTGGTTCAAAGCATTCAAATAACACAGCATCTATAATGATGAAGAATCACTGCAGATATAAGACCTCAAATTTGTTAACAAATATACTCTACAAATGTATACGTCACAATTTAGTCTGAAACTGAGTATTATTTTTGCATAACGCTTCCCAGAACCCTGGCAAAGGTGACAGATTAGAAGCCATGATTTGTAATGAAGTTACTTGTTTTTGCACTGTTCCCCCAGTCAGGCAAGATTTAGATAAGAGGTTAGCGCTAGTAAAGATGTTCATGTTCTGGAAGTTATGTACTTGTATATACGTGACTTCTAAGTTCCTGGTTCTCAGAGTGTGGTCCAGATGCCCACATCAGGTATCTGGATTCCTAATCTAGGCAGACCAAAAAGGGATCCGAAACATATCACTGCCACCCCATTTCCGTTGAACACTTCCTTAAGATGCAGTTGCATCTTATTTTCTGCAGTCCTGGTGATTCTTGCATTCTTAATTCTAGGCTGTGCAGCTCCAGCAGGAAAGATGGAGGGTACCTATATGGGACAGATACAAAAGAATCTGATGAGGACATTCGGTAGCCATTTTGAAAAGTGGAGGCCGAGGAGGGTACAGAACTTGGATTTCCCACTTTTCCCCACTTTTATATTCGAAGTGGATATCAGTCCTTTGTATTTTATGAAACCTTCATTCTTGCTAAGGCAGGTTAGGTGCTTTCTGAAAACAACTCTTGGATCAGATTGTTTGGAGGAGTTAGCCTAGTTTTTGGATCCCAAATGGGTACAGCAGAAGATCATCAGGCTGGAATAGTTTTACATGTTCAAAACATCAATTCTCTGCCCTTTTTAAATCAGGGAAGTGGCTAGTGAGACTGTCCCCTCCTCAGGCTCGGCAGCTGCTGAGAAGCCCATTTTTGGATCATGGGTTTTGATTTATACACCTGCATTCTGTTGAAATCTTTGGTAGATGTCTAGGTTCTTAATGAATATTTATTCTAGGCCATCTACCTCTGTGACAAATTCAGAAAACTGCAGGAAGAATGACAAATTACTCAATATATATAACCATTTTCAAACTTACCTGAACCAGGAAGCTTTTAAGTATCACTAGTATTAGTGTTATCCTTCCTTTAGTTATTGCTAAAGGGAAATGTCACACATAAAAGTAGCAGGAAGAGTCTTAGAACTTTTGACTTTCCTACTTAGCCACCAAATTGATCCAGGCTTTTGAAAATACCTCTTCTTTACCCATGTGGGGGGTAAAATCGCATCTCAATTATTAAAATGTTTGTTTGCTAAATATTTCAATTTTATTTTATTTGCCTCAGATATGTGAATGTAACAGACTTCCTATGCTATGTGAACTTCAGTGAAGACAGGGATATAAAGCATGAGATTTAGAGTTTTCTGCAAGCTATTGGGGGTTCAATATGACAGATGATTCATGCCCATGAATACTAGATTCCCAAACTACCCATAGTCTGGTGTATTACATCAGATAGTACTTTTACAAGACATAGATTTTCATAGTGACAAAAGGATCCGTAAGATTTCAGGTTAGTTCGTAGAAGGTAATTCTGATTACTGAGTGAAAACCAAGAAGTTTACACAAAACTTAATGTAAAATCCCATTCAAATTTAAAATGTATAATGATTTAGTTACTGTAATGAGGTCATGCTCCTTCTAATACCTACCTTATAATGTCATCATGGCCACAAGAGGATTGCATTCCTTCTTGCACATCAACAGAATTGTTAACTATGTTCCAGTTTGCATTTGTGAAAAAAATCAATGGGTTTATTTAGGTAGAACAAATGAGGGCATAATTTAAAGTTAATGGGATTTCATGAGTAATTAAGGTTCTGTTTTATGCTGAAAAGTATTTATGGCTGGTAGAGAGCCATGAGGAGAACAACCGGCTTGACTAATACTGAGGTGAGTTCACAGCTGACAGAAAAAAAAAAGCTAATAAAGTGAGAATGTTTGAAATGGAACCATTGACAAGAAGTAAAAATGGAATTCTGCAATGCTTTTTTTGTAGTCACTTTTCAAAACAGAAACATCATGTGCCAAGGTTTACTTTTGCACTTGTAAAAATGTGTTACTAATTCTTCTTTCATCTCTTTCACTACAGATTACAAAAGCATCAAGAAGGAGTTTAAATGCTGGTTTAGCCTACTCAGAAAATCATCAGGTTCGTGTTTCCCAGCAAGACTACAAACTATTCCGAGCCCTCTTTTTGTTGATGATCTCTTTCTTTATCATGTGGAGCCCAATTACAATAATTATTCTTTTAATTTTAGTCCAGAAAGAAAAAAAAGATTTAAATATTTTGCCATCAGTTTTCTTCTGGATAGTGTTATTCACTTTTGCCAACTCTGCTGTCAATCCAATTTTGTATAACGTTGCCCATTTCAGACGTAAATGTCAGGAAATTCTTCTCTGTTGTACAGGGAACCCTGTAAGGCATGGGGCTGGTACAGAAACCACTGCAAGAAGAAGTAACCATGAACAACCAAATTTGTCTTTCATTACCAGATAATTGTTTAAAGTTCGAGCTGTGCCACACTTTGGATGTTAATATCTACACTATCCCAGGTTGAATAGGTCACTATGTTATAGTATTAAATGCCAGAGAAGGGGGGGGAAAAGCTAAATCTGTATTTTTAATTCCTGCAGGTAAAATTCTCTTGACTTCACTGCTTTGCCTCAGTAAGATTTGGACAATTTAATCCAATGGATTGAATTCTCCACTTACACTGAAATAAATAGGAATGTGGCCATGAATTTGGTGAATGTAAAATAGTTGAAATAAGTACTTACCAGATGAATTAATTTCTATGAGACTACATTTTCAGTTGGCATAAATGTCATTAACTTTAATGAAGTTACAGAGAATCTGTATCAAGAGGGCAACTGATCCATTTTTACTCTATTTTCTACTGAGTAAGAGAGATCAATTTTCTAGTGAAAATGTACATCCACAGAAAGTGTCCGCCCTTTTTTTCAATCCCATTTAAAAAAGGCACTTAGATAACTGACTGCCTGAACATAGATTTGGGCAGACTAACCAATATCGTGTAGGAAACAAGATGATAAACATGTATTATCACCAAGTGAACGAGCAATTTGGTTCCATCTCAAATTAAAAATATGGACATAATGCCTGTTAATTTATAAATAAAGAATAAATAAGTAAACGTTTACTTGTCGTGTTTAAATTAGTTCTTTAAAAAAGATACATATTTTTTATGTCATCAGTAGTCATATAATAAAGTTAATCTGTGACATATTGGGTCCCTGAAATTCCTTCCTCCTTTCTAAAATGATATTGGGAATGATTTCCAGTATTTCCTAGAAAAAAAGATGACATTGTATTTGAAAATAAATTAAAAGTTTTAGAAAGCAAATGCATATATTTTAGGTTTTTTAATTAAAACTCTTTTAGTCAGAAATTGAAACTACTAAAAAAAGAAAGAATAAATTCTTAATTATTGCCATCTGTCACCAATTCAAAATAGTGCATTAAGATAATGGTTTACTAATAAAACCAATGTCTGCATATGTACAGATGTGCATACAAACAATTTGCATCCCCTGTAATCCAAGTTTATTAAAATCTTTCATTGGTTTATTAACAAGGTGAGCTAGAGAGCTCAGATAAATATACTCAAAATCTAAATGAAGCCGTTTGAAAGGTTTTCAAGAGAACACCCGATCAATGTGTTTACTTTACATCCATGATGCTGTTACATGGCTTCTTTCCATAGTTTTGGATATCCTTAAGAGCAAAATCCTGAAACACACAAAAAAACCAATATTTTTTTTTTCAACCACACTAGACAAAATTAAATATAAAAACTTTTGCCAAATTTAAAATGCATTCATGTCTGATTTCTTTAAAATACTCTTGAGTCCAGCAGTCTGTTACTTGTAATGATAATGCCAATACCTCGCTCCACAGTTTATAATTCCAAAGAATTTTCAACTTGGAACAAAACAGGAATTCATCCAATCTGTTACACCTGTCCTGAGCACTTTAATACTTTGGCAAACAAGGTACTGGATAGATCAGTGATAAAAGAGTTATTTATTTACTTTAACAACCTTCAAATTATTTGCCTTTTAAAAATGTTTAATTTAAGAATGTCTTTCAACAAAATAAGAATCTCCTCACCTCCAAAATGTCTATGGAAATAGTAAATTACCTGAAGGAATATACCACTCTCTGATTTACAATTTTTGCTTCTAGTAAATGCAAACAGCAGATTCAGCTTTCAGCTCTACTAACATGACATCGTATTGTATTTACAAGTAGTCCCACTGTGTTATACACACTCACATTGCATAACTTAAAGCACCTTGAGCTATTACTCTGAGACGCTAAGTGTATCATAGCCTGATCCATATTTGAAAAGCAGCTGCCATCAGAAATGCAATGTAAGTTACAACCAAAAACCTCATAATTTCCTAGGCTTCTTTTTTGCCTTAAAGATCCAGTATGCAAAGAGCAGCTATTTTAGATGGTTTTTTCTGTCATGGTAAGCTTTGTACGTCTATTAGGTTTTGGTGGGGAGAACTTAATTTGTGTATAGGATTAATTTAAAAAGCTAATGAAAAATATTTGTGAAAAAAAAAAATAGCGTCAAAACATAGGCAGAGTAGGCACAATTAGAAACAGATACAAGCCTGTTCTTGTAGGATCTATTAACGTCAATCAGAATTTTACCACAATAACTGAATGCAGGTCAGTACAGACAACTGAGGTTGGCTTTTTTTTGCTACCAATTCTGTATCTCTTAATAGCAGAATTAAAACTAAAGTAGCAAGGCTTCCAATCCACACATACGGAATTTTGTAAGAATTTCTGATACAAAGCTTTCAATAAATGTCTTTTTCAGATTAGCTCACAATAATTTTCGTATTTCCAAATGTACTTGCTTTGCAGGAATTTTGGCTTAATGATACTGGAGAATTCAGGATCAGCTAACACTATGGTAATTACAGGTGCTGATCACAGTAAGGGGAAAATGCAAATTCCTGGCTTTTTCTTTTGAAACTTTGAAAGTTTCTTTTTCATTTACAAACATTATGGAACTCACATAGTCTTATCAGACACTGTACTTAATGCCTAACATCTGAATATAAATTAGGATAGCAGACAAAGAATATAGCACTTGGTGAAACTTGGTAGATTTGATATTTCTATAACAAACGAGGTAGTATGATCAACTTTTAAATTAAGGTTAGGAAGTCAAAGAATATTTAAGGTTGAACTTTCAAAAGACATTCTGAGTTTTTATTTTTAAATTACACTATTGGTTCTATATGCTGTGAAAAAACACAAGCACTGTATTATACAGAAGTTCTGAGGTATTTGAAAAAGTTGTATCACAAACTATGAATAAATTAATATATTCAATTTTTCTTTTTGGCTTATACTTTCTTGCAAAGATTGACAATACATTTATTGCCTTGGAAGCCTCATATAGTGTAGAAAGAATAGAAACGCAGGTTCCACCATGTTGAATCGGACCACTATTTGGACTAGCCCAATATTCTGATTTTACAGTGGGATAATACTTTGTTTGGGTTCGACAGAAATGCAAGGAACCACCATAACACACACCTCTCAAAGTCACAGCACAACAGCTGTATATCTACACTTCATCTTAGACTTAATCTAAAACCCTCCCTAATCCTCTCATTATTTTGTTTTCTCATCTTCAGAAATTTTTATTCTTTCTGTACTTCATTTGAAGAGCAGTGAATGCAGAATTCAAAACAAGAAAGTACCATTAATTTATATAATGACATTGTTTCTTTTCTATCCTATTTATGCAATCATCATTCACAAAAGCCAATTTCGTTTGCATTTATGATGTTTCTTAGTCTTGACTGCCTTCAATCTCAACTGTCTTTTATGTTGTCTCCAAATTCAGGACAAAATTATTTTTTCGTTGTTGTCAGGCAGTTTTTCCAGGTCACTAATCAGTATTCTAAACACCACCCCCTTAGCAGATCTTTCAGGCAGCTGGTTATCAGCGTACCTACTTTACAACATGGCAATATATAACTCTCTGTTTATAGATCAGATGAACAGGTAATAGAGCCACAAGAGCTGACTGTGCTCATCTGTTCTGACTTTCTTTATAATACACAAAAGTTCCTTCAGTCAATCCCGGTTTATTCTAACATGTCATTTAGAAAATCCTTTAATCTTGATTTACAGATTTCAGTGATGGAGAGCATACAACAGCTCTTGGTAAACTGTTCCAAAGGTTAATGACCTTTGGAGTTAAACAAATGGCTATTTATTTCTGCTATGAATGCGTCCAGTTTAAAGTTCCATCCATTTTAATTTATTATTCCTATGTTTGCAAGTCCTTTATTATCCAATTCCCATTGCTTGTGTGGGCAAGCACAGACTTTGCTCAGGTCAGCCTTTAGCCTCTTTCTGATGAGAAAAGATCAAGGTCTTTGAAGTACTCATTAGAGGACACATTTTGCAAACTTCCAATCTTTTTCTCTGCTCTTCTTTGAAACTTCTAATTCATCCTCAGTACCCTTTCCAGTTATGAATATCATCAAACGTGACATAGCAAGCAGACTTATGCCAAGCACAACAGTCTTGTACGAGTCTGTAAATTCATCTTTTGCATCCTTGATTTATGTGTCTAAAAATCATTAACTCATTTGGCCACAGCATTACATTGGGAGTTCACATTCAGCTGATTCACCAGTCAAGTGTTCTGTAGACAGCATGTCTGCAGTGGGTAGTAGTGTCTAGTAGTGGGTACACTAGTATTTTATTTGTCCTAAATATTCTGACCTGTCTTCTTCGTTCTTTACTATTCCCCACTCTGGGTGTAATCTTTATCTATCAGTATATTACATTTTCTTCTAGATCATTGATTAAAGTAGCATAAATTAAAATTTGACCTTTTCTAATATACTTGAGAACAAGTGAGCTAATCTGTATCCTTCCCTGTGTTGCAAGCTCAGCCTGACTATATGATGCAAGATAGGGTCATACTTCCAGTACGAGGGATATGTCCCTCTTCCACAACCCTTTGTGAAACGGTTAGCATTCAGATCTATGTGAACGGACCTGCTGTAAGATATCCTTTCCAAGACTTCTGTTTTCCTTAAAAGCCTTTTATGAAGAGTTTTTCAAATAAGTTTTTGAAAATACATTCTATTCCCTTCAACAACTATTTCGTTGTGAAAGGCAAAGAGTTCTGATTAAAGAAACACAATTTCTCTTTACAGCAACTAGGAAGTTTATCCTTACTGTGTTTACTCATACCACATTGATTTAATTGCTTTACAACTTCCTCTAATTATTGCTTCAGCTGTTTTGATATGCCATTTAAAAAGCTGTACACCTTAGCTCTCCTTCAGATAGGGGAAGTAAAAGTCAGAAGTAAACTTACTACAAGTTCTGGTTTTCAAAAGACAATATTACAGCCACTAAGTAAAAGACTTCATGCACTTGCTATTTAATGAGCAAGAGACTCCCAGTGCTTTAGTCATTAAACGCCGAAATAAAATTCTTCAGAAAAAAATGTTCTTACCATTATGAATGATAACTCTGTATTTTCTGTCCAAACAGAGGTCTATCTGCCTTTGTCTGACAATTTTCTGTGCCTCTGGAGGCAATCCCTTGGGGTCCCGGGAGAACACAAAGGAATAGCTATCAGCACAAGTGCCATCTTCATTTAGTTGGCGGCAGGAATAATGAAGAGCATACGTATCATAATCTGTGTCCACTACCCAGTGATCATCATCTGGAAGAAACCATGGCAAAGAAGCGAAGGTGTTAGAGACACAAGTCAAATCCAGTAAATCTAAAGAGATTGCTGCCATAACTCTGTAAAGAAAATAATACGGTGAAGATGATTGGTATAAATGATAACAGATTAGCTCTTAGTTTATTCCTGTGTCCAATATTTAATTCAATGTTTTGTGGGAAGGTGTTTTGGTTTTTTTTTTAAAGAAAATAAGCATATGTATCAGGGACAGTGATCGAGAGAAGAGAAAATGATTGGCACCACTGTTTCACCTCTAACATGGGCACAGAACAAGAGCAGTGTGAAGTGCTAATAAATGCCCTGTAAATCCATGCCTGAACATCATTATAAAATTGGGCAACAAACACAAAAAAGAACTATGTATTACAGTAGCTACCATGAAGTACAAAGAAAGTTTTCTTATTTTAACCAAAAAAGGGGCACAGTCAGACAGAAAATAGTTAAAAAAATAAATAGAAAAGCTAAATGTGCTCTTGGTCATGCTAGTCATGCTCCAGATTACTCAAAACCATAACTATTTTCCTACCAGGGATGTTATTTAAATTATATTTTTAAGGAAAAAGATTATTGTGCAGTTGCTATGTATGTTGGAAGTATATTTACTAACAAGCTCTATCATAAACCTTCTTCTCAAAACACAGTGACAATTTCTGAGAATTCTTAACTATTTAGCTAGGTAATCTGATAAATACCTGGTTGCACAGACACCCTGTGCTAACAGAAGTGAACCCTAGGTGTTTGCAGTAAAAAGTGTCATCTCTGCACCTTCCTTTGCTGGAGCAAAAGATCCTCCCTTGCATTATGTCTGCGCTGGTGAAGGCAACACTTTATGTGCTCTTCCCATCTCTCCTGTGGTTGGGGACCACAGTTTTTAGAAAGGTAGAGTCTGGGGTCAGCCAGCAATCTGATGTATCCATGAAAACATGATTCAGCAGCATGCTGTGAGGAGATTCGGCAACAATTCAAGAGCAACTGGCATCCAAAGCATTCTTTGTAACTGTGTTTTTGGAGAGAATGGAGCTTCAATCACTTCCAAATTGCACCTGCTTCTCTTGGAAACAATCCATGGAAATATCTTGAGCTACAAGTATCTGAAACTCTACTTGACTCAATAAACTAATTTTGCATAGGGTGTGACAGATGACAGGAAAATATGAATATATATATATACTGGTTCATATTTGTTTCTTAAAACAGATAAATATCTACATTTGCAGACATCAGACCAAGCAAAAAAGCAATTGCAAAATTCTCTTCCCTGCTTGACCAAGTCTGATGTTAGACTTTTCAGAGTTCTGAACTAAAACAAGACTTAAAATACTTCACCTGCCTTTCATTTCTTTCCAAACAGTGACCTTTGATTATACTGTTGGGTAACAAACAAAGGAAATAAAAAGATATACAAAGGCCTGGTCTTCAGTTTTTTAAAGAAAGCCAATCAGCTGTTCCATATAAAAAACAGTGATTACCTTGTTCACATTAAGGCTTTCCTGTATGATAGTTATTACATGTTTTGGGTGTGTTTAAGAAATCCAACACTACTTTTCCCTTCCCCAGCATGGACATACAACATAACTAGGCTCCCAAGTAGTTCTGCATCTTCTATAGCTAAGTACTCACTTCCTTTCTGCAGAAAAGAGGCAACACCCCAGTATTTCATCTTGAACTTGGCAGGATCCTCTGTGTCGGTGAAAGAGCCAATCATGTCAGCACAGACATCCCAGTTACTGTAGCCAGAGAGAAAGAAACCATCACATTCAAACCTAACAGCATAGATTCAGTGTGACTGTATGACTAGGACAGGGACAGCAGGTAGGATTAGAGCACCAGTAAGTGAAGCAGAAGCTTAGTGAAATGGAACAAGAGGAAGACTGCAAACAACTTACTTGAAGAGTCTGACTCTGCCCTTTGCAGTGGCAGTCATTTGTCCATTCTCATCTACGGTGAACTGGGCTACCACATTGTCCTGTAGAAACAGCCCCTCAGGATCTTTTTTTGCCATAGCATACCAGGTGCCGCTGTACTGCAAGGAAATAAGAAAGGCTGCAGTTAGACCTAGAAGTATGGAAAACAGTACAAACAGACATTAAAAACTAGGGGAGGGGATAGAGGCAAGGACATGAAGATCTTTGACACCATGCCTCAAGGTTGTACGTAAGAAACAAATCCAGCCGTTCCAACAGCATAAACCCAATATGGTCTAGTGCAGCCAGGGTTTGCAAAAGAATTGACATTTTTTTGGCATCTTATTTGTATCTGCTGTTCTCCAGTATTTGGAATACAAAATTTGGTGGGAAGAGCATAACAACTGGCAGATCTTGACAGATCTATGTATAAATGTTTTTTCTTTGCAATGACGTCTGAAAACAGTAGAGTATTAATTTTTCATAGAAACAACCAAGTCACTACGCTCCTTTTCTGTTTAGACCATACAGCTTGACACCAGTCTGCTAAACCTCGGTTTCTGCAGGATTCCTTTTTCAGATGCATTAGGATCTAGCATCTGTGGAGGTGTGGAAAACATCACATACTTCTGCTGTTTCTCAGTATTGCAGTCTGTGACTGAAAGAAAATGTGAACACACTGGTGCTACTGAATGTCAGATTTTGTAGCCTGGGAAGAGAAGTTAGGCAAGACATCACAGATCCAGGAAAGAAAGAAGATTTACCCTGGTCTTGTCGAAGTTCTCCTTGACTTTGAAGCTGCTTACTCGACAGTCCCGCGCTGCTGTGGTGCTGCCCATCAAGGCCAGTGCCAGCAGCAGCAGCCAGGGCAGAGTTCTCTCCGTGTGGGCCATCCTGTCCCTGCAGCAACAGCAAACAGAGAGAGAACAGCATCAGAAACAGCCTCTGTCACACAAGCTGGTAAGGGAGAAAGGCTGCCCTGACAAGGTCCCCAGGGCATCGTGCAGCTTTCCCTGATGCATGTGCAGTGAAGGCACCCGGTTGTCCCCATCCCACCACAGCAGCATCCCTTACAGGCAGCGCCGGTCCCTGTAGCCCCTTGAAAGCCCAAGCGTTGATGGCAGTGGCGGAGCACCCAGACAGGGAAAGCTTTATGTAGTCCTGGGGCTTTCGCAACCCCCTGAGGTACAAAGCCAGCATTGGAGGGGGAGCAGGGAGGCGGGTTGATGCATGCTGCAGGGTTGGGGCCCCTTCACAACAGCCTCTTGCATAACACCCACGGGCTCAGGTGGTCTTTGACCCTGAGCTGTAGCCAAGCAGGTACTAGGAGCAAATGCTCTCTTTGGTTTTTCTAACCCACAGGCAGAGCTCACATCTGGGGGAAGGGGTGGGCACATGTGTGGGGAGAACAAAGGAAAAGAGAAGCACCCTATCTTTGCATGGGGGAGAGTAAGCTGCTTCCACCTCTGTGATTTTACACACTGCAGTCCAAAGTCCTTCTTACCCAATGTGCTCAACCCAGTTACAAGATGCAAACTTGTTTCCTCCACCTCCTTCCCAAATTCCTTTCCTCTCTTCCCCTGATAAACAGTGGCAAACATCATACTTGCAAGTTTCTGCTAAGGTTTCTGAAAGCCTGGTCATGCCAGAACCTCTTCAGATCCTCATGACTGGTTCCCTCTTGCTTCCCAAAGGCTGGCTTGGGTGCCAAACCATCTCATGATCAGCTCCCAGGGACAGGAACTGATGCCCTGCAAATCTTCAGAAAGGCAAAAGAGCACTTTTGTGGGGTACTGCAAAGGTGTCAGGACATATGCATGGCCTGCAAATACCCGGGTGTGTGTACGCACCACATCTGGCCCTTTTGACATCAATTTTAAATCAGAGCTTCCAGAATTTTTATTCTGTTTTTGGCAAACTGTTTTCAGTTATATAAACCATTATTGTTTTCTCCTGTTCAGGCAAGTTTTGCTGCCCCTCAGTCAATATTTGTTCTATAGTTTCAACATCTTTAGGAAGCATTAGAGAAAACCTGTTAATTATTTTCTAGACATGTAACCAGAGCAGGATAGGAATGATTGTTACAAATCACCTACTTTTTTCACCTCCCAATTGTGAAAGAATAAAGGCAGAACCTTGTTAGTTGAAAAGTCTGTGCTTATTACTTTAAGAATTAAGCAAAAATACAATTTAAATATGGAGATACCGATGTAGTTTATAAAAATCCTTCAACAGTAGCTGATGTACAGAATTAAAACCATTTATTCAGCATGGCGTTTCCCAGAAATTTACTTCAGCCTTCTATTCCTTTCATATATTCATAAAAATATTAAACTTTTTACTGTTGCTGCCCTTTACAATCTTTTTCGTATGTAATATAAACAGTGGCACAATTTGATTTATCTGCTTTTCCGTCTTTTCTTATTTGTGTTGGACCCTTTTTGCATAGAAAGTACATTTTTCTTTACTTTCTCAAACATCAAATGCTCACGGCTGTTCCAAGTCTGCTCTGAAGCCATTGATTCCCTGGATAACGTCAGACACTAAAAATTCCGTTGTGTTTAATATTAAGCTTCTATTTGGAGTAAAGAACATCTTTAACACAGGTAACCAGAAAGGTTGCTGCATACTAATTGTTCTGAAACTTTCAACAGTAGTCTTTCAATAAGCCAACTTTTCCATTTTTAAAATGAGGTTTTCAAGTTTTCTAATTCTCACAGAGACTGAAGAGAAACAGCAATCTGTATCTCTCTGGTGGCTTTTGGAACCTTGCTCCAGCCCCTGGCAATGGTGATGCCAGTTATATATATGCATTTTTACAAAACTTTTAAAGAACACTCACTAGTCTTAATATATTAATTCATCATACAAGATCAAAATCAACATGGATTTTCTTTGTTCAGTGTCTCACATGACTGATAGTATGAAGAGTAATTATAGCTTAATTTATAACCTTTAAATCTATTACTTTCTTTAATACCAAAGAAAACAATTATTTCTTTATTCTCTGCCAATTTGTGAAATATTATTATTTTTCCTAAGTTTGTCCTCTTCAAAAATCTGTATACTGCTTTATATTCCCAGAGAGGTTCTTTCAGAAACAAATCTATTCCTATAAAATTTTGTCAATGACATAATTATCCATGAAAATTCTATGGCAGAGGTCTTCAAAGGAGTCTACAGTCATTCATCCAAAGAATCAAAACCTGATGAAATTTGACCGCCTCTGAAAATCTAGGTCAGTAGTCCTGTTACACTTACTGGATGTTGTCCTCAGCAATTTTACAGACAGGAGACCAACCCAGGTTTCACTGAAACAAAAATTTACTTCTGTTAATGATTTTTAATAAGATCAGTTCTAAATATGTGCAAGAGCCATTACCTCTTAAGTTAATCTGAGGCCATCAACAAAAAAAAAATCAGACACATTTAATTTTGTACTAGCCATGGCACAGCATTTCTTTAATTGTGTGCCTCCACTGATCTCTACAACGTTCAGCAACTCATATCTGGTGGAGATGCCTGGCAGAGACTGAGTAATTATGACTTTTAATTCATTCAGCTCCTCAAGTCTGGGATCTCTACAAACTGTAGGCAATCACTGTGGGTTTGTGGGAGCGCAACTACAATGAAGTCACAGCAGTATTTCCCAGCCAGATTTCAACAATTGCAGAAGAGGACCTGGGCAAGTCAGTACAATTTGAAGGTTACGTAGTAAAAGTTTGGCTCTATGTCTCTCCTGGTTTAGCTATACTTCCAACTCTGCCTACCTGAGACACAGTTTACATTAATGAAGTCCTTTCACAGATACAACTAAAGCAATTCTTTGGTTCAATGACACAAGGTTTTTAGGCAAAAAGGCTGCTCTGTTAAGTCAGTTATGTCTATATCGGGCATGTTGGAGGAGGGATGGAAGGTTGCTGGCAGACTAGTGCTGTTCTGGCAATTCAAGAGTGAATTTTTTCTCAGTCCTAACAGATCTAGCTATGCCAGCACAACTATGTAAACTCATAAACAGTGTAAACTTTGCCTCAGTTAATCATCATTTGGATTGACTTGGGCTATGGGTTCAGTTGAGAAACGATGCCACTGAGTGATCCTCATCCAGATCTTTGGAACCTGTATATACTCCTTGCAGATTTGTCCTTCATGCTAACAGAAAGGAACAAAATTTGGGCCAGGATTTCAATTGATTCTGAGAGCAATGTGCATAGATCACGTGAATTGCATCGAATAATTGCTGGCTTCTGGGAAAAGTCAGACAATTAAATATAAAAGAATTACTAACATATTGATAACACATAAACATACAAATAACGTCTAATGTAAAGCATACATTTACAAAACTTGTCCTAAGTTCAACACCAACCTTGATAAATTTCGTATATGATTTCCCATTCCAATATTTGAAATTGGCAGCATATTTTGACTATTATAGAAAGTTTTGTAAAAGTCAGTACGTATTTCTTGGAACTGTATTTAATTGAAGGGAGAAAAAAGTCTTCTACCTTTGAATTTTGCCAAGAGGCCAAAAAAGGAGCTAACTTCTGGCAGTGTTTCTGTGACTGAAATATTTTTTACATTAATAGCCTGTAAAATTCTGCGATATTTTCCATTAGGAATAGCAACAGAAAATACACAGAAAAGGTCAGATTTTCAAAGGAAATGGAAGAAAAAAGCTTTCATTGTAGGAGTTATTTTAGTTTCATTTATGACTTTATAATAAAAAGGAAGAAATGAGAGTCAAATTACTATTTAAAAGATTTTTAACACTGCAACATTGAAGCTTTAAATATTAAAAAACTACAATTTTATTTGCAGTCACAAGAGTAAGTCGATCTCTTAGGAGAAAGCTGGCTCAAAGAACTGGTAATAGGAAATGAAGCATCCATTTCCATCCAGACTGCATAAAGATTGAAAGACTTTTTGCTGTCTTCTTATGGTTATTTATTTAGAGTAGCATTCACAAACACGGGTACCCATTAAACTCTGAGAGGCAGATTTTGCAGGGGAATGAATGACTGCTGTGTGCACAGAGCAGTGGATCAAGTGCAGCCACTGCCCTGTGGAACCAGGCTCATATTAACAAGTGACAACAAATGGCATGAGCTGAGCCAAGGAGCTCCGTGTACTTTGTAAGGGACAACTATGTACACTGTCACCATCACAACTGTTCCCCTTGGTGGCAGGCTGAGTACAGAGGTCAAGGACAGAATGGAATTGAAAAGATTGTTCTTTGCACCATGCCAGCCTGTGTGCTACCTGTTTTTGTAATTTAATGACGTGGCATTCTGCTTAAGGAGCAAATTTACATTGAACTCTTTTATAAACAGCATTAAAAAAAGTTTAAAATGGTACATTTATTCTCTTTAGCAAACCTTTCTGAGGATTGTGATTCTGAATTGAAATGTTTTTCTAGATGTATTACTAAAATGGAAACTTGAAACAAAGACATAAAGTTTGCCAACAGGCTGGCCAGCCTGGTGAGGTGAGCTTTGAACTATGAAAGATGAAAGATGTGGACACACTGGAGTGAGTCCAGCAAACAGCCATGAAGATCATTGAGCAGTAAGAGAATCTGACGAAAGGAGGGGCAGAGACAGCTGGGACTGTTCAGCCTGAAAAGGACTCAGGGGAATCTTCTCAAGTGTATAAACATCTGGCAGGAGGGTATGAAGAAGACAGTCAGACCCTTCTCAGCAGTGCTGAGTACTAATCTCAGTAATAAAAAATGTTCAGGTAACCTAAGAGCACCCGGGGGTAAATGTAAGAGTGGATGAGACTAAAAGGCTGCAGTCCTTTGCTCAGTCCATATACTAAAATTCATGCCAAGCTACCAAGGAACCCATGCTCATGGCTAAAGCTACAGTGCATCTGGAAGCCCAGGTTAACCCCTTCACGCTAGACTGGCCATTTACTTCAGGAACTCTCCCCAGAAGATAAATCTCTGTTGACTACTTATTTCATGAACACCCAGAGCTAATCACTGGCAGTTTTAAGGGACCATAAAAATTTGCAGCCCTATGGAAAAAGCAGCTAACTTACTATCTTCAGTGTCTGCATTTTTAAAATTGCTTTTGCAAGAAAAAGGACAGAAAATTATATTAAAAGAAACATCAAGTTGAGATTGTTTATAAAGGTCCCCAAAACATACCAGATCAGTGCCACCAAAACATTTCAGTACTGAAAACTGGCTGTGTTAGGGGCACACAGTACCTGTTGTAAATAGCTACAGAATTCGTTCTGACAACCCAATAATTTAGAAAAAAACAATAATATTTCTGAATATTAATTTTTTTGATTATACATATGAATCTCTGATGTCCAGACAGTTGCCACAAAATTATTCACATCAAAAGCCATGCAGCTGAAATAAACACATTTGATCTGTGTTTCTACAGAAGATCTTAACTGAATGTACCACATTAACTGCTATCAAGATGGACAGAGATGCTCAGATACAGACACTGAGCTGAACTGGGAAACCTTATAAATACCTTTGACATTTACGTGCTACTTGAATCTATTTAAATAACCATGTCTGTCAGTTATCCTTCTTAGAAGTGTCCATGTATCACAAGGGATCAGGAATGGTCTACTATTGAGAACTACTCCATAAATAGTTTGATTTCTGTGGTAACTACGAACGTCAAAGGTAAATGACATCATATGTATTAAAAACACAAAGGACACATATTTCTGATATTCTCTGAAATTAAAACAAATTGAAAAATATAGCACACTGCTCATCGTGTTTTTAAATCAAACCACCTCAGCATAGAAAAGAATCAAAGCCACATGCATGTTATTTTTGCCTTTAAAAGTGCAATGAAAATGACTGTGTGAGGTTAGTTTCCAATGTTAAACTTCCATGCATATAATGGATCCTAAATAAAAATGTATTTTCTTAATAGGTGATCTTATTAAAAAATTGCTAGGAAAGGTGATAGCAAAACCATGTTTGAAAGTGCCAGAAATGTGAAATAATTTTTTGTTATAGTTTCTTATAATAAACCTAAATACAAATGTGAATTGCCATTACTAAAGATCAAATGTTCAATAGTGTAGAAAATGAGAGTAAAAGAGATAGAACAGAAAATAAATGTCTTATCCCAGCACAGAAAGTTTAAAATTCATTACAACACTAGTGCTTAGAAACATTTAAATGGTCTAATTTACAAGATTAATTAAAATACTAATATGAGAAAACCAAAAAGCATCAATACAAATACACTGTATTTTCCTAACTCTAAAATGAGGACTTCCATAAATGTAAGGTATATTTATGTATCAAACTACATTTAAATTTCTATCAAATCACGTCAACTTCTTGGTTTGCCTTAATTATTCGTAGTTAATCAATATGTACATAGAGTTCACGATGAAACATGACATGACTAATATAGCAATTATTGAAAAAAAGCCAACTTAACTGTCTTCCAAACATAAACCTCATTAAGAACTTCTATTGGTTTCTGATACTTCTTTCCATGTCATTTCACAAACACTTTACAGAGCAAGAGTGCAATTGTAAGAATTAGTCTAAATTAAGAAAAAAAATATTGTTTGATGATTCAAGAATTATTATGGGACAGCCCAGCTTCATCTGAAATGTTTTGTTACAAAGAAAGATATATCACCTTACAGTAGTGCCTAATTAAATTATGATGATCTTTATTTGTTATCTCAAAGTACAGTATAGTGTAATTTATCATTTGTAAAAACAGGTGGGCATAAGGGAGATTTGGTGGAACCATGATAAGCATTTTAGGTGGTCTTGCATACTGAAAAAAATGGGCACACATGATAATAAAATTGTTAGCTTACAAAAATGTTAACCCACCAACTCCCCACCCCCAAAGAAACAGTGGAACTGTTAGGTTGCCTCTCTTCACTCACTCTCCTTCCAGAGAGTAACAGGCTGCTGTATGTCATAGAATTAATGTAATCACAATATAAAGAACAATTAATGTTTGTAAAGCTTGTTTCTAACATGTGATAAAGATGAATGTCTAAGTCATACAGAAGATAATTTCTAGAATGTTTTAGCTGGGCTGAAAGATAGAGCTGATCCTCTATAGACCCTTTCTACTTCAAAGAAACTACTGTGCAGAATGTTCAAAAGTCAGTAAGAAAATATGACCAAATAAATAATGCGAAAAAAAAATGTTATTATTCCTTCCCACAATTTCACTGGAGCTCTTCAAATCCTCTTATTTTAAAGAGCAGCATGAAAAGTATTGAGCTACAAATTAGGAAAATGACAGATGAAGAGAAATAATTTAAGTCTATGTGTAAATACATATAAGATTATTTTCAAGTCCTTGCTTTTATACATACTGATCAAATGATGAAAAAAGCTATTCAAGGAGTAAGATATATGTGCATTTCTTCTGCTGTTTTCTTGTGAACCTTCATGCATACAATGGTGAGATCATCTTGCTGTGCTGCAGTTGCACAGTCCTGCCACAAAGTTACTATCACCATTTCACACCTGTAAAGAAGATCCTGCAACATCATATACCCACCAGTGAGGGTCCTGTGCTGCCCCCCAGGCTGCTGGGGTAAGTAGCCCAGCCAGAGAAAAGGAACCAGGCCAGATTGTGTCCATACTGTGGTGATTTTCCTGTGCATTTTTAGATCTTTATGGCAGCTGCAGTCTGGCAAAAATTAGTGTCTTACACAGCATTTCATATCACAGTCAGAGGGAAAACTAATGTATTGAGTTAGCTGCCATTACAGACCAATCACATACAGCATATTCGTGCATGAGAGGATCAGTGTCAGTTGCCCATGTTGGTTCTTTCAGATTTGTTGATAAAAATGGATGTTGACACACTGTGGCCTCTGGCAGACAGACAAAGTTGTACATTGACAATTGATCTTTTCAAATTAAAAATTGCCAATGGGTATATGGTCTATTTTCCTTATTTCCTTTTCTTTCCTTTCTTATACCAAGAATGTCTTTCTGCTCTCTGATCAATGTGGATGCCAGAAATAGAAAAAAGATTAATTGTATTGAAGCCCTCCTACTGTGCTGAAATTCAGATCTGTTTCAATGAACACAGATCATTTGCTGTCATAGTTGGCACTCAACTTAAACTCAGCCTTCTCACTCACGTAGCCCTAGGGTGTTTGCTCCTAAAAATTCAACACAGTTTTCATCATTCCTTTTCCATTCATGTGAGTAACACTGAACTTCCAATGGCAGGAAACTTCAAACATGTTATAAAGCTGCAAGACTCAAGATTCCCTCTTTGCCCACTACCTGTCAGATATTACAATTTTCCTGCTATTTAAGAGAGCAGACATCTCCTACTTTTTCTGAAGAAGACCTAGAAGAAATTACATTATTGCAGGACCCTGTCTGGTTATTCACGCTTATAGAGTAAAAATTTTACTGTGTCCTGAACTCAATTTGAATTCAAGCCATTTTCTGATTTTACCCTTTCCTTTAGACTACCTATTTTTTATAAAGTTATATATAAGTTATATTTGGTTGTGCTGAATCAAATTCTAATTCTTTTGCTCCATCTTCAACTGGGTAAATCACTTGAGCAAGCTCAGACTTTTCTAAGGTCTTTAGGATTTCACGCATTTTATGCATATATAGCTTCATAATTATTTACTTTTAGTAATCCAATTTTGATCATCTCCTGAGTATTTTGAGCAAAACTAAATTTTGCAGTTTTAAATTTTCTCTGTAACATTCTGTTTTCCTCCCCTTAAGTACCTCTCACAAATACACGTGTGTACGTCTGTGCACGTGTATAATGTGGGCTAAGTATCTGAGTAGAATACCTCATATTAAGTTTCAATGGAAACTTTTGTGTGTATAGTACAATATATATACTGTGAATGAAGGAGATAACATACAGGTGTACAGATCTACACATCAGACAATTTTATAAGTCCTAAGAATTAATTGGTTAGTTTAAAATGCTAAAATGATTCCCTTAGGATTTATGAGCTAAGAATGCTCAGGGGTTTAGTGTCCTGACATCTCTTTAATTAGCAGTCTCCAAGATCTCACACTAAGAAGATGCTAAGCCAGTGCCTTCTGTCATATCTCAGGAGTTTCAGAAGGCTTGGAAGCCACAGAAGAAGGTGAATGTACTATGCCTGTGAGCTATACAATATGTTCAAAGTACCGTTTTCTTACTAGTATCAAGTTAGGACTTTTTGCTACAACTCCTACTTTGATGGTGATGCAGTTCTAAAAGAAATCCTAAGAACAATCCAGCAAAAATGGGTGAGGTAAATAAAGATGCTGTTGAAAAATACTTGGAGAACAACCCTCAGTTTGCCAAGGAGTATTTCGACCGAAAAATGAGGGCAGAAGTGCTGGGAAGTATCTTTAAAGTGAGCCCTGGAAATGTGAAGGAAGGAGTCAGCTTCAAAGACATGTCTCGTCTGGAGGAGTGCAACATACTTTTTGAGCTGCTAACAGAAATCCAGGATGAAGGAGGCACTATGGAAAAGGTAGTGCACAAGGCCCTGCAGAGGCTGGCACAGTTGCTGGCAGCTGATCGGTGTAGTCTCTTTGTTTGTCGTTCCCGAAATGGTTCTCCAGAGGTAGCCACCAGGCTTCTCAATGTCACTCCAACTTCCAAGTTTGAGGAGAATTTGGTGGATCCAGACAATGAGGTTGTTTTCCCTCTGGACATTGGGATAGCAGGATGGGTTGCTCATACCAAGAAGTTTTTTAATATACCTGATGTGAAAAAGGTAAGTGACTTCTCTTGGGGAACGGGTTTCGGTGCATTCGCTTACTCAGCTTCCTACACAGGGCTTGTGGTGCAGAGTCATTCCTCAAAAACATCCCAGAGATAGAAATCCAGACCAAAAGCATAAGAAAAGCAGCAGCAGAGTTTGCTTAAAATGTAGTAGAACTACATCATGTAGCCTAGTAAGGTATTTCCAGTATCCTTGCACAACAGTTGTAATGTAATTTACTATAATAAGGGACGAGAATATTAGATTAATAGAGACCAATAAGTACCTGGGTTTCTGTTGAACAAGGCAGGCTCTTATTCTGTTTTCCAATATGGGCTTGCAAGTGTTCTCCCTTATCATTCCATGCTGCCATACATACACCTCTGAACATGATGAGTTTGCAGCTTTTGTAATGAGGATGCTTCCTTATAAGTAGGTGAATGAAGCCAGATGAAGATGATGTCAACATATATGTTCAGCTCCACGTCTGTCTTTGAATTTAAAATCACTCCAAATTTTGAGTTTTTCCAGATCCAGGGCTTTTGTTCAGAACCATTTATAGAGGAAGATTAATGAGTCAGAGCTGCTCTGACATTTTCAAAGTTCCTGTTGAATTTGCACAGAATCACCTTCTTTAGTTATGGTGCTGATAAGGTTATTACAAATGTTAATTAAAACGAGTGACCTAGCAGAAATTAAACATGCATGAATAAGAACTGCTTTAGAAACTGCTCTGAAATACATGGGGGAACATAAATGTGCTTTGATTGTTGTAGATTTCTTTAAAAATAGCTAACCTTATATTATCAAATGGTCACATCTTCATCTCTTTTTAGTCTTATATGGAAAAGCTCAGCATAATCAAAGGGTGCTAAAATACTTTTACAAGATGACAGCCTGGCTTCTCCATAATTCCTATACAGCCAATTTAAAATTACAGGCCATTTTGGAGATGGAAACCATCTCAGTGTCCTAAGATCAATGTAAATAATAAAAATCTTTATACACTGCAATTATCTGTATTTGCCAGGGGGTAAACAAAAAGTAATGTATTTTATCATGTTAAAAGGTGGCAGGCATAAAGAAATAAAGGACTACTTTTCAAGCTCAGAAACAAATGAAAATGTATATATATATGTGAAAAGAGCATTCCAATATATAGTAAACTACCTCAGATGTAAGTAGGAATCACAGGACCATACGGAAGAACGACTGATTTGAGGAAAAAAATTAGTTGATTTTTAACTGACCACCAAGATGCTTTCTTCAATGGCTGCTGTTCTGACAAGAAGCATCTGACTTACTGCTTCTTACCACCACATGGGGAGATTGGAGGATAATCCTTCTAAATTCATAAGGCTGATTACATGAGGAAAGATCAGGAGGATCAAGAAAGATGTGCCTTCTATCAGACACTGCACTGCTCCTTAATATCATTATGTGAGAGGTGCCCAGAGCAGGGCTGCCCAAATATTTCTGTATTTGCAATAGGATTTGTTCAAAATTTTGTGACAAATGTGATTTGAATATGCTTAAACAAGAGAACCTTTCTGTCCATCGAATCCTACTACGTATACATTTTGCATTCATAAATTAACTCATGTCAGCTGAATATCTGTCCAGCTATTATTCAGTCATTCTAAGGTAATCTTTACTTAGGCATCCATTTACTCTCTTAGGATTACTGAGATCTATGCCATTAGGCCCACACTTAAAAATGCAGTTAAATCATAGTGCCACTAATCCACATTTGGTAACTAAATGTCATCAAAACATTGACATTTTATAAGTTAATTGCAAAAACTCCCAGAGACTTCTCTGGGACCAAGATTTGTTATTTAAAAACAACCCCGAAGGTCTCAAAATTGTCACCATTTCCATTCTACTTGTACAAAAAGTCAAGTGTCCAAACCCACGCTTCTCACACAGGCAAAGCTCCCACTAATGTTACCAGAATCTTTACCTCAGTAAGGAACCCAGAACTGCAGCTTTAGTCAGTAACATTTAAGGAATATACTCAGTGCATGGCAGCAGAAATAGGCAGCCACTGAAGCCTTTATCACGTTTTTGAAAGGATAATTATTTTTCAGATCACTTTGTATGCACTTCAGTCAAACTAGATTGTCTGCTACCCAAATTCTGAGCAAAAAATGACAAGCAGAGTTAAGCCAGAGAGGAATTTTGCCCCTACTGCCTTGTCAGAATACAAAATGCACAATGAATAATTCTAGATGGCTGTAGTACTTTAACAATGTCATGTCTAACCACTTTCTATTGTTGACACAATCCATATCCAAACAGCGTAGTGTTTTTTTAAATCTTAAGTACATGACAGCATTGACAAACCCACAGTGAGACATTTTCATGCTTCAATCACCACCCTTTTATAACAAGTGAATGTGATGAAAGATCACAACAGCAATAAATCATTGAAAAAAACGTAAGACTCCACTTTTAGTGCCTGGTAGCCAGTTCTTTAGGGATTATCTCCTCCTTCAACCTGGAAAGGTACCAATAAACGTGAGGAAGCTCCTCATCCTGACTAATGCTTCAGAAAAGAAAAGCAGAGGAAAAGATACAGAGCTTCCATAATTAACTTAGTAGCCAGAACAGTTTTCCCCCACAAGATTATGGACCTGTTGACTGTGAGATCTAATAGCGTATAATCCAAGATTTAACAGCAATGAGAAATAGCAGACCAGGCAGGACTATTACACTAATAATTTGCCTCACATTAGTCCCAGGACCTGGCAGAGTATGTGACTCAAATATTCCAATGTAAAATAATAGACTGCATAGAATTTGATGTGTCCATTAATAATCTTCACATATTAACTGATAACATGGACAACATGATAAAGAAGTGTGCTATTCCCTTACATCTTTTACTAAGGCATTATTTCCAAATAAAACTAAGAACTAAAGAATAGTTAAACAACAAGCATGTCTTCTGGGGAATCAAAATCTCACATTCTCAGCCTGTAAGAACCAATAATAAAGACTATATATATTTGCGTTAATCCATCATGTTTTTAAATTATTTCATTATTCCTTTTAATTCAGAGATATTTGAAGACAAAGATTTAACTGATTGGAAACTCAAGAAATAATATTCCTGGTTATAGCAGAATACAAAATTATATAAATGGTGAAAAAATGTTTCAAAAGAAGTGACAACTTGTGGATTAGATCCAAAAAGGGACTCAAATTTTCTGATGCTGGAATAACAAGCCCTCATTTCTAGGGAAATCTGGAATCCATAACTGGAATCAATAACCCTCAGTGAAGTAAAGAAACAACAGAGTGTGGAGAGATTCTGCTGCTTCCAACTCAGATTAAGCAGCCAGAGCAGTGATCATTGTGGCACCTAATTTAACCACTGGTATCCTGTGATACAAAACAAATACGTCTTCAAGTTGTATGCACTTCTATCATCCCTTTGTAAACTGATCCAGCTTCAGTTTGCATGGTCTTTTTTTTTTTTTTTTCTGGGAGCTCTTCTTTTTAATGCAAGGGTGGGAGAGACTTTAATTCCAGACCTGTCTGAAGTGACAGGAGTTTCAGATTCATGGGAATGTGCCAGCCCCCAGAACCTAGGCTGTTTAAGCCTAGAACAAGGAAGAAGAGACAATCCATCCTTTTTCTTGAATCTACACCAAACTGTAAAATAAATTAAAGATTATTTGAAGAAGGGTGAGAAAAGTGCGAAGAGAAGCATGGTTTTGCAGCTCAGTCGTTCAAACTCCTATGTGGCAGTGAGGCGATCTGGACACTGAAGGGTTGTCTAGCTGCTGTGTGCAAACAGTTCCTCTGGTAACACACAGCAGTGGTCCTGGGACCAGGCGGTAGTCTTAGACTCCCTCCTAGGGAAAGAAGACATTTCTGGAATCAGGTGCATCCATGTCAAAAATATGAATCATTGGGAAAGCAGAGGAGAGAACAAGATGGTCAATGACACAACTGGTTTCCATAAAAATGGAAAGAATGGAGTCACTTTGTGGTAGAGCTGGTAGCAGGACAGTCATTTGCTAATAAGATGTCTCAGTTCTTAACTCACATTCTGCTAGGCTCCTAACAATGTGATCTTGAAGAAGAAACCCAAATATCTAATATATTGACAAGGCAAAGCATGTTAAAAAAGCTTCAAAGGCCAGAGGAAGATTGTTAAAGTAAGTTTAGAGGGAAGTTCTTGAGAAACAAAGCAGAGTTGCTAAGATGAGAAGAAATAAGAGCAAAGATACGCAATACTACAGAGGTACCGCCTTCCTGAAAGTCTGTAAAGTAATGAGAATTGAAAGACATAATCCTAAGATAAACAAAAAAAAAGGAAAGGTAGACTTTTACCTGGGAAGAACTTGCATTGCAAATGTTAGTGTCAGCTCCTCCATTTTGTCTTATCATCTTGATAATAAAAAACAGATTGTCATAAACTCATACTCAGTATAGTAAATATTAGCTGGAAAAATGGGAATGTTTTCCAACCTGTTATAAAGACAAAGATTCAGTCAGCACACAAGAAAATATTTTAACACGGGAACGATTTCTATTAATCGTGCCTTCCAGAAGAAAGACCCAATCCTTTACTTCTTTCTTTCAATTAACTTGTGTTAAAAGAGGAAAGCTCCCAAAAGTGAAGAAAAAATGAACATTAAAAATTAAAATGAAAAGCTCCCTTTTAGCCTAATTTTCTTGTCTTATGTGAAAAATATACTTGAAGCGATATAATACAGGTTCAGTTTCAAAAAGTTGCAAAAAAGCCACTACATATGGCAAATATCAACAACATGACTAAAAAGTTCAACCCCCAAACACAGTTAAATATATCTTAATTTCTACTTGATTCAGTTTCAAAACTCTAGTGACCTTGAAGATATCAAAGTCAATTTGTTCTGCAATGCTAGTAGGTTACATGTCAAAATGTAGTTGCTTTACATCCCTGACAATGTATGATTTTTTGAGTGTGGCTAATGAATCACCAACTCATTTAGCTAATTGGTTTTGGTCTTGAATCATGATGACATTTTCGTAGCTGCTGGTAGGTGCTTTTTCTTTTCCATTCACACTCAATTATATCATTATGAAACAAAAATATTTGTGAATTGAAATTAGGATAAGCAGAAATAAGAGATGAAGCAATATAGCACACCAATACCACCTACTCAGTGGTAAAAATTTTGTTTGAGAGATCTGAGCCGCTGCAAGACAATCAGTGGGAGGACAAAATATTGGGAATAGGAGAAAACATTGCAGAGCAACCAGAAAGAAAAACAGAAACATATAAAGATGGCGCAAAGAAATGTTTGATAATGATGATAGTGTGATACCAGCTCCTGATGTCAGAGGTTCCTGTGGTTCCTGTTCCAGTAGTGCTCTAGACCAACCCCTGGTCATCACACATCCAAAGGATGATGTATTTTGACCAGTCTGAGCTCATCTGTCCGACCCAGAACCTCCAGCCCAGTGTGAGCAAAGTAGTCAAAACTGCAAGGTGTCCCAGAAAGACATTCTTCCTTTGTGCTTTATAAGAGGAAAGAGATGGAGGAATATAAGCATCTGCTCTCTTGACACTATCACCTCAGCTGCAGGATTAAGTCTTAAGACTTCTCCTTAGCTGTGATAACTTTGCCAAACTCAAAATGGAGAGGTAGGCTGCACAGCAGATACTGACACGTTGCTCGGAGTCAACACAAGAAGGAAGGAACAGTAAGAGTTTTTTGAATGGGAGTAATGGTGAGAGTGATATGAAAACCAAGGTCTAAATGTCATCTGTGAGATGTGAACAAAACTACATCATGCTGCTTCCTAGCAAGGCTCCCAGTCAAGGAAGCAAAGGTTTATGGGAAAGTCTAATTTCCTAACATTTCAAACCCCATGTGTAATGAACGTGCTGATGGTGTGACAAATTAAAAGCAACTGGGAATAACAAGTATACTGGAGATGTGAGAAGCCTCAGTACTAGCAACTTTGAGCTGCTGTTCCTATTACCTCAAATGAACCAGAGTGATTCTTTACCCTGACTAGCCAAACAGGGAAGAGGGATCCTTGTTCCCTTATACTTTCATTTTGAGTTGCTTTTCACACTTCTCTGTTACTCTGTCTTTCCTGCATTTGTACAAATTACATACTTTTGCATGTGCAATGGGAACCAGATTAACAATGGTTACCCTATCTCATTGCTTACAATAGTTTTTGCATTTTCGATCAAATTTACACTCAACAAATAATTTACACTGCAGACTTTGACCTGGAGTTTCCAATAGTGACAAACTCACCTGCCTCAGGCTGCATTTTGTCATTAATCCAATCAGAAATTCTCAAGGCTCAGCTCGGTGTTCTGGAGCACAGTGTAGCAAATCCTAGGATAACATGAATTGGGAGATTTACTTCCTTTATTAAATACTGTAGGATGGGTCAATGACCATTAGAATGATGGTCTTTATCATTTTTTAAGCTTGCCATAGAATAAAGTCTGTGAAAGGTTAGAAATTTTTGCAGAGCTCTTTTTCATAGTTTGCTTAAAGAACCGTGGAATATCTAAAACTGGCCGATGAAGGAGAACTCATCATGAAATAAGGTCCTTAAAAACTGGTAAAAGGAAACATAGAAGAATATATTACTCCCGAGAAAGGTACTGAGAACTGCAGGGAGAGCCATGAAATGAGACACACAAGCAGTTCCTTCCGCTTGTCCATCAGTAAGAACTTTGAAGGAACAATAAAGTAACACTGATTTTAAAAAAAAAAAACCACAACCCTACATAATCATAAAGTATTATCTACTCATATAAGTCTTTTAAAATTAACTTTCTTCTCGAAATGCCTGTGGTTCCCAGGGAGTGAGTTTTCCTCATTTATGTTTATTTTACTTTATTACAGACATGAACTTACAGTTGTGTAGCTACAATTCAGAATCAGATGTGGCATAGTCTCAGTAAACAACTTTATTTGTAACTGCCATATAAGAAAAATTTTTAGAAAGAATGGCCTTATTTTTTGCTTTCGCAGAGGTAATCGCACTGTTTTCACAGCAGTGACTTCTGATTTCGTAAATTCTACTGCTAGCTATAAGATGGAAATAAAGCTTATAAAACTTAAAGGAATTGAAATGTTGAGGCCAAATGATCTAAACATAGATTCATTATATTTCATTGGTAGGAGTTTTATAATAATAATGTGGAGTAGCATTGGTAAATTATAGTGAGATAAAACTGGTCTCATGGTTTAGAGAATTAAGAAACATGAATTAGCTAGTAATTTTTAGTGTATAGGCTAGATCCATAGCAGCCTTCCAAACCCCTCTCCTGTTACCTTCTATCACCTGTAACAGAAAGACGAACACAAAGAGGCATCCTGATTTTCCACTCCTGTATGCTGGTGGCAGCTTAGTGCATGTTGCACATCTTAGGACAGAACTCATCATTGTAGAGAAAATGGCTAGGTATCTTAGCTGTAAATTAAGCTAGTAGAAAATGTGCTACAGTTAGGCAGTTATCAACGGATAGCCTTTCCCTCATTTTTTTAAAGGCCTATTTTATAATTTAACTGAGAGCTGAAAGTTCAAACCTTGCTCTGAAAGATGGTTGGATTCAAAAGGTCAGGCTCAAATAGACGAAGTGTCCACATCCACATATCCATGGGAGCACCAAGATGCTCTTCTGGGGCTGGTACTGCAGACCATATTTCTGGCTTACTTACTTATGAACATGATCTTCCAGACATTGTGAAAAGTGATTTTTTTTTTTAAATAAAAGCAGCTTATGTTCTCAAGAGCAAATATTTTAAAACCTTTATTGGAAATAAAGGCTTCAAAACTCCTAGAAATTATGTGCAAAATATTCAGTAATGAAAAGCCAAAATCTAAGCACAAATTTTTGCTTGTATATGCAATTCATGTGCAATAGGAGTCTTTGTATATGCTGTGGTAATGCTGCCAATATGTTACGAGGTATTTATATCTTTCTGCATTGCACTGTGTAGGCACAACTCAGGATGGCTTGTGGTTACTGAACTTTTAGTTTATTAATCCAGACTTGCATTCTTTAAAATTTCCTATTCTCTACAAAAATTGTATGACCAAAGTGCTTCTTCTGAACACTTCTGAAACCACTGCTTGTACCTTCAGTCTGGAGTTATTAAACAAATTAAGACTCAGCATCTGTGTCCTGCTGATTCAGCTCCCTTGGTGTATACAGCTCCCTTTTAAGTATTCAGAAATCCAGGAGTGTCTGAAATTTTTATTTATTCCCTCATAGCAGCATACAATGCTCTAAAACCAGGAACTTGAGCCTTACCATTAGGCTAGATGCTTTTGGTGAGGTAGAGGAACTACAAAAAAGGGCCAAATTCTCTATCTTTACTTTCTTTTGAATGGCTAAAACAGTCAAAAGATTCAGAAATTGTTACTGAAGCCCGAAAACACACCCAAAATCAGAATGGTTGTGTGAGTAGGTAAAACATCTCAGAGAAAATCAGACATTTCCATGTAATAACATACTTGTTTAGCAGACTACAGGACAGCATTTGATTCTTACATAGAAGAGAGAGATTGACTGTCATTTTCCCTGGATGTCTTTTAAGTGAGATGCCCCCATAACTTTCCCCTAGAGAAACAGAAAACAACAACTCTGAAAAAGTTTGACAGAAATAGAGAAAACATCTCCTCTTCACTTGGACAATGTATTTGGAACTGGCTACACTTTCCAGGGTCCCAAACACAGCCTGATACATTGAACTACAGAGAAAACATTGGTTACTTTTACTCTTCTCAACATGATTTATGGGGATGACACAGGCTGTCCTTAAGAGAATAAATTCTCTGTAAGAGATCCCAGTCAGTAAATACAGAAAAGACATTTTATGTTATTTTCACATATTTAATTCCTTCCACGGAAATGCAGTCCTAGAAGGAAATCTAAAATGCAAATGTAAAAGATGGGCTGTGTGAAGACTATGAAGAACTGAACAGAAAAAATATTGCTAACATTTTGAACACATAATAAAATCCAGTCTACCTTTTCAGGGTTGTATATGATATAAATTCAACATATACCAGAAACAATTGCTAAAGAGGGAAAAGGGGAAAAAAGAAATTAAGAGGAAAGACAATTTTAGTTCTGGCGTTTCCTAGCCTTTTCATGCCTGATTTTACAACCTAGAAAATGTTTGGGGTTTTTTTTTGTTTTTGTTTGTTTAAGTAGCTTTGTGTATAAATTATGAAAGCAGAAGTTCCATTATGTGGCATCCTGCAACATTCTCCAGCCCATCAGCGAGGAAGAGACCTTGAGATCCACCATGCAGATCTTGGCCGCCTAAGCTAATGCAGTAATTAATAGCAGTTACATGTATCAGCTGTGTGGGTAGATATGCAGTAACAAGTCAATCATGTTACAAGTCGATTCACAAATACTTGCTAACAGCATGGTATTAGTAAGGTTTGGGAGTCTTGGTTCTGGGTGGATGTCCTTAAAACAGGACTCCTTTGGCCTCCCTCTGGCTGGCTGCCATTCCCATTCATGGTGTTGGAATGTAGTCTGGCCTTCCCTGGTTACCAGGCTGCTTGCCACCTCTTGACATTCACATTTAGCACCAACCACTCATCACCTTCAGAAATCAGAAGTATACCTGTTAAAGGAAATTCAGGGAGAATCTGCCATGGACTGTAGACCAAGACTTGAGTGCTCACCTCTCTGAAGAAGTAGTTTGAGCACTGACTTGTTAGAAGGAGCAGATGCAAGGGAATGGAAAAGGCGTAGTGAAGACAGAGTCTGGCTATTTCAGCTGCTTAGTAGAAGCATGTAACTTCTCAGTATGCACATATTGACAGATTTCAATCCCCCAACTCATAACTCAGCTCATTTAGATGTATTATCATAAGAATATCACAAAACACAACAACGCTTGGCAAACAGATTTCCCTGACTAATTTCAAATCCCTTTTTTAAATTAAAGAGAACACTAAAGCATTTCAAAGAAAAACCCAAGAATTTCTTTGATATGAAGAAATGAAACAGTTTTCCATGAAATATGAACTAGCTTCCCAGTAGTTTTTACATCAAAGAATGAAAAGAATAGCTTTTACTAAACCCTCCTCAGCACTCAGTTTCAAGGATGAAACTGGGGGGTAGTTAGTTGTTTATTAGTCACATGGTCTCATTTCCACAGGATCACATTCCCAACAAAGGCAGCTCTGTGTCCTGATCCCCCAGTCCTACACCCTCCCATTCACCAGAAGAGCACGTTGGGCTGGGAGCAGCAGGAATGGGAGTCTGTCAGACAGGGAGGAATAAGAAATGGCTCAGCCGGATGCATACCTGCTGGGGACATCTCTCTGCCAGAAGCATTTTTAGCCATATACATTCAGGACAGATGGCAGTTTTAAGCATTATATAATGGACCAGTATAAAGAATTTTATTATAGAAATAATTAAATAATAGTAAATATTAACATAGCTATGGTAATTCTCTTACATGCAAGCCATAGGTATTAGACTTTCAGGTAGCCACAAAGTCATACTACTCTCTCCTTTATTCTAGATTTTCACGTATTTTTAATTCCTCAAATTCTTCATCATTCTAATAAAAACCCATGCAGAACTTGATTTCAGAAGCTATATTCATAATCAATGCCTAAGTTAAGCTTGTACATATAACGCTGCAAGATTGGATTAAATAATGACAGTGAGGGTTTTTGCAAGTATAAACTTACTTCACTGTGAAACTGTGCTCATAGCATTGCAAACATAAGTTATCAAATTATCTGATCATTTGCTCTTGGCATGGTAACTAATTATTAAGCATTTCATTTGTGTGGGTTTTTTTTCTTTTCTTTCAGAACAACCATTTTTCTGATTTTCTGGACAAAAAAACTGGTTATACAACACTCAATATGTTGGCAACCCCAATTATGCAGGGTAAAGAAGTGCTTGCTGTTGTGATGGCACTCAACAAATTAAATGCCACTGAGTTCTCAAAAGAGGATGAAGAGGTAATAACCTCAAAATGTCACACAACAGTAGAGTTGTTAGTTCAAAAAGTAGTTTGAGTGAATCTACCTCTTGATTTGATCCTTTTGTCTTATTTTCGGTCTTTGTCATTTTTAGGTCTTTAAAAAATACCTCAATTTTATATCTTTGGTCCTAAGAAATCATCATATGACATATCTCTACAATATTGAATCCCGAAGAAGTCAGGTATAGAAGAATTTGTAAATGATAATACTTTGTTTTTGTGTGAAACCATTATTATTCCCACTATTTTATATTCTTCCAAGCTTATTGAAGTAAGGATAGCATCTATTTAAATTTTTAATTTGATAATCTGATAATTTTATTCTGGAATGCCTAGGATTCATATGTTTATGTTTTCTTACTGTTGTGAACATTTACCCTCTTCCTCTTCTGTTGCAAATAGATGCTTTTGTGGTCTGCCAACAAAGTATTTGAAGAGCTAACAGATATAGAACGGCAGTTTCACAAAGCACTGTACACTATTCGAATATATTTGAATTGTGAAAGATACTCTGTTGGTCTGCTGGACATGACTAAGGAGAAGGTAACTATCATTTTGTCTACTTGCTAGATGAGTGCTGCTCCTAACTTTAAGTTAAAAAATCCATACTTCTCATTCATTTGTTCTGCATATTTCTGGTGCATGTCTCTCCAAGACACAAAGTTACCATGCTTTCTAACCCTTTGGAATAATTTATATAAAATCTAACCATGTTACAAAAATTACATGTGAAATATAAGCATGAAAAAGGATACAACTACAGTAAACATAAAGGCCAATTCTGAAATAATTTTTCCTATCAATTATTTCGTGTGAGAAAGGGTAAAAGAGAGAACTGCAGGTCTGATTATTGCTTTATAAATACCTGCCTTCTAAAACAACAATTAAGCTGTACGACCATCCAGAAATAAGTTTCAGATTAGCCTCCAATTTACTGGCAAACAGTTCTTGCCTGGAATATATTTAATAATGTTTTCTTAATATTTTCTGAAATGTGACCATAGTACAGCTATGGAGAAGGAAAAATAAAATTGCTATCCACAGATGTCATGTTATCTATGAACACAGAACTGATTTTAGTTTTGTTTTTTTTTCCTTTTGCTAAACACTGTGTATTGTTTTCTCAGGAGTTCTATGATGAGTGGCCAATCCGGCTGGGGGAGGCAGAGCCTTACAAAGGCCCCAAGACACCTGATGGACGAGTGAGGATATTACTTTTTCTGTTTATGAATCTTAATTTTGACACTGAGATTGTACAGGTCACCTACGCATTTTTCTCTTTTTATGTAGGAAGTCAACTTTTATAAGATTATTGACTATATTTTACATGGAAAAGAAGAAATCAAAGTCATTCCGTGAGTATTCACTGGCAGCCTGCAATTGTGTGGTAATTAGATGTATTGCTGGGACAGAATAATAACATATCTGTATTGTAGAAATCATTTCATTTCATTCTCTCTCTAAAGGACACCTCCAGCAGATCACTGGTGTCTTGTCAGTGGATTGCCAACATATGTTGCTGAAAATGGATTTGTAAGTAAAAGTAAAAATAAAAAGTTTTAGTTCATGCAGTTCTTCTGATGATTGAACAAAAAACTCAAAATCCCAAACCTCCCCATGACCAAAAACCTCTACAAAAATACTGTGCTATTTCCAGTGTCATTGGTTCCCAGTGAAATCATGTGAATCAGTAGTCTGGATGGAGACAAGCCCTCAGCACAAACAGCCAAAACATCAGGAAAATTTCCCTCTGTGGTGATGTCAGAGGAATAATGTGTACATCTGATGTCACTTTACAGGTGTGCTAACTAAGTCTCACCAAAATGTCAAAGTAAGAAAATAATCATACACACAAATTTAAAATTTTCTTTTTTTCTTATCTTTTCTTGCATAGACAATATACGTAGTTCGAAGTTGTGGTGTGTGACAGTTATTAGTAATACTATGGCAATAACAGTAAGGACAGAGCCCTCAGTACTCGGTTATTTCTTTCTATAAACCTCCACGCCATTTTAAACTGGAAGTGATTTTCTTAACCATTATGCTTATGCACTGTGAGACATCGTACATGAGGGACTTTGCTACAAGCACTCCAGAACGACGTCTATTAGAATAACCACATCTAATTTAATAGGATCGGTTTTAATTTCTGTAGCTAGCTCGGGTGCTCATTATTAGTAGCTTAGAAAATAAATATGCCTTTTTAAAATATCAGGCCAAGTGTTGGCACACACTATATTCCAATGTCTCCTTTTCTTTATGCTGCAGATTTGTAACATGATGAATGCACCAGCAGATGAATATTTCACATTTCAGGTAATTCCAGTAATGTTAATAATAATAGATATTGTAGAAAAATATGCTAGTGCTTTCCACCAATTATTACACCATTGATTACATAATAATTTCTCCTTTGTTTGTGATGCACAGGTCTTAGTGTTACATTGCCTACATCAATAGTTGTATTACTACTTTCAAAGAAATATACAACGTTTCCTGTTCTTTGGCTTTCCTACAGAAAGGACCAGTGGATGAGACTGGATGGGTTATCAAAAATGTCCTGTCATTGCCTATTGTCAACAAAAAAGAAGAAATCGTGGGAGTTGCAACATTTTACAACAGGAAAGATGGAAAACCTTTTGACGAGTATGATGAACAGATCATTGAAGTAAGCTTAACAGGATTAGAGGTTTTAAGGAGCCATATGATGTTGTTAAAAGTATTCTTGTAAAAAGTAATTTTAAAATGTCTAAACATTTTCAAATAGGCTTTATTACCATCTAACCAAATGTCTATCCTCTTCACTATACAGTTTCGTAAGAATCAGAAATTTTATTTCCCTTTATAAACTTAAAAATTTATGAGAGATCATTAACATTCCAATAATGAACAAAAGTCAGATGCAATTTTGTTTTTAATCATTTGACTTGTTAGTGATGGTCAGCATCTACTAATTAGCAGGGGGTAAGCAGATAAGGCGTGCTGCTTGCCAATGGATATCATGTCTGTGATCATGGGAGTTCCCAGAGCGTTCATGATCACATGTACTTGGGCAAGATAGGATGCTACCCAGTGTATCCAAGTCCACTCAGGTAACTTAAGCTTCATAAGGCTCAAAGTCCTGTATACAAAATGGGAATATGGGCCCTTAATCACAAGGTCGAGACAAACAATGTCATTAAAAGCTGTAAGGTGCTAACAAAACCTGTTGATGAAGGTAAAGGCCTCTAACAAATAGAGTTACACATTGCTTTTCAAAGGCCACTACCAGAAACTGGAGTTTAAGAAAAGTAAGTTCAAATTGTTAGTTTAATTTTATTGTCATGGTGTCATCTTCACTTTGCTTGGGTTTGTTCCAGACTCTCACACAATTCCTGGGGTGGTCTGTTTTAAATACTGACACTTATGACAAAATGAACAAGCTTGAAAACAGGAAAGACATTGCTCAGGAAATGCTTATGTACCAGACAAAGGCTACGCCTTCTGAAGTTGAATCTATACTGGTAAGTTTCTGTCCACAGTCACAAAATTAAAGTAGGAAATTTGCTACACAAAAACTGAATTTCTTACTCATTTTCATTTTTAGAAATACAAGGAGAAATTAAACGTAAATAGCATAGAAGAATGTGATCAAAAGGATCTTATCAGGATTTTGGTAAGTCATTAAACTGAAAATTCTGGTAGTGCATTTATATCAGATAGTAACGTGTCCTCATTATAGAAAAAGTGATGTATAGCCAAACCCTGATTTGATTTAATAATACATCTTCAACCTCTTCAGTTCTTCGACGTGCATACCCCGCTGTTACCTACATTCAGTCCCAAATATGTATCAACAGATTTGAATAGTCAGTTACGTAGAAATGTTTATATGAATTAACATTTAAAGTGTTTAACTTCTTCAAATATCCATGGGGACAGTGCTATACCTATAATTGAATTTATTTAATTTTGAAAATGAAAGAAAGGGCATTAATATAAGGTCACTTTCATTCTGAGGAAGAGAACACATGTAGGAGTGTCCAGTGGAACTAACCTACTTTCAGAATAATTTTCCCACATTTCCTTAGGCAGAGGAGTCCAAAGACAGTGATCAGTGACATCACAGTGATGAAACAAATTTGACCTAATCAGTTAAAACTCTGCTACTACTAAACAAAAATGAGTCACATTCTTTTCCAGTCTGTGCAGTCCTCTGGCTGCCTTAGTGTTTCAATCTGGAAAGGGAGGGACTTTTTGGAGGAAAACTGTTTGTGCCCACTTAGTGCACTTTGGTTTTTCCTGTGGAGCGGTCCTGGAGCACACGGACTGGCTTACTTTATCTGAAACAAAACTCAAAGATGTGGTCCAGGAAAACACTGAATGAACTCCCACTGTTAATGGATCAAAACAGGCCTAGGCTGAAGAAAAAAGGTCAAATACACACAAATCTGTTGACTTCCAGTACCAACCACTTCACATATTTCCTCCTGTTACATGATATTTGCTAATGTATGTATAGCCATAGGGGAAAGTTCTCGATAAACTATTTTTATTTATGAACATGAGTATACCAGAATGCAACGGTGCTAAGGTTTTGCTGGCTCTCACAAAACAGATGCTCACACAGCTTACAAGGGGTGAAACCAAAAAACATCAACAGGCTGTGTGTAGATTTTAAAGTAGATTTAATTTAGCTGCATGAAGAATTGCAAAATTAATAGATAAACATCTATCTACTACAATCTATCTACTGGTAGAGTAATAAGTGCTTATTATGGTACAGGCTCAAAATGTAAAAACATTAAAACTAGTATGAATTTTTAAATCTCCAAAAACCAATTAAAATGAGTTCTCTCAACATTGTGGAGTCACAAATTCAAAGGTCCAAGATCTTCTGCACTGCCAAGGCTACATGCAAATGCTTTATCCTATTATAAGACCTGGAATCCCAGGTAGCTAATGGGATAAAGTAGGTGTTTCTAGCTCTGATGATTCACAAAGTAATGGGTCTTAAAACACCACTGCTCCAGATTTCCTTGTCCTTGACCTCAGATCAGAGTAGATATAAAGGAAAATCCCAGGGAGAAAGAAATATCTTTGCATGGATGTTCAGCCTTATTTGTTGAAATACATGCATACGTTCAGTCATGTTTTTTCCTCATCCGTAAAACGGAGATTATTTATAGACTACTATGGTGGAAGGGAGTCATTGTGAGCACATAATCTATTTTTTTGTGTCACATCAGACTTTTCTGAATTAATTCTTGTTTGGATTAAGTCACATCTTTTAAAATATAATAAAGCTCTCCCTAGGCTTTGGGACATACAGATGAAAAGCGTTATAGAATAGTTCACTAACATTGCTATTACCAGTTAGGGTCTTCAATGTGAATCTACATAACGTATACAAAATAGGCAACCTACATTTAATACAGGCTTCTTAACTTTCATATCCTCTGCATGTAAGAATTTAGTATATGTTTTATGGAGGTTTTTCAGTACAAAAGACAGCTGGCCTAAGCTCTGTATCTGCCCTTCAGAGAGAGAAAAATCCCTGAATGGCATCCAGACAGCTTCGAAAGAAGTTTAATACGTGGGGAAAAGATTATGCACTTACGCAGTCCACTACTTCTGGAATGATCCCTCATTTTCACCAGTGGTCAGGATTGTTCAGAATAGGCTGATGTAAACTAACTACAGAAAGGCAATTACTAGGACAGAATCACCACCAGCTACAGCACCAGAAAGTAAATGGCTCTAAGGGATTTGAAGTAAGCTATTATAACCATGAATACTATATGCTTTGTACATTTAAGCATTGTAACAATTTTTACTTTATGAATATACTGAGAACATTCAAGAGCCAAGCAGTCAAGAATCCACTGCAAGCAAGCAAACAAGTACACAAATAAGATTTGTGAATTTTTACAGCTGATTTTGTAGGTTTTTCCAGTCCACTTTCCATGCGCCAAATCAACCCTACAGGTCTGTCTACTAAGTGTATATAAGCTGTCACAGACAAAGGGAAAATGTCACAGGAGACAGTGTAAGACAGACTCATTTAGAGAGTTGGTTGTGGAGCAGAAACAAATGACCAGCACTCCAGAGGTCAAAAAATGTACAGGAATCTTTGCTTGCCTATAGTCTCTCCAAGAGAAGACAAGGCTATGGGTAGGTAGGCATGCAAGCAAGCCTTTTGTTATTAAAAAAAATGCTGTTATACTTTATTCTCATGTAAAATTAAAAAAAGTTTTGTTCTAGACAGGTTCATTTTGGTTGCTATATTCATCATTATTCATAAGATCCAAAGGGAAGAACAACACTTAACAAGAATAATCTTGGTTGTGAAAAAGATGAACTACAGCCTTGAGACCAGGCTAAAAGTGAGAGAATCATAGGATTTTATACCAGGAAAGAGAAATTCCAAGGCCTGAGATTTCTGAATTAAGGCAATCTTGAGATGGTCACAACAGATTTTATTGGAATTCAGAATAGGAAGAAACACCATCTGGCCAAGTCTTTTACCTATCCTCTTTGAGAAGAAAGCCAGCAGTATCACAATTGTGTTTCATAACTTAATACGCATTAGTTTGTACTGAAACCTGAGGCCTTTGAAGGCATAGTAAGCATGCTGTCCTTAGGCAATGTTTCTACTGAAGACAGAAAAGAAAAGAAAAAAGTTTTCCCAACTTTGTTCTTGCCAGAAAAACCCATGTGGTTTTGACTTTTCCTAACAGAAAGAAGAATTACCTGATCCAAAAGATTTAGAACTGTATGAATTCCGCTTCAGTGACTTTCCCGTTACAGAGCATGGCCTGATAACTTGTGGAATACGACTATTCTTTGAGATAAATGTTGTTGAGAAGTTCAAAGTTCCAGCTGAGGTCTGATTTATTTTGTCTTGTTTATATTTATTTTAAGATAGAAGAAAAATGGCTCACTGTAAGTACTTTAATATACAAGTAGGCAATACTAAAATATGAGTGGTATGGGTAACAATTTTCCATTCTTAATTAAATATTTGCATATTTGTCATAAAGACTTAAAACTAATCCTGAAATTGTGTGAGCTATCAAAGGAATTAAATCAACATGCATTTACATAAGAATAATTTGCGCTTTCCGTGTTTAATTAAATGAAAAACAATTATTTTCATAGAACTTACATATTAGTAAAGCAATTTCATAGTATATTCCAGTAATTTTATAGGAATTTCATCATTTTGTTTCAATTAACAGCACAGTCTTAATCACTTTTCTTTGTAACAGGTCCTTACAAGGTGGATGTACACAGTCAGGAAGGGTTATCGAGATATCACTTACCATAACTGGCGACATGGATTCAATGTGGGACAAACAATGTTTACTCTGCTGATGGTAATGTTAATATTAACCTTGCATTCATTATTTAGTTTTCCTTTCAATTCCAACTGGAAAATTCAGGGAGGTGCACACTCAGAATTGTGTGTTTTCTTTTACAGACAGGCAAAATAAAGAAATATTATACTGATCTAGAAGCCTTTGCCATGGTTGCTGCTGCTTTCTGCCATGACATTGATCACAGAGGGACCAATAACTTGTATCAGATGAAGTAAGTACAAAAGCTCAAATGTATGGATATGTAGTATTGTTAGTGGCAAATGAAAACAAAAAAGTCAAAGCTTGCAAAAATATACGGTATATATTCCATATTCCTCTGGCATGAACGAGCATTTATCCTACAGAAGATTTCTGCCTTGGAGCATTTCCCATGACAGCTGAAACACAAAGGCAAAATGCAAAAGCAGAATCTTAGAAGGATCTCCTAGAGCTGCAATTCATTTTTAAGAGAGACTAAGCTCTTGCAATGCTTGGATTGTAGCACAGCCTCATGCACATAAGGCCACAAAGAAATAAGAAAATTAAATTGAAATTCCTAACTGGATTACTTTTTTTCAAAACAGGGCATAAGCACTTTTCTGGAGGGGGATTCTGGATGTGGCATAAGCAAGGGCCAGCTTAGAGGGAGACAAGGTTTAAGATGCATTATTTTTCTCTGTTTTCTACTGTATGATTTCATTAGCTCAGTTGTTCCCCCCAAGTTTACTGATTGATGTAGGTCCTTTCCTGAGGTGTAATCTCATGTTATACAGGATTCTGAGCTAAAGAGTTTGTGTTCTGCCACTGGGTCCACATGCCAGTAAGTTACACATCATGAGGTTAAGCTTTGCAATTCACGTTCCTTTTTGTTCTGAGAAAATATTCCAAAGGATTTCTTTGTGATTTTTCCCTTGTTTGCCATGAATCAATATTAATGAGTAGATGCTTGTTATAAAACAAAATTAATTCATTTTGTTTTAAACTTACCTTTCTATTACAACATTACATATCATGGTGAGACCCACTCCTCTCCTGAAGAGTGAATAATCTACCATTTGGTCTTTTTACTTTTTATGTTAGCACTTGTTTCTATGTGCTAGCTGGAGAGCACAGGTTTCTCAGAATGTCACGCGTACTAGAAGACTATAACCATCATTTTCTGAGTACAGTTTCCTACCAACTGTATCTCCAGAATGATTCATCATCCTCCTCTGACCCTGGATACACTTCTCCCAGGAGAGGCGTTTCAGCCTGCGTGCTGGAGCAGTGACATGAGTGGATTTTCTGATTATTCTCAGGGATTCTCCAGGTGACGTAGGAGAGAGAGAATGACAGATGCTGATTCTTATTCAGCAGACTGCCTCTCATCCAAATAAGTTTAGGGCGGTTTTAAATCCTCCTACTGTGGTCTTCCCTAGCTGAAAGCCCTCTGCATGAGGTCATGCGCAGTAAAGCTATTTATAAAAGTTATCAGGCTTTACCATGACAGTCCTAAGCACAAGTCAGAAAATATAGGCAGTATGTAGCAATCCACCTTGGGTTTTCTGAGGAATGGAGTTATTAGCCAAGGGAAGAAAGGAGGAAAATACACTTCCAAACATGCAGAACCACCTGGAGCCTAGCTAGATGGGACACTTCTCCCTTCCTCCCCCTACCACACTCTGACACAGAATTCCCTTTGCTTGAAGCTTAGCCCAACGTCACAGGAATGCTTTGAGCTCTGTGATAAGACTGAACACACCTGAGCTGTCAGGACTTGTGCAGTCCATAAAATGGTGATTTTGGGGGAGGGGAGGAGCCCAAGGGCATTAGAGGAATTAAACTCCATTATACTGTTACTTTAGATTTAACTAACTTACAGTAAGTTAGAATCACAGGGGACATGGCGCACAGTCATTATAGACAGAAAAGAATTCAAAAGCCGTGTCACACAATAAATACTAAAAGATGCATAAAGGATATTTTTAAGGTACACAGAAGGTGCATAGATTAAACAAACAGCAAAACTGAACATGCAAGACAAAATAGAGGCATGTTTTACAAAACAAATTTTTGAGTTTTGAGGCATCTAACCACGCCTTTGACTTTAGTGAGCACTGAACACCCAGTGCTCTCCAATTTCCATCATTACTCAGTCACAAGAGTGAAGGTCAGCATTTTTTTTTTCTCTGCATCACACCAATGGTTAAGATATATAGATTAAACTATTGAACGTGCAGGTCAAAAGCATTTTAATCCAAACAATCTGAAACCTGAATCAAAAATACTGCCTCCAAAATATTATAAAGAATTGCTTCTTTTTCAACAGGTCAGCTGCTCCACTGGCAAAACTTCACGGCTCTTCCATTTTAGAAAGGCATCACCTAGAGTACAGTAAAACTCTACTGCAAGATGAGGTACGTCTGCATGAACCTTCTGCTCACACTGATCAACACAAAAGATCCAATTAAGTTACGATGTTCCAAATTTCACCATGTCTCATTCATTCCTCTAGGTCCAGATTAAGAAATTATGCTAACATTCAGAAGTTTAAGTCCAATGCATTGTCCACTTTTAGAGAAACATCGGTAATTCCGCCAGAAACAGACTCACTCAAGATAGAAAAGCTTTTCCTCTGGGCCCCACTCACACTCCTCAGGTTTTTTCCGCTTTCACGAAACAGCTGATATTGAAACCAAAGCAAAAAATACAATACATACATTACAAAATGTTGTAATCAGACTGCTGTCCCTGGTTCAGGAGGTCTGAGATCAGCTTCTGGCTCTGGCAGCTGAGGAGCAAAGGGATGGATCTGTTTATGGAAGGCCCCCTCACGCCCAGGCCAGACCCCCAACACACTTTGTCTTGCTAAAACAGAGCAGGCAGTATCATGAGGGTCTGCTTGCAGCTCCCATTACTGATCTTCCCTGAATCAGGCAGACACCCTCAGCTGCCCTTCCCCAGAAGCCCTGGAGGGAAAAGCTCCCCACCACAGTCTCCTCAGGCTCCACAAAATGGTGGCCCGCCAAGGGGCCTCTGTCCCACAGAGCCCTGCTCCGTTGGCAGGGATCGGCCATTCTTCCCTCGGCAGAGCCTGGCTCTGTCCTAGCTACAAGTAAAAAGACTACTTACAACTGTTTACTGTATATTTTGCAGGGAAATAAGAGCTTTAGCAGGCAAGGCTTGAACCACGTACCCCTTCCATCCCACTTGTTCGCAGCACCATGGCAGGGACCCGCTTCCACCCTCATTTTTCATTTTCTAATCCCTGTGGTGGTGCTATTTCCTGACCTCGTGAGGCCACAGAATAAATTCTTACACTAACCAGTAGCACAATGGTCATAAAAAACCTAGATGATTTATGATTTTAAAAAAAACGCAAACAACTAGAAACCACCTTTACCTTTATTGATGGTGATGTACTTTTTCAAACGTGAGATGCTGGGGCGAAGCCCTGCTCTTTGCTGGAGCAGTTGTCAGGATCTCTGGAGGCTCTCCACAGCGGCATCGCTGTGACCTGCACTCTCACAGGTATTGTCCCCTCAGTTAAAGAAGGAAGGAAAACCAGGACACTTAGAAAAATGCTGAGTGTGATGCTCTCATTCCCTTTGCCTGAGGAAAAGGCCATTGCACTTACCATAGCAGGTCCCTAACAGCACTGCAGGCAGTGAACAGGAGGAAAAGGCGTCTATGGTGAAGCTTTAAAAAGTCTAGGAAAATTAGGTTTATGGAATGTGAACTGTAAAGACATTATGAAGAACTGCCATTTCTTTACTAATTATGTGGGATACAGGTGGTTTTCTTTGGTTTTAATTTACACATGGCAATAGCAGGACTTGCAACTGTTTTGAGTCACTGTGGATTTAGTTATTTGTGCAGCCTCTGGGGGCAGCATCTGAGATCCACTTACCATTCACACAGTTAATTAGCCATTCATTAGCTATGAATAAGGGCTATCTTTAGCAATTGAGTAATTTTTCATTTGTGACATTATTTTAATTAAGGGACTGTAGTTGGCCAGTTTTGTTATACTATTCTGAGACAACCTGTATAGTAAAAGCCAAAGACAGTGTTATAAAAGGAATTGAATTCGTAAACTTTCCATCTTGCAGAGTTTAAACATCTTCCAGAACCTAAATAAGCGCCAGTTTGAAACTGTTCTACACTTATTTGAAGTTGCAATAATAGCAACTGACTTGGCTTTGTATTTCAAGTAAGTACTAAATTCTGTATAACTTCCTACTGAAAAAAATGTCAATCCTATACAATTTATAACTAGTTTTTCGCTGTTTGTACGCAAAGTCCAGAGATGTTTATATGCAGAGTACAAAGCTATATTTAGAATTGTTATTAAGTCTAATTCTTGTAAAAAAAGACATTCTTAGATTCATTATAAGCTTTCAAATTAGAGAACACACATGTATATAATACTTAGTATATACAGCAAACACTATATTTCAGAAGCGTGGATTCTGTAATCTCATCGTAAGCTTGTGTGCATGTGTGATACTCAGTGTACCATAGTACATTTACTCATACTAAACAGAAGTATGCTTATGACACGGAAATCAAGATGCTGGTTTAAAAACAAAACTGCAGACATCAACTGATCCCAGTACTAAATATGCCAAAGACTCCAAATATCAAATCATCCATCCTGTTCCCAAGTTACTGACTTAACATGCTTTTATAATAAGTATTTTCCTTAAAGATATATGGAGCCTTTTGTTTTGGTCCAGATGTCTTATGATTGGGACAATTTAAAGCCAGGAGACAGGAAACAATTCAGTAAGCTGTTCAATAGTGGTTATTAAATTTTAGTGAACAGTAATTCCATTATTTCATTCATTCTAAATGCAAATTAAAACATATATTAAGCAATAGAAAGACATTTATATTTTTCAAAGTTCTACTCAGTCAGGTCTTAGTGCTTCTTTGGATTTTTGAGGGGAGGGAATGAATGCTTCACTTTCCCTAATTCATTATGTTGCAGGAAGTAACAAACATAATACAAAAGAAATAAGAATGTCACCCCAAACAGTTTAATATGAAGAGTTAGGAAATTATTTATTTATTTATTGTCAGGAATCCTGACGTAATACTTTACATGTCAGTGGTATATAGCAAAATCTGTATGTGCTAGGTTACCTGAGAAGTTTGAGTTAAACATGAAGGTGTCACTTTAATACTACTATGACTAGGATACTACTTTGGAAAAGCATAAATAGCAGAAACATGGTTTTCTATTTCATTTTTAACACAGGAACTATATATGGTTTATTGGTATGTTTTAACAGGAAAAGAACTATGTTTCAAAAGATTGTGGATGCAATTGAAAAAATGGAAACAGAAGAGGAGGCAATTAAATATATATCTATTGACCCAACCAAAAAAGAAGTCATCATGTAGGTCGTTAATATTTTACTCTTTTTTCAATCAGTTACCTAGAACTAGATTTTAAAAGAATTTGGGCACATAAATATGTAAATTAAGACTTGGTGTTACTGTTCGATGATGAGCATAACCATGATTTTAAATTAGAAATAGATGTCTACAGTCTTCTCAAAATGCGCAAAATGTGCATCCATCTGGATCTTAGGTATCTAAAATCCTTAAAAGATCCAGACTTTTGGTTTTTTTGGTATCATCATCCTAACTACACTCCTGTTTTGTTTTGTGTTTTCAAAGGGCTATGATGATGACTGGATGTGACTTGTCTGCTATAACCAAGCCTTGGGAAGTGCAAAGTAAGGTAGGTACTTTTCAAACAGATAACACGCTGTCTGTCCTACTGCCTATTTGGTGCATAATAATTTTAAAAAAGTTACTTATTATCATTTTATAGATATTTAAATATCTGCATGCACCTGTGTTTCCAGAAAACAACCTCTATTTTTCTGTAATTCTATGTGTAAGGGTTCCACGATGCCTCTTCCCATCCACTCTACAGTTGTTACAGCCTTCTCTACTTGTGCTTCAGCTAAAACTGGCATCCCTGATTCTGTGAGCTGTTGTAGTTACCCTTAAATATCACTCAGCTATTTTTGTGCTATCCAACTTTAGCTATTTTTCAGGTATTTTTCAGGTACAGATTTAATAGTATGATTTGAATTAATCGTATCTATTCTGTAGATCTTGGTGCCATTTCAAAGTAGCTTAAACACACTGAAAATAAATTCTGTAATACAGTGTGACACTGCTTTGTACATAAGTACTTCAAGTACTTCAGTACTTACTTACCATCGCGCAGAAGCTCATCACTTAGCCTTACAGGAATAGGTTTTAACAATGCATAATCAAAACAGAATTCCAAGATGCCTGTGGAGCCTTCTAAATGATACAGTTTACAGGTACTAGAAGATTCCATTACGTTGCTAATATTGTCTTGTTTCTGTTGACAATAATTGATAATTTACTCAGCATGCACCAGAATATTGGTAGAGATAATTTGCTGGAAAAAGCATTAAGTACACCAGAGTGTGTCTGTAATTTTTGAAAGAAGTGCTTGACTAGCTCTACAGGGATTAAAGAGTGGAATTCCATTGTGTTTGACCAAAACTCCCTCTTTCTGGAGAACTTTTTAAACTACTCAGAGATAACACAGCTAGCAAGAAACTAGTCCTCTCTTTCTGGAAGGGAAGTTAATAATACTAGTTAAGTAGTAAACAGTAATATGCCAGTTCTTGATTAATCAACATTTTCTGGAAAGCTTTGTTGTTTTACTTATTTAAATTTACTGCTTTCTGCTGACACTTCCACTGAATTGTGATTATTCAGGTTGCCCTCATGGTTGCAAATGAATTCTGGGAGCAAGGTGACCTGGAACGAACTGTGCTACAGCAACAACCAATTGTAAGTACTAAATAATTCAACTGTGTTAAGCAATATTAACTGTTATTAAAACATTGACTAGATAATGGTCCATGATGCTTACTAGATCATTATACCAAAAAGCATGGTATCTACATAATCTAAAATACTGCTATTCTGTTCTAGCCTATGATGGACAGAAACAAAGGAGATGAACTACCTAAGCTTCAAGTTGGTTTCATAGATTTTGTGTGTACATTTGTGTACAAGGTAAGAACAATTTTTTTGTTTTCCTGCTGCAGTAGTTCTGATGGCACAATTAATGACAAACTGTTGCAGTTAAAAAATTCTAGACAGCAGCAGGACTCTTGGTCACAGGGTAAACAACCATCACAACTGCCACAATTTTTGAATCTTGCTCCCACAAAGTAAATTCAAGAGATGTGAAGCAAATTCATTAAAAGCGAAGATCTCGCTGAAACTTGAGGGCACTGAGGTTTTGTTACTACCTTGAAAGACTGAGTTAGAAAGCCCATTCTGATTCTTCACAGTCCCATTTTATGTATGTATGCAACATGTGGACGGTTACAGAAAGCAGTTAACAGCACAGAAAAGGGAATAGGAAACTTGCAATATTCTGGAAATACATATATTCTATATCTTCTGTAAGGCACTGAAATGCCAACGTTATTAAACCCTGTCTAGCTTTTACTATTATCCCAAAATGTCATGCAGAAAGGTGACATGCAACATTTTAACATCTTCAGATACATCAACTGCTTGGAATATACCATAGGATACTAGACTTTTTTATTATATCCTGATACTGACAATCATATGATAAAATATCATTTATCATAGTTATAATTGTATTATATGAATCAGACTATTAAATGTGATATTAGGGAAGATACTAAAATGTGCAGTATATAATTCAGATTTTTTCTAACTGGCTATGCACAATTGGGCATTATTATTCCAACACGGTATTTCCAATAATATGCCACCACTGCATGGCAAAGAACATGCTTTCAAATGTGCACCAGCAGGTACTCACACTACCTCTTTTTACACTTTTTCTCTTCTACAGAAAATCCACCACTAGAGATGGAACAAGTGCTTGAAAAAAATGTGAAATCAAATAAAATTAATTAATCTAGCATACATACTGAATTAGATTTAATAGAAAAATGAAAGCTAATGTTTTCTCTGCAAAGCAGCAGTATTTCCACAAATTCAGACTTTACAAATCATCAGTATTTACAAATTTCTAATTTACTAATTTAAATTGTTTGTATAGGAATTCTCAAGATTTCACAAGGAAATTACACCTATGTTTGATGGTCTTCAAAACAACAGGGTTGAATGGAAAACAAGAGCTGATGAATATGAAGAGAAGATGAAAGTTATTGAGGAACAAAAGAAAAGGGAAGAAGAAGCAGCTGCCAAAAAAGGTTAAGTAACTTCTAAGGTTTTCATTTATATATATATTTGTAAGGCAGTCAACATATTGTCGTTCTTTCAAATTCACACATGCTGTGCACTTGTGCAATATTCTACTAAACTTCAAACTAATGGTATGCAAATTCTAAATTAGCCAAATTAGCTTTATCTTCACTTGGAAGAGGTTTAACCTTTAAAGATTACACAAATCCAGTACACTGACCGTTTCCTAAACCACAAAATTACAGAAAATATGACAAAAGTGAAGGGAATGTAAAATTTCTTTTAAGACTTAAAACTGAATGTAATTAAACACTTATTTATCTGTGAATGCTGCAATCACCTGAAATACTAGAGATGTATCAAAATTCCGTGTGGCATCAGCCCCAAATGGATTCAGGTGCTTTGTTTAAGTTGAAAATAAAAAGCATAAGGAAAAGAGATGGGGATGGATAGTGTGCATTTGGAACACAAAAAAAGCAGTGCAAATGCCCACTTCTCTTCCAAGTTTAAGATAAAGCTTTTTGGCTCCAGTTCCCTACCATCAGTTTCTTGGCTGAAATACACTCTCTCATATTACAAATTTAACACTAATCTTCCTAAGACAGCCCACGTTCTAAAATTGAAAGTATGGCACTGTGTATGATAACCTAGAAGAATCGGATTTTATAGAAACTGAGTTTCAATCTATATATATCACTCAAGTGTAAGAGTGAATCACTATATCACTCAAGTGTAAGAGTGAAATGAGTCAGTTATTTTTATTCTGTATTGCATGTGGAACAGCAAGGTCAACAGCTCTGCCAGTCAGCTGAGATGACTGAAAAGGTTCAGAGATTAAAACAAAAACACGTGTGACTTACTGTCAGCTAGTTTGAAGAAGAAAAGTTCGTTTACTCTAAGTGTGTGTTTCACATCTTTAAAACATAAAACAGTACTGAATAATTTATTTGTTAATCAGTGTCTGGTGAGTATTTTTCACATTTCACACAAGAGACAGCTACTCAAGGCCACCCATCAAGTTACTGTCAGAGTGCAAAGTGGAACTAGTTTTTGGCTCCTAAAATAAATGATACCAGGCTAAAATAAAAAAAAAATGAAGTGGTTAAAAAAGTACTGTAAGTTACATGATTTAATTAAAGCAGATTTTTGAAAGAGATATTTAATAAAATGAGTCAAATATCATTATTGTAATAAAATTAAAAGAAATATTTTGGCCTACTCACACTATGATACTACTTACACACACATTCACAGAAATTATGCCCACTCCATTGCCTCCCAAATTAATTTTTAAAGACACATTTTTTCAATTAATCATATAATCTTATTTATTTAAGATTAATTTATTGCCGAGTACTAGCTGGTTGTGAATATGAACAAAGTACTCTTTCCTTACACTGGAATATAAGCATCTGAACTTCAGAGAAATACCGGCAAAACAAAACCAAACCAACTTGGGACCTAAACACAAACTTCTTTATACATTTGCTTTCTTGGCAAAGAGTATAGTTAGTAAATTCTGATCCTATGCCCTTAAGCATAAGGTTCTTAAATAAAAATTGAATCATACATTTAGGAAGACTCAGGTATTTCTCCTCCCATTTGAAGTCTGGACCATCTTACTTCATTGGTACTTTGGAATCACTTAGGCACTGACTTGAGGAAAGAAGTAGTTTCCTAAAAGGAGCCTTACACAGGCAAGCATGGACAGAGTGATTTGCAGGAGTTAACTATCTGACCTTTGCATATCATAATTGGTATCACAAAATGTAAGTGAATTATTTTGCATCTTTCAAATGTGCACTGGAATGAGGCCATGCACATTTGTGAAGAACAGATCTGACACTGTCAAATCAAGGCCATGTAAATATATGGGTTTGTTAAGTCAGTTCATACAAACAATAATTTGATACATGCTGAACCACAGCGGTTTCTCTAGATCACACTGACCTGGCTATTCTTAGCCAGTCAGCAGACAGAAAATAAAATAAACATGTTTGCTGAACCACTACAGTGGAAAGTTCAGAAGAGAAACTAAACCAGAATACAGTATTAAACTAAGAAAATAAAATACATAGTTAGTAACATAGTGTTGATTATATCCACAAATTACAGAGGGTAGGACACTGATTATGTGACATGTTTCAATGCAGGTGGAAAGGGTCGAAAATGACCTAGTAACATGGTGATCCACAGCTTTCAAATGTAAGTTTTAATTCTAATATTGGTATCTTACCTTAAATGAACCTGGAAACGCAATTTATTACATGGAAAGAATCTTAACTATGACCAATGAACATCTGTGGAATCATTTGAGAGAGTCAGTAACAGAACCAGCAGCTATAGATAACAAACATAAAATGTGTCTTTCTCTCTCTCTTAATTGGTAATTACAAAGGGATTCATGCAGGGTTGGATGAAGGCTTACACAATTAGGTCAAATTAAAGTTTTTGTATCATTTGCTTCAAAAATAGATTCACATTATATTGATCCAAAAGTTTACTTCTTTTGCATGGCTTGCATACCTCAGTTTTGTATGTGTGGGACAGATATATATATATTTAACTACTGAAACTTTCCAGTAAGAGTGGTTCAGTGTGTGTTTGGTCCTTTGAGAAATGTTGGTACCAACTGCTACACTATATACACATATGTACATATAGCATGTGTTACTGTTTCTTACTCCATTTTCCCAGACAAGTAGGGAAAGGATGATCAATTTTCAGAAGGTCAAACACACATAATATGCATATCACAAAAGCAACACTTTTTAAACAAGAAATTAAAGCACCTAACATTAACAGAAAATACTCATTTTACTTTCCTTCTCTCTTTTTTAGCTGAAAATGCAGCTGGAGGTGGTGGCGGAAGTGGAGAGGATGGAAAATCCAAAACATGTACAATTTTGTAATTCTTTGTCTCAGACACTGTTTCTGCTACAGAAAAGACATCTAGAAAGAACTTCAATGAGCCCCAGTGGATTTCTGCTTTGCATAGAATAGTATAGATCAATCTCTTAACGATCCTCTTAAACACTTGCCATCTGTTGGAAATAATATTTAATGGAGTAAATAAACAGTTACAATTAAAAACTGGAAAATTAAAAGAAAAAATAATGGTGCAAAATGAGTTAACCGTGCACTTTACATATTGTTTCATGTCACTCAATTTATAAACAGTATTTTTATTAAAATATGTAACTTCTGCCCACTGTCCAGATAAAATACAAATTATTTTGACAGATCTTATATGAAATTACTCAATGAAATCTAACATGTACAATTCAAACAAAAAAATGTGATTTTCATAACTTGTATATTTAGATTTTTATATTATGTGTATTTCCTTGATCTGGAATTGTCCTTTTCCTTCATTCTCAATACTACATAAAGTTGTAGAGTAAACATCTTCACTTTAGGAATGCTCAACACAATTCCCTGGCTCGTATCTATTAAAAGCAGGTCCATGGTACACAGTGTTTTTTCAAAACCACCAAGGATAAATCAGTAAATTGTAGCTACAGGTCAGAGACACCGCTTTTTGCCCATGTACAAATGTCTCTGCCCACAGTTCTTAAACTGACCACCTTTTATTGTAAAAATCTAAAAGGCAGACTGTAAACATCATACTTTGCATACAAGTAAGTTTGCGAAGATACCTATACCAGTATATGTACAGCAGGATCTACGTTCAAACCATTTTAAAAGGCTCATGTACTCCCAACGCACCTTTTAAAAATGCAGTGAATGAAAGCGTCTGAAAACCAATGAACTGGTACCAATTTAATCTTGGGAGGGAGAGGACAGCAGAAGTAGAGCACATCTGAATTCACATTACCTCCCTTTCTACAACCAAGAAGCCAGACTGCACACAAATTACCTCTTTGTAAACAACGACCTCCCTACCAAAACCTTCTGTTCTTAAAGAATGACAGTCGACTCCGTATCTTCTACTCAGGTCTCACGAAGCTGACTCCTCCTGCAGACGAAGGAAGGAAAACGACTAGTACATTATGCACAGATCTGAGTATTCACTGGAACCAGGTCCAAATCTAAGAGGAGATGGATGTCAAATGCAACTCCTGCAACAAACAACTCTGACATGCAGACACAACCTGACACTTTTCTTCCCCCTTGAAGGAAATCAGACCCATCCTTTTTTCTCTCTGAAGGCCCCTCAGCGTACACAGAGAAGGGAGAATGATTGAACGATTTGCCATGGTATATATCTTTCTAAGAATGCTCTAAGAACACAGATACTGTGCACAACTATCACCCAAAATTAAAGGAATCCACCAAACAAATCCCACTTATTACATCCTTATTTATAAATGGGCCAAATATTTTATGCAAACTTAGTTCCGACATAAAACCGAGCATCATGTATTATTTTCCATATTAAATGCACATAGTAATGAAAGCTATTTCAGGGTTGTTTAACCATGTAATTTTATTCAAACTGTATTAAATGATGTGTTTAGCATGTATACTCTACCATTTCATAACTGTAACTTTGAGGACACAAAAAGGAGTTAGTTATCCAGAACACATAATACACAAAACTTGATGCAACATATATAGCAACACATTCGACAAAAGCCCCTTTGGGCAAGTTGCATACATGTAAGCAGATTGCGGCAGATTGGATTTGACTCTCAACCAAGCTTGCAAGATGACAGAGAATTAACCTTTAAATCCACCTTCTTACCTAAAGAAGCCTTCATGCCAGGCTACATTATTTCTTACTCAAGGACACCTTAAATACGTCCTTGTACTGTCATCTCTTATGTAAGTACAAACTGTTTAAAATGTAATTATGTTAAGTAATACTTGTAAATACAGTTTTCAACTTATTTGTGGGTGCATGTAAAATGTTCATAAATACACTGCAACCATCTCTGCTGTTACATTTTCCACATCAAATACTTATTATAAATACTTTCTATAAATACATCTACACTGGGAAGTACTTATCAAAAATATATTTTATACAACATTAACTTTCCTCAGATTAATATTAACATTTAATTAAAAAAAGGTTTGTCCTTTATATCCAAGTAATTTTCATCTGACAAAGAAAATAGCTACCTTAACTATTTGTGCGCAGACTTTCTCTGGAAACATAAAATAAAGAATGTTTAATGTTGTGTTGCAATTTGAAGAAGAAGATGAATCCAGTAAGTTTCTCAAGTAATATACATTCTTTACTTGTATATTTAGGACTACACTTTAAAGAAGGATTAACACTCAATCAACGTTAAGGAGCTCAGAAACCACAGACAACATACAAGTCACATGTACATCTGCAGTAGAAAGCCACACACTTTATTTTTTCCATCAAAAATTTCACCAACCAATCAGATTTTTGTAAGTGGGATTATCAGTCACATTATATTATAACTAAAATTTAAACCAAAGTCCCAATGAACTAAACTTTTCTAAGGAGTAGGGGACACATTTCAGATATGGTTTACTTAATTCGAGCAAAATACATATTTGATAAAAACTGAACTTCTCCAATAGCATTTGGAAATACTTACAGAGACTAATATCTACATGACCAATAAATTTAAGGCTATTAACTCTTGTTTAATAAATTAGAAATACGAATATATTAAAGTGTATGGCTTTAAACTAATACAGAATCTTCCAAAATGCCCCCTTACAAAAAATGTGACAATAACTGAAGTTTGGGATAAAATAAAAAGCAACAAGCTTCCTTGATGTAATGTCAATAAACTATAGCCTTGTTTGTTTACATCCTTCCTCCTTTTAAGTTTGGGTGCCATATATCTTTTGCACTGAACTGAAAAAATTATTTCTCTTATTTCATAAGTATACAGCCTACCACAAGAAAAAGAAAGGTTTTAGACCTGAAGCCTTCTACAAAGATAATCTACTGAGATGGTCCATATGAGTGACTGTCGAAAAGGTATGCTGGCAGAAAGAGGTCTCTGGTCCCCAATTATGACTGGATTTCCAGACTTTCATCTTGATAATACATGGAGAAAATCAGCATATGTCAATTTCAAGTTTCAGAGAAACAAGTCTTGAAAATACTCATCAAACTCCTCCTCCCTGTAAAAACAAAGAACAAAACCCAACAAAACCAGTCAAAGAAAGTTCTGCTTTGGATCTATACCTCTGTACCTAAGAGATAATCTTTGTATGAAAAAGATTCGGCAAACTTCTGAGTAGAATTTGTGGCTGATATAGACCATTTTGACTTATTCCATACAGTTCACTACCCTTCACATTTCTCCTTCTGTGCAACAGCAGTGAGTTGACTGTTAGGATTTACTTCCAAGATAGTTAACAGTACAGCAGGGGGTAAGACAGCAGTGGCATAGCAGTGGCTTGACAAAACTTTCTCCTCCGGTGTTGTGTATCTCTTCTCTTTAAAAAAACATACTTAGGTTCACTACATGGAAGGAGATCTGACATAATTTTAAATGTCTGAATACTCATTAAAACAGTCAGAAAAAAAATCTCTGCCTTTTCAGTTCCAAATGGAGACAGTATGTTATATTAGCTACAAGTTCACTAGATCAAACTAACCGTGACTTCTCATCTGGTTCTTGTAGAGGACCTTTCCAAAAGTCAGCATCTGAAGGACCATCTTGTGCATCGCTGTTATCTGAATCTGTTAAAAAATTTAAAGTGCTTATGAAATGAATTTGAATAGAATTTATCTTATAGCTTTTTCTTAATTTAGATGGTATAATGTCAGGAGCAATGTTTAATTGTAACCATGAGAATAAAAAGAACACTTTACTATGCACAAAGTAAAAATGAAAACATTGCACAATGTTATTCCATACAGCATCAAAAAGACTCTTAGATATCAGGAACTAATATTTTGGCTAACCATAGCAACAATCACGTCAAAACACTGATCTTCACACGATAGCAGCATAGCACTTTGTTCCTAAAATTAAGGGTTTATAATCACATAACCAGAATTACAATACAGTTTCAACTCATGATATTAAATGAATCAATTACTTTACTTCTACTTGAATGACAACTTTTATCAACTGTAACTCATAAGTGAAATTGTCAGAAAACATGGATTACTGCATAACTGTTTTGTGTAAGTATACAGAAGGAGTGAAAACCAAAAAAATCCTCATTATCAGAAATATGCGCTGACCTAAAACCCCCTAATCTTCCAATAGAGCTTTCCTGACAAAACAGAGACTTGGGGCATGGGCCGAGTCATTAGCAAACCGCTTCAGGTCTTCCTGTGTCTAACTGGCAAAATGTAGGTGCTGAGGACATTCCTAAAAATGTATAGCACAGCAGAGCATTCAATAGAAACACTCAATCCCTTCTAGACAGTCTGCAGCAAGAATTGGCATGACCAGGAGATGGAGCTTGTTTCATTAAAAAAGAACCTGGGGACTGGAATTCCTGAGATACAGAGACCAGCTGTGCCCGAGGAGTCCCTGGGACTCCGGGTGCATCCACCTGCGAGAAGTAGGTCTCTGAGGTACTACAGGTGGCAGCTGGAAAAGACTTTAGTTAAAGCCTAGGATTTATTTAAAATCTATTAATTTTGTGAGTAGAGTACATATTAGTATCATTCCTTGAAAGCAGACGTAGTAATTATACTAGAAAAGTACTTTACACAGCACACGTTACACAGCACATATCTGCATACCTGGACCCATGCAATTATTAACAACATACCTATTTTTGCACCCTCTACTCTTCTCTGGAACAACCCGACCTCTCGTTTTTCTGATTATTTCCATTCTGTTATCTGCCCACATTTTTATTCCTTACTTAAACTTAAAAGATTTCGTTCTTAAAATTCCCAACAGTTTTTCTCCAATAATTTGCAAGTAATTATTTTGACCCTTCATATTTCTGCTTGTTTTCACACGGCATTCTTATCATCTTATAAAATGTTAAAACTGCCAGCAAATAAAACAGTAACAAATGACCATGAAATAATACAACTTATTACAAAAACATAAAATGCAGAAGATATTAAAATACTTTACCTTTACCAGAACTATCTGAATCTTCTGAAGAAACCTGATCTGGAAAGAAACAGCATGTAAATAACAGTAAGCTCATCTTGCTTTTATCCAAAATCTTAAAATGTTTACAAGGATAATTCTATCACAATATATTACACATAAACATGTGCACATGCACACACACACCCCATATATTCAAAGAAAGCAAGCAAACACTGAAGTAAAAAGATTTTTTTTTGCATGAGTTCAAAGGTCATCAGTTTGAGCTCAAATACGTTATCCTGAGATCTGTGGTGACAAAGGTTATCTAACATTTCCAAAAGGCTTTCAACCCCAAAGCCTCAAGGAATTAAATACTTCACAACCCTTTCTGGTATGCAGTGTCCAATTCTTGGACAAATTTTCCTTGCAACGCATATTTTTCAAAAGGCTCTCCCTCTCTGTAAAATATAGGAAATTTATCTTTTTTTCTACAAATTTATCTTTTCTGTGCGCCTAGGAAATTTTACCTAAGAAATTTATTTTTTTGACCACCTGTGTTACACAGTCAAGAAAGTTACATATCTGTATTTATACATAATAATATATCTGTATTTATACATAATAATATATCTGTATCTATACATATGTAGCTATAGCAAAACTAAGATTCAACTAACATATTTGAGTATTTTAAAAATTGAACCTCTGAAATGTAAATTTACCTTTATGGGTGGTTTTTTTGGACTTCTTTTTTTCTGAGCAAGATAATTTTGTCTTCTTAATTTTTGGCTCTTTAGAGTTTGGTACAGCTGTGCCTCTTTTCTTGCGTGCTTTGACTTCTTTCCTCCTTTAAAAAAAATGATGTACACCTTCTCTATTATATGTACTCCTCCAGCAACAGTAAATCTTAAATATTTAATTCAGTCAAACAGTTGCTATTTTTTCTGAAACCTATCACCAGTTAAACTGAAAAAAAATTAATTTAGTTAAAATGAAAAGTGCTATAGAAACACTGGAGCTCTATAGCTAAAGACATAGGACATCAAATGCTAAAGCTGCTATGATGACACTGATGCAGGCATCAAAAACAGTGAATTGACAATCAAAGGTTAAACACAGAAAATAATTCTGTAATATGTCACATTTTTATTTATACTGAAATCTTTTTTTTTCTTTTAGCAAACAACTTTGTATATATGTAATGAGAAAAACACTGTTAATACAGGTTTTTAAATACATTTTCATATTTGATAGCGACAAAACCTGAGGTAGAAGAATCTCAAGGCTAAGAATCTGCTGCAGACCAACAACCCATGTATTTTATTTTTGGCATTACTTATACAGGCTTATTGTATGACCATGCGCTAACTTTTTCCTGCTTCTTTGCACAAAGAAGTCACTAAAATTGTTTCAAAGTAAGTATTACTCTGCAGCTGACAAAAAGAAAATGTTTTACCATGCTTATTCTGAATTTCAAGTGGTTTTACAATTTTAGTTCCAAAAAGCAGCAAGACAAATCAAACTAATCTCAGTTAGTTAATTCTCATTCTTACTATGTGCCTACAGTGCTTTAATGAAAACTGAATATGAATTAACTTTTAAAATGGACTAATTAACTATCTTGAATATATCTGTCTAGACGGACCTTTGATTTATGTTACTTTAAAAAAGAAATTCTCATTTCCTAGCTGACAGGTTTCCCTTTCATATGCTTTTCAGATAATTGTTTGGCTTAATTACTGAGCCATGCAACTAATGCCACTTCAAGATTCAGAATATCATAAAAACTGAGCATCAATAGCTGTGGAATTCAGTAAGATTATAGATAACAATAAAAAACAAACCAAAGCTTTATGCACACATATTATAGGTTCAAAATTCACTATTTTTCTCTCCTACTAATAAGCCATTCTTAAAGAAGAACAAATACTCAAATCTAAAATTTCAAAGCGCAGTCACTCGACTCACACATAAACTCACTATTTTTTAAGAAAAGGAAAAGCATTCCAGCTCTTAAACAAAGCAAGAGGGAAAATAAAAATGACAGTGTTTTGCATAAACTTTCAGAAAAGAAAAATAATCACTGGGCTGAAATTAAGCCAAGGAAACTTTTGTGGGGGTGGGGACAGGATTCTTCCAGTTTGAGGGTTTTTTTACTTTCATTAGCTCAATATCTAACTCTGAACACTGTCAAGCCAGTGACTTTATAAGAACTCCAGAAAAGAATCTATTTCAGCATAAATGAAATTCACAATCATCTAGCTGAAATTTCCCCCCTGTTTGTTGTTCATCATAACTACAATCTATCAATAATTCAGCCCCCATATTTTCAAAATATTTCATTACCGGTGATGAAAGTTTAGTTTGTAGGAACACTCTGGACATAGTCCTGAAAAAAAGAGAATAAGAACATTACACCCACGTATCTGATAAACATACTTACCAAAACTTATTAATACATATATAAAACTAGATAGAACACAACCTTCCAATTTCAGTAGTTTTTCCTTCAAAACAAAAGTTACAGTGTAAGTGCAGCCAGGGTTGAGAAAAATACCATGATAAAAGTCTTCAGCACAAATCCAGATTTTACTAAACCTGGAGAAAGATCACAGGTTTAGCACTGGCAACTCTTCATAAAAAGTATTAGTGCTTATTACATACAGATATCCCATTTTACGGATTTCTGTGGACAGATCAAATTGTTCTGCAATTATACTAAAGACCCGTAACTCTCTTAGAGCTTTGCCAGTGCTGCCACACGGAGTGTCTTGTGCACAAAAGAAAAAAACACCATTAGTCTGTTTTACACAAAGTAACTGTGTAAACTGTGGTAAGTTTAATTATCTTATGAACATATCAAAATGTCCACCATACTGCATAAGAAAACCCCACTCAAGAGACAAGACTGGAAAAAAAAGTGATTTAATTAAAGTTAGAATTTTTGGAAGAGAACATAAGTATTAAAAATAAAACTAGTAGAGCTGAAGGTGTGCAAGAAGTTGCCTGGTCCAAAACCGTAAGGACTCCTAAGCCACCTAACTGATTAAGCAGTGACAATGATGAAACTCTCCTTGCATTGCCGTATTGTCCGCTAAAAGCAGACATGTTTGTATACAAAACAGCTTATAATCAGTTACTCTAATTTTATGACACTACCAATTTTACAGTATGAAGTGCTCAACCTGTAACAACTTTGTCATATATAATGATAACAGCTGTTCTCTCTAAACCAAGATGATCACACTACCCACAATTAATTTAACAAAATTATCTCCTATTCAGCATTTTCCATTTTGCATGAACTAATATAATTATTGTTGGGTCTCACTCCATAGCTTTAGAAGCATAAGATATTTGTCCTCTTTTAAGTGTACATATCCTTGAAGGACTTACTCAATTTCACAAGTGCATTCCTCTTTTCACCATGTTCAACGTAACCAAAATTCACCTCCCAGCTCTTCAGGCCTTCTTTCTCATCACAGTGCTTATTTCCACAGGAAAACTGACCTTTAAAGAGGTCAAAAACAGCAAACCATGGTTCAATGATTAACGAGCATAGGTTTGGGGTTGTTATGTCCAGTTTTGCTCAGTTTTTCCTTTTTGTTTTCCATTTCTTTGAAATAAAAAAGCCCAAATCTAAAAGTAACATCTAGATTAAGGAAATAATAACAGATAGTGACAAAGCAATCAATCATACTTGTCTAATATTGCACATTTGCAAAGAAAGAACATAACTTGAACTGCATTTTACACTGCATAGATGAAGGTATATGTTATGAAATAATAAGCCTAATATTGAACTCTGAAGAAATGAATGTCACTAGGATACATTCTATACCTGAAATGATCGCTTACTTAGCAGAGGCTGATGGACCAGGAGGTACAATTCAGACACTCATCTTTAATGACATCAAACTATTCAAAGTATCATGTATGTACAAAATTAAGATACCCAAGTTCTTATTACCTTACTAGTTTACCTGATATACTGGACACAAAATTTGTATTCTCATGACTTTCCATAAACATTTTTCTTTTAAGAAAGGGAAATCCAATTCTGTGAGAAACTATATGGCAGCTTTAAAACTTCCTTGGGTTTACTACGTTAAAACACAACACTACTTTTAAAACAATTTGCACATAATCAATGCTGTTTACACCACTGGGTTCCCAATATTGCAGTAATAAAGATACATATATTCCCTTTGCAGAAGACTGATTTGTATGCAGAGCTGGTGGTAAGGATGTGTATTAATAGGCTCACAAGCAGGACTGTTGGTGAACGATTAACCTCAGAACATTCTGCTTAAGCTGCTAACTAACGGATTGGCAGTGTCCTCAGACACTTCAGTTCTGCAATGTAAAACCACTTGCAATGCTAACACTTGAACCAAAAAAAACCCTCAGGACTCCCATTAAAAAAAAGAGCTTCAAATTAATACACACTAAACAGGTTTAACCCTATGTAAGGTATGGCTATCAGTAACCTGGGTCATCAGGAATAATTGATATAAAGAAGTAAAAATCTACAAGGAAAAAATTATACTATATAAAACTTTTTGGAAATTAACCAGACTCTGTTTGCTTCGCATTATCTGAAAAAAATCCCAAAACAAACCCAGAAAAACAGGCAGAGAGAAAAGAGATACATCAGTTTTGTTTATTCTTAGCTGCTCTTTACAGTATGCAAAATCCATTTTGGATATTCTACGTTTTGGATGTGAAAACTGGATACGTTCACAAGAATATAGTTGGAACAGTATCTTCAGATTGCTAAGGCAAGCAATGAATTCTTAGATAAACCAGAACTTGTCTGTGTGAACCACCATAATTCTGTGCCCTTACACATTTACTTGCATTTATGATCATCTAAATATTTGAAATCATGGTGGGTTTTTTTTTTCGTAGATCCCTGCTCCTTGCCATACATGTGTATGAATAGCCAGGCTTCTCTTACCCTCCTTTCACACTGCAATCCCTACAACACGCATTCAAACCTTGACTTGAATACAGAATTCCACTCTTTCTGAAGGCTTTTTCAGTAGTATTTATCATTCCAGTATATCTGAATGTCCCAAAAGCATTAAAAACCATATTTTTGCAAAGTAAGAGATCATTATAATCCCCATCGTCTAATATGGAGAACCCAAACCAAAGGGAACTATGGACCAGATTATTCAGTACTTGAAACATGACTTTTCCCACACTTACTTGTCCAAGAAAGGAAGACACAGAAACCAGTGTGCCAAGCGGACAGTCACCTATTTAATCAGCAGGAAAAATGTGTCCAAAATTTCATTTCCACCTGAAGTTTTGTCACCTTGCTAAGAACTGCAGGGAAGTTATTGCCTTCATGTTCAGAATTATAACTCCTATAATCTGGCTGTTAAATCTGTGCTTTCAAAAACTATTAGCACCTTCTGCTTCTTGCAGAAGAGGAGAATAGGTGGAAAATGTAAGTACTATAAGCTAAATGAAGCACTGAAAATTAAATATACTAGGGAAATTTAGAGAGCCAAAAGACTGATTTTAATGCATTTTGGTCTGAACTCAGATGTACCAGACTGGTACAGGGGATACATGGTGCACTATCCAGGTATTGACACTCTGCCTATTTTCCGTGGAGGAAATTACTGAGAAAAAAATAAATGCAAACAGGTTTGGAAGAACATTTGTTTAAATAATTAAAGCATATTATACGTATACTTATGCATATATAAAATAGGCTAAGAAATACACTACTACGCTAAAAGTGAAACGTTAGTTCAATGAAATAGTGAAAAAATGAAGAGTAGATCAATTTGCATGTATTAAACCCTGTTTTGCCAAATAGTATGTCTGGTTTGAGTACTTTACTGCTTAATCTACAAGTAAGTAGAAAACAGCAAATATAACCTCACGTTCCGCTTTGCTCTTTCTGCATATTGCTGAAAAAGTCCTATTTTACCTCCACCCAATGAATTTGTTACTTATTTTCCTACAGAAAACTTTTACCACTATTGCCTTTTGCCTAAAATACCTTTTATTTTAAAATTTTATGGCATATCTTACTATTCATGCCTTGAAAGTAGAGAAAAAGTACTTGGGAAGACATGTCAAATATATTTTTTAAATAGCTTAAAAGCTTTTCATTTTAAGGATTTATTTTCAGACCAACTAACTCACGTGCCTACTATTCACTGACTTATAAAATTTAAAGTAGGGTTTCTACCTTAACTTCAGATTTTAATTAAGAAAATGCCCATTCTGCAGAATGATTTATTGAAGCTGGCAATGTATTGCACCATTAACCACCATTAAGGTTACATTTTAAACTTAAGGAGATACAGCAGCCATCTCCAATATGACCTCCTTTCAAACCACCTACAGCAAAAGATTGGAGTGGGAAAGAAAAGAAGAGAAATAAATAATCTGGCATTTACAATTAGTAATACAAGTGATACCTCTCCTTTCGCTCATCCTAACCCTTCTTCTCCATGACTTTACAAAGACAGACATTAAAAACAAAGCAACCAAATGTGAGTAACCCATTCCTAATGCTCCCTGCTTAACATACCCCAAACCATAGTATACAGTCCACCAGCAGTGGTATTCATCACCACTATTATTGTCACAGCTAAAATAAGCTCATGCCCTTTTTTTTAATGTGAATTATCAGACAGGTAGGCATTAATGCTTTATTACATTTAATTAAAAACATTTATATGACTGATTTATACTTAAAAATAGCAAGAGAAAGGCATTCAAGATTCACGCCTTTTTTTAAGTGATCATTTGAAACAGCACCTGGAAAGAGCGTCTAATACACGAGATAAGGTTGAATTCTTGCGCCCCTTAGTGGTGAAAGATACTATTTCTCAATTCCTATGTTCCAATTATACACTTTCCATTAGGATTTAATTAAAAAGCTTAAAACATGTAATTGTGCACTTTCTCCCACATTTTTAAATATGGAGTACCAGATATTAAAAGTACAATGCAGCTTTAAATTATTTTTCCCCATGAAGACATAATTGTTCATGAATTACTCATTTCTCATTTAATTTTAATTATCTTTTTAAAGCATTTTAGAAAGCATGTAACTATATCAAATGTAACTATCTCTTAATATAATCTGTAGTGCTAAATGCAACATATGACTACAACTACCTTTAGAAGCTTTAATCTTTATAGCTTAAAAAACCCCATTAATGTTTACACTTCCTCCAGTGAAATATAATACAATTTTTTTTAAAAAAAACCAAGTGTTTTTCTAACTTTTTGTAATGTATGGTAATATATAATTTTAAATTTTTTTTTTCTTGCTTATTCAGCTACTTGAATAGTCCACGTGCCTAGGCCATGAAATGGGAACCAGTGTGCAAAGTCCCAATAACACATTGCTAAGAACTCACACACAGAAGCAGTCAGAATAAGCTACTGATTTAGAAAGAGGATTGGGAGACATGACAAACATTCCCACTGATTCCCACTGAAGCTTTCAAAACCAATTTAGCCTAAAACAGACATCACACATGGAACTTTAATTAAAAAGTTAACATCTTGCAAAACAGCATTGGAGAAACTGTTAAGAAAATTATTTCCTGAGGAAAAGTATTGAGAGACTTCAATTAAAGGTATCAAAGACTAATGAGGTCTACTGAACTGGAAAACTACCGGAGAAAAGCAGCTAAAAAACATATCCATGAAATTCTACATTATCAAATGCATTATGTTCGTGTTCATTACAAATTTGACCTTGTGAAAATAAACCATATGTTCTCTTAATTTTAATATATGCAGATCAGTGTGCACCCTAGAGCTATGTGGCATAAAACAGCAAAGTTACAAGTTAGGTCAATTTATTGTCCATTATTACCTGATAAACTTACCGGTACTGTCAAATACTGTCTAACAAAATTATGTTGAAAAGCAGCAAGAAAAATATTAAGGAGAAACATAATATAAAATGAAAGACAGCATTACCTTTTCCTGAAATTACTTCTTTCTCATGTCGCCATCTAAATCCAAACTGTTAAGATGAAAACCAAAATTAAGTTGCGAATAGTCAACATATTCAGTAATGTAAAGACTAATTTCAGGTGATTGATGTCCTGCATGTGGTTCATCCATTCAATTCTGGTTAGTAAAATTTAATTTCTTTCTCTGTTAATTAAAAATATCTCTCTGCCTCTGCTTGCCAGAAGGATTCCAATTTGCACATGCAATTCAAATTCCAGTAGATGCTCTTCAGGACTGAAAAGCAACTTCCTAAAAGGCTTCACAGCAAGCAGAACAAACAGGAAATTAGGACAGACTGACTTTACTAGATACTTCATTGCAATTTTGTCCACAATTAAAACAGAGGAGACCACTGGAATACTGAAAAGTCATATTAGCAGCTATCAATGGATCGCTTCTTACACCCTAAAGACAAAAAAAAAACAAAAAACCAACTAAGTTGTATTTCTCTTTACACTGCCTAGAAACTTCACATGTAGATAATTCATCTATTATTTTTGTTTTCCAGTAGAATCTGCTTCGTCGTCTCAAAATGGCAAGTAGCCTAGTGAAAAGATTGAAGATGGAAGGGAGTACGAACAGCCTGGGAGAAACAATTTTATTTTCACTAACAAGTGATAATAAGTTGTTATTATATTAATGATAATACGTTGTTATAATAATTAAGTTCACTAACAAGGGGATAAAACTGAGAGGCATACAACTTCTCCAAAAAGGGCTATCTTGTATTTTCATTTAAAATCCATTAATATAGGATGACAAGATAAAATTGCTGCTCAGTAAGCAAAGCATGTAAGACTCTGAACTTCATGTTAAAAGCTGGGGAGGGAAGAGGGGCAAGAAGGGTTACAAAATCAAAGAGGTACAAAAAGGGCTGCAAAGCCCATCTTTGGCACCTGAGTTCCAAAGCATCCTTTGGAACATGAACCTTCTCTTGATGTACTCATAGACCGAACCCACACAAATGTGCATTTTGTAGAGGCAGTGGCATAAATTCTGTAATATACTGGACTGATTTTCAATATTTTTAATTTAATTTTAAACACTGTACAGACGTAGAGGTATCTATTGCTGTGTGTGGTCTTTAATGTTGTTGATTTTTTTAATAAACCACAGTAATCACTTATCTGAAGGGCAACAACACAGAGTTCTCATGCATGAAGTGGTATGTGGTTCAAAGAGAAGAATATCAGAAAAAACAGGAAAACAAAAGTTTTGGCTTATAAGAATGTACTGTACTCTCATATAAATGCTCTGCACCTTAATAACAAAGCTGAAAAAACTGAGCAGAAAGACATCAGTAGCCAAATGTTTCGTTGGCACTGATTTTCCCCAAGTCAATATATTACATAGAAGATGTCTAAGAAAACTAAAAATGTGTACACTAACAAAATATTTGCTTCTTAAAATCAGTCCACTAATATTCTAATTGGTATTATAACATAAACAAAGTTTTCACACCTACTGGCTTCACTGGTAAAATAATCACAGGAGAAGATCAGGTTCTGCTATCACACTGGGTACGATGACAGTTTCCTAAGGCTGGATCAGGTTGTGCTTGGCCTAACCTGCAAATCTGCAGTGTGGTCTAAGGTACCATTATACCACTCAAGCTTCAGCCAAACAAAAATTAATCAATCGTCAAAACCAAGAACTGTGCAGAACAGTTCAGTGAAAACAGAAGGTAAAATACAACTGTATATGTAGAATTAATGATGGAAAATAGTTGATCCAAAGAGCGATGGTAATTGGTTTTGCTCTTTTAAAGGATATTTGCTGTTTTACAGGGTATTCTAATTCTGAAAAGCTGATGATGCAATTGAAAAATACTGCAAGTTTACAATTAATTATCAACACTATTTTGGCACTAATTTTGCACATGTGTGCTGCTGGCAATAAAGAGTAAAAAACAATTCAACCCTATCTGCATGTTTGTTTTTTTCATAGTCACCAATCACCGAGTTATCCATGCTCACTTTTGGTACTGAAGTAGACTTTAAAACAAATTTTCCCTCACAGTCCGAACTTGACTCAGTAAGATATAAATCAGATTATATCCTTATAGAGTATTTCTGCAATGATATTAAGAAAAAAAAGCAAAACAAAAGAAAGGATGGAGCCCGAACCACCTAGTACATCTAGGACAGAAGTTGTCCTCATCCACATTCATTTTTGGCAATCATTCTTCCGCCAACTAAAGGAAAATGACAGAGAGTGACCAAGGCTAAGAAGAAATAACAAAATTGAAAGTAAATACAATTGAATTCCTCTAACTAAGCTAAAATATCAGGAACAGATTAAACTATATAGGAAAATTAAAAATTTGGGTAGGTTCTTGAACAGCCAGCATGCAATATTAAGGAATGCAAAAGCATCGTCAGCAGACAGCAATTATTCTGCCTCATCTTCTTTGTTAAATGAGTTCCACAAGATCCTAAATGAGCTATTTCTATAAGGCAGCCCAAGACCAAGCAGAACAACTCCAAAACAGATGCTTTATGAGAGTAACAAATGGCTAACTTAATAAGAAATGATAGTTTAAAAATATGAAACTGTTTAATATCCATAAACAGTAAAATTCCCAAATTAAATATGGACTGCTTGTACAGCATGCACAAGCTGCAGCAACGACTAACATCTCCACAGTCATCTCTCTCAGGAAAAAAGAAATGTATGAATTTAGACAACACTGTGGAAAAATACCATAGATATTTCATATATTTTTATTTTCGCAGGAAACCATCCGTGCTGAAAAAGAATGACAAAAGCGAACATATTAACATTACCAAGTGGAAGACAAGTTGGCCTAGAAATTTGAAAATGATCTGGAAATAAAAACAAAAGAATAAAATGTATTCTGTTTAATAACCAGGTGTCAGATGGATTTCATTTCTTAGCAAATAGGAGACGTTTCCATTCTGTTAAGCTACAAAACAAAGCAGAGACGAGAAGTAAGAATCTTTCTAGGAAAATAAGACAACAAAGAGAAGAGAGCATTTCTAGTCCAATGCGTATCAAAGTAAAACTTACATGCAGAGCACTCTCCCTTACTGCATTGCAAAACTGACAATAGAACTAAACTATCTGACAATACAGATGGTCATTTATCAGCCTCAAAGCTTGCAGACAAGATGCACTGAAGGTTCAAAGAACACCTAGACCTAAAAAATTCTGATCTAGGGAAAATGTAAGGAGTAACAGACCTATCACAAGCAAGAGCTGTCAGAGCGCACTCTTCCAGTGTCTCTAAGTAGACTCACACCAGAGGGTCACCTTGGCATTTCTCATTAAAAGAAAAGGAAAAGATTGTATGTCCTAACTACACAAAGAAAAGCAGAATTGTGGGTGACAGTGTCCCATTTGCCTGCACTGCCAGCAATCGAGGTGAGTGCAGGTGTGCAAGCAAGCGTGTGAACAGCAGTGAAGACCAATCTAGACTAGCCCATCAACTAGATGAAGCGGCCTGCGAGCAATAAGGGTGAGTAGGTCTCCACTGGCCAGCTCTGGATGTGAGAGCATCTGTGTATCTCTAAGGATGAGAGCACAGGGGAGTCTGCTATGGGACCAGGGGAGTCCCAGCCATCTCTGTGTGCGCATACGTGTATATGCATGTGCATATGTGAGTTAAGCAGGCTGAACCGCAAGACAGTTGGGCTGTGGCCTCAGGGATTCACACGTCCTGGTGCTTCTTACTCTCTTCTTTTGAGCTTTGGTCTTTGACAAGGTGCTCTGCTTATTTTTCAGACCTCAAGAGAGCCCCTCCCATGAAACTGGTCCTTATCATTATCTGGTACTTAGGAAAACGGTGGTTTTTCTCAGAAGAAAAGTTCTAAATGAGATCTGAGCTACAATCTCTATGCAGAGGTCTTTAGAAGAATTACACAGAATCACAGAATGGTCAGGGTTGGAAGGGACCTCTGAAGATCCTACCCTCCTGCCACAGCAGGGTCACCTACAGCAGTTGCACAGGACGGCGTCCAGGTGGGTTTTGAATGTCTCCAGTGTGGGAGACTCCACAACCTCTCTGGGCAGCCTGTGCCAGTGCTCTGCCACCCTCAAAGTAAAGAAGTTCCTCCTCACATTAATATGGAACTTCCTATGTCCAAGTTTGTGTCCGTTACCTCTTGTTCTATCACTGGGCACCACTGAAATAACTGTTCTCATCTATCTGGCACCCTCCCTTTAAGTATTTCTAAGTATTGATAAGATCCCTCCTCAGCTGTCTTTTTTCTAGACCAAAAAGACCCAAGTGCCTAAGCCTTTCCTCATAAGAAAGATGCTCCAATCCCCAATTAGCTGGCTAGAAGATTTTGGCTAGTAGCAAAACAATTACAGTTGTGAAAATACAAATGAGTATGCATGTGCAAGTCTCAATCTATGCAAAAACCATATATTAAAAACATCCCAGAAAACTGATCTCTAACTTTACTTTGACACCACCTAGCAGGATATAGAATCACAGAACAGCCCAGGTTAGAAGGGACCTTGAAAGATCACCTGGTCCAACCCTTTGTGGGAAAGGGAGCCTAGAGGAGTTTATCTAGCACCCCATGCAATCGCATCTTGGAAACCTCCAGTGATGGGGACTCTACCATGTCACTGGGGAGGTTGTTCCAGTGAATTAATGTTCTCACTGTAAAAAAATTCTTTCTTATACCAAGATGAAGCATCATCACATAGAGCATCAACAATTATCATACGAAAGGTTGGCCAGCTGAGAAGCTTGTTACCTACCCTGCACCTCTCATAGCACCAGCACTGAAAAACAGAAGGCATGAGGGGCTAAAGATATCCAACTTCCAGTTTCTGGAAATGCAGAAAAAGAATCAAGGCAGAAAAAATCTGAAAGCACAGACTGCATTCCACCGGCGTGAATGGGATCAGCAGCCTACTTCCAAGAAGAATACCTGTTCTGACATCCTTCTGTACCAAACACGGGCATGGATAAATCAGTAATTGAGAAAAATCTCAGTTTTTAAATTTTTCTTAGAATTTCTAAGAAAGGACTCTCACATGGTCAGAACGTATTTGAGAACAGAAAGCATAACCTAATATAAGAGAACAAACGCCATGGTACAGCAGAGTTATGCTGACACGGCAATTCCAAAAATATAGGTAATGACTTAGGAGCATCAAGAGGAATTCAGACCAACCTCAAAGTTAGGACAGCCACATTTGAAGTCTGACAGGGAAACACTGTTCACACAACACACTCATACACAAAAAGGAAACTGGGACAGAACAGTTTCCCACGAAAGACAGCAAACATATGGAAACTTGGCACAGTAGCGAAAGAAACAAAATCTGTAAGCATGCTCAAGGGAAAATCAGTTGGGGGGAGGAGATTGAGGGATATGAAACAGCTATAGGAAAATAAAATAAAATTTACTCAAAAAGAAGGGGGGAAGACATGTTCAGCATTTTACTTTTCATTAATTTTCATTTAATTTTTGCATTTTTCTGTTCTGATTTTCTTTAGAAGTCTGTCATCTTTTCTGCCTAATATTAGATTTTAAGCCCCGTCCTTGCAAATATTTAGTAGTGAATGTAATTTTAAATACTATAAATAGTCTCACAGAACTTTATATAGACAATTTTTGCACAGCTGGGTTTTTACTATGGGCTAACAAAACTAAGACGCATCTGAGTTCAGCAACGTTCTTTGCAAAATCACAATAGAAAATGCATCTTTTTTTTTTGACTAAGAGGTTGGTCAGTCAAAAACTTGGAAACAACAAAGGCTGTTCCAGTTAAGAAGAAAAACTGGTGCTGGAACTGGGCTGTTCCTCTTAGGAAATTCTATTTATTTAGAAGGAACGTACAAATCCTGTTTCCATAAACAGAAAAGAACAACCAGCAAAAGACACTGCTTTAGAACAGACATTTCCAAAATTGTTGCTGCCAGCATTCAAGTATAAGACTTTTTTTTTTTTTTTTTAACAGTAACATTCCCAGGGTTTTTTTAGGCTTCATCTAGTGCTTCTCTCCAGGCAAACCTCTCTAAGCCTTCCCTCCTTAACCTCTTTCCATTTTCTGCCTTTCTTACACACAATGTACCTCTTCATCCAACACCATCTGACAGAAATGCTCCTGTTCCCACAGAAGCACATTTTTGGGGCAGTGACAATGCTTGGATTCAAACTCCTGCTGCTTATTAAATAACTTGGCAAGTTCTCACAACTCTCTTTCTAGGGAAGGGGTATTAGCATTCTGGTTTCACAACATACCCACAATCATAAGGCAATTTTTAAAAAAGGACATACCAAGATGATTTACAATAATGAGACATACCTTATTCTCTTTATATCTACTGAGATCTGCTATACAGTATTCTTTGAACAATTTATCATAATACTTCTTTGCAAGCCTCTTCTCCCTATAACAAAAGGTATTATTTTTTATTAAATATAGAACATGATACAATTCATTTTACACTGTAATGTCATTAGCAAGGCAAAGATGTTATTTCATCCAAAGAACACAAGTTCCAGCGCTAGAAGTGCAACAGAAATACGCTTATTGAGCTAAGGGGTAATTTTGATAAAACTGGAAAAATACATCTAAAATATATCTACAGTGCAAATTAAACTATATTTTTTCAAATTAGGCTTCCTTCAGAGTTTTCAGAACAGTCATTTGGATCCCAGAGAATGCACAAATATTTCTGAGTTCTTTCTTCATCAATTCATTTTGCCACTAAGCAATATTACACATGCATTAAAGATCAAAGAACGATCACTAAGTATGCACAGTAATTCATTAGTAGGGGACACCGCAAATTTAGTACAAGTGATCTAAAAATAACATGGTCTATAATAGTTGCCAGTACCAATTCATGTCTGCTTCATCATCTTCATTCCACAAGAATCTATGATTTTCTCTAATAACATCAAGATCCGTCTTGTCATTTGCTCTATAAAAGGACACAGTTTTTTTAGTACAATGTAACATTAAAATGAAAAGTCAGTCAAAAAATAAGTTGGTAAACATCAGTGTTTCACAGTTGTGATCTCCACCTCATCACATAAAGGAATATCTTGTTATGGAATAAAACTATCAAAAAAATGTATTCCCTGGCATACCTTTTCCCAAATGAAAAATTCACAGTGGAAAATGGCCACTGTGGATGACTTGATCCTGTCTGAAAATACTTTTTATACCTTTTCTTGAAGACAGTAATGTTAGAAGGCAGTTATAGATAGCTCTAAAGAAGGTATCATTATTCTGGACAACGAATAGCAATTTCGCACGCTTCAAAAGTATTTTAGATTGTTATTTTGAAGGTACTGCCAGATATTTCTCAATGTACCCTCAATTAATGCTCACCTGTCATCTTTTCTTTCACATGACAAAACCAAAATAATTCTGTTCATGGTAAGTTCTTATATAAAAATAATGGTGCAAAATGAAACAAGGCAATTCTGTGTTTTGGATATTTACAATGACTGTAGTTACTATTTATGACCAAAAGAATCAGTAATTTGATACATAGCCACATTCCCCCCTCTCCCCAAAGCTATAATATATATTTAACTGCTTCATGTAACATGGGAGCTTTCAGGGCATGAGGGGAAAGATTGCTAATGGTTCTTACCCAGAACGTCGGAAATCCTCTATTTTGCCACCATAGTATAAAATGTAGTCTTTCACAAACTTTTTGTGTCTTTCATACTGAATCAAGTAATTAAGGATTGTTTCGGAACTTACTGTATTTTACCATAGTTTAAAACTAAAAAAAATAATAAAAACTTCTAATATACAGAAAGAAGTTTTTTTTTTTTCTCAAAAGCAGTTCAGTAATTTCCAGAAAGAAAGGAATTAATTAGCAATTTTTACTTAATAGCTTCTCATAAAAGCTACTTTCCAAATAAAGGAATTCAAGGCAATTTCATCTTTAAAACCTCATTCATGCCAGACCTTTTTAAAATTGTCTTCCTTTATCAGATGCTCTGTACGCATATACATAGAAACTGGGTTCATTTTTTCAGCTGTAATTTAGACAAAGGTTTCTTAGTACTGCATTTTTGTTTAAAACAGGTTTGTATTTTTGTATTATAAAAATAGTATGGCTGCTAAAATGAAACAATTTATTACATTTTACCATCAACATACAAATAAAAGTTATCTGCTTTAGTCTGGAGATGAAAATCGTAGGTAAATACATAATGCTTTGGCCTCAGAGACATTATTTGAAACACATTTTGTACCACTACTTGAGCAAAAATATGTAACTACTTATTCAGAAAATAAGCATCTTCACAAATAAAAACATTATATATGGCTACTTAAAAATATTCTCAATTAATTTGTATGGTGCTTCTGAAGCAGCAAATCAGGAAATACATTATCTCCTGGTACAAATCCTGGCAACTACTGCATCACTGTGAATAATTTGTATCAACCTACTATTTTTACATGCTTTAGAATTTTATTGAGAAAACATTTGATTTCCCAAAGGCCCCCAAAAAGTTAATCTAACCTCAGTATGTGTCTTTTCTTTTCTTTCCACCACAAATAGAAGTAACAGAGAAGCAAGCCCAGAAAGTTTATCTGGCACAATTACACACATTTAACGCAACATACTATTTTGTGCTGCCATTTGAGTTACTAGGCGTTAAAATTGCATAACAGTAAATATTTTAAATAGGAACTATTCAAAAACATTAGCAGAAACTCATAAAAGTCTCTACACAATGAGTTTTGTAGTCATTACGGAATATACAGGCTTTTCTGTGGCTAATGACAGTCTACAATGTCAGTGGGACTGATTACTTATGTCCCCTTTGCAGGCATATGAAGGTTCACGTAGTGCATGGCCAAATTCTAAGCAGGTTAGGAGAAATTACCTTCTGTTTACTGGAGTTTCCAGATTTAAGTAAGTCTTTCCATATTTAATTAGTCTTTACTTTCCTATTTATTAACTGTTACTGAAGAACAGCTATTTAAACAAACAAAGAACTAATGGGTTTTTCAGATGCATTCAGTCAAAACATGTAATGACTGCCACCAGTGAAAACTAAATAAAAGAAAGGTTATAATCTAAATAAGGTAGTAGTTATGAAAATAGTTACAAATCATGCATGAAATATGATTAAGAGACTTAACACCCTCCCCCCCCCCAAAATAAAACTGCGTATGATATTGAACAGGCTTACATTAGAGCATCTGTAGAAGACATTACTGGAGATAAGGCTGTTTTGAATAGACTTTTGAATTAACTAATGCATTCTTGAATTGCCAGTAGAAATGTATCTGTCCACAGATAATAGAAGCCTTATATAGAATTATGTTCTGCATAAACTAAACTGAAAGAGCAAAGTGTCTTTGTGCCAGCCTAAATAAAATTCACCGTATAATAATTTTGTCCCAAGCAGGCCAAATGAGCATACAGGAAGAAATCTGGAAATGCCTCTGAGTAGAGGCATTCTCAGAGATGTCTCAGCAACAAAAAGACGCTAATTCGAAGAACGACTCAGTATCTGGCGCTGCACTGTCAACTCCTGTGGTAACTGAGAAATCCCAGTATTCACCATAATGGATAACCTGTACCCCATCTTCAAACTTGAAGAAAAATGGAATAGAAGGATACAGCATCCATCGCTATCAAATGAAATCTTCTTTTTCTTGCTTCTTCCCTGTTAATAACAAATACGTTTGAGTTAAAGCTATCTTTACATTAAGGGAAAAAACCCTCACAAAAGCAATAGATAAAAGATACCTATCCCATTCTTCAGCTGCGAATTGTCTGTGAACCACACTGCCTTGTGTTGCTTTTTGGAATGGCTTTATCAGAAGGCCATCTTCCTTTATACTGAAAGGAGGGGGAAAGGAAGAAAAGTTAGTCAAGAACTTTTCATAAGCAATAAAATTTCCACGTGCCAAACTTTGCACTAACTTGAGTAACAAAACCTGTTATATTGCTAGTTTCTACATGAATAAAACCAAACTTCAGAACCAACAACGGCTTAGACTTTACTTCATTTGCAGAACAGCATTGGAAAGGCATTTGCTTATACTTAGTATTTAAAGAAAATTGCTTAAAACAGCAATTTGTAATATTTATTTCTATGAATATTATCACTATAGTACCACAATGAAAAAACCCCCGAAGATTCCTCAGTTTCACTCTGCATTTAAAGCCCTCTATAAATCTCAGCTACACAGCCAACTAGGAAGAGGAAGGACACTATGTTCACTGAATAAGAGTGACTGCTAGTAACTCCATACCATCCTTTCATGCTAATGTCTCAACACCTCATTAAACAGATCTGCCTCTCTTAGTGTAATCACAAGAATCGCTAATTTAAAACTTAAGTACTGTGTTGTGAACCACACTTGTCAGTGGCCAACTAAAAATACTTTCAGAATTCAATGAAGTAATAAAAAGTTAAATATAAAGCGACGCACTTTAGCTAGTAAAAGGTATATTTAGTTAGTTTCATTCCTCAATAGAGGTGAACAAAAGATTTTTCCATAATTATCAGCTGGCAGAAAGAATGGAAGTGAGAAACCTGTAGAAAGCAAGCCAGGGAATTTATATTTCAAGCTACGGAATATAGGACTCTCGAAACTAAGGATAACATTTGCTCAAAAGGATCTGTAGGCACAAAATTCCCATAAGGAGACTCCATAAAATAGCAATATGGAAAAAACGTAAGACTACTATTTTCCTTAAAGTGAAAATAAATATCATCATAGAGCAAGAAAAGGATATGCACATATACAGTGAACCCACATAAGAGCCCTACTAGGAATCAGCAGTGGTGTGCCAGAACAAGGGTAATGATGGTATTTTTGAAAGGCTCCTGATGGTTAGTTAACATTCCACCTAGAAAGTGGAATGGTATAATGTGTAATGGCCTTTTAAAGAAAATGAAAACTGAAAAAAACCAGTCACTGTTTTAATGGAAAACAGCTATATTTATAAAATAAATGGAACAGCACAATGCCTGCTATTATTCCAATGATTAAAACATGATTTTTTTTCCCCCCAGAATGCAGTCAGACACTACAAAACCCATTCTTTCAATTTTACTACAAAGGAAAACATGCAAGACTCCTAGGAAAGCTTCCAGAAAGCCTTCTTAAATAAACTCCAATTAACAGAGCAAGGGAGAGACAGGAAAAGGTAAGAAAAATATATGCATAATGTAGGCAAAATGTTCAGTATGGCGCACAAAGTGTCAAAGGACTATGGTGCCAAAGCAAAATAAATATGTACATAAATAAAAATCTTAATAATATAATGAGATCAGACTATGAAATTCAAGGTCACTAATTGTGCAAACCACTGAAAGAATTGGCAAAGGTGATCTCAAATGAGATGTGTAGTTACATTTCAAGGACTGAGTACAATACAATTCACCAGTTGCCAGGTCTCTTCACAAATTAAATAATAAACAAGTAGCATCAGTTCTTTGCTTCCTCCAAGCAGGTAGTTTATATCTATAAAGCCTGCTGCCACTTGGCCTTTTTTGCATTGCTCTCTTAGCAGTTCCACGTGTCCTGACAGATCACAGGGAAGTGAACAGCACAGCCAAACCCCATCAGTTGATACTAATGCTCGGAAAAATGAAACACTCTGCTCCGGGAACTGGGGGGCATATAGACACCAGATGGACATGGCAGAACAGATCTTAATCAGCTGCCCCTGGGAGATGACATGCTTTGGCAAGCTTGACATGAGGAGATGCAGAAATCAAAGAGATTGATTTTTCAAAAACCCTTTCAACACCAGACTTTACATATCGCAGCATAATCTTCTATACACAGTAACAGGCAATTTGCACAAAATACATACTGCAAAGTGTTAATTCTGTACTACATTACCTTTTAGCCTTTTGCACAGACTTCTCTCCATTCTCCTCATCACTAAAATCAGAATCATAGCCCCCATGGCCATGTGCCTGAAAATAATAATAACAGTCAATATACCTACTAATGTAATATGGACACGGCATAACTAGAAATCAGTACTGTCCATCACGCATAAATAAAAGAAAGACAGAGAGCAAGCAAGCAAGTCTAAATCAAATCAAATTCAACAGACAATGCAGAGTATATTCCAAATAACGAAGGGCAAAGAAAGACATCGTCAGTCTGTTGAAAGATAACTTTATAAATTATATGCAGATGTCCCATATTTAATCTTCAAATAACCAAAGTATGATAAACATCTTTGGTCTTTACTTTCAAACAATCTCCCTTATATAAGAAAAAGGTGAGTACTTTCCCCAGGAGTTACTCTTTCAGAAGGCTGGAGGACAGCAATTGATGTGCTCACATTATAAACAAACAACGATGAGAACAAAAGTTTCTTGGGCTTTGGTACAGCATTTTAGATCACTAGATCTAAAATGAGAACTAAAATACAAAATAAAGATATGACTGTGAAAACATACGATCTAATCAGCACAACATTCCTACCATGAAATGAAATCTTTTTGTCCGCACACTTTGGGACTACAAAGTCAAATTAATGCATATAAGAAAACTAAAATATCCTTAACACCATCAAATGAACAAGCACTGACTGATACCCAGATCCATCACCTCCATTTTTCAAGGCACAGTTACATGTCCAATTCTTTCAGCAGAAGAACGGCTTAAGTAGATCCCATCTCCTCTCCCTCACTCCTACTCTGGTACCTTCCTCACAGTTGCTCAGTTACAGCTGTGAAGCTACACATGAAGCAGATCAAACAACTCACCCAAGCTACAAAAGATCCTATCCAAAAAAGACTATTTTAATCCAGATAAGTTTCCTGACAGTCATCCAGAACCCCCCAACCAGCTACACCAGCCAGCTGGAGGGGTAGCATAGGAAGAGAACAGCCAGAGCTGGGAACTGTATAAACCAGCACTGACACCAAAAAAGCATTTACACAACTGCAACATTTAAACAACTGAACTAAAACCAAGAAGGATGGTTATTACACATCTGTATGGAGAAAGGTTTGACACGTGCTTCCTAAGTGTCTTGGCAATTCAGACTGTGAATGAGAAAAGCAACTGGGTTAGAAAACCAGTGCATTTGATTCAGCGTTGTCGATTCCTACATTACCTAAAATCATATTCCTCCTCAGACAAAAACCCGAGAAAAACAAAATCTGTGAAAAAGACACATCTCTCTGGGATGATTTTGATGAGGTGCCTCCTCTGGATGCAAATGCCTCCCAGAAATGCCATGCTGGAGAGTCAAGCACATCCTCTACTGACATCAACTATGGATGTGCATCATGCAGAGTATGTAAAACACTATCTTCTCACACTGGTGGTGAAGGATGGATCTTTAAGATTTTTTAAAATCATTTTTATTAATAATAATAAACTATACCTTTTTTCCTTGCTTTCATACTGCAATGTTCCTTCCACTCTTGAACTTTTCTGAAGAAGACATAGCACTCATATACATACATATTTGAACAAAAGCAAACCAGAACTTTCTGATTTGCCTTTATGTCTTCTGTTTCCCAGGAGACACAAAAATTATCAGTTACCAAAAACCAGCGCAGCAGACGTCTGCAGTGTCTGGTGTAAGTGGGCCTCATGCACTGGCAAAAGAGCAGCAATGGTGCGAAGTTTTCCCAGCACAGTCCCACGACAATCTACAGTTCAGATGCAGGTCTCCTGGCTGGGGTGGTTCTAATAGCAAGACAGTCACTACTTTTATTAAGCTTGTCTGGTCCTTAAAAAAGGCTGAATACATTATGAGCATGCAGCAAATATATTTATACTTGGCCTCTAAATTTTAAAAATATCATGGTAATCCAGGAATGTTTTAAATGGCAAAAGTAATTCTTCCCAAATGAACACTGAGAGCTTTCCTCACACTTGAAAGGGGAGAAAGCCCAAGCCAACACAATGTGCATGAAAGTCAACAGGAGACAGATGAAGTATAAAAACGTGCAAGAAGAGAAAAGCTTGAACAAAAGGAGATTTTCCCAAAGTTGTTGCCCTTGGATGATGGGCCCCAGGAAAGAAGTAGACACACTCGGTAATCAGCTCCCAACTGATTCCAGGAATTAATCAAATAATGGGGAAAAAAAAAAAAAAGATGTAAGAAAAGCTGTTCCCACACAATCATACTGTGAGGCTCTCAGAGGCTGATGACTGCCTTTTGGAAAGCTGTGACTGTGAATTTAAGAGCAGGCATGGCTAAGGACTAGATCCTGAGAGGCTGCTCTTCCGACAGGAAAACTCTTCACAGCTTCAGCCATCCCTCTGAATCACTACAATCACCCAAACATAAATTCAGGGTGAAAAAGGAAACAACCCTCAACTGCTGTCCTGACACTTCTAGGTCACTCCTTCTTCAAAGGCAACAGCAGTATAGACACATACTGTACCGAAGTCGGATTTGACATCAGCAGCTCCAGCAGCGCGGGACGGCACTCGTGGAGACTGCGACTTAACAATTACTGACCTGATGCCTTTGGATGACACCAAGATGACCTGACTTTCAGGTAAAACATAAAAATGAACTCCAACAAATAACCTTACCCATAAATGAATCCTTCTGATTTGGAAGGACAGTGTAAACAGACACCTGCTTAATGTTGTGAAATGTCAAGATCTATTTCTCCCTTTCTACACAATAAAAGCCAAACAACAATCCAGGTAAGGAAAATGTATTTAATATTTAACTGTAGTAAAAGAGGGGCAGATACCAGAGCTTTGTGCCCAAACCAGCAGATTTTAAAAGAGGCATATGTAGACATGGACATGCAAAATTGTCAAAAAAAACCCAAACCCCAAACCACTATTTTCACTATTTGATAAACCCTTTAATATAATCTTCGCTTTGATGGAATTTGTCAGAAACTCAAAATGTTTTTAGTAAATTAGTAAGGTAAATACCAAACATTTTATTAAAACATGAACCTGAAAGCTACATAACTTAGAGTACAGTGTGTTTTGTTTGTTGCACCAACTTTAAACTTTTTTTTCCCCAAACAACAAAACAAACTGAAACCACAAAAACTAGAACAAGTACCAGTATGCTTTCGGATACATTTAAATCACTGACATTTAGTAATCCAAACATCTTGGATTAACAGTGAAGCAACTGGAGACAGAACCAATCCCACTAATTTAGGGCTCCTAAAAAACGACAATGTAAACACAGTAAGTGTAGGAACACTGGATGCAACTGACAGCAGATAGAGAAGATGTCAACTGTTGCTGTGGATGCAGGACACTGCAGACTCCCCAGCTCTGCAGTGACAGGAGGTATTTGCATCCAGAAAAGGCACCTGCTTTAACCCCCTCCACCTGGGTAAAGACACACTAGTGAAACAGACACATCACAGAACCGTTCACCTTGACTCCTGATCACAACATGCAGTTAAACAGAAAAAGACAGCTAGAAAAAAAACAAAAAAAGGCAAAACAATTCTACACACAAAAGCCCAACTCGTGGCTCCTGACCTCAGCCCTAACCCTACCCCGCTCAGGAGCGTCACTCCCGTCCTTCCCTTTATCTGCCCAGCACACGGGTCTGTGCTCATGGCTCACGGCCCGGAGGTGGCCCAGGACAGACCCCGGTGCTCACTGCGGTACAAACAGACTGCGCTGGGAGGGCCTGAAGGGACCGCGGGGTGTACAATGGGGCTTGAGTACATGTCCTGGCTGGAAAAAGGGTGCCAGGCCGGGGGCCAGCATGCTTCTCTGCAAAACGCTCTTCCCGCCTTGATGTTGTCTTTGAGGCTCTGTAACTTCCATTTGGGACAAAAAAAAATGGGATTCAGTACCATTACCTTCAAACCTACTTCTCCTTGTAAAACCGATTACGAGGAGTATTTGCATATGGTGTACAGTGAACACCCCTAACAAAGAGAAAGACACCCACAAGATACTGCCCCTTTATTAAAGCTCTAAAACTATGAAAGGAGAAGCAGGACTAAAAGGTAGGTAGCACAGCAGACCGCGACATGGAGGATTATAGCTTTGTGGGGCTCCACGCACAAAAACCACACCAAAAACCGGCCCGTGTGGGTCCGACACGACTTCCGAAGCCGTTCCCGTGCCCCGAGAACCGCTCGGCCCTGTCCCGGCCCAGGCCGGGGCCCGCCAGACCCCTCCCGCCGCCACCGGAGCGGCCCTGGGGCGGCCGCGGGGCACAGGCCGCGATCCCCCAGCTGCCCGCCCGCCCGCTGCAGGGGATGGTCGGGTCCGTTCCTTCGCCCGACATGCACGGCCTGGCCCCTCCGCCGGCCCCACCTCCGCCGCCATGGAGGCCGCGGCCTCCGCCGAGGCCTGTCCGCTCCTGCCTCCCTCTCTCCCTCCCTCCTTCCCGGCCCCACTCACGGCCGCGGAGAGGCGCAGCTGGTTGGGCACCATGGCGGCGGCTGGCTGGCTGGGGACGCGGGCGAGGGCGAGGGCCGCCTCCGCCGCCCGGCCCTGTTCGCCGGTCGCGGCGCTGCTCCGCGGGCCCCTCCCGGAAAGCGCGGGCAGAGGCGGAGCGGGGCCGCGCCGGGGGCTGCCTCCCTCCGCCGCTGGCGGGCGGCGCGGCGCGGCGCGGCACAGGGGTGCGGGGAGGCGGCGGGGCGCCGGCGGGCGGGGGAGGGCGAGGGCGAGCCGCGCCGGCAGGGGAGGGGAAAGGCGCTCATCATGTTTAGGGGCGAGGGGAGTCTCCCTGCCCGGGAACCCGGTGCGCGGCCCCGGCTGCGGCGGTCTCCGCCTCTGGGAAGGTAGGACTCGACCGCAGTGGTTCCCAGGGAGGCCTTAGCCGAGCCCCTCTCCTCCCCGCACCGCCCCCGGCGCTTTCGAGCAGGAGAGTCTCCCCCTTGGAGGAGCTGAGCCGGGCAGGCCGTAACGGCTCGGAGCCGGCTACGGGCACCGGAGGCGGCGGTGCCCGGCGGAAAGGGTCCCTCGGGGAGCGTCCGGGGGTGGCTGTGGAGGAGGCCCCTCGCGGAGGGAGGAAGGGCCCCGGGCGGGTGCTCCGCGGCGGGCGGGCGCTGCCGGGCGTGCCCGGGGCCGGGCTCCGTGAGGTGGGGGTGTGCGCCGCCCGCCCTCACGGCGGCACAGACGGCGCTGGCAGCCCCGGCAGCCTCGGCAAGGTAATCCGTGACATCGATTTCCACAGGTTTTAGCGGTTTCGCTTCTTTTCAGTCGCATCTCGCGGTTAGGAGAAGGCAGGGCAGTGTGTGACCCAGTTTCTCTGTGAGCACCGGCGGCAGCTGGGGTGATACGAGTTTGGGAGCCTGTGGGTTGCATCGGAGAAAGGGGCTTTATAAGCTAGAACTGTTTGCTCGTGAGCTAGCTGGGAAATGCCAATCTTCAGCATTAAGGCATCAGGTACAGCGAGTACCTGTCAAGGAGCTGGTATCGTTTCCCATCAAACATTAGGGCGCGCAGTACCTGAACCGGTGTTTTGGCTGCCGAGGTCTGAAACGCTTTAGTCCGTCACAGATATTTTCTTCTGGACTGTATCGGAGTTCCCAGCCGTGTTATTGATTCCTGGAGTCTGAAACCACAGATACACTTAATACAGGGAAAATTTCAAAATTGAAATACTGCCACTGTCACTGTAATACGTAAGCTGTGAAATGTAAGTTGTAGCTAGTTGCTGTTACGCAGTAGGGCAATCACATGCCGTAGTTGATGGTGTACCTCCTTACCTTGGCTACCAAATCACAATTTTAAAAGCAAAAGTATTTTTTCTCCTGACTGACTATTTTTGTCAGTCGTTACATTATTATCACTCTGAAGGGATGTAAAGGTGATGCTAAAGTCTCCCGTGGCAAGGAACTGAGTGGCAATATACTGATTTGAGTGTATGTGGTATTCTGCTGAAGTCCTACTGAATGTGGCCCGTTTCCTCTAAAGGGCAGAGACTCTGTTGCAAAAATGGAATTATCCTAATTAATAATTTAAATATTTCAAAATAAATAATGTATACCCACAAAGCTGTAATAGCAGGCATCTTTTTTGTTGTTCCTCTTACGGAAATGGCAGACTGCTTTAGTGTGAATGAATCCTGACATGATTCTGGAAACTGGGCCAACGTATCATTGATTATGCACTTTGAAGAAAAATGGGAAAGGTAGAGGGAAGATTTACAATTCTTGAATCTCTTGGCATTGTCCTGTGGCCACAGAAGCCTGCATGTAGAAGAAATAAAGTTTCTGGGACAGAGGAAAATTCTGCAGGGAGTGCAACTATAGCAACTGTTGTAGATGCTGAAGTTATTTTATAAACAGCTGTTCTGAGAATAGCAGCTAGATAATTTAATCTTGCTATGTTATGCTTTTCTGATGTCTGACTATGTTGCTGTCAAACATCACCTGAGTGCTTTTTGTATGTAGGCTACAGTAAGCTACAGCTGGGGGAGTGGATCAGGAATGGCCTCCTGAATAAATTGGAAGTTGAAAGTGGACCTGTCCTTAGCCCTTGGTATGTGGATTATAGCTTGATCCTGTGGGAATATCTCCATAGTTTAAATCTAGCGTCAATGTGCTTTGACACCAAAGAAGCCACTTCTCTCATCTGAGTCCCAGAGGACTGAAAGATAGGGGAAAAAGAAGACGTGGGTCTAACTCTTTGCAGGGCAGCAAGTGCTACGGTTTTAAGTTGGATTTTGATGGTTGTACAGCCAAAACTTAGGAGCACGGTTTTCCGTTAGAGGTAAATCAGTCTATGGGTTAGCTGCTGCTGCTGCTGCTGAAGAGAGCATTCCTCTTCTTGAACTGGCGCTAGCGGTTGTCTGACCACTTCTGCTGAACTGCCGTATTTAATTTTTTGCCAGTCTAGCTCCTCTGACTGTCCTGCTGTGGTGTCTGATGAGTAACAGTGCTGGTGGGAAAAAAGGTTAAGGATGGAGGGACAGGAGGAAAGCGAGAGGTGAGAAACAAGGGTGGCCCTTTCAGCAGCCGCTCTTTATTAGATCAGCTTAGCAGTAATGCGAAACCGTACTCTTAAATTGCAGTAGCCCTTAACATCATGGCCCACAAAGGGGACACCACCAGTGTTAGTTCTTACTTTACTCCTGCCCTAAGTCTAGAAATGGGCTAAGTAGGAGACCTAGTGTATCCAGAAGGCGTGAGACATGATTTTAAAACCGTCCAAGAAGTAAATGTTTTCTCTCCCAAGTTTTCAAATCATCAACATATTCTTTGCTCAACTTTAATCACTCAGTTTTTCTGATGACTCAGTGTAACAGTTCCATAGGAAGTCTTGAGAAGAAGAAATGGGAATTTCTTCCCCCCAAAATTCTTCTCAGGCATATTGTTAATAATACAATGACCATGATTCTGGAATACTCCCAAGAGTTCATCAGCTTCTCTGTATTTACATTCACACTTCCAATTACCTATGTAATCACAGATCATATTATGCAGACCATGGGGACAGCCTCAGTAAGCAATAAACTAGACAAAAAGGGCCAGTTTTATTTGATTGAATTTACCACTCCTCAGCCATTCAAATTCATTAAATGGGTGGTAAAACTGTTGCTGACATCATTATGGATACATATTGGCTCATGGCATTTGTACTGGAGAGTGAAATGCGCGTTTTAACATCTGGGACACATTCACAACAGACCTCTGACCTTCTTTCTTATTGTTTGGAGGGTAGCGTTATGTTTACTTAAGCAACCTGTTCATTTATTTATTTAATTCCCCCATATTTTTACAGAGGGCACTTTTATCAATATGTACATACCAACAGAAAGTGTTAAATCCTGGAGATGCAGAATTCAGAGGACCATACTTGACATACTTAGAATCATAGAATAGTTTGGGTTGGAAGGGACCTTTAAAGGTCATTTAGTCCACCCCCTCCCTGTAATGAGTCGGGACATCTTCAACTGGACCAGGTTGCTCAGAGCCCTGTCCAGCCTGGCCTTGAACATTTCTGGGGATGGGGCTGTTCCTAGAAGCTTACAGTGTAGGGTATTTCACAGCATAAATAGCTTAATCTATTAACCTCTTAGGTATGTAGGTGTTGGGTTTTTTTCTAATATCTAAGGTAAATCTCCTTCATTGCTACTTAAGATAATTTCTTAGGGCCCTACAGTAGTCGATACAGAAGGCAAGAATTGATCATCATTTTAATAACAAATCTTTAAATACTGGAAGACATATATGCCCACATTCTTCCCTTTTTGAAGCTAATTAAAGAAAGATATTTCATCCTTTCTGTATAGGTTACTTTTTGGAGAGCTGTTCTATGTTTTATTGCTCTTCTTCAGACTCAGATTTCTCTCTATGTTTTTAAGAAACAATAAGCACAGCCATTTAGTCCTTACCAGTATTTAGCTAGGAAGAAATACCTCAACCATCCTGCAACAGATCATTGCCTCCTAAGATCTTCTGGTAAGGTTGCTTAAACTCAACTCTGATTTGTTTGGTCAAAATTAGTTTGGTTAGCTGATTAAAAAATTGGTCCAGTTTTTAATGAAGCAAATCAGGCAGCTTTGCTGTCAGGCCAGAAGAGGCAGCTACCACTGGTATGGAGAGCAAGGGCAAGGTGGTCACTGAGAGCAATATCCGTTTTGAGAGCTGTTTGCAGAGGACATGTATGACCACATTTGGGTTTGATCATGAGAAAGTAGTGTGGAAACATCAGAAATGCTAGTAAAATTGAGATTTATCATGTCTAATCTTTCTTCATTCTCCATTAAGTCAGTTACTTTGTTGAAAAATGAGGAAATTAGACTTTCTAACATTTTTTTATATTGGCACCTTCTTATCTTCTACATGTCTATGAAATAAGTTGCCAAATCATTTATTTTCTTGTCTTCATAGTACGAACAGTCTCATGGCATCTGTTGTGTTCCTGATTTTCATCTCTCTCTGCCTGAAGTCCCCTAGTAATTTGTAGAGAAGCAAGTAGCACTAAAAATGGACGTTCACGTATGCCAGGAACGTTACATTCAGAAAGTGTGGTTCTTCTATTAGCTGTACCTGTGTACAACTTTCAGGATGAACTGTGTTGGGATGCCTCCCAACAAGCCCTGAGCAAGGTATGCTGACTCCCAAGGCTAAGACTCGCTGACAGTAAGGGCAACGCAGTGGGGCTGTGCGGAGGGGCAATGGCTCAGGCTCAGCAGTTCCCATCGCTGGGACTGGGCACTCCAGGCTGGTCCTTAAAGTCATTCTGTAACCATCTAGAGGTTATGTAAAGAGAGCAGGCTGTTGAAATGCGTGTTTATTTTGTCAAATTCAGTAAATGGTATGTTCCATTTTTTTGGTCATTGAAAGGATATCAAACGAGGACTTTAACTAGCCACTAGATGTCAATGTTGTTGTGCTAAAAGGCAAGTGCAGTTTTATTTGTCTGGCTGATAATTTATTAAATAAAAGCATTTCTGGATTTAAATTTTTTTCCAGTATGGAGTCAGTTACAAAAAAATACCATGGACAAGCCCGTGCTATGTCCATTATTTTGAGAGCAGCTGTGCTGTTTTATGCTTTTTTGGAGTTGCAATTACCATTTCAGTGTGTAATCATTGTCAGAAAAGTGCCTTTGAAAAAATAGCATCTGATTGTTCATCAGTTTCCTCCCTTGTTCCAAAATCCCAGATCTTTGTCTAAGTAACTGCAATCATTTTATTGCATTGTATTGTTAATAAGATAAAATAGAGATAATAATATGATATCTAATCCTATTATAAGAGTATAGAATTTCCTAAATTCCAATTATTGGTGGAAATTTTCCTCTTAATTATTGCTGTTTAACATCACTGGAGATCAATGTCAAATGCACTGTGTAGGGATGGAATTTCTAGAACACTAAGGCTTCCAATATGATACACAGTTTGGAAAACTTGGTTCTTTTAAAAATATGGCCCTGATTCTGTATAACTAAAGGCAGAGCTGACAGATGATGGAATTTTAGAAGGCTGCATGAAGTAGAATTTGCCCCATGGACCTTTCTTATTCCAGTCTCCCGTACTTCTAGTGTGAACATGTCACTCCAAACTTTCACAGCTACTTATTGCCTAATGCAGTGGCAGATTTTTATCTGAAGGTAGTGGTTCTGTTGGACGTCTACAGAGCACTTTGAGACCAAAGTTTGGGAGTTAGTTTTATAAGCACTAATCCAAAGCTCAAGAAGAGGACAGTACCCATCTCAAATTCCAGGTTAAGCTTGTTCTGCTGATCAGAGAAAAACAATATCAAAGGTGTTTATTAAAAATGGAGTTGAAACTTTCAGTTGATGTGAAGATCTTCAAGAAGAAAAAAATATGAGAAAATTGCTTCATTGTTACAGACTGAGCTAGTTTAAGTCATGCTGACCACTTTATTTGATGGTAACATCACTTACAGTCTTAACATGCTAATGAATTGCAGATAAATGAAGACATAACTGTTTTAATTTCTAGCACCTATTTTAGTTTTCTTGACTATGAATACAGAGTTACACAAGAATCTTATAGTATCTTGAAAGCCAGATTGTTTCATTCATTCATTCATCCTAAAATTTCTGTGAACTTCAAAAAATATCATTAAAATAAACTAAGCTGCAAGCCCTTGTTAATATGTGTATTGTAAATAAAGCCAGTATGACCCTATAAAGACTAAATGATTCAGTTATGGAAATAATAAAGCAGACTTGCATCAAAAAATAATTCATGGAAGCAACCTCCCAAATTATTTCTACAGTTGTTGGTTGCTTGGGTTTTTTTGACAAAAAGTAAAGAATTTTAGTTAATAAATCGCCTAGAGATATATTATGTAGACTTCTGTCTATTGTCTTTTAATCGTCACTGCTACTGCCACAGTTGTTGCGTGGCAGGTAATTTTGGTCTCCAGAGCTTACAGTCTGGCAGCTCTACTGAGAACAAAGCTCACTAAAAGATTACACACACATGTAGGCATGCATGCATAAACAAGTATATTGACTTCAGTCTATGAAGAATTTAATTAAAAAGTAATTATCAATATGCATAAAATACTACTTATTAGTTTTATCAACCTGCATTGAAATAAATGAAACTAACTCCTCCAGTGTGTTCCAGTTTTCATTTGAGGAGATTTTAGAAGTGCATTATGCTTAAATTCCCCAAAGTATGAACATTTTCCTAAGAGAGCAAAGAATGCTTAATCCTACTTTTATGTCTAGATCTGTTATGGTGAAAAGCGACTGATGGCATTCAAATACATAAATCCAAGAAAAAGGCAAATCTGTTTTTTCCAGTTTGATATCAGAGTTATGAGGGAAAAATGAAATAAAATAATAAGCAAGAGACAAGGGAAATAAAGTAAAGTGGAAATAAAAAAAACAACCAACCAGCAAACAAGCAATGTACTTGTTTTCTTTAAATTATATTGTTTCCCACCGGATTTGTTTTGTGAAAATAAAAGGAATATGCGAGCAAAATTACAGTCCATTGCACTTTTTAATCATAGTGGGAAAGATATGCATCCCCTTGTTTCCTGAAACGCATTTTTGTGCATGATCTCTACCATGTGTATATATATTCATAATAATTCACTTATGATGAAAATTGGGGCAAGGTACAAATCATTTACAGTTGAATGTATGGAATCTAAAGTCTTCTATACGGAAAGGTGAGTGACGAGTCACTACCTTGAGTCTTAGAAGCAGCTAAGCACTGCTCATGTACCTGGCATAAAAAACCTGGAAAAGAAAGGTGCCTAGTCTGAGTCTAAGATATAATGTAATAGAAAAAATAAGGTCTTATTCCTGCATGCACATTCCAGAAAAACACCTGTGCTTTTAGAGATGTGATGCTTAACCAAAAGTTGAGATCTTAACCCAGGAATCAAGAAGGTCAGTCCTGCAAACTGTACGATGCAGCTGGTGAGGCGTGTTCATCACTGTTTTCTACTGGTTGTCCTAAAGCGAAGAAAATACTTCATAGCACAGATTATTTGCAATATACAGTGGTATAGCCAAGTGTTTGGAATCTCACAGATAGATTTAAAGAACAAGGTATAATACCATAACGGAGCATAATGATGATAGAATCAACCCTCATTCTACCTTATGATTTCAGTGAGATTACTTACCCAGTAAAGTAGTACAATAACTGCATGTAGAGGCTGATAGTATCTGGGTTGAGGTGATCAATAGCTGATCATTCAGTGGAAACTGAAGGATACAGGGATATAAAGAGGCTGCTCTGATCAGTGAAGTAGCATGAATCAGTAAAAATTCCTATTTCGCCTTTTTATGAACATGCTTATACAGTACTACTGTGACACCTCATTTAATTAATAATACCATTAGCCATTCTGCTAGAACTGACCTTTCATTAGTAAAAGTATACTACTGATTGCCAGATTTTGGAAATAATCGGGGTTATATTTCAAATTAAATACAATTTTGTGTTATTTAATCACCAGTATCATTCAGACATAAAGTGCTGAAATACTATCTACCTTTCTATTGAAACTATTGCCAGGATACTATTCATTCCATGGCACCTAAATGGAACGGGAAGGATAACTATCCTAAATTGGAACGATTAGTCTAACTTAGTTTCAAATATGGAGTTATATTACTTACAGCCAGCAACACTGAACCGTGCAATATCTACAACTCTAGAAATAAATTGGCAGACTCAAAAAACCGCTGAGGAAAGTATTTACAGCAAATAAAAAGAAATATTCCAGCTTGTACCTTGGGGGAGATCCTGCTACTTGCTGAAACCACATTCAATTTGCAAGCGGTACGTTAAAATGTTAACAATTATGTATCTAGATGACTGCCTTTCTTGAATGGAAATAAAACATAACCACATGAGAGAGAAGGGTCAGGATGTGAAGTGAGATTTGAGTGGAAAAACATTTCCTTTAGGGTATCATGGAATTTTCTCTCAAGTTTGCATTACGCTGTCCTCAAGTATATAGTTCTTAAAAGATGGATTGTGTTATTTAAAATTATATTAGGATGTTTTAATAGATTCTAATAATCTTGTTTTAATTGATCTGTGCCACTCTTTCCCTGTACAACCAACTTTTATTTGAACCTCAGCCTTAACAGAGTCAGTATTTGGCAGGTTTCTATAATCTGAGTCTGCTAACAAAAGGAAAATATTTTTCTCTCATTTGTCTTAGATATGGTCATAATCCACCCAAAAGTTTTAAGAGCTAGGAAAATCAGTATTTGGAGATGAAACGCTAAATTCAGTTCCTAATTTGGGACTCCTGTAGCATAATCTTTCTCATACAATTTTATGTCCAGCTTCAACTTTTCATTGTAAACTTTCTAAAATCACCTTAATTTTTGGAAAGTTAATGTAGCTGGGTAAGTTTAAGGTATTCTGTATACAGAAATTAACCTGTTTTATCACATGTTTGGGCGCTAGTGTATACTGTGGAATAAAACTCCTGTGTTTCTAGGCAGGAGATACTTTAAGGACAAATATTTTGGGTCTAGAGAACCAGTCTTATGAGGAGTGGCTGAGGGAACTGGAGTTGTTTAGTGTGGAGAAAAGGAGGCTGAGGGGAGACCTTATCGCTCTCTACAGCTACCTGAAAGGAGGTGGTAGAGAGGTGGGAGTTGGTCTCTTCTCGCAAGTAACAAATGATAGGACAAGAGGATATGGCCTCAAGTTATGCCAGGGGAGGTTTAGATTGGATATTAGGAAAGATTTCTTCTCTGAAAGGGTTGTCAGGCATTGGAACAGGTTGCCCAGGGAAGTGGTGGAGTCGCCATCCCTGGAGGTATTTAAAAGACGTGTAGATGTGGTGCTTAGGGACATGGTTTAGTGGTGGTTTTGGCAGTGTTAGGTTGATGGTTGGACTCGATGATCTTATAAGTCCCTTCCAACCTAGACAACTCTATGATTCTATGCTTTTAATTGCAGAGTCTAGCGATAACTATGTTCTAGAGACAGTCCTCAAAACTTCCACATGTTCAAGCTTGACCACATAAAATCTTTCCCGTGATTCAAAAATTTTTGTCAGACAAATTGTGAAAACATAGGTTTCATAACCTTAACAATCAAATGACACTTATCTATAGCATACTTAACTGTTTTATGCAGTATATGAGTTGGAAAGTTATGTATAAGCAGTTTTCCACTTGCACAATCCATTAAAGTGTAGACAGGGAGGTAACTTCCAAAATTAACATTAGCTTTGTCAGCATTGTCAGAGGACACACTGCCAGAAGTTCAAAACAACGGTATGTAGTACAATTTTTTATGTGGTTTCATTGCTGTCTTGAAAGTAATCAAATAGATGATGAATTGTCATCCTTTCAACTCTGTAGTAAGAACAACTAGCGAAGCATTTTGATATTTTCTTGGAGACATCAATGCGTGCAGAAAAATATGCCCATACAACAGAATATTAAATTGTTTTCCCAGTTAAAAAGAAGCTAATGTGCTATTAAGATATGAAGGTACTGTTGTACTGTGATCTAACACTACAGTAGGAAAACCAAAGCCTTAAACTTATGGTGACATCTGTGATTTGCATTGATTTCCAGTTCAGTGCAGTGTTAAAACAACACAAATGCCCTGACCTTGAAGCCTGAGAGTCTTTATGAAAGCACAGCCCAGGTCACAGATAATAATACAGCTGCCCCTCAGCCACATCCATGCGGATCCTCCATGTCCTCGGCAAAGCGGGATTTAGCTGTCTTCCTAACATCACCCATTCTGAATCTATAGCAACCCTCCTCTAATACGCGAAGCTATTTTTAGCATCAGGGCAGCCTTGAAAACAGCAGGTAAAGCATGAAAAGAATGAATAAGTGGTTCTGGTGCTTGCCTGTGAATAGAAGCTATATATAGCTCTTGAGAGAGAGATCTTAATGTATATAGTGTGTATATGAAGGGAGATCTGCCTCCCTGAGGGGAGGCAGAAGTGTCAGAAACATAGAGTAGAGCATTATTACTACTTCTGACCTGAGCAGTTATCTAAAAAGTCATTATTTCAGATTGTTCTGTTTAGAAAAATAAATTGTTATTGGAATCAGGTATCTGTAATTCAGTCTTTATTTGCAAAGAATGTACAGCATTCATTTCCCTGGGTGAAAAGCAAATTGAACAGCAGGAGACTATTTGCAGCAGCTCCAAGCTCCTTTCAGCCAATACTTGCTACAAGAAGTTCTCTAGGGATGTTTCTCCGGACCCCCTTTCCTGTGCCTGGGGTCCAAGATCTCGGTTTCTGTGATGCCTCTGCTGCCCTCTGAGTTCCCACTCCTGGTTTCTTGTCCTTCTCTTTTTCTTTTATATATTCATCCGTTTTTGCTTCAAAAAATGCTTCGGAAAAAAAAGCCAAATGTGCCTTTGTTTAATCAGTAGCGTGTGTCATTTATTTAGCTGGGGAGCTATATTGCTTCATGAAGGAGCTTATTACTTCTTACTGATGTACTATATTGAGGCTGGGAATTAGGCCCTCCAGTTTTAATGACTGTTTGCCTAAATCACAAGGGCAGCAACAGTGGAAACTTGCAGATGCCTAAAAGTGACTGGTGTCTAAAAGAAGTCAGCTGTATGGAATTTGGATTGTTGTCTTAGAAAAGGCAGCATTGGAAGCTCAAAATGTGAATGTTATCATACTCAAGGTAGGGAAAATCCTTCAGCTTCTGAGAAGTCATAACTAAAACATGTATCTCTCTGTTGCTACGAAAATTACATTTAAAACTACAGCCGGTTCTTAGATAACGATGTGTTGGTTTTGCTCTCCCACTGCAGAGGGAGAGAGCCAGCAGCCAAAAGAGCAGATCCTTTCTTAAAGCTGTATGGAGTGAATAGCGTGTTGGCATCAGAGCAAACAGATGCAATGGACTTCTTCAGGCCTCCAAAGCCTCCTCTACAGGGGGATGTGGTTCGGAACGAAAAGGGACCGGGGAGTTCAGCTTGGTGCGGTATCTTACTTGATGGACAATCTGTGCTGGGCTCGTGCAGTGGCAGTGTGCCCACCATGGGGTGGGGTGGGGTGTCAGGCAGATCTCGTATTTGCTTGAGGTAAAAGGAATTAACTCTTACCGAAATAAGGTATTTTTCCAAATTTCTGGAATTGTCGAGAGTAATAAAAACAGCAGTAAAATACACTTGCGGAGCTATCATCAACGACCCCTTAAAATGTTTCAGTGCTGATCCAAATCCCAGCTTTGTGAAGCGTTTTGATTAGCAATAATGAAACAATAATATGTGTTTGATGAGGCACATCCTTCTCGTTGTGCAATTTATTATGTCAGTGGCACTCCAGCGAGGCTTTTACTTGAACTATTTCAGTGACTTCAGTGGCGCTAAGATTTCTTTCATTGTGAATTATTCAGAATGTAGAAACCTTCTGTTTTTAACGAGTAAAGATTCTCTCCTCAAAAGCCTGTTATCTCTGCCATGTAACAAATAAATTTCCTATGTACATTTAAATAAATAACATTTAGTTACTTTTTTCTGTCTGCAAAATGACAGGGAAAATTAAATACAAGTTTATAAAGATTAGAATAAATCTGCAGGGAGCCAATGCCATGAAAAAAGTACAGAAGGGCAATGTAAGATAGCACAGGTCAAGGAAAGGATTTTATAACATGCCGTCTGTTTTTAATTAGCATCTTGGCAAAGTGGAAGAGCTCAAACATTTTTCCATGAAGAAATGTATTATAGACTTTTCTAGCTGCCAATTAAATGGCATTTAGCTACAGTGACAGTGGTATGTTGTTTTGGGTCTGTAGAAAGCACTTGCTCATGCTAGAATATCTGGGACATTTTGTTTCGGTTACAGGGTTCTTACTGGACTGGATTTTTTATCCCTCTATTTTTACTGTGGGCGTGAAGGATACCTCCTATGAACAACTACTAAATTAATAAATAGTGCGAGGGGCTGGCAGGGTGGAGATCATAATTATCAAGTGTCAGCTTGTATACACCTCTTGAGGGTCTGTCCTCCAGTTCGATGGTAACTTTTAAACAATGCTAGCTAAATATTAGGGCATTTCATGAGGTTCATATTTTGTCCTGTTTGGTCCAGACTGAGGTAGTTTGTCACCAATTCTATCCCATAGTTCATTTAAGTGATTGTGAGCATTTGCAGTATGAGACTGCCCCTCAGACGTGTGGCTGGCTATACATTTTCTCTAACAGCAAAACCAATGCTCCCTGCCCACTCATGTCCTCAGCCCCTTGTTCTGGCTCTATCAGTTCTTGTTTTGTTTTGGAAGGATTTGGACTTGTTTAGGGTTTTATTTGGTTTTCATTCTTTTACCAGATCATTTATTTGATCCAGTTTAGGGAATAGCATTGGAGACAGAAACAGCAGTAGCGAGCCGTGGAAGGGGCAGAAGCAAGAGCCTGGGGAAGAGTGGGGAAGAGAGAAACCATCCCATTATGGAAAGCATTGCACAGAACTACAGCCTCAATATCACTGTGTCATTTTCTTCAAAAGTCACAAGACCATTTCCAATTATAAATTGACCATAGATTTTCTCAGTTGAATCGTGCTTTTAATGTCTGATCAGGCCATGGAGGGGGGAGAAAAGGCAAAAAAGGAGCCTGCATATTTGAATACAGCTTTTCCTCCCTGAGAGGCTCATACAGAGGGCACTTTAATGTTATGGTAGGATGCACTCTAGGTGATGAATCTGATGTCAGTTCCAGTGAAGTGGATGGGCATGTTGTCTGGCTGAAAAGTGTCCCCATTGCCCACGTGAGGTGCTGGTCTTCCCAGAGTCTAAATTAACTATTGGCAAATTTTCTTGAAAGATTGAGAAAGTGCAGATTTCTGCAGCAAGTGAAAACTAGGTGTTCTTTATTGTTTCTTCTGTTTATACTTCCCTCTGTATTAGGTGTGGTCTCAGTTCCTGCTGTGAACCATGAAGTAGCACAGCTCCACACATCTTTGAATGGGGCTCTCTTTTGCTCTCGAGCTTGTATGTTTGCTGTTTTCACCCCAACCCCATCTCTAAATATCCATTGTCAGCACTTTCAAGGCAAAGCACAGACAATAGCAATGAAGCAGGAATTACTTCTTTAGAGCTGGAGAAAAGTGTCTAGTATTCAGGAGAGCAGTTAACTTTGTGCTACTGGATTGTGTGCTGCAAATCATACTGCTTATGAGTTTGGAAAGCTTATGAGCTTTCTAAAAACCTGAGAAAGCAAGTAGTCCCACTCTGCTGGAAAACAGAAGGCAGGAGCTAGGGAAGAGCTGAAGAATCCCAGCTCTGGGATTTATACAAGCATCCAGTCCCATTCGGAGGAGCAGGAATAGACAGCCCCACAGGAAATTGGGGATCAATACGTAACAGGACAGTAGGATTCGTGAGGGCTTTCTCACAGTGAAGGGCCAATCCTACAGTTGAGGTTATGTCCATGTCTAACTTGAAGAACGGTTAATGGACTTTTCTGTTTGATAGTTTGTTCCATTCTTTTTCTTTACTTACATAAGGTAAAGCTGTCAAGCTGTGGCACTTATCTGCCTGCTTTGGAAGATAGTCAGACCGGTATGAATGGGCATCCTACACTTAACATTAGTGCTACTGTCAATATCAGCTGTTCAGAGATGATGGATTAGGTCCTTAAAATTTTGTGATACTGTTCTAAAAGTCATGTGATATCAAAACATAGTACATTTTGGATATTCCATATCTCACTTCTGAGCCTTTATCCCTTTTGGTCACCCAGGAGGTTGGATTCGGTGACCTTCTTAGGTCCCTCCCAGCCTGAGAGTGCCTTTAAAAAAGCACAAGGGGTAGAAATCCGATAGCTTGAAAGTGCTTTCTGAGGTAATTTCTAATATTCTCTACTATTTTAAAATGTGCAGCTGAAAATAAAGCATCAAGGATCATAAAGATGTCGGAAGTCCTCAGTTGTAACAAAATAAAACCTAAACATAGATGAATTTTGTCTGCTTCTCTTTGGATGTTTTTCTCAAAGAATAGCAGTTCAGATAACAGTACATCTCTCCTGACATACTTTTTGTCATTGGTCAAATTCTGGTGTAGCTAAGCCAGCGAGCAGTCCTAGACCCACCTGCATAGTCACCAGGATGTGCTCAGTGGAGTAGGTGTTCTGCGTCACCATGCAATTTTGGCCATGAGAGCTAAGACCAGACTCTCCTCAGAGGCAATGCCTTCTAACTCTACCATGAACTGTGAACTGGCTACTTTATGCAAGGGAAAGGAGACCACCCTCTGAGTTTTTCTTTCCTCTAAAGTTGGCAGCAATTAAGTAGCCATTTCCTCAGCTTTTTGACACAGGGACTGGCCTGGTTGTTCCACTTTTAATGAAACTCTTGTGGTGTAATAAAGAAGGATATCCATAATAGGGACCCATATAGACAGGGCAGGGCAAAGTCAGAAAACCTTTCCAAATAAAAAGTTCTGGGCAGCCCTGTGATCATTCCCAAGCTAGTCTGTGCTATGAGCTGTTGTAAAGGCATCTTGAATTTTATTATGCCTAACCTGCAAAAGGCCTCTTCCTCGCAATGGCTCTCGATGCCAGATCCACCAGGAAGCACAGTCTTTTCAGAACTGTTTAGAATTCGCAAGACTTAGTTTTGTTTATTGAAAGTACAGCCCTGGTCTCAGCTGCTTTAAATTTGCCATTTGCTGCAGGATTTGTTAAAAGGGTGGCACCGGGGGAGCAAAAACTCAGACTCATGAGGTGTTTGTAGGAGTCTTTGATCTCAAAATCCTTCTGCTCCAAGCACAGCGGTAACACAGTGATGACAATGTTTTGTTCTTAAGGGGACTCATGAATATTGGGGTGTGATTTGGACTATTGCGCATCTGTGTGGTGAAATATTAGGGGCCCGACACTGAGCACTGGGAAGTTCACTGAAGTCCCGCCATCACCGTCGGTGGATTTTTGGCTCTGGCCGCACATGTGCAGGCAGTTTGTCCCGAGCATAGGAAAGGCAACACAATTTTCTAAAAACAGGGTGAAATAAAGGATAACTGTAACGGTATATGTATCTGCAGAGGGAAATGTAGTCAGCAGGAAACCACAGGAAGCTTATTAAAATTTTGTCACATGTTGGTAATGAAAACATATTGGGCTAATGCAAATAGGCAAATACAGTCAGTGGAGCAGAGTTAATCCCTCAAAAAAGTATTAAATATATTTAAAAATAAGTTTTGGCTCTGTGTTCTGCCCGTTTGTGTTTGCTTTCCTCAGCTATTTTAGCAAACAGGTTTACTGGTAGCGTTTTAAGCAGATGCTCGAGAGTACTTGCTAAAAACGTATTTTCAGAAAATAACAGTAACAAACGCATGCGTTTGCTCAAGAAACCAAGCCACGGAAGTTGTGCCGAGGGTGACCGAAGGATCCGAGCAATGCCGGGTGGTGAATGCCGCCGGGGCCGCCGAGGGGAAGTGGCGGGGCGCGGGAGCGGGCCCGGGCGCGGGAGCGGGAGCGGGCCCGGGCCGGTCAGCGGCCGGGGCGGGGCGGAGCGGTGCGGGCGGGCGCGGAGCGGCGCGGGCGGGCGGGTTGCTGGGATACCGGCCCGCTCGCCGCCGTGAGGGCAGCCCCGGGCCCCCGCGGCGGGGCAGCTGTACCGGTGGCCTCGCTTAGGTCCCTGTGGGGACCCGGTGGCCTGCTCGGTACCGAAACCCAGCCAACAGCGGCAGCCCGAGGCATGGCACGTCCCTGCCCGTACCGGAACATGTCTGCCAGCGTTGCGCGGCAAGGTGAAGGCTTTTCAGCTCAACCGTTGTCAAATGATGGCAAGCAGACCGAGTAACGCCAGCCACAACTCCCTCGTCCCTCCCGCTGAAACCTTGCTGGAAGAAAAATAAATACATTTTGAACCACGTTGTGCCGAATCAGTACCTGAAAGCCCGGGGAAAACAAGCGAGCAAAGACCCCGGGGCAGGCGCCGGGACGTGGGCACAGCCAGCGGTGGCCTGCTCGGTTAGCCCGAAAACAACCGGCGGTGGCACACCGGTAGAGGGTGAGCCAAATGTTGCAATGGCCGGAGAGTGGCTATGCCACGGAAAATCCACAAACCAATTTGTTTTTAAACCACTGCATGGCAAGAAATGAGACACCGAGCTTGGCACAAAAGGACCCTGGAAAATGCGATTTATGCCTCTCTTTTGACAGGGCTGCTATAAATATTCATCATATTTGCAGTTTGGGGAAAAAGCGGTTGTTTTGGCATGTAGTTTGGAATAGAAAACGAACTTCCAGGCAGTTCTCTGCACGGACGAAACTGGAGTGAGGTTACTGCCCTGCTGCAGAATGTGCTTTTGTTACTGAAAAACTGCTACACTGCAAAGTTTTCAGGAGGTTCACAATGTGGCTGGAGTATTAACTAAAAAGAAGTGCCTAAGTAATTGATGGTGGGTTTCAGTGAATAAGCCGAAGGAAAGGAAACACAGGGTTACACCATCAATGGCAAAATATCGCCATGGCAATGGGTAGCTTTGCCAGGAATAAACAAACAAACAACAACGGGCCTCTTCTCTTTCAGCAAAAAGTTAGAGAATTTTCTGTTCTCACCTCACCAAAGTCTGTGCTTTTGGACATCTCGGAGGGGAGAAGATAGTGTACCCTACTTACGCAAGTCCCACAAATCCAGCTCCCTTCTCAGTCATACAATTAGATCATTTCCAGAGCAATAAGTAAGCTTTATACCCAGGGGAAGGCATCGACATTTGTTTTATAATGATTTCAGTGCCTTGGTTACTGTAATTCTGTACCATTTTCTTACAGAAGGTGGACAGGCTCAGAAATAACGCAGCTCTGTGTCACTCCTAGTTGAAGTCAATCCTGCTTCAGGAGAGACTGCTGACAGGGAAGATTTCCTTATGAGCAAAAACATGGGCCCGCACTTAAATTAATAAAGAGCTTTAAAAAAAAACACACTGCAGAGAGGAAGGGAGCTGAGAAAGCGGGAGCTGCCCTTTCCGCAGGCACGGGTGCCAGGCGGGGAGCGTGCCGATGCACAGGCGCCGGTGTCCTCTCCCAGCGGGGCCTTCGGCGGCATCCCTCTGCCTCTGAAAGCTTTCTGGATGTTTCTGGCCATGCCCCATCCCTCAGAGGATGCAGTCCCACCATCGGGTGTGAGCTCTGTGGGTCTCCTCTCAGCCCAGGGTAACAGACCTCAGCCACCGCCCCAGGCAAGGACTCAGTGACGTTGGGGTCCTGCGTAGTGCCCGTACACAGCATTCCTTGCAGTTTTGCAGGCTGTTGTCCCCCTTCGCCATCTTCCACACATAGCATCTGAAACTCCCACTGGGCATCCGCATCTGGGTACGCACTGGGCCTTGCTGGCGTTGTTCCAGACGAAGACAGACATGGGTGGTGTTGGTCTTGAGATTTCACGGCCTGTAGAGCAGAAGCAATGTGGCCAGGTGGCCATGTGGAACCAAAGGAGGAGTAACCAGTGGTGAAGAGAGGTCTTCTGGCGTACAGGCATTTCCTGGTGAGAAGATGACACCTACGTGAAGGAGACAATAACGAGCATGACTGTTTTAAACTTCTGTACCGTCAGGTGGACCCTAGTAGACTTTGTGATCTGTGTAACGCTAACAGTGCTGTCAGTCTGATGGGGAAATGTCAAGACCTATTAAAGTTTGCAAAACTCTTCTAATAGCAGTACTATATTGGAAAAAATAAAATCATCCCATATGGCTTTCCAGCTATTTGGCATTCATTGGTTTTGTCTTACCATTCTTTATATAATAACACTTAGGTGCTGCTTAAGTTTCCTATAAAATATTTAACATAGTTTACTGTAAAGTCTTTAGGCTGAGGACTGTTTCTTACAGAGTATTCATACTGCACCTAGCACTAATTTCAATTGCAGCCTCCAGGCAGTATTGTAAAGATTCGTTGTTACCATCCAGATCTGTCCCTACCCTGCCACTTTTCAAAGAAGGTCCATTCTTAACTACAGGTTTAACATAGCTGGTGTTTAAATAACAATTTTCTTTTTTCCATTTAAAATGATCAAACCAGTCTCAAAGCAAATAGATTTTTCAACTTGAACTTTTAATTAATGTCCATTTTGAACAGTACTAGATCCACTTATTTAACCAGCTCAGAAAACATGTAACAAATAAGAATGTTTAAAAAAAGAAAAAAAAAAGGGCAGTTGGGGTCTATTTTGCATGAGAAAATATTTTGGTTAGGAATGACAGTTGTAGGCATTCTCTCATACATTGTAATAATTTCCATGTGTGGCAGCTTGTTTTTCAGTGGTACAAATATGTGCAATAAGGGCTAAGGATAAAAATTAATCTAACAGCTTTTGCAGCAATGCTTTTGATGGTTTCACTCGATTTCATTTTCCTGTGGATGCTGCCGTTAGTTCTGCTGCTTGCAATATGTGAAGCATAATTCTCAAAGGTTCACGAGGTTGTAGGGATCCAGTAAGAGATGACTGATTTCTCCCCCCACACACATACACTCCACCCCACACCCACTCACCCACCCACCGGCAAACATAATGCTGTACTATTTTTGGTAACAGGGAAAGGGCCTCCCTGTGAAAACAGAAAGCGGTGTATTTCTCAGTTACATCACTTTGCAATCTAATGCTGTGTTGTGCTCAGTGTTTTTGTGGTGATGCAAGTCTTTTTTTTTTTTTTCCTTTCTTTTTTTTTTTTTTTTTTTTTCCTTCAGCCGGTTGGATTTTCCCCATCTTACAGCACCTCGCAGGTCTCTTCTCTGAGCAGTACGTTGCCTGAGTGAGTGGAAACATACAGATCAGCTGCAGGTTTCTGTCTACAAAAACAGAGTGAAAGAGAAAGAAAAGGGTTGGGAAAGCAGAGACAAATATTGACCTGGACTTATAGAAAGACATCCAATGGCTGAATAAAGAACCCCTGTTCATGTTTTGGGATATTCTTTCAACTGGCTGGAACGAGAGCGGATCAAAAGAATGGGAAATGCCAGCAGACCCTTTAGAAGAATTGCTTATTTCTTATGCCTTTTATCTGTGCTTTTGCTGACTGAAGGGAAGAAACCAGTGAAGCCAAAATGTCCTGCCTGGTGTACTTGTACCAAAGATAATGCTTTATGTGAAAATGCCAGATCTATTCCTCGCAGCGTTCCGCCTGATGTTATCTCACTGTAAGGGCTGTAAGCATTTGGTTATTTAATTTATGATTTAAAATGAACTAGGATGTGTGGTGTTTTCAGTGCATACAGAAGGATGCTTGCTGCAGGGAGTACCTCCAGCATTCAGAATCATCAGCTAATGTGTTAAAATTGTGCTGCATCCTTGAATCCTGATTTTTACATCTCTTTCATCTGTCTGTCTGTCTATGTGCACACATACCATTTTATACCTTCTTCTATACTACATGAAACCTGTAACATTCTTTTTTTGTTTGTTTGTTTGTTTTTTACTTATATAAATAAATTTCTCTGTGATGACCAGATCAGTATTATAACCGTGGATATATGAGACTACATTAATATAAGGTTGTTTTTTTCTTCTTTCCAGATCCTTTGTGAGATCTGCTTTTACTAAAATCCCAGAAGGGAGTTTTTTGCTCACACCATCTCTGCAGCTTCTGTGAGAAATATTTATATGATACAATTTTTGTTATGAAATGTATATGTATCCGTAAATATTTTAGAAAGGGTCTCAGTATGAATTTTATAAGCAACAGCAAGAGAAGGTTCATTAGATGACAAAATACAAGACTTTTTAGCAATCTGAAAGACAGTGCATGTTTAATTTTTTCAAAGTGTTTGTACTTAGAATTTTGCAAGGCTATGTGTTGTCAGTGCTACTTTGAATGATTACATGCTGAAGCTTTCAGTGAGAGAACGTATGCTGTCTTCATTATACTTTAATTAACATTACAGCAGGGATTTCAGCATTGCAACAACTGTTCATGTTTCTTTTCTGCAGTCCCGGGGCCTGATCCCAATAGAAAGCTGCCCATTTGCAACTCTGCGAGCTCAGAACCCCTCAGATCAGGCCCTTCATTGCAGTGGGACAGGTCCTGAAGTCCTTTTCCATGTAAAATTGCCATTGACTTCTGTGGAAGTTTAGTCACTTCAGTGGGAGTTTTGCCTTCATAGCGCCTGGATTTGACCCTATTTGTTATTTCACATTCTTTGAAAAAAAAACCACAGAAGTAACGAAGATTTTCTTTCAATTGATAAATTTAAGGAGTTATTTCACAATGAAATACTGCGATGAGGTATCGGCAGGGAGAGAATATTTGCGGGATGTTTATAGATTAGATGCATTTCTATATAGGGTTTTTACAGGCTTTCCTAGAAATGTGGGCACAGGATTATGTAATTGTGAGCTATACCGAGGCAGAGGGGGTGTAACCTGAACTCTTCATCGCGGATGTGCTGCCAGCCTGACACACACCCAGGTTTGTCTCGGGATCCGGCAAAACAGGCTCCCCGATGGCATCAAAATCAAAATGGGATGTCTGTCCCCAGGCTGACTTCCCGTGTGCTCCAGATGTGGCCAGAAGTGTAATGTTGATGTATCGGAGCCCTACGGCTGTCAGATTAAACTGCTGGTGCGCCGATAGCTGAAGCCCTGACCCTAGCTGTACTCTGCTACCTCAAGTGGAGCTGATAAGGAGGTGCAGACATACTGTACAATTTTGGATACAGGGTAAATAGGTAAATGCAGTTACTATGGAAACCTAAATGCTTTTCCATGGTGCTTTATTCCTGAGAAGCTTTTCCCAGGTGGTCACAGATCACAAAAGGGACACATTTCACATAATTCCCACAATGGGCCTTTCAAAGGACAGAAAAAAAAGAAATAGCAGCATTGGCGGAGCTTGTATCTGAAAAGAGTGAGTAGGACATCATCTCTCTTGGCTACGATACGCCACCTACACTTAGCGATCCCGCTGCCAGGGGAAGCAGAATTGGGCAGGGTGGAGTAGGACAGACACAGTCTTTTTATTTTGAGTTATTACAGTGGGGTCTGTGCCTCTGGCAATGGCCTTTGGTGTTTTAGTAATGGTAATAATTTGCATGCTCTGCTGCATACTTCACTGAAACGCACGTTCTAAGCTGCTGCTAATCAATGCTGCAACAAAAGCTCCGACCCCAGAAAAGCAGGTTTTGTTCCATTATAGGCTTCTATGAGAGATCTGTTAAAAGCGTGCAAACAATCCACAGATTACTTACTTCTGCTTCCCAGCATTTCTAAAAATACTGCTGCACACTTTTCCAGATATATTTCTAACATGGTAGCTGAGCTGCTTGCCATCTTTGGAAAGTCAGGCTCCCGATCTAAAGCAAATGACTCCTTAAACACAGACCATAGGAGCAGGATTGTATCTGTGGGGCCAGTACTCTAGTTTGTGGGAAAGAAAAATTCCCACCTTTGGAAGAAGATAGCAAGATAGCAAAGGAAATGAGAATATGGAAAACTCCGGTTAATTAAAAATTAAAGTAAGTTTTAGCTTTGCATGGTTATAGAGCTGTATTGGTAGGTTTAATTTAGTCAATAGCAAGATTTAGCAACCTATACATATTTTTACATAATAGTCTCAAGCATTGCATTTTTAGAATCCAAATGTGATTTGGTATCTCCAGTATGCCAGTCACACATTTCTAAGAATGGAATGTATCTGCCTCTATTATTATTTACTACTGGTTTTCCTGTAGTGGCGGCAATGGTCTCTGGAAAAGTCATGGTCTCATTGTGCTGAACTCTACTCCTAAGTCCCAGGCCAGGAGAGCTTTTCTTCTTGAATAGTATGGATGATACACTCTGTGCTCTTCATGTGACAACAAAAACACAAAGGACCTACACAGCTAGGGTGAAGTGCTACAAAGAGTGTTCCCTAAAGGTTGAGAAAATCTCCTGCTCTCCTCTCCAGCACTCATAACTCTGTGTATCAGCAACATGCTGAGGGTGCCCTTATAAACTGATGACATGAAAGCCCATAGAAAGAAGGGAGGTAATCACGGCACCAGGATCCGTACCTGCTAGCAGCGTACAGTTCCTGCTAAGCAATATATTCCCTGGCCACAGTGCAGTATCTTCAGCCTCTGTCCCCAGAAGCTGGTGGGTCACAGATCAAGCAAATCTGGTGTTTGAGGTCAGAGTGGGAGAAAAGTCACTTTGTGCATCAAATATGTGCATGACACAGCCATTGCAGGGAGGTACGAGATGGGAGGCAAATGAGCTCACCAAGTGCAAGACCTATGCTATAAGCCTGGCAATCTCTAAAATAGCTACACTATTTAAAGAGATATCTCTAAAATAGCTATACTATTTAAAGAGATACCACCCTGTTCTTTAAATTACAAGGAGGGGAGAGTGCAGAAAAGGAAAAATTATCCAGTGTGATCACATCAGAAAAGTAAAATTAGTTGCAAGCAGCAGATTTACTAAATTGGTCTTCTCATTCAGAGCTTTTACGAAAATACTTATTTCCTCTAAGAAAGAGAAGTATTCATTGTTTCTAACAAAAAGGAAGAATTTGCTGCTTATACTTTTTGTGCATATATAGGAACATATTTAAAGTGGAAGAAGCACAGTCTGCAATAGCCAAGTGAGAAAATAAATAAACTGCAATTTATTTTTAATGCAAACTTCAAAACACGAGATTAACTCACTAAATGTATTAATTCATACTTGGAAATCTTGAATTCCTGAATGCTTAAGGATGTCATAGTGTAAATCTATTTATCCATCAGGTCCAACTGAATAAAATATAGATGTGCATCTAGTATTCCACTGGGGTAAAGTAAAGTTCATCATACTTGACAATGCCTCACCATATTAAGGGTGTGGCAGTCCAGAGCTGAATTAAAATGGACAAATGCAAACGTGGCTGATAAGCATAAATAAAGCTGGAAAAATCAATGCTAGTCCACTTTTAATGCTTATAAAATTACATAAAATTAAATGTGTTGCTGATATTTTTACTGCTAGGTGGATGAAAAATACATGCACACATGAAGAGCTATCTCCAGCAGGTATAATGCGGTCTTAAAAATAGTTCTGATTTGAACACTGACTAAATTAAGAGATTTTCCATTTTTTTCTCAGTAACTTCTCAGTACCTTCAGGTCAAATATGCTCACTAAGTTAAGGGATTTTCCTGCCTGTCAGTGGTGCAAATTCAACCTGATGTCTGGCTAACCAGCCGGATACTTTCCCTATGTTGTCATCAAAAGTAAGCATTCTTCAACACAATTTAGATCTCTGTAGTACTTGAACATTTCATTGTCATCCAAGTATGTCTCCAGTGGCGCTTGTACAATCCCATTGTTTTACTGGCATGATAAACCCACGTTTACATCCCACAGAAGTCAATGGAATTTTATCAGATGGCCCCAGTAGGCAAAGCAACAAGTTGTTGGGTCCTTCCCTTTGCATCAGACTATGGTGCAATCTATCAGCCTTACGATCCTGTCGTGCTTGAGCAGACAAAAACCATGAAACCAGGCAGTGGAAATTTGGCCTACCCAAACGGTTTGCTGAACCGTTTTCTAAAGATGCTAATAAACTAATGGTCTTTTGTTTTGCATCTCTTTATGCAGGTTGTTTACATCCAACACTTTTGATGTTATTAGTGACGATGCTTTCATGGGCCTTCCTCATCTAGAATATTTGTGAGTGGACAAAAGTCTATTTCCTGGCATTATTGAATAGAGTGGGTGGGCTTCCAAGTTCCAGGCATTGCTTTGACCAGAATGACTTTACGACCCATTACAGGTTCATAGAGAACAACAGCATTAAGTCAATTTCAAGAAATACTTTCAGAGGACTGAAATCTTTAATTCACCTGTAAGTAAAGTGGTTGAATATATTGCTTGGTATATTTAATATAGTAACTGAACCACTGTGTTGTTTAATTTTGCATTTTGATATATAGCTGTTCACATTTGTTTAGGCGATATTAATAGTAATTTAATTAGAATGTTAATCTTTGTGTTTCCACCAAAGAATTCCAAACTGTGGTATGTGTAGAAGGCCGGGACCCAAACAGCTTCCAGCAGAACATGTTTGGCAGTAGCTCCCTGACTTTCTCTGCTCAGAGCACTGGGGATTTCCAGCTGAGCGTGTAGGAGCAGGGAGCAAGCAGGATGGGTCAGGAAGCTTGGCACTGACAAGATGAGTCCCAGTTTGGGACTTGGAGAGGAGGAAAGTGGGAGCTGTGGTCAGCGCTGAGGTGCCACGGTGGTGAGAGGCTGCGGGGTGGACACATGCCTCTTCCCAGGTACCCTAGCCTGGCATGGATCCAGGAGAATATTACAGCCATTCCTGGGATGGGCCATCACTATCTGTACCCATGTCCAGATCAGCCAGTACCTGTATCCTGCAGAATGTGACAAAATTGAATTTGAAAATTCCTACCTAGAATAACTTTAAATAGAAGAGTTGCAATGAGACACATTTATTATGACTTACTGATCCACTTCTTCCACTTAACTGCAGGGCATATCAGCCTTTAGGCTTCAGCAGGATCCCCTTCGAACCCCCGCACTGCACCCTGTCCTCTCCTCCACGCAAACCAGAGCATCCCACGGTCAGGATCTGCCATGCACTGACACCAGGGTCTGCTTAACATTCCTCGTGTTGCTGCTCAGCCCTTCGGCTATCCTGGAAACACAGCCAGACCCTTGCGCTCTGACATGCTGCAGCCCCCTCGCTGTGTTAGCCGAGGGGGCAATTTAGTCAAAGGCACTCTGGATGCTAATGCGGCTGTTTGGAGCGGCGCTTCCCATGCTGCCACCAGCAGAGGCATTTCTCATGCTGTGCGCAGCAGGTGAAACGCACATGGGCAACAGGTAACCTGTAACATTTCACTGCAAATGCAAGAGTAGCATCCTCATGCTCTGAGCTAGCAAGACAGTTTTTAGACAGGCTTTTGTTTCTTTTCTTACATCAAGTTTATCTTTTAGCAGTATTTTTATTTTAGCAAGCGATAAATTTCTTGAAAAGACAATATGCATGTAAGGAAATGTAAAAAATACAAAAATACTGTAAGAGGAGGCTAAAACATCTGGAATGTGCCTGATGCGGGTTTATACCCAGCTCTGAGCATTTGCGTTCTGAAACGTTTATCTTGAGGTGTGAGTCATAGGCAGGGGAGTGGATTCTGACCTTTTGGCCTTAGAACAATAACCTCCAAGAGGGTTTTGAAACAGGGTCATTTAACTTTTCCTTTCATATATTCTGACACAGGAGAGAAAGCAAAGGTTCCATTTTAAATAGTTAATGCATAAATCTAGTACTTGAATTGCAGTTCACCACTTCCTTCACCACATAGTAAATGTACCATAAAACATGTTACTCTTCCCTTTTTGGTCAGAACAGGCAAGACTCACAGCTGGCTGAAACCGAGCCTACTGTGACTACTCATGTATATAAAGTTATTTAGAGAATGGCTGTAGGTCTGAGGAAGAGGGAAGAGAGGAGAGGGAAAAAGGTATATAAACAGGCTGTGCACATCCCATAAAAATCCCTATTAGAGGTATAGGCATAATTATAGCATTGTTAAAAAGGGCAGATAATTGGATAAGGCTGGTAATTGGGACCCATCTTCAAAATATTTATGCACATGAATAGCTTTATATTCACAAATGGGTCCAGTACATTATTTATCATATTCATTTACTTATTTAGTAGATGTTGCTGCCAATGAGCAAATTGCTTTTGTAACACAGAGGAAGGCACAGTTTCTTCTCCACAGAGCATACAGTCCAAGAGTAACATCTTCTCTTGCCTGTTACATTGGTTTCTGGGGATGCTTCAGCAGTTTCGTAAGAGAAAACATATGCAAAAGATAGAACCACATTTCAGGAGCCACGGCGGTTTGCATGTGGTTGCATGCACATTTTTGGGACATAGATTTGTGCATCATGCTGCTATTGCACATGGAGTGCTATTCATGAAGACAATGAGAAATTTGCAGAAAATAACTGCAAAGGCAGGTCCATTAACCACAGAATGTGACTAGTTTAATCCGCTTGCAGAACTGCTCCCCACCCTTTGGGGAAAGTTGCACATACACGTTAAGAATAATCATTTGGCACCCTAAGGCACTTCTCATTTAAAAAACAAGAGAGTACTTGTGTACATTAAATATATTAAAAAGAATCATAGTAAATAAGCATACAAATAAGTTCCATGAAGTTAGAGGAGATGAGCTTTGTTCTATTTATTCTGTTTGTTTCCTTTTCACAACGTAACTTTTGCAATGCAGTAAGCTATCCAAACATTTGTATTTTTATAATGCAGTTAACTGTGATAATTACAGTGTGTCCTTATTGTAAAATAGAGCCATCTGATATTTTTCGTTCTGCAACACAATTCATGTTGTGCTTGGAGCAGATTTAAGAAAAGGAAAATTAAAGAAAAAGTAGCACTTTTTCCTAATTTACTAATTTAATGTCAAAATCTTACAGTTAGGATTGGAAAATAATTTCTATTCACAGTATATAATTTTGATTGCATTTCTTTCAGAACTGCAACCATAAGTTTAACTGCATGTTTGATTCAACCTTTGCTCTCTTATTATAAACCAAATACCCTGTACAGCACCATCTAGGCAAGCCAGTGTTTTCTACTATATAAGTATGCTTTTAACAGTGGAATGTAAAATGTGTAATTTTCGTCCAAAAATTGGCAAATGCGTAAACCTTGTGTAAATTTTTCTGTCAGTCATATTCCCACGGAAGTGGTGAACCACTGGTACTTCCAAGCACATCATCCCTTTCAGCTTGGATAATCCAGGTCATAAAGAATATGTAGGGCATTGGACCTGCCTCAGCTTGCAAGTCTACTTAGCTCTCTCCATATGAGTTACCTGACTTCTAAAGAATTGCTCTTGAGTGTAAAATTAAGCATAAGTGAAGCACATGATACGTACACCAAAGAGTGTTACAATCAGTTGTATTTTCAAAGCAGTGAAGTCAGAACCGACTAATGGCGTCATCCCATAGTTACTATTCCTGATAAGGCAAACAATTTTAAATGAGGCCGTAGACATAGTAAGCCTGTGCCTGTTCTTGAATTTAAATCTATGCCTAAGTGGCTTTGCTTGGCTAGAGAAATTGTAGTTAATAAATAACTTTCATGTTTACAAGCGAAAACAGAAGAGGTTCTAAGTCTTACTAGCTACAGATTCTAACTGGGATCTTAAACTACAATGATTTCTTTCCATTTTCATTTCTTCTTACAAGTAATAAATAATATTGTTAATCAAAAGAGGCATAAGTTATACCCTACAACATTACTCTTTTCCTGCCATGCCCTCAGTGACATCTTGGAGAACCCAGACCTTTGGTGGACTCACATGGACACGTCTGACTAATATATTGCTTGTTCAAAGCCTGCTTGCATTTCCTCGTCACTTTTACTAGCTAGAATACTCACCGAATTTAAACGAGATTTCCCAACATTAAAAATTGGGAATTAACGGCAGGTTTTTGCTGGTCTCATACACACATACTTACACACATGCACGCACATTCCAGGAAAGAAATTCAAGCTGATCAGCAATTTCTTGTCTATTACTGCATATTTCCAAAAACTATGAGCTAAGCCTAAATCCAAGAGAATAAAACTTAGTATTAGTAAGATTTTGCTTCCAGAAGAGATACAAGTGGGGAAATTGCCGTAATATGAACACCATGTATTGGTATCTCATAAGGAAAACATCAGTAGATCCAATCATGACTAATTGTTTTGAAACAATGGTGTTGGCAAAACACCAGAGGTGATTACACTTTTTACCCTGCTAAGTGAAGTATTGTAAATGCTGCAAGGCTGCTGAGGAGCCAGGGCGTTTTAGAGGGAGAAAGAGTCACAAAGTAAACGAGCTATTCTTAAAAGCAATCTTTTAGAACTAAGTGCTGGAGAATACCAGGATTCTTCACCTTAAGAAAAAAAAAAACCCACAGTATTACACCTTGCAAAAATGTGTAATGTCATGAACTAGCACTGATCCTGATGTGTCTTCTTTTACAGGAGTCTCGCAAATAATAATCTCCAATCGCTTCCAAAAGACATATTCAAAGGCTTGGATTCTTTAACAAATGTGTAAGAAAGCAATTAATTAATCTATTAATTATACTAAAAATAGAAAGAGAGGATTTTAGAGGACATTCTGAGTAACCATTCAAACCAGTAATGGGACCTTATTACTGGGTAGAGACTACCCAATACGGACAGGCTTGGGTCTTGTCTACTGTTGTTGATAATTTGGTTTAGTTTTGAATATTCCACCAGTTATAAAGATAAGTAATGTTGATAGTAGCTATGTAAGAGAGCTGCATGTTCATTAAGATGTAGCAAATAAGAAGGAGTTATCCTTAGGGATGCATGAGAGAGTGTGGCATGAGGGGAGGGTGGAAGATATTTAATGGAGTAACATTTCTGTGTGCAAATAATTTCTGGGAAAGCTACCTTTTAGCACAAAAGCATGTGTCTTAGTAAGTACCATATCCCATACTAAATATAATTGCAATGAAACCAAAACATTAATTTGTTTAAATATATAACTTAAATACCAGTAAAAATAAAAACTACAGATAAACAGATAAATCCTATAGTTGCTTCACTGAAATAGGTCCCATTTTCAACACGCCACATTCTCACTCACCTGATTTGCGATAACGAGTGCAGAACATCCTTTGCCTGCTCCCTGTATTAACAAGGTCAGCTGAATTCATAGTGTAGAGCTGCAGCAGTCAGTTGTGGAGATGGTCAGTGTATCTGGTAGCATTACTTGGCATGACAGATTGTGGCCAGGTGGTTACACAGTCTGGTCCTGGCGCTTGCCCGTTCCTGTACATACGATCTGAAATCCGACTGAAGACAGCTGTAAAGGACTTAAACAGAAGTCTTTTGCTTGTGTCTTCTAAAGCCCTAAATGAGTCTATCTAAAGGAGATAGCACATACTGACTGGCTGACCATCAGGTTACATTAATTGCAGTTCTGTTATCTAGAATGCTCTTACTGAGAAAGGCTAATCCAAAAGAAACAACCTCCCAAAATATGGGGCCAACAGTTTGGTAGGCTTTTGTGTACCTGTAAACTTGGTGAAATCAACAAAAATTTCCTAGTGATTATCAGGCTAAGTTCTCCTTGATTTCCATAGTAGAATTAAATCTGTGTGGGTTCCAGTATGTAGATTTAACTATGGGTCAGGACAAGTTAAGCCAGGAAAGCATCAATTAAAAGTAAGCAAGAGGGTGCATATTTGACAGGAGCCCAGTTTGTTTTTTTCCTGCAAGGAGAAATACTTGTTTTCAGTGCATGATTTATTTGTTGTAGGGATCTTAGAGGCAATGCATTTAATTGTGACTGCAAACTGAAGTGGTTAGTGGAATGGCTGGGCAGCACCAACGCAACAGTCGAAGACATTTACTGTGAAAGCCCACCAGAATATAAGAAGCGCAAAATCAATAGCCTCTCTCCGAAAGAATTTGATTGCATTATTACAGGTAATGTGCTTCAAATTATTTAATCTTGTTAGATTAAAGTCAAAGCTATATATTTTTTTTATTCTAGGGTCCATTTTTGCAGGAAGTCTGCATACCGGATGGAGCTTCCGCTAAAATCAATATGAATTCTGTGCAGGTGTAAGTCTGACACATGAATCACTCGGGAGTGGGGTCTTATATTGCAGCTTCTACTCAGACTTTAATATGCTATATCAGGATTTGGAGAACTGGGACATAAGCCAGCACCTCTTTTAATCGAGAAAGTTTGAAAAACAAGTTGCAATGCTCCTTTATCAATAGGAAAATTGGACTAGTGATGAAATACTGTAATTTGCAATAAATTGGTATCTGTTAAGCAGATGTTTTTTTCAGTACAATACGGAAAGTAGCTCTGTAATTATCATATGTTGTGTGCACTTTTGCAGAATTTGAAGTTTATCAGTCCCTGCCGTACCAATCTCTGTCAGTAGATACTTTCTCATACATGAATGACGAACACGTGGTTATTGCTCAGCCTTTTACTGGAAAATGCATCTTTCTGGAATGGGACCATGTAGAAGTGATGTTCAGGAATTACGACAACATTACAGGTATGAACACTGCTCGACAAATAACATTACAACAGCTGATCCAAAAAGTGGTGCTAACCCTGTCTTTTACTTTTGTTTTTATAGGTACTTCAACTGTTGTGTGTAAACCTATAGTTATTGAGAGTCAGCTGTATGTCATTGTCGCGCAGCTGTTTGGAGGCTCCCACATATATAAAAGAGATATTTTTGCTAATAAGTTTATAAAAATTCAAGATATTGAAATCCTTAAAATCCGAAAACCCAATGACATTGAAACTTTCAGGATTGCTGAAGACTGGTATTTTGTTGTTGCAGACAGTTCAAAAGCTGGTTTCACCACGGTTTACAAATGGAATGGGAATGGATTTTATTCCCATCAGTCTCTGCACGCCTGGTACAGAGATACTGATGTGGAGTATCTTGAAATATCCGGCAAACCACATTTAATTCTGTCAAGTAGTTCCCAAAGACCTGTAATATATCAGTGGAACAAAGGAACAAATGAATTTGTTAAGCGTTTTGATATCCAAGATATGGAAGATGCATATGCAGTGAAACATTTCAAAGTGAAAGAGGATGTGTACATTTGCTTAACAAGATTTATTGGGGACTCTAAAGTAATGAAATGGGGTGGTTCAGCATTTCTGGATTTACAAAGGATGCCATCCCGAGGGTCAATGGTATTCCAACCGCTTCAGATAAGTAATTATCAATATGCCATTCTTGGAAGTGATTATTCTTTCACTCAAGTCTATTATTGGGATGCTGAAAAGGCAAAATTTGTGAAGTTTCAAGAATTAAACGTACAGGCACCAAGATCTTTCATACATGTCTCCATCGATAAACGAGATTTTCTCTTTGCTTCAAGTTTTAAGGGAACTACATTGATTTATAAACATGTCATAGTTGACTTAAGCGCATGACACTCATAATTCTGAGATTACATCAGACTTTCTACCATAAGTGGACAAAATGAACTAAATGCATGATGACTCTCTTATCTTACTTCCAAATGAATGCCTTTAAAAGTTGAGATTGCTAGAACAAAGTATTACTAGTATCTTCATCTTTAATTGTCAAGTCTAGTGGTGTTGGAAGTTGCATTTTTTAACAAAAAGAAATTAAATTAACTGTTCTTTGCATCCACAATATGTAAATATGTGTGCAACTGCATCTGTTGCTATAAAGAATATTAAGATGTACTTTTCCATTTATTTATTCACCTGTTTGAAACAACTGCCAAATAAAATGTTTACATTTTGTGTCTTTCACATTCCAAATATTATTTGCAGGTGATACTTTTTATTTGTGTATATATTATACACATATAAAATAAACCCATGAAGGCATATTGCCCAATGCAGTGTCGTACTGCATAGAAGATGCACAATATTGAAGATCAGGTGGGTTTTACATATAACCAGAAGTTCTTGATAAAAATACAGCATCGAACCCCAGTCCTACAAATGATCACCTGGACATATCCTTGCATTTTTGTGAAGCTTTGCTGATTTAAACAGAAATCCACCCAGAAAAAAGGGTTCAGTTATACAGATCAGGCTGTAGGATGGAGGGTTCAGTTACATAGATCCAGTTGTAGGATGGGGCTTAGTACTGTGTATAGTTGGAAGTTCCTGTTTAAAAAAAAATACAAAGAAATCAACAGAATAAAAGCTGATGTAAAGCTCTTTCTTTCTCCACCTCATGCTGAAGCAGCACAAAACAAATCTCTTGTATGACACTGGGGCTGTTACTGTGCTGAAAGCTTTTCAGCTAGCATCATTTCTATATCTGAACTGTCACACATCACTTGCATGAATTCTGTGTATCCCTGACACGTCTTCCCACTATAACTGCAATTATTTAATCTTCAATGAATTTATTAATTATTTGAGTGAGGGCAGTGAATGTTTTATTCCACTGTCCTGCAACGAAGTTTAGTAACAGATACTTCTGAAATTCAGGGAACTTTGAATGTGGCAGGACAAATTCAGTTGGCATAGCATATGCAGCTCCAGGGAAGCTACCTAGATCTGTTAAATTATGCCAAGTCTGAATTTGGCATGAAAATCTATTACAAACTCAAAGTTAAATAGTCTTTTGTTTACATACAACTAGTGCATCACTTGTGAGAAACAAATACTGTTGCTGAAGATCATTTGGCACAGCTCGGGAAGAGAGCGCAAGTTGATTTTAGACACCTTTGGACTTGAAGTTATCAAACCTTGTGCTTCAGTGCCATCTTTAAAATATACACATGAATACTGTATATGTTTATACACATTTCTAACATTCACAGGCACTGGTTAGCAAATAAGACTTGTAATACTATGCATGTCAGCTGATCACATGCTGATTCTGCAAGCTGGTTGCTCCCTGTACTCACGGAGACCCCCAAAAGGCAGAGCAGTTTCAGCCTCAGTCACTTTTCCTTTGCTTAAGGTGCTGCTGAGAGCACCTGTTAGTGCAGGAGAAAAATAATTAAGAAAAAAGATATAGAATATGTATTTTAAGAAGCCAGTCCTAAACAGTATGCTTCTGTAATAAATAGAGTTTTTTATATTAAATGTTATTTGAAAAGAAAAAAAATCTCACATGAACAATGCTTTTTTCTGTGGCCTTTTTATCCATAGCTGCCTATGCTCTGGTCAGTATTTGGTTTAATAATTACCTGTTCTACAAATACTTACACTGTGATTAGAAAGATTTTAAACTATGTTTCACAGTTGAAACCTTCAAGTTTTTTCTTAACAAATACATTTTCAAAAATCATCTTGATAAATCATCACTCACTTGACAAGTTTCCTTTATAAATCTTTAGCTTTCATATGAGCATAATTTCAAACCCCAGATGAACCCAAACAATCTCTTTTATTATTTCTCAATGTTGGCTGCACAACTGTGATGATTGCCAACTCAGTTTGTTCATCTCTTCTTCAATCCACCTTGCATGGCAAAGAAACAAAGTGGAAAGTCATGAACCGATCTCCAACCTACCAGTAAATCATGAAGTGTTTTCTACTTCATTTTGTCTTTTGTTTCAGTCTTTTACTTAAGGTCGTATTGAATTATGTACATCTGATTTCTCACCACTACGCTTGCCTACATGCACTCTCTATCAAATTATATAAATAATGGCTATGTATCCTTCTCACTATGGACATATTATGAACACCTGGCTGAGTTTAAGCGGAGTTGGATAACCTTGCTAATCTGCTACCAATATTTACTCACAAACACTATACCCCAATATACTGTCTCACAATTGTACCTTGAGAAGGTTGGAATAAAAATATATTTCAGAGCCAGCCAGCTACACACTCTATACTATAGTACTGCTATGATTGTTTTCCTGAGTTAATTCATTCTGAAATAATATGATGGACTTATGGGAGTTCACTGTTACTGCTGGGTTTAAAGGATGAGTTTAAAAGCCTGCAAGGGTGTGAATCACCAGAATTTTACGTTCACAATACCTGTAAAACTATCCATGGTACAGTGGAGGGTGGTAAGGGATTAATCTGCTGAAGTACGCAACTGTGTTATCAGTTTGGTTGTTCCTTCAGGAAATTTTACCTGTAGTTAAGCACTGATGATTTGGAAAGTTCTTAATGCCGATGTCACTTTTGGAAGGTCAACTGATCACTATAAAATGCTGAATCTAAATCTGTTCTCTTTTGAAAATCCCTTTCTCTCGTCAATTTATGTCAGGCGGAGTTTCACAGGGACTGCAGACGGTTTCTTATTGTGCAAGTATAGCGTTTCATTGCACCACATAAGGAATTAGGGTATTTTTAGAACAAACTCATTATCTTTAACGTAGATGAGCGTAAAGGCTCATTAGGTGGCTCCCTTTGCTGCTTCTTCCTAATTTCAGAGACTGGGCGTTTTATCTGCTCTTCTGAGCATAAGGCCATATTCCATCCTGGTTCTCTGCTCAGTATTCCTTCTGGTACCAGTGGAAGTCCCAGACAAAAACTAAAATAGGACCTTTTATCATATATACAATGACACTTTTTTTTAAATGTTGTTCAAATAAATCCATTTCTTTCAGCAAAGTCTATGTTACTTGTGGCTGACTGGTTGTCTTTTGTGGTTGTAATGGATTTTCTAAACTCCCTAATCATTTTGTTTATGACTGACAGAGTATGTGAAGTACTAAAAGTGTTATAGCAGACAATATTGAAAGTTATTAATGGATACTGCTGATCCTTGATGCTGCTTAGTCATGTTAATGTCTAAGACACAAAAATCGTTAATGGAATTGTAATGTATTCCTACAACTACTTCATTATATTTTTAATGGAGCACATATAAAAAAGAATATAAACTTCTCTATTCTGGAAGGGATATATAAAATATATTCAGAATACCTGTTATTACACCATGTGTAGCTTTTTTTCTTTGTCTGTTGTAATGTGTAGGACTTGCAGGGGTTTGTTTCTACTTGTTTTCCATTGAAAAAATGTTCCAAAATGCACTCTTCCTACTAAGAAAATTCAGTAAGGAAAAATCTCATTCTGTAAGGTAACAAAACAAACAGAAATAGGGATAAATTGTATTATTGGTTTGGAGCTGCATTTTAATTATAACTTCTCTTAATTCTCTTACTTTTAATTTTTAAACTTTATTTGAAGGGGTGATAACAGCCATTTGAAGTACACTTGAGAATGGGAAATGATTATTAGCATAGTTAATAATATGTGTGATATGCTTTGATATGTTCTAGTGGGAACTAAATGTCTAACAAACAGCTGTATTTATGTATATGAGCATTACAGTATATTGTGTTAGTAATGGAAAATAAAGAATATTTACACCATAGAAGTAACAAACAGTCCTCAGACTGTTGATGAACACTACTGATAATAGCACCAAGAGATAGCAGAGAAGTCAGCATGCCCAAAATGTTACGACTCGGGACAGGATATAAACCCACAGCAAGTCTCAAGAATCCGGGATTCTTCCCTTTCAAGGAAATATTTTCCTTACCATGAAACACATAGTGTGTTCCCCCTCAGCAGGGACCCCTGAAAATCCAGATGATCATCCCATTCTTGCAAAATATAGCAAGAGGCTGACAAACTTAATGCGCTACACCCATGATCTCAGTTTGTGGCAGTTTTTCCTTGTGACATCTCTCTGTTCCATCGATCCTGACAGCGATGACACGAACTGAGTGGTAAGCAGACCATCACCCACCAAAAGGGCCAGGGCCCTGCCAGGGTGGGCCAGAAGTTAAGCCAGGTTCAGCAGATGGAAAATGCAAACCCAAACGCTCAATGGACTCAGCTGCTAATGCCTCCCCGCTGCCTAGCCGGCTTTCTCTCCGATTTGTTAATTTGTGTTGCAAACACTCCCGGCTAACCTTCCATATGCCCGCCAGCCTACTCCTCTCCTATTTGCTGATCTGGAGACCTGAGCACGGTAGTAATGCTGTGATTTAGATTCCTATTGATTAAAATGGTGACACATGTTTTTTGTGGTCAGGAACTAACCGATAAATGTTGAGGTCTTGGGGAGTTTGATTCCTCAGGACCGAGCTGCGGTACGCTGCCCGACTTGCTGCTAATGGCAACGTTTCTTCATTGCCGATGACTCTGAATTGTAATGGCGGGTGTTACAGCCGTCCCTCTGTTTATAGTTCACTTAAACAAAGTGCTCAGAGGCCAACCTAACCCTATTCCTATGCAGGAATTTTCCTGAAATGAACTATAGCTACAAAGACCTCCAGTGTGCTATACAGAAGTAGTGTTGTACTGTGCTTTGAGACTTAGAATTTCTCCAATTAGTTATGCTAGTGTAATACTTCTGTGTTCAAATTTGTTACAGTAGAAAGTAATTTGCCCCTAAATATGCATATTTATATTCACATAATTGTTTATTTATTCTCCAAATAAACTGAAATGGATGATGGCAATAATTATGTTACTGTTCCCAATCTCCCATTCATCAAATCGATTTTTGAATTCTCAAAAGTTGTTTTCAACTCAGCCTTACTTTCTGTTTCCTACTGAATTATTTCAATTGAAAAAGGACTTTCTGACCCATTCTCACTTCCTGTTTGAAGGCCTGGATAGCGACAGCAGTATGTTAGCAAGTTGTCAACCTGCCCAGATGGTGAATATCCAAGAATGCTGAAAGAGCTTCAGAATAAACAGGCTGATCTGCTAAGAATACACAGTCCTTCATTAAAAACCATTTATGTACAAAAGAACTGGAAGTAACAAATATTGTGTCTATTTTTATAAAAAGTTCATGAGATAATCAGTGGAATTTCAGACCAGTAAGATCCGCATTTATATCTGGTCGAATGTCTGAAATGATAACCAAAAATGGCAGTGTAGAATTCTGGGAGAAAGCAGGTAACTAAACAAGCGCGACAGGCTGGCTAGTGAAGTTCAGAGTCCAGAAATGCAAAATATACACAGGACAGAAATGCTCTCAAGGTTTAAAATTAGCAGTAAAGAACAGCAACTTGACATTGTTGCGAACAACTCAGCAGGACACTGATCTCAATATACAGCTACAGGAGAAAGCAAATAATGCTACAACACGTGCAGGATAGTAGGGAGAATACAATGCTACGTGTTATGGCAAATCAATGCTGTTGCTTTAGCTGAGGTACTGCATGCAGTACTAATGCAGCCATCTCAAAAAACACACTGCAGAATTATTAAGGACTCGGAGAAATGTGGTGAAACTCATTGAAGGTGTGGAACAAGATGACACTTGACTTCAGCAAACACCAAGCCATAAAACAAAATATTTCCCCCCCCCAAAATTAAACTGTGGCATTCATTGCAATAGGCAGTTGTTGAGAACAAAAACATGGCATTCAGAAAACAGTCAAACATGGACAAATGACACAAAAATTGTATTTCTCTTTTTTTTTTTTTAGTACTTAAAATAATTTCTAATCATTAGGGAAGTGGAGGTTCTTTGCACTTCTGTCAGAAGCATCTGACTGTAGCCATTTTGGAGAAGAGGACAGCCAAGCAGCTGGATAACAACTGTGCTCCAGTGTGATATTTCCTATTTTCAGTCCTTGAGACACATTGCTCAGAAATTACCTCAACTTTGTTCCTGAGATTCGCAAAATAAAATATCTAAGATGTACATATGAATTCGCTGTTCAGCAGCATTTACAATAATGAGAATACAAACACTGAAAAACTCTGGAAGATAGCAGCAACATATATTTGGAGGATGTCAACAATTAGAAAATTTTGGCAAACTATTTGCAAGGGCTTGAAAATGTAATTGCACAACTTTGGCTGGCTTCAGCTATGTAAGTCCTGACAGACCCAGACTCCCTTGGGAAGAACAGAACTCAGCTTTTTTATAAGGTTACTATTAAGAGTTGAATATTAGAACTGTTGAAATATTATTTGCAAAGTACCTTATGATTAACCAGGTAATAACATTGTCCTGTCAGGGAGTCATTTCTAAAATACAAGAACAGATCACCAATTTTGGAAAAAAAAACCAACCAAACAAACAATGCCGAATTTCACAATTTCTGAATAACTGTGAAATTTTAAAACCTTATCCTGCTCCCTTTTGTCCTCCATATGCAATCACATAATTATACTCCCTATTCAGGAAAAACACCAGTAAATACGCTGCTCCGGAATGCAAAACAAAGGCAGAAAAACGACAAAGCTGGAACAGAAACAATAGTTTGCGGTCAGGAAATCTGGTTGGTTTTGGAAAGTTTAACTGCACCTGTAAATGTCAAAATTTTCTGATATATAGCACATTACTGAAAAGAAAACATCCTTTTCATGTTTACATTTGAAGGCGTTAGCTACCTGGATGATAAACTGCAAACACCAATACCAATCCACTGCTTTTAAATAATCCGTATGTGCTGGCGTTACTCCTGTCTTAAACCCTATCTCAAACTTGTCCTTAGCATTATTTAAGATAACAGTAACTCCTTCATATTAAACTCACTTCAAGGCTGAGACCAAGAAAAATATCTGGTACAGCAGCTGCTAGGAAAGCTCTGCCTTTCTATACAGGGTTCTGGAGTACATCAAGCTGCGACAGCAGTACGATAATCATATTCTATTAGCTTGAACCAAATAGGAAATGAATGTTTGTTCCAGAATTACACTCATTTCAGAATTTCTTTAAAGTTATTTTGAGAGCAGTGACACTATCGAAGGATCTAAGAATAAGAAAAAAGGAAGCCGATTTCAGCTGCTTCACAGAAAATCCTACTGTTGGGGTGGCTGTGACTGTTGTCTAAAAGTACGCGTAAACGTAACTAGGTAAAATTGCAAAATAATCAGTTAATTAAATGACATGAAGCATAAAGTGTACCTGGCAAGACCATTACAAATAAACCCTGCTATAGTGATATCACTGTATACAACCAGAGCGCTCTCAAGCCAGTAAATTGCAAATTTCAGCGTCCCTGTGTGGCGGTACCCTGGAGCCCTCCTTGTCCCTGCCCGAGGAGCAGGCAGCCCAGAAGCTGCCCTTGGAGGAAGGGAACAAGCTCCATGTGTGCCTCAACAGTGACTATTTCCTTGAAGTACAGCCACAGACCGGAGGCACTCTTCCCAGAGACGAGGACAACTCAGCAGGGTCTTGAGGACACAGTTCTTGTGTTTCGGAACATTCCCAGTTTTGCCGGTATTTCAGAGGGAGTAATCAGCTTGTGTGTGTCATCAGACCCAAGCTCACTTAGCGTCCACTTGCTGGGGAGCCAGGAACAGATTGCAGAGATCAGCACACTCTGCAAAAGCTTGGTCAGCCCATTCCTGAGGGGCTGCCGCACTGGCACTGTTAGCAGGATCTGAGCTAGCTGAGGTTACAGGGACATAAAAAAAACCATTCAGAGTTAGACCAGGGTTCATGTGCTCCAACGTCCTGCCTACTTGGCCAGAAGCGACGCTTATAAAAAAAAAAACCAAAACAAACAAACGGGTATGGGAAATATGGGAAATACAGCACGATGATTTCCCAGGATATCCGCTCAGCCTCCAGCAAGGAAGGAAAAGAAACCATGCTTCCTGCCTTAAGGAAGCGTTCCTGTGGACAGCAAAATGCCTAGAATCGGTACATTCTGCGTGCACGGCAGCAGCAGGGGATTTTTCTGTAATGAGGAATGCTGTTCTGCATTGCAGCTCCTGCAGGTAATGAAAGAACACGGACATCACTTAAAAAATAATGGAAACAAGAAAGACCCCACCTGTATCTGTGGCTCTGACAAATCAAAAAGGTTTTAAAACCTGTGTTTAAGGCTCTCCTCCCATAACAACAGTTGGGGTTGCATTTCAGATCATTCCCCTTTGAACATGCTAGTAGAAGCAAACTGAGAGGAGCAGACATTGCACTAGCATGTCAGAACAAGGTGAGAGGTGTGCAGACTGAATCATGTTAGTGTTATATATATATCTCTCATATGTTTATATAAATACAGAACATAAATATGTTTTATATAAATATCATTCATATATACATCTACATACGGTAGAGTACCAATACACTAATGCTGATCCATCCCCTGTGACAGGGTTATGCACATTGTATGTAATTTTTTGTTCTGGGGAAAAGTAGAAGCCAAGGCAGAATAATCTCCTTCAAGTAAGCCATATAAATGAGTGCTTAATAATTCATAGGAGACGCGAGTAAGGAAGTTTCCCCCTCCCTGCCCTGCAGAGCAGCCCCAGGCAGATAGCTTACAGAATAGGAAACGTACTGTGCAAGTGCCAAGAAATGCTGCTGACTGAAATAGTTCCCTCCCCTTCCATGAAGATAAACTATACATTCAGTCATTCCTATTGCTGCCAAAAAAACAGTTAAGGTGACAGTAAAAAAAATATAATTGAACAAATTTATCTTCTTTTAACAGTCACAAATGCCAGTATAGAGCAGAACAAAACAAGTGTGAGCAACTTCCATTTTCCTCCACTCCTCCTTGGGAGCTCTAACACCCAATGGCACTCAAGCTGTACTTCTACTATTTGATTTTTGTACTATACTGCCTGCCAGAAGAGAAATCTCTGGAAAATCACCACAAACTTTAAAGTTATATAAATTTTTTTATTTCTCTTTTCTCTCCACAGTGCTGACTGCTATGAAGAAGGAAGAAAATACTTCCCCTTGTCTGCTATTAATTGTCTGAGTAATTTAGAAAGAGCACGTATTTCATGATTACATTATTTCTATTCAAACATGTTGCAAGAATGGTAACTGATACCTGCTGCCTACTCCTGTTTTCTCTATCTATAGTTCAAAGAATATCTGCCCTTCCCTCTTCCAAGACCTTTGGCTTTGGTAGCTGCGTTGAACAAGCTTATATAGTAATCTCTGCTATATGTAAGTGGCAATTTGCACTAAACAACAGGACAAGTTCCTAGGTGATTTCCAAGAAATCCTCCAAGGAAGAGGTGGAAAAAAACAAAGTTAGTTATCAAAATTGCCAAAGGTGTTTTTTTTGAAAGATCCAGAAATGGGGATGGATTTGGGAAATAATTTTAAATTAAAAAGATGTCGGGGGGTTAAAATGTTGAAACAGTAAATTAGATATTTCCAAAATAAAGCATTTTATTTTGGAAATATCTAAATTTAAGCAACTACCAGGAGGAGATACTTACCAGGAGAAGCACCTACCCAGGGCAATGCATACATAAATGCTAGCATGCTCATTTCTTCTCTTCTGTCCCGGTAGGCAGTAAGATCGCTGTAGGGGATCTTTTCAATTCTTATCAATATCTAAAGGGCGGGTGTCAAGAGGATGGGGCCAGACTCTTCTCAGTGGTGCCCAGCGACAGGACAAGGGGCAACGGGCAGAAACTGGAACACAGGAAGTTCCATCTCAACTGGAGGAAAAACTTCTTTACTTTGAGGGTGGCAGAGCACTGGAACAGGCTGCCCAGAGAGGCTGTGGAGTCTCCTTCTCTGGAGATATTAAAGACCCAGCTGGATGTGCTCCTGTGTAACCTGCTCTAGGTGAACCTGCTTTGGCAAGGTGGTGGACTAGATGATGTCCCAAGGTCCGTTCCAACCCCTACCATTCTGTGATTCTCTGATTCTATACATCAAATGCCACTGATGTTTGGGGTTTTTTTTCTGCACTCCTTGTTCATTTTCTCATATTCTCTTTTTGTTCACTGTGTATTTCTGTAGACACTGGATGATCTTACTCTTTATGAGTAAAGAGTTATTTGAAGGGAACAGAGCTTTAGTTAGTTTTATAGCTAACCTCATAATGTTCTGCATTCCTATCAATAGTACTGACACATCAGATCAGAAAGTACAGTAAGGGAAAGGGAACATGCCAAGACTGCAATCTCTTCACTGCTTAAATAGCCCCAATAAACAATTGAAAAAAGAATGATGAGAGTTATTGTGTTATCTTCTAGTATATGTATAAAAAATATATGCACTTTCCTGGAAAATTTTTATACAGTAAGGACTCAGATACCCTCAGCAATCCAAATGAAACAATATGCCCGAATAAAACACCACCCACGCTTCTTTTGCCAGAAAGGAGAGTTTTCCAAATTCGTGCTTTCACATTGGTTGCTTTGCCAAGTTTATATTCAAAATATAGATTCTCCTAAAGAAGTAGAAGTAATAGCCTTGACAATCTATGTTTTATCAGGCACTGCTAGTTTGAAACATGTAACGAATTCTATTCATTACCTTTACTCTGTCACAGTATAAACTAAGTACGTACACATATATGTGTATGCACCTGAGATACATCTGAGACAGAGGGACATGGGGGGTGTAAATATACATTTACTGTTAAAACCTCTGTTCATTGACATTAACTCCGTAAGTTTTGCCTTTTTAGCATGATATACTTGTTACATGATAACAACAATCTGTAAAACTTCACTACAGTAAGACGGCACGTGCTGCTGTTTCCTCCGGGTACCAAGGCAAATACCCGAATGCCACCTGCCACTGTGCTTTACAAAACTTACAGTGGTTTGGCCTGCGGCAAATACATTTATGATCAACAAACCCAGTACTACCGTTCCTTCTCTTGCCTATCAGTGAGCTACTAAAGTTCACTCTGTTGGTTCACTTAGATGTTTGTGTTCTTCAGTGGACATAAAATAATAGAGAAAGAGACAGAAAGAATCAGATAGCTTTTTTTATTAAGAGATTAAAATAAAAGGTTGGGTTTTTTTTTTGTGCAAGATGTATTGGAATAACTGCCTCTTCCATGTGCTTAAAGAGAACCAAAAAACGACATAATATTTTTAATTTAAGGATCGCCATCTAGATTTGCATAAATTCTTCAGAAGTTTATGTGAAATACAAGAAAGAAAACACTAAGCTTACAGTGTTCAGTGTACATGGAAAAATTATTTTTAATTTATCTTCCCATGAATACTAGCTACAGAGACTTGATTGCTTAGCAAGCAGCGTAGTTAAGCCATCTGAGGATAGAAGCAATGCTGCATAACCTTTATGTGACCAAAATCAGCTACGCAGCACACCTTTAACACTGGATTGAAAGCACACTAACAAGTATAGAAGCAGAATTTGAATATTACCCTGCTTATCTGTTATTTTTCAGTTCTTCAGAAGTAAAAAAAAAAAAAATACTTCATTCTGAAAACCACAGAAGTTTTTTGTTATATATACTCCTTACTTCTACCTGAATGTACTCGTCTTAATACTTTCAGTCTCCTAAACAGCAACTGCCAATAGTGCAATGTGAAAAACACAGTCAAAAAGATCCCTATTATTACAATGTTCCAGTCTACCTCCTGTTATTATAGTATTCTTGAGCACAACCACCATCTTGGGAGGAAGAAAACTGTGATATTCTGAACACACTCTTTAACACAAGATGAAACATTTGTACAACAGTCGCATGTATACAGGAGCAATTTGTGGTGACGGCAAAACTGAGTATCATTCACCATCCATCTTAACAGGGAAGCTGACAAATATGGGTCTCTTCTAGCACATAAGATGGACATAAAACCCACTAAGACACGCACTGGAATTTTGATGGAGCAGCAGCAGCTCATATGGACCACATCTTCACTGGGCTGTGAAACTACAAGGGCGAGACTACAAGGGCTCATTCATTTTAAACCTTTTTTTTTACGGTGAGGGTGACCGAACACTGGAGCACGTTGTCCAGGGACGTGGTGCAGTCTCCATCCTTAAGGATATTCAAAACCCCAAGGGACACAGTCCTGAACTCTAGATGACCCTGCTTTGAGCAGGGGGGTTTGGACGAGACAACCTTTCAAGGCACCAGATGTGCCCATCGACCTCAGCTATTCAATGACTCCCAAACAACTCTGGGTTGACCAGAAGCTTGAATGAATGACCGGGACAATGAAACTCCTTGGTGCTGCAATAATCATCTGGTTTATGGTATTCAGGTGCAGAGGTAAATGGTTATCACAATGCTCTTGAGAGTTGGATCCATTTCAGAAGCTGATAAAGTAATTCTTATCTATTTTTTTTGTAAACCTTTTCAGAAGGAAAGGAACAAATGCAAGTTTATTATTTATTGTGTTACTTCCTTTGCACTAGTCTATATTAGTTTTAATGAATTTATTGCTAGACAAATCCCAAATTAAGATCTTAAAAGTGGTTTTACAGAATTAGCATTTTTATAGAATTAAAAGTCATCAATGCGGACCGCTGTTTTGATTTAAATCTACTATTTTTATAGCTTAAGCAGTACATAACTGTGCTGGCACAGCTATGTTAAGATTGAACTGGGTTAGATGTCACCAGGGTGTTCCACGTGCAGTACCCAGGAACCCAGCCTGCCATCTTTCCCACCAGAGCCCTCAGTGCTGCCCTTAGGTGGGGTGAGGAAGAGCTAGCTAAGTTCCAGGGCTCCTTGGGCTTATATTATTTAACTCTCACTAAACCTCCAAGAGGCAGCAGTGTTTCGAAAAGCTTATTAGGGTATTGCAGCAGTGGATAAAAGAAATGATGCGACAGCGGATAAAGTTCTTATAATCTCATAGAAAACTCCCACGGTTCTCCACAAAACTCAGCTAATCGCTTTGTCATTTGTGCCTGTTTCTGTTAGAGTTTCTGAAAAGCCACTCTGAGGAGTTGGAGACAGCACTTGCGGGCAGGGAGATGGAAACCAAACACCAAAGGATCCCTCACCAGGCACACAGACCCAGACCAGTGACTCATTACAGTATTTTACTAAGTACCTGTCAGCTCTGTGTCTCAGCCTGCGATGAAGCACTTGCTTGTTCCTGCATTTATAATGACAAAATCTGTCTGCCTAAATTCTGGATGAGGATGAGAATATTCCTCCTTGGAAAAGAGTAACCCAAGAAAACACTCTGTGTGGAGAGCGGTGGCTACGCAGGAGAAGCTGGCTCCCTCTCTGCGCTTATGATATTATGGAAACCAGATAAATGCCGTTCTAGCTGGTGCTGTGGTTTAATTTTGAATGGTCAAATTGCCCAAGTTCACTAAAGCTTTTTCTTACAGACTTTGCACTCAGGGAAGATACTATAGGAGGCCCTTACTGCTCTACTGTTGGTTGCAAGCTGGCAATGTGCTGGAGAAAGGAACAGCTAGTTCTGAGCACAGTATTACTGTACAGATGAGGCTTAATCTGCACCTGAAAGGGCTGCATAAAGCATTGACCTGTCACATTTATGCAGCTACCTAATTTTCCAATCTAGGGCAGCGTGACTGCAAAGTCCATTTGCCTACTGGTTAGTTTGGGCAGCTGCAACTGCTCTGTCATTTTGTGCTCTCCTTGCTCGGAGAAGGCAGTTGTACTTTACAAGCAGAACTTGGAAGCTCTCAAGCAGAGACAAGCCTGGCAGTTCATCCAGGAGCAAACAGAACACTTTATGTATCTTGGCATAAACATACACTGCCCTTAGATGTTCCCTTTCAAAGCCAGGCATGGGGGGGCACAGAGGGGGTTGTTGCAGGGTCTCTTTGAAAAAAACCCTCTACAGCACAGTATTTGGCATTGTGGCACTTAAAAATTTTACCTTGGGTTTGAAAGTGGCAGTACTATAAAGTAAATGCATAATCTGCGTATTTTAACAAAGTATATAAACAAATATCCAGAAATCCTAAGAACTCACTAAATTTTGTTCTGTGTCTGTACTATCGACCAAATGTTTTGGCTCTGGTTTTCTTCACTGAAGATGCAAGCTAGCCAGCTGCTCCTGCTGTTGCTGGCTACAGAGGTAACTCACCTACTGACTGCCCAGATGGGCCCTTCTGTGGGTACGTGCGCTCTGCGAGCCTGTGACATGCTCGCTGGCCCAGGGACGTGCCAGGTCGTCCTCCTAGAGACCTGCGGGATCGCCACCCCAGGATGGCTGGTGAGGGGCTGAACCTCCACTGCTGCCTTGCACCAAAACGTCTCCAGGCATGGACACAGCTCCAAGTTCCCGCTGGCGATTCATGGAGCAGCCACCTGTAGAAGCTGCCCCTGGAGTAGAGAGAAGTGTAAGGTTCTTGGGAAAGCAGCAGGCTGCCAGGTTTGTTTGCACCTCCCTCTCTAAATTAAACCAAACTCTGTGGGACAGGGAAGTACATCAGGCAAACGTAACTTCTTAATTAAGGGTGTCTGGGAAATTTTGCTGGCCTGATTCTCCCCTTTGTGGGCCACACGGCTGCGATCGCATCTCCACAGAGGAAAGATTTAGTAAAGCTTTGTAGAGGACTACGCCGGTAGGAGCTTTAATAAAAGCAGTTTAAATCTAGTGCAGCAGGTATTTACTTGTTTTCTTGGTTTACAGCAAGAGGAGTTCAGATAATGTAAATCTTTAGAAAGCACTAATTCTGATTTCAACACAAAACTTCTTAATTGATTTATTTTCTCTTCTTTAATAATTGATATAACACATCTAATTTTTAGTTAAGAATAATTTGTGAAATAATTCCGGTCATATTAATCAAATGCTCGCTCCGAGATAATGGAATACTTATGGCCTCTGGTGGGTTAGCATGGACTATAAAACATGCTAAATCAGAGACAAGGAAAGCTTGAAATAGCTTTTATGAGGTAGCTTCAGGGAAAGCTTGAAATAGTTTGTGCGAAATAGCTTGTATTTACCATTTATTACTCATTTTGTTAAAGCTATAGATTAGATTTCCCCTCGTTAAGAATAAAGAAAACAAACACTGATTAATTTATGCAGCTAAAAGATGAGCATGAGCATAAATCTGTTCTTTGAATAGAAATTCCTCCCTATTTTAATTATTGATAACAGCTCAACTTGCTCAAAAGGGAAGAATTTTAGCATTTGAAATGTATTCCGGTTCTTTTTCTCTGCACTCCCCGATGGGTATGGCAAAGGGCCCCACTCTGTATTTCTTTGCACTGGCTCCCCTTTCCGATTCCCCTGCCCAAAGACACAAGCAGCCTTGTTGTTTTAAGGGACACAGCCCACGAGAAGCTGGCTAAATGATTTTTGTACCCTACTGACAATCCGGCAGGGCTTTCCATCTGCATACAGAGTGACTCCATCGCCCACCGGGTCCCCAGCTCCATTCTGACCTCTATGAATGCGGCTGGTGCAGGCAGACGCCCTTCCAGAGAGATGATGCTGCTGCCGCCACCGCTCACTGCCATGGTAATTAAACGTTAATGAGCCCGCGAAAGGAAAGCCGAGCGATTTAAATCGGTGCGGAGATTGGACCAGTAGGGTTTCAAAACGCAGAACATGGAGAAGCGGTAATAAAAGCTCCATGATCTCGGTGCGGATCCCGCCTGTGCGCAGGCTGATGAGCCGATACCGCCAGGTACCAGTCCCGTGTACAGGAGCAGCTATATACTTTTATTTCAGGCGCTCAGATGACGCAACAACGCCCCTAAAATAACTTTGCGTCATCGTTTTCCACAGTTCTATTTCCCTGCAAGCGCACCGCCCCAGAAAGTTGGCCACCGGCAGCCGCGGCCTGTGCCGCGCCACACCGCCGCCCACCGCCCCCGCCGCCCGCCCGGCGGCGTCCAGCCCCGCTCCCCTCTCCGGCGAGATGAGAGCTCCCCCTCCCGAGGCGCCACAGCCTCCCTCCTCCCCGCCGAACCCCGGCGCGGCCCAGGGCCCCCTCGCCCGGGCAGGGCTCTCCGCCGCCCGCCCCGCGTCCCTCACAGGGCTGAGAGCGGGGGACGCCGGGGAGGAGCTGGCAGGGCGCTGCCGCCTGTCCCGGGAGGGCCGTTTGGCTCCCTCGGGGATTTCAGGCAGGTACATGCTGCGGGAGGGGGCCCGGCAGGCGGGCTGTTTGCAGGCGGGGCCCTGACTCGGAGCGTGTGGGGGGGTGTAAGCCGCCACCTGGTGTCGCCCCCCCGCCCCGTGGGTGTAGGGCGCTCCGGGCGGGGGAGGGCGGGAAGGAGCCGGGCGGCGCTGGGCGGCGGCACCGCATGCGCAGGAGGCCAGGTGCCTGCCGGCTTGTGAGGAGCCGGTAGCATCGCGGGCAGCCCGGCGTCCGCATGGTGCTGTGTGAGGGCGGCGAGGCCGCCGCTGTTCCGGCAGCGGGCGGGAAGGAGCCGGAGGTGCCGCTGAGCCGGGAGGACGCTGCGGGTACGGGGCAGCCTTGCCTGTGCCCGGCGCCCGGCATGGAGGTGGCGGCGGCGGGCGCTGAAGAGCGCCGCGTTTGTGGCTGCTGCTCGGGCTTGTCCTGGCCGCGCTGCTGCAAGGCACCCGGTGAGGAGGGGGAGTCTGGCAAGCGGGGCAGGGGGAGCAGCGCCCTCCTGGCTGGGCTACCCGCTCTCGGGGGTGACATTGCCGGTGGGGCGGAGGAAGAGGAAGCGGCCCCGAGGGCACCGGGGCTCACGGCAGGCGGCGGTGGGGCGCGAAGCGGAGCGAGCCCGGGCGGCCGCAGAGGGCGCCCGGCACCTGTGCCGGCCCAGCCGCCGCCTGCCCGGGGGCTGCAGCCCCCGCTGCCCCCCTTGGCTTGAGGGGGCTCACACCTGCTGCCCGGCGGGGGACAGCGGGGCTCCTGCCAGCGGGTTCGGCCTCGCCGCCTTCTCTCCCCTCCGCTTTACCGGGCAAGCCGGTCCTTGGTGGACGGGGAGTCTAATGAAGCGGCAGGCGCGACCTATTCTGTGGTGTTAGCCCTGGGGCTTGTGGGCCGGGCCCCCGGTGCGGTGCCGCGTCCCGTCCGTCCCCCCCGCGACGCCGGGTGCGAGCGGAGCGCCCGCGGCCGCTGCGGCCGCTCACTGCCGTGCCCGGGGGCGGGCGGGCTGCTGGGTCGCTTCTGCACGTAGGGCTGCCAGAGCTTGGGTAGGGGTTATCCCTGGAGAAAACAGTACTCCCGGGTGTCCGAGTTTTAACAGACTGGGCAGGTTTGGGTAAATCGGGGTGCCTTCTGGCAGCGTGGGCTTCTGGCACTGAACATGTCGAGAAGGGGCATGAGCGCTGCTGGGCAAGCGGGTGTACGTGTGGCTGTGGCTTCCTTGGGAGTTCTTAACTGGCTTTCGTGTGAGCCTCTTCTTTATTTTGTCTTAGTCCGTGCTCTGCTTCTGGGTCATTTGGAATTGCTAAAGCCACAAACGTGCTGCGAAATAGGCGGCGTGGGTTTTGTAGGTTTAGCATGGCATACTTTGAAAATGTAAATGCCACCTTAAGAAAGTTTTTGAAGTTGTTATCGAAGTATTTCAGCATGTGTGATTTTTAAACAACTTCACTGAAAACGTGTTTCATACTAAATATGGACTATAATTGACTTTCCAGCAAAAAATGGTTAAAGTGGCAGTCTTTGTTAGCTAGTGAGCTGTGGAAAGGCCAAAAGAGATCGCATACTTCACCAGTGAAATTCACGTTAGTATCACTTCTGAGGCCGAGCTTGGGAAAAAACCCCAATACTTGAAATCTTGAGAAACTTTGTCTAGCAAAATGTTAATTGAGTCAATGGCTGAACTCTATGAATCATGCCTAGATCTTGTCTGCATGACCATGATTAACTCGTACGCAGGCTGTTGTACTCCTGACACTTGCTTGTAGTCTGTGAGAGAGCTGTTTGCTTGTTACGGTGTGAAGAACAGATCACCTTCTTCTGGCTGTCCTGAAGGTCTGGGAGAATCATCATCTTGCTGACCACCTTCCCCATAGCCGGTACTCTTCTGCTTCTGCTGCCATTCTCAAGATGCATGTCTGTGAGAAGTGTCATTTTCTTCACTCCATGCATTTTGCAAATATAAAAATTCTTTGGAAGAAAGAATGGCATTAAAACACAATCAAAAAAGAATTTAGACAGAAAATGGTGAGCAGTGGGAGGCATTTGACTCGGACTTAAAACAAGTGTGGAAGATTGTTTGAAAGCCTTACACGGGGAGGTGGCCAGGGAATAAAATTGGAAAATCTGTAGACACTCAGAAAAGAGGACTTAGATACTACATGAAACTTTTTTATTTCCAGACTGCTACACTTTTTCTAAAAAGCATGAGTGCTTGAGTATTTTGATGGCATGGGGCTAGTGTTTGGAGGCTTAATGTTTTTTGAGGTGGGAATGTTATTTTAACCTAACTTCTCCTTAGAACATGTTTGGAAATAAGTACTCTTCAGAACTGCAATTCTTGTTTTTGGTGGAAGAACTTGTACCATTTTATTTTTAAAAGGAAATAAAACACTTTCTCATTGCACTGAGTACATGCTTTGGCAATATGAGATGTTGATGGTTTAAATTCTAGTATTACAAGGCACTGATTCTGACAGGCTTGGTATATTAGTTAGATTACAAAAATGAGTTCCTTCAAATCCAAAGCTTAGTTCTGGGTGTAAGGTCCTTTTGGCTTACTTTGCTTTAATTTGATTAATTTTCCATTTAGTTTTTCATTATTTAAATTGGCTTTGTTCTGTAGTAATCAGGAAAGCTATCATGCCTGAAATAGAAGTTAATAGTTCTGTTTGTGCTGTGTTCATCCATAAGCCAGCCTGGGTTTGGATTTCCCATTTCAGTTATAGGCCAGTCTGATTCCTCTTGCTTTAATATTAGAGACGTTGTTGATTTTGTAGTTCTGTTGTGTGACTATGTGGATTAGGACATTCATGAACACTTTTTAAATCCACTCTGTTTCATAGTTGGTAGATGTCCTGGTCCAGTGTTGGTTGGTGGTAGTTTTTATAGTCACTTTTATGTAAGTGACTGTTGCTAAATAGAAATATTTCTAGTAGAAACTGTCTTTCATTTTCAGCTGTACTGGGGCTGTGTTCCTTGAAAAGCAGGCCTTCTGGCTGCAGTGGTAAAGCCTGGGTCTCTGGAACTGTTAAAGCCAGAACCAATGCTATACACACTGTATCAGCCCACAGTCTCAGCTCTTGGGTAGTAAGACGCAGTTTCTCAGCCTTGAGTGCTGATCTCAAGGAGGATCAAAATGGTGTGTGGCAAGTTTTGTTAATTTTAAAAAAAACCCACACCCATAATAAAAAAAAAAAAAACCAAAAACAAACCACAAACAAACAAACAAAACCCCCTCAAAACCATATTTAGTTGCTAAGCAACTCACAGCAGTGCCCTGCTGATTATGTTTCAGAGGATCCATAAGGCTCAGGGCCCACATGCTAATGTGAGATGAGGCACCCTTTTATCAAAACACTGCCTCAGGGACATGGAGTTCTCGCTCTTATCTTTAGAGGGTGTTGTAGAAGAAAAGGTAACTCCCATTGTTTTATGCAGACAAAGAAAAGAGATAGTGAGGTAACATCCCACTCACATTTTTCATGGTTTCTTTTTTGCATGTTGTTCACCCCTAGGTTCAGTGGAAAGGCTGTTCCTCTTAGGCAGCAAGGCAATAATAAAAAAGGGTGGTTTCTTTGGAGACAGTGTTGAGGTCAGCAGCAGTTCACTCTCTATTTGCCTTTTTTTCTTTTCGTAGTTGAGGGTAGAGAAGATGAGTGGAACAAGGAAGAGTATGTTGCTGAAGAGAGCCTGAGGCAATGGGGAAGCTTGAATATAAACCATTAGACTTGGGAAACTACTTCAGGAAGAGAAAGTCTGATAGATAAGCATAAACTAAGGTCTTCATGGAACTGTGATAGGTATCAGTACTTTAAGCAGGACTATGATGTTTTAAAATTAGTCACTTGAAATTTCTTCTGCTTAAAAATGTTTATTTGAAGAAAATATTTGGATTCTCACAGCAAGATAAAAATGTGATATAAAACTTCTGTAGGTCTAGGTCAAATTTAGGGTGATTTAGCTGCAAAATAAACGAGGTGAAACAGAAGTGAGGTTCTGTACACAATTTCTGCCTGCGTGTGTTTGTGAGAAAGGAATTTAAACAGTTGTTTAGGAACCTTAATTAACTTAATAATCAGATGATTCCCAAGTAATAAGTTTCAGTGTTTCAGAACCTGACCATGGACCATTTTGCAGTCAGTTGTATGTATTGGTCCTTTGGCAGTGGTCAGAATCGCACAACTAGGCTTACAGTGAATCGCCCAAACTAGTCTGATGCCTCCATGAAGTAAAGCCTAATAACTCATGTGGAACTGCGAGAAGTGTAGGAACCGTTTTGTATTCAAAGTGTTAGTCTCTTATCTCCTCTTTTAAGAAAAAAAGGAGAGCCGTGGTTCTCAGTGAAAGGTATTTTCAAGGTAGGTCTGGTAAACACACATGGTATTTGCTTTTGTTTCTTATGCTTCCCCTGTCCTCTACCACAATAGCAGCTACAAACGGATGGAGCAGTGCAGTATGTAAAGCTGCCTGACCTGAGAAATCTAATAGATCATCATTGACTGGAGTTTATCTGTTGCAGGAACAAAGAAGAAAGCTGCATGTCCGGGACTTGGTCTGTTTTATACCGTGCTGTCTGCCTTCCTTTTCTCAGTGGCCTCTTTATTTCTGAAAAAAATAGAAGATGTACATTCAGTGGAAGTGAGTGCATTTCGATGTGTTTTCCAAATGGCATTCGTTCTTCCTGGTTTAATATACTACAAGTAAGTGTAGCAAATGTTTCAATTTAAAGTTATTTCTTAAAAATAGATCTAGAATTATCACTCAAATGAAATTGCAATATTATTTTAATTCAGACTTCAGTTGCGTAACTGCATTGTTTTGGATTACCTGATGGTTTCCTAATACAATTCAGAAAACTGAAAATCTCTGACTGCCTGAATTGTAGAGGTTTCTACAGGGATTATATCAAATGTCTTGGTCTTCAATTAAGTGGTGTTCTTAACAAAAAAGAAAAAAGTACTTTGTAGATACTCTTGGGTTATTTTGCAAGCAAAATATTAATAGCTAGAAGGTTCTGGACTCTGAATGTGATTGGGGGTGGGGATGGGAATAAATTGGTCTGTGATCAGTTAAAAATATTTTGACATTTGAGGTAAGTCCCTCATCTAGAAAGGTGTGTACAATTAAATGTGATTGGATATTGGTCACGAAATAAGCAAGCCATTGACATTAATGTGACATTTCTGTTTTTCAGAACAGGGTTTTTGGGACCAAAAGGTAAAAGAATTTTTCTTTTCTTCCGAGGATTCCTTGGCTCTAGTGCAATGATTCTTCTCTACTATGCTTTCCAAGTCATGCCACTAGCTGATGCCACTGTTATAACTTTCAGCAGTCCTGTTTTTACATCGTTGCTCGCGTGGATCTTTCTGAAAGAGAAATACAGTATTTGGGATCTTCTGTTTACCCTCTTCGCAGTCACTGGAGTGATTCTTATTGCCAGACCACCATTTCTGTTTGGGTCAAACGTTACGGGGATTGAAGGAAGTTACACAGATCACCTTAAAGGAACTATAGCAGCAATTACAAGCACAGTATCTGCAGCTTCGACTCTTGTTATACTAAGGAAGGTGGGAAAATCTGTGCATTATTTTTTGTCAATTTGGTATTATGCAGTCATTGGTTTAATTGGATGTGTTATAGCATTGTTTGTTATGAATGAATGGCGTTTACCATATTGTGGGAAAGATAGGGTTTTTCTAATATTAATAGGCTTGTTAGGGTTAGGAGGTCAGATATTTCTCACAAAAGCATTACAGATAGAGAAGGCTGGACCTGTAGCCATAATGAAAACAATGGATGTGGTGTTTGCTTTTATTTTACAAATTCTTTTTCTCAATCACCTACCAACTTGGTGGACTGTGGGGGGTGCCCTTTGTGTAGTAGCTAGTAGTTCTGGAACTGCCATTCGTAAGTGGCGACAAAGCTTGAAAAAAGCGAAGCAAAATGAAATCTAACAATACAGACACTAATTCATTACAGAAACAAGCAATCTTGAAATATATATACAATATTTATTTTTATTTATTTTAAAGATGTCATTTACCAAATTGTAGTACCAAGTTATAGCCAATAAAATAAGTTAATTAAAAAAAAACCAACAAAATTGAAGATGTTTTAACAACTGATTAGGTATATGCTTCTCTTTCTCATATTTAGGCATGCAAATATGAGAAGTAGAAAGATATTTAAAAGTTGCTTGCTTCAAGTGGACAAAAGTTGCTTGCTTCAGTGGACAACAGTATTTTGGCTTTTATTTCTTAAAATTCCTGATTCTCTTAGACCCTTTCTCTTTTCTTCTGAGCAGTGGAAATCAGTCTCCCAGGCTTAGTTAACACTATTCAGTGCTTGATTACCAGAGGGATTGCAGTACAAAAGTTAGAAGGGAATGAAGATAATCCTATAAACACCCAACTTTTATAGAACAGAATAAGCTTGCACGCTTACAAGCTATGTAATATTTTTTTTTTGGTGCACAAAACACATTCCCCAAATGGGGAATTATTTTTAATTTGGATTCTAAAAGAACAAAGTCCATTTCATCTTTCCGAGTAACATCAAGAGAAAGTTAACTTGTGAAAATTATCTATCAGCTTTACTTCCTTTTAAAAGGAATTTTAAATGTTTGCACTTGCTTTACAGACATAATTAAACAATCTAATCCCTTTTTCTTCATGTGATTTCCCCCATAAACGTCTTTAATTGCTGCAGTCTCGATGATGAGAGACAACAGTTTATTGTATACCACTCATAAATTAGCTATTTCTTGTGGTATGGAATGTTATACTGTACCTGCACTTTTCTTTATTCTATGCAAAATATTATATTTTTTTTGGTATTTAATATAGGTTATTTTAAATGCTGCTTATGACCCTTTTGTTTAGATTCTTTTTTACAGAAGTTCTTTGTGAGACCAAGTTTAAGTCTTCTTGGCCTCCATAAAGTTAGGAGAACTTACCATAAAGCATTTGCCTATTTACTAAGAATTTACAAGAGTGCAGAGTAGTTGCAGTTTCACAGAAAATGCAGGTTGGCCAAGGTCATAGCAGAGATTCTACAGAACAAGTTTGAGCAGAGCTTGGTGGGAAGGTGGAGCAATGCATACACATCTCATGACATGGAAGCACCCATCCTACATCAGGCAGTGCTAGTGGGCAGCTTCAGCCCCATTTCCCCAGCTGGCCCTTTTAAATCTGCACTTAGTAACTTCTCTTACACATCTTCTCACTTCTATAGGCTTTATCTTGATAGCAACAAATACTAAGAAGTTTCTGGTTTTGATCTTAGTGTCTTTCATGTTTGAGGAGGAATATGTGTTTAGTATCAGGTAGGGGGATTTTCCCAAATGGAGCCTAATGTATTTTTGGGTCTTGTCTTAGTAGTGCTTAAAGCAAATTTTAACTTGGATTGTTATTTGGTCCAAAGGTGGTTTTCAGTTATTTGCTCACTCCAATGTTTTTCTAAAGGAGAATGCAGCGTTCTGTAGAGTTGATAACGTTCTTTTCAAAATCACTAACGGTGGCAGATGTTTTCTTATTTTGATTTACAGATGTCTAGTCGCATATCTCTTATTTTGCCAATAAGCATTGCAGCCTGGCAGGGCAGATCTAGGGACTTGAGTCCCAAAGGACTGGAATGTGTATAGTACATATGAGGAGCTATCTTTGTGCAAGATTCTGTACGTAAACCAGCACCCTCAATTGATATATGTTTATGGCCACGAGCAGATTCCACTTGAGTGATAGAATGAGTCCCTGCTTATAGCTGTCCATTCTCTGCTTCTCCTGAAGGCTGAAGTTCAGCTACTGCTGACAAGGTCAGGAGTAGTATGAAACTGGTTTTACATTTCTTTAAAGCCTGATGTAATAATAAAATTCCAGTTTGGCACCCATTTTGCTTAATACTTGAAATTGTAAACTGGGATTGTTTCTTCTGCTGCTCAGCCATCACTGCCATTGAGCAACAGCTTTCAGGGGAGGGAAGGAAAATAGACTGCAATTTTTACTGCTTCACTTCATGTTTAATATGCATGTGTTTCGATTGACACTTGCAAAGGTGTGGTTCCAAAGCAGTTCAGACTGATGTAAACTTGGGTTGTCAGCTAGTCCTGCTCCCTCCCGTTGGCTCAGTGCTCGTGCTTATGTGGTGAGCTGGCCCTGGGAGCTGATCCAGCTGCATGATTTTTTTGTAAGGTTGTTGGAGAGGGTAAAACCAGAGTGGCTGGAACTTGATGACAGTGTGAAAACATTAGGAAGGGGAATTAGATAATAGTATAAATTACAGCGTATGAATGCTGCCTTATCAGTACAGAGTAAAAATAATGTGGAAGCTTATATCAAAAAATCTTTAGGTCATGTGATTTCAATGAATCTTGTTTACACTTAGTAGAGGAGAACAGACTACCGAAGAAAGGACTGTTTTCTTGCCCTTAACACATAAGTAAGTGTAGAAAATAAGCTGACCTGAAATCAACAACCTGATACAGTGATGGGTAATTTTCCTCTCAAGTTCTTGCAGAAACTCTTTTGATATATTTCCATACCTGTAGTGCCAAAACCCACATATGATTATTTTTTTTGTCCAAACCTATAGGGTTTCCTTATGGCTCCATCTACTTATTTGCTTTTGCTGTTCCTAAACCTTCCTAAATATCTAAGTTGTTAAAGTAATAATCTAAACAAGATACTATGTTGGAGAAAATTGTATTTTTTGGAACATGATTTTGATCCGTCTTTTAGAGAATTGTTTAACTGGTGTGAGAATGAAGGGCTTGATTAGGGCTTCTCTAGCCATAACGCATGACAAGCTACGTTCTATAACTAGCTTTTCTTGATGAATTTGGGAATGGAAGACATTTAAGCTTTAAGTTTTTTCAACCACCTCAATTTAAAAATTTTTCTTCCTCTCAAATGTAGATTAAAAACTTAAATTTTAGTTGGAAGCCTTGAAGAGAATGCAATTATACAGAAGTATGGATACCCTAAAATGTTGGGGGATTCTTAAAATTGAAAATATTTCTTAACATTCCTGTTAAGATGGTCAAACCTTTTTTTTTTTTCCTTCCAGAGCCTACCAGTTTGACAATCTGAAATGCACCTGGCTGAGCCTTGATTCTTTCAGATTCTGAGTTTTCCTTTTTTTTTTTTTTTTTTTCCTTTCCTTGGATAGATTTTTAATTTCAAAATCTTTTTTAGCTTTTGAAGTTTCAATACAGCAAATTTCTCAGGGTCAAATGCTATTTTTCTGAGCTTTGGGTCAGAAATATATTATTAATGTTCATCACCTATAGTGTCCTCATGTGATCTTTACAGTATTTTTAAGTTTGATAGATGTACTTTTCTAATAGGAAGTCCTTCCTTTGTAGTGTGATGGAATATTGTTGCATTGCAATTGCTATGCTATAAAGTTAAGTTTCTCTTGAATTTCAACATACTAATTCAATGTACTGATTTCAGTGGATCCTCAATAGAAAGAGTAATAATCAATTATTGGTTGTTTTGCACATAAACACAGGGTAGAAAGATCTAGTTGTTCCTGAAGCATGTTTCTTATGTTCCTTACTATGCAAAACACTGTAATTGTCTGTTGTCTTCAGTGGGACTTTATTGCCTTAAAGCCTTATGTACCCAACTCTTCTATATAAAGCTGATGGCTGAAAAAGCTATGTACTGTCACTGTGCAGAAGCCAATTTCTTTCAGGTTAAGTTGGTTGTCAAAGTATGCTCTACAAGCTCTCTACATCACACTAAGAATTTGACAAGCTCATTGTGTAGACAAGGGCAGTCTACATAATGAAAATGGATTTCCTGCATTTGTCTAACACCAGGCATGAAGTAACCTCAGCATAACAGCATTGGTGAAATAACTAGTTCAATGTGTCATTTTTCTTCTGAAACCTGAAACTAGGCTCTTTCCCAATTCCAAGAACTGTTCTAAGACGGCTTTTCTGTAATTGATAATGACAAGATGAGTAATACTACCCTTGATCATCACTTAGTATAAACCCCGTGCAGTATTTGCTCTTCCTTGAGCTTTTGTTCAAGGGCAGTCTGTCGGAAGAAAGTTTATTTCTAGAGAGGCAGCCTTTTAAAAGTTATTTCCTTGCTAACTAGGGGTAGTTAACCAGGAGGAGTCTGTTTTCCCATTCTCTAACCATGGTAACAGCGGTAGGCTGATCTGTGGCGTCAGTTCCACAGGGGTAGTAGAAGCATGATCTGTGTCCCTGCATGGATTCAGGCTTGGCAATGCTGACAGCAGATGTGCAACACTGACTTCAGCAGGACGTTGCAATTACCAACAGAATGTTTTTGCGGTCATAACCGCCTGTGCATCCAAAGAAAAGTCGTGGCTTTATGTTCCTGCAGATGCAGGTAACTTCAGGGTGGAAGATACATAGACCTCTATGGTGATAACACTTCTGTATATCAGAATGAGTGATTTCCTATGTTATGTGAGTTATTGTTTGATAAAAAGGGGGTAAAAATACCCTCAGCGTTAATTAAAAGATTTTTACTATGTCCTATATATTGTTAAATATATGTTGAATGATATGTTTTGTAGAAGTTACTGGCTTTGTTATGTAGTAGTATATTTTTATAGACAATTCTTATATATTGAAATGTTAAGAATATTTTCATAAGAGATTTATATTCATCATTGCTAATAAAATGAACCTGAAGAATTAATCTCTGGTTTTGCATTGATTAGTGAAATGTATTTGAATGTAGTGATTGTAAAAGCTTTATGAAAGAACTGTTAATCAAACAGTCCCAGTTAAATATGAACATATGCCTCAAATTCTGCTACTGTTAGCATGCTGCATCACTTTTTATGCCTTGTGACAAGCTACAGATGAAAAGAAGCTCCCTCAGCTTCCATACAGCAAGTTCTTAGCTGGAAACACTGTGGCATTGACAGGTCAGTGAAGTTAAGTTTCCGGTGTCCAAGAGGCAGTTTGTTTTTGTGGGGCTTGGGGTTTTTTTTTTGTTTTATTTGTGGAGGTCATGATTTGAATTCCAGTCTTGTCCCTTCCATCACAAGGTGACAATTTATCCCAGTGCTTCCCATTATCTGGTGTTTCAATAATTAAATCAACTTTTCACCAAAAAGGAAAGAGCAGAAGAAAAAACTGATTATCACATTTGCATAACTACCACCATTGCTAAATATTACAAAAAGGCTGTAGTAATTTTTTATTAGCCATATAACAGTGCTTCCTCCTGCAGTGCTTTCTGGTTTTGTAAGAGTAGAAGATAACAGAACTGGACAAGGGTATTAGCCTGCTTCAGAGCTTTGTGCATCTAATGAATCTTTATTTCTGGGTGTGACTTGACTTAGCATTACAGAGGGAAACATAGATGAGAGAAGACGAGTCACATAGTGGGGAATTACTTAGCAGTGTTAGCCTGTCTATCCAGCACGCTCTTCTTCACCTTATATGCTCAAAAATTAACTCCTTGTAGGATTACTTGACACCATCTATTTGTCAGGCTCTGAAGAAAAGGAAAAGCAAAGCGCTTCCAAGAGAGTTTACTGTGCCAGGCATAGGCAGGAGCAGACTAATTATGAAAGAATTTTGTGGAGAAACACTGCAACTTTCTTTTGGCAGTTCTGTAGGTTCTTTGGAACAACTTAAATATATAAGAGAGAGAAATTTAAGCTTTAAGGGAAAGGAGAAAAGAGCTTTTAGATAACATTAAAATCTTCCTTATTTACAAATGGACAGTGACATAGCACAACAAGAGATGAGGTCTATTACTAAATACTAAGACTCTTGAAATAATTCTAGGATTACGTCTACCCACTCCAAAAAAAAAAACCCAAAAACCAACAGGCAAAGGGATCAAAGGATTTCAAAGGAAAAAGCACTCCCATTACTTGGAAAACAAACATCACTGAAGTTACAAAATACTTTGGGGATAACTCTCACTGTGCATTGATAAATGGTTCTTACAGTCCTGAGCACAGGAAGCAGTACATGAGATACGATATGCAGATGAACCATTCAAATAGGTTTCAGCTGATTCTTTTGATTCTTCAATTAGCTTTGTATTGAACTTTATTTTCTGACACTACTGAATGAAGTTCCTCCTACGTTATCCTGTCAAGTAGCAGTAAATTTTGGAAAGGATAATGAGAAACTACTTTGTCATCTGAGCATACATACTGAGCAAAGGGAAAATGAGAGATCTGAATTCTTGCCCTGCTGGTATAAAGTGATTCTGGGGTGTGAAAGAGGTGGAAAGAAAACTTGTCTTCTGGTGAACGAGTATGAAGTTAATTTTTACTCTGTACTGTAACTGTTCTGTCAGTAGGTGGGGCTATCTTTCTTAATTTATTCCTTAATGTGTAAGATTAAACCAAACCCTGCTAAAAATCAAAATCCACGGTTTTAGACAATAAAAGCTTTGATACAGTGTGATGTAGATGATGTTAATACCTAAATTTAAATAGGATTCCAAATGCTGTTGGAGCATTTAGATGACTATGTAGACTGCTGCTCAGCAAACCCCTGAATAATCTCAAACTCTTCTCTCATGTTTTAAACTGTATCCTGCACCCCTTCTCAGAGCAAAACATTCTAGAAGGTACAGGGGGACTTTAGCAGTGCTTTCTCTGAAATTCTGTAAGCTCTGTGTTGCCCCAAAACAGTCAATGGGAAAGCAAGGGGAGGGGGCGCCTGCCACCTTCATGTGAACATCAGTAAATTGGGAGGGGGTGTTGTAATGAAATTAGACACCCCATCAGTAATGATGTTGCTGGATATGATATGGTCTGTAGATCTAGCAAATGTCCTAAGCATTCTTTAAAAAAAAACAACCCAAAACAAACAAACAAAAAAGACCCAAACAAAAAAGGAGATGACAAGTACATTCTTGCTATTAAATTCTTCGGTGTAATTTGTGATGAGTTAGGGTGAATTTAGGCTAATAGTTCTAATTTTGCACAGAAATAGGGTACATATGCTGCCTGAGCAGTTAATCAGCATGCTGTAACTATCGCCCCCTGTTTTTCTCTTGTTTGACTGGGGGATTTACAACAAGATTTCCCGTTCCACTCTGATTTTTATTTTGGGGCTGGGGTGAGATGCCTGCGCAGCTCTTGAGCAGGTTCTTGGTGCGGGTGCTGGGGCAGGGAGGCCCTATACATCTTCTAGCACCTCGTTCCCCAGGGCCCTACTGCCAAATATTTCCAGTGCCAGGGGTTCCCAATAACTGTGTTGCTCAGGTCACCACAGCATGGGGGTGTGGAGAGGACAGGGGGTGCTGGAAGAGCCTCTTCCGTCAGACCAGCCGATTAAATGGGGAAGTTGTGCAAGCTTTTGAGCACAGACGCACCACGCTTGAAGCCTGGTAGTGTCGGGAATGGGGGTTGGAACTTCAGCTTATTTAAGGGAGGGAAATATTAGAAAGGGAGGAGGTGATACGTTTGACTACTAGACCGAGCTAGAAAAAATACTTGTCGACTTGTTTTCCATTGGTTGGCTGGAGGATTTTTTTGCTGGTGTTAGCTGGCACTGGTAGGTGGTGTTCTATTTAATAGGATGTACTGGCCAGTTTTCGGGAAGCTAAGCAACGTTGAAGGAGAGAAAAATCTTTTTATTATTACTTGGAAAGGCTCTGTGGCAAATCCATTTTATTTCATATAAAGTGCACTGTGAATCAGATATTAATATTTACTTTATACTTTCCCATTCTTAATTTATTTCTTAAAACAAATATTCCTTTATAGTACCATAAAAACTGTTCAGTCACTACTGAGTTTTGATCAGGAAGTGAAGGAAAAAGCTGTATGCTTTTAAAAAGTAATCCTGATTGTGTCGTTTTTTCACTTTACCGGAAATATTTCATATCAGCCAATGCCTGGTAATAGATGTGTGTTCAATTTCTTCATTAAACATCATCTTTATATAATATAATATGAATAAGGCCCTCTACTGTTCTACTGTTTGTAGTAATGTATGTAGGAAGTCCATCTGAAAACACTTAGCCGACGTTCTTTACTCCTGCCATATGGCAAAACATTTTCTTCATTATTTAAATGGAGAGTGATAAAGAAATACCACAATTTGAAATCTCCTGTGGGAAGACTCCAAACAGCAAGGTAACCTTTTCCACCCCAGAAGCCTGGTTTGCTCATGTGGTTCATCTCACTATTCTGCTTTACTTGCTGGAACCACATAGCTGTATTTCCCTTGCAGTTCGTTAGTTCTTAATCTGTAAAAAAGGGGGCTAATTTTACTTTATGACGTTATCAGAACAGTTAGGCTATGTTGTATTTTCAGGGAAGGAAGCAAGGTGTGAAATATTTTTTTTTTTAAGCTGTGCAAACTGTAAAATTTACAGATTAACCATATTTCCTGCATCAGCAGAACTTGTAAATTTTAATGTAAATGTCTATCGTAAATCCTGTTGACCCACCCAGCTTTAGCGAGCAGCCTCCTGCATCTCACCTTCACTTGGAAAGGGGGTGGGGAGAAAGAGAAAGGAAAAGTGTGGGGGAAAAATCTTTGTTCTCTCACTGGCAAGTACTCCGGAGCAAAAGCGTCCCGATGAACCCTGTCTGTGTGATCGGGCACAGATTTAAGCAAGAGAAGGAACAGTTTGTTCTCTGCTGATTATATAAGAAAACCCTTGACAGTGTGTTGCTTGCTTCAGATTACAGCTCCTATCCCAGGGTCAGCATGGAAAAAAATAGGAAAACTAGTGTCAATTTCTTTAATATGCCTTTACTGAAACCTGGAAGCCTTCATTTTGAGGTAATGGATGCTACTTTATGTTGACCTGTAGCTCTCTAGATGTCAGGGTTTTGATCAACAAACTTTATTATACTGTTTTCCTCGAGAGGAATATACTTACCAATTCGATTCAGCTCTTTTAGGTTTTCTAGAGGACTCTTTGGTCTTTCCAAGTTTTGTGATATCCACAGATATTTTGTAGCATGTTTCTCTAATGTACCTTTTGTCTCCTTTTAGTGGATATTTAGACATTTATTTGAAGTCTTTACTTATCAATTTTGTGAGAAGACAGATTTCCTCTCATATGCACGTTTACAAATGTGTTCCAGGTAGGTAATTGATGAAAAAGAGTTATTCACATTTCATTTCTCCCATTGAAATGTTCTTAGTGCATTAGGAACTTCTAGACAGAAGCATGAAGGATTACAGTGCACTGTTTAAAATTACAGCCCAGTTCTCTTTCTCTTGAGGTTAATGAATATTTTTAGGCCCCCTAATTTTTATATAGATCATACTGTGCTTACATACCGTTTGCTGCAAAGAACAGTGGCCACCTTCAGTTTCTCAGTTGTGTTTAAGACTGTCATCTGTCAGATGTGGAAGTGAGGGTGGCTACTACGCTCATACCCTCAAGGGGACAGGAGTTTTGGGTGTGCAGTGACAGCAGACAAAAAAAGGGAATACAGCACTACAGATTGGTCAGGACAGTGCAAAACTCTCCTAATCCTGCATGTAGTGAAGATTAATGTGATTTGGAGACCATCCGTCTTATGCTGTCTGTCCCCTCAGATGCTGCCATCGATGGACTGTTCACTGGAAAGCCAATGACATTTACAACACAGTAGCAACTCACAAACTCGAACTCAGGCAGAGACATCAATCTTCAGAAGTCCTAGAAATTTATGTTTTGGACAAATGGTTTATCAAGCTCTTCCCGTACCAGTCCCTTTCCCAGTTTGGTTCTTTAGATGTTGTAGTCTGGACGGCAACATTTCTGCACGTGATCTTAGGTCATTAGTTTAGAATCTGGTGGTGCTGGTGTTTAGTTTTATTATTTACTTTTTTCTTTTCCTTTACCTCTCAATTTTATTTTTACAACTTTTGTGATAATTTCAGGTGTACTTATACTGGCATGTTAGCACACTTTGAGGAATTTTTTGGCTAGGCTGTTCAGGATTTTCAGTATTAGATGCCTCATAACCACAGGTATTTACTTTCTTAGCCTTAGCATATGATTCCAAGTTGTAATTAGTGCCTCAGTGTTAAAGTGTACCAACATGTCTATAAAACACAGCATATGGATATTTTGATGAAATGAAGTTGGGAGATACTGCTTTTATAAACCTGAAAGCTGCAGAGCAGATGTGGAAGGAATTACTGCAAAGAATCTCAACTGGCATATAAAACAGAAGCTGAAGTTTATTTTGTTTTCATTATAAAAGAGAGAACACTTTACTAAGGTTCTGTTGTATTTAAGGTTACATAAAATTGAGTTGTCCAGGACTAGCTGTGAAATGATATGCGCTGATGTGACACTTAATGGAAGAAGGTAATTTTTTTTTTTTGCTTTAAATATTTAGTACTGGAACTTTACACATTGATTGTAAAATATATGTTTTCAGAATTTACAGTAAATTTAATGATGTTCCCTTTCAGGGGAGAAAGCTATAATAGGTATTGCAAAGTTCATGTCCTTTTTTTAATTTCAAGAGCAAAGTAGCGATTACCCTTTTTGCAGTCTGATTATCTGGCTACTTTCATGGAAAGTCCTGGTCATATACGCTCATTTCTGAATAACCATTAGGATTAACCACAAGTATTCCCATACTTTCACATTTTCAACACCTAATCAACCAACCTCACTTTGTAGAAAACAGTAGATTATTATTTACTTACTTTTTATAGATTTCAGCATAGATTGTAGTGCCTACCAGGCTAAAACATGGGTGCTACTACAGCGCTAAAAGATTTTTCTCACTTTATTTTCCTCTTTAATTAATTTTTTAGTGTAATGCTACATTAGAATTGCAGTGAATTACTATTTAGTGTGAATTACTATTCATGACCTTTCAGAATGATTTGGGCAGATAATGGACTTATTGTCTTTTCATAAACCTACTGTTTAAAGCAATGTGTTCATTGTTTTTCATTCTACTGTTAGCCCTTCTATAAAGAAAGATGATGTGGCAAAGCCACGTGCTTCTTTTATGTCCCTAAGTAGCAAAGAAATTATGTTGAATTTATGTATTAATCAAATGCTTCTGGTAGTATAACTATATGTTGCTATGACAAACAGCATGTAAACAAGCACAGCAACAACAAAAATCAATATATTAACAGAACTACAAAGGAAGTTAATCTAAAAAGTGTATTACTTTAAAATGTAAGTTTACAGAATGTAGTCTGCCATCATTGATGGAAAAGATGGATCCTTCAACATATTAACTGTCAGATGCTTATTCTTGAGCTTTTTTTTTTTATAGTATCAAATGACAAAATAGTGGGCAAAGCAAGAGCTTTTGTTACATGCCCAGAATTCACATGTGCTAGCAAACGCTAATCAAGCTGGCAAAAAAAAAAAAAAGTAATTGGTTACACATTGGGATATCCGAATAGTCCAGTCATATGTTTTCTTTATTAAATTGATTCAGTTTTATTTTTGCCAGATTCAATAAACTAACAGTTTAAATACATGTTGGAATCTACTTCAGTTCAATAGCTTTTCATAAGAAAAAAACCCAGCATTACATCCTCATTGAAAAACTAAATTTGAAAAAGAGACACGAGGGCCCAGGCTCTTTTAAACACTGTGTTCTATAACCAAAACCGCTTTGATTTCCTGAATATTGTCTGAATTATGCTTTCTGTTTGGAAGTCATCCATCTGCAATAGAAATGAGGGATCCCAAAATGGCAAGAGTGATAAGGATGCAATTGCCTGTGTGTTATGTGACAGGGGAACGAGGCTTCTCCTAGCCCAAGTTAAGTCCTTGGAAGATGTAGCTCACAAATTGCATAGTAAAGAGTGAAGATTGATTTAGCCTTATGGATGACGCTCTCACTTTCAACTCTTCTTTAATCACTTTCAATTTACTTCCTTTTCCCTGTCTAAACACCATTTGGTTAACAGTCATAGAAATCTCTGTGTGTGTATTAGCTCTTTTTCTGGGATATTAGTTCCCCAAACCAGTTACTAAAGTTTTTTGTGCTGATTTTTGAGTGCTGTTATTCCCAAAGACATCAATTTCCCAAAAGCAAATGCATTTTTAGGAATCCTCCAGCCATCTAGTAGTATTAGTAGCAGATCAAAGTGTGTTACGTTTAAGGTCATTCCTCAAAAGTTGTAAGATGTCTTCTTGCAAGTACTTGCATAAGGTAGGACACTATAATAAATATGAAACAAACACATGACAAAGACATTCAGAGTATGTGAATTCCAAAATATGTTTTTACTAGATTGAACAGCAAAAGTTGCCAGTTATTTTTATTTAAACTCTACCCTAGTTCATAAGAATGATGTAAAAGCTTATAGAACTCATTTATCTGTAGACTTTATCACATAAAATTTAATGTCCCAGCATTAGACTGTAGAAAGCACTGTCTACCGTCAGGACAAGGCAAGCTTTCAGTTGAATTGTGTATGCCAACATTATACAAGACTTTGGTCTGTTCTGCAGCCTTTACACATAAGTAATTCCAGCAAATTGAGTTTTTATTGGAAAGCTAGAAGTAACTTAGATATGCTTGGGGTTTTTTTGTAAGTTTTATAACGTCTCTTCTTAAGTAGTCTTGGAAGAATCAGGTAATACCCAGGTTAATACTTTGAAACAGATGTCAGTTTCTGCAAAATGTACTTTTCTCGTGATACTACTAATTTCAAGAAGGTTTTGTATTATACACATGTAAAAATCTCATATTTTGATGTTAAGACTGTATAGCATTAGGAAGCAGGATGCTTATGTCAAGCATGAAAATTGTAATTAAAGATTAATCTTAGTCTTGAGCTGATAATCTTTCATCTACAGGCATATCTCAAGAATATCTAGAGAAGCAGTAGAAAATAAAATGGCTGTGGACACTAAACTTTGTGTGTATGTGCAATAAATAGATAACATAAAATGGCCTTATTTGGCTATAGTAAGAATACATGTTTTCTGTAGCACAAAAGACAAATTATGCTCATATCAAATAGCAGAATGAAGTCCTAAAAGAAGAGCAGCCTATTGGAAGAAAGCAACAAAATTCTTGGCAACTTTATGCAATACCCTCCCCATATCTTCCACATTTTTAGTAATTAAATCTCTCGATGTGTGTGTGTATTATGTATCTGTGCAAAGGAACAATTTTTGCCAAACTTCACTGGAAAACATTGCAAGATTTTGAGTTAATTTTTTTATGTAGAGGGTACTGTGAATCATCCAACATGAAATGAAGTATCTTAACATTACGAAGAGCAAAAATACTAACGTACTTTGTAACTACATGTTGACTAATATTATTGCCCACTGTGTTGGCACCCAAATTTTTCAGCTACTGAAAGAAAAACAAATGTTTAAAATATCTTATGGCTCTAACAGTTCTGGTTGGTTACCTAAACAAATTCTTGTGTTGGTTCTTGGATTTGGTCAAATGTATACTATAGCAGGTTGCCAGTAAAGGAACTGAATGTTAAATTGACTCCGTAGACTGGTGGTTGTTTAGATATGGGCATTAAGGACACTACAGGTTTTATAATTTATTACATGAATAACTCATTGTCCTGGCTGCTTGTTTAAGGTAATGACAGAGCACAGGCAAGTCAGATCATTTGTTGCTTTGTGGAGGAAGTGAATCCCTGAGAACAATAATAATTTGGTATTCAAACTAAAGGCACAGCTGTGAGGTGACAGAAGAACTGCCTTTTGGTAAAGCTTCCTTGAAAATGTCAGTCAGGAGAAACAAGCCTAGAAATAAAATACTGTTCAACAGGATTAATCAAGTGAATGTGAACAGTTAATGGGATCATACAAAGCCAGATACATCTAATGATCTTAGATAAATCAGGCTTTATTGTAGATGCTCGGGACAATATTCCATCCTGGTCAGGCCATGTAATTTCATTCAAGAAACAACACATTTTATCATTATTAACATATGAAATACTTTACTGTGCATTTGAGGGACTTTCAATCTGAGACGATATGAGGAAAGAAGTAAAGCAGGCTTCTCAATACATTTTCATTATGGCTGTATAATTTGGTTTGGAATGTCAATGTTTATTACTTGCCACTTTAATATCGCTAATATTTATGTATTATTCTTGACCCCCAAATTCTCACAGATTAACCCATTAATAGATATATATTTTCTATCTATCTTCTGTTTTTAGGGAAATTAACTGAAAATTATGGTGTGACATTCAATATTATTCAATTTATTAACTTTATTCAATTACTAGTATTAATACTTTGTTTGACTTCCATTGTCCCTGAACTGTAATATGAAGTAAACAAGAGTTATTCCTCCAGTGTTTTGAACACCTGTATTCTAATATAGTCTCTAACTTCTAAAAAACTGTTATGAAATAATGGTGTAGCAAAAATTTATACTAAAAATATAGCAAAGTTATACAATGGGAAGACAGTTGAGGCTAAAAGTCTTCCTTTAATTTGTTCTATATCAGGATTTACTCCACTGAAACATGAAAATTATCAGACTAAAACTTGTATAGCCAAAAAAGTGATAATGGAATTATTCCACATTTACAATTAAATATCCTTATCAGAAATGTTCTCCCTTAGAGATATTTGCAAATAATGTATGGGGGTTTTTTTTAAAGTTTACTCCAAAACCTTTTGTATGTCTTCCAAAGACTAATTGGAAGATGACTTTACTAATGATTTGAAAGTTGAGCAGCTGATGCCAGTTCCAAAACTAAATTAAGTGTATCAGCTTATTAGTCTTTTTGGACTCTTATTTATCTAGTTTATTTTTTTATTCCTAATTGAAATGTCAGAAAGTCTTTGAACATGTTCATTAGGCTTTCAGAATTGCCTCCGTGACTGCTGGTGTTTTTAATAGTCAGATGGGCAAACCAGACTTCACATCTCGTAAAGTGACATTAAATCTTTAATATAGTTACCAGGCCCCTGGAACATCCATAGAATAGCAGGCTTGATAAGAAACCTGCAGTCTAGAGTTAATCACTCACAAACAACTTCTGAAATTCAAGTAGTTTGTCTTCCATATGTTTACTACTTTGAGCCAGTCTAGAAATTGTACTGCTTTTGATTATTTATCTAGAGATCACAATAAAATAATAGTTGTCTTAACTGAAACTGTCTTTCCATAAAAACCCTTCTCATGGGGCAGAATGACCTTATGATTGAATTAGAATTGTGCTCTATAGAGAGCGCTGAGCTGCCCCGACAGAGCGGTCGCTACCCTGTGTCCACGGGCTGTACTTGTGTAGAATGATAATTGGGCTAATGGAAGGGAGGAATTAATTGCAGATAAGCTCTCTGTGTTCCTTCACAAGAAAAAGCACTATCCATTAGTGAATCAATGAAAATTTTGCTGTACTGAAACCAGCGTGCAGTTCAGAAAACACTCTTAGTCCTTATTTTCATGTGTTTCTAATTTTCTTTTAGACTTTCTGTTTGCATGTGGACAAGCATGCATGCTTTTCTTTAGCTGAAGGGTGAACTTTGGAGCAAAGCCCAAGGAAAAACCTTTTGGCTATTTTTTTAAATTAAAAGCATATTTTAAGTGTTTTATGTAATTTGTTAAATAAATTGTTTGAAAATGTTGCGATAGAATACCACGTTTAAAGACAAAATATTTCTTTATACATTATATTGCAGGGTTTAGGCAAGCGATGTATAGGTCAGACCAAGAGCAGAAAAAAAGCGAGGTGTTCTTGAGTGCTGATCCTACCACTGTAGCTACTTTTTCTTCCTGACTTTGGGAAAATCGCCCAAGTAAACTCACATTGCTTTAGTTTCCCCATCTGTACAATGTGAATAATACTTACCATCTTGCAGGAATGTGTGGAATTTAATATTTATGCATCACTTTGAAGTTCATCTCTAAATCAATTTTGTAACCCAAACTCCAAAATAGATGATTGGTAGTAGACTGTTAGCTGGTAAGAGCTAAAAGACACATCAGTATTTTCCTGAAAGTCCTATATTTTTATCTACATACAAACATTGTGTGTAGAATCCTTGATTAGGGAAACTTCATATCTGAATCTCCACCTTGAGCTTATATGTTCGCTGTACGTTGCTACTGAATCCAGCAATATGGTGAATTTGAGTTCACGGAATAGTATCAGGGAATCACAAAATGGTAGGGGTTGGAAGGGACCTTTGGAGATCATCTAGTCCAACCTCCTTGCCTAAGCAGGTTCACCTACAGCAAGTTGGACAGGAATGTGTCCAGGCGGGTTTTGAGTACCTCCACCACCTCTCTGGGCAGCCTGTTCCAGTGCTCTGTCACCCTCAAAGTAAAGAAGTTTTTCCTCCAGTTGAGATGGAACTTCCTGTGTTCCAGTTTGTGCCCGTTGCCCCTTGTCCCGTTGCTGGGCACCACTGAGAAGAGTCTGGCCCCATCCTCTTGACACCCGCCCTTTAGATATTACAGAATCACAGAATGGTCAGGGTTGGAAGGGACCCCTGGAGATCATCTAGTTCAACCCCCCTGCCACAGCAGGGTCACCTACAGCACGTTGCACAGGACGGCGTCCAGGCAGGTTTTGAATGTCTCCAGTGTGGGAGACTCCCCCACCTCTCTGGGCAGCCTGTGCCAGTGCTCTGCCACCCTCAAAGTAAATATTGAGAAGCATTGATGAGATCCCCTCTCAGTCTTCTCCAGGCTAAACGGACCCAGATCTCTCAGCCTTTCCTCATAAGAGAGGTTCTCCATTCCCTTGATCATCTTTGTAGCCCTCTGTTGGACTCTCTCCAGTAGTTCCCTGTCTTTCTTCAACTGGGGAGCCCAGAACTGGACGCAGTACTCCAGACGTGGCCTCACCAGGGCAGAGTAGAGGGGGAGGATGACCTCCCTTGACCTTCTGGCCACAAAGGATGTGTTGGATGTGTTGTCTCTCTATATCGTCAAGCCTGATGGAATAGCATACAGCTCAATGACTAACAGTCAGCACAGTTGACAGCGATGAACAACAAGAGAGAAAAGAAAGCACTTTCTGCTTGGCTGAGAATGTTAAAAAGAAACTGTGGCCCACGAGTCAAGCCCAGTGCAGCAAAAAACACTCTCTTCATCTGTATAGTGCTAAGGTCAAGCAGCACAGAATTCACTTCTGCAAAACTTGGTCATGGGAGTCCCCTGTGGAGGAAGTAGAGTCCTGGATGCTAATGAGTGCCTGCAGGCTTCTCCCACCTCGGGAACAAATTAGTTTTGAAAGAAGGTCAGTACCATTTGTTCAGGGGAGTTACTGCTGTTGTGTGTATACCCAGGAAGAGAGGTCCAGAACCGATGAATCTTGCAGTAATGGAGGCAAACAGACTACCCGGGTAACTATTCTAACAGGCAGCTTTCCAACGTGTCACCAAGCAAATGAGTTTCTTCCCAAGTAAATCTGCTTGCAGCATCTCAGAGGACCATGTGCTTCTGTTGGAATGGAGAGAAGATGGTTCGTCTCAGCATAAATGTGTGATTGGGCTGCAAATTCATCTTTCTCATGATCTGTGTATAACTTCTGGCATGTTTATAAAGAAGGATTAAAAACATTAATTAGCAGCTTATTTTTGTTAGAAATACCTAGGCATATTATTCCTTCATATGTAAATTTTTCTTAGCCTACAATGCTTCTCAGGGATGCAATTTCAGAACTATCAGTTGCAGAAGTACATTTTAGGAAGAGAGCAGCTACGTCAGCAGTCCTGCAGCTCTGTAATCTTGGTGATTTCTTCTTTCCTACAGTATTCAGAGAAGTGAATGTAGTCCCAGAGGAAACGAGCATCTAATTATTTTGTAGAGAGCACCTGCCACCATTGTATCTGACTTGCAACTTTCTTGTTGTTAGAAATTTTTTGATATCTTCCATTATCATAGTGTTTGAAAATCTTATTATTATTAAATAATCTTCCCATCTCACAGTGAAACATGAAAATCTTCAATTCACACGTAAGGAGCTGGATCGCAGAAAGAGATCCTTAATGCAGCAAATTGCTTGAGCGTGTTATTGATCCCTGCAATGCTAACTTGGCCCACTGCCTTGTGCCTGAAGTTAGACAGATGCCTTAGTCTTTTGTCGAGTCAAGGATATGGTGATTTCTCCAAATTTTCCGTTCTGTAAAATGTATCACTTTCTTTTCAGTACAGGGTACCTTTTATTATTGGAGTTTGCAAGCTGAAAAAAAATAAAGTGCAAACACGTTGTGAAGGAAAATTGATATATATTTTCCACTGGAATAATGTGGTAATAACTTTCCTGCAATCTTTAAAACAACTGGAAAAGCAGAGCGAAACTGGAAAAAGCTTCCATGGAAAAGTTCTTGTTGCCTGTGTGTTTAGAGGATAATACATTGTCACTATTGTAGTGCTGAAAACCTATTGCATGATTTGTTACAAAGAGGTTACTATGCCTCTGACACTAACAAAATGTAAAGTACATTAAGTATTATTAATTGAATGTATTTTCCGTCAATATTCAGTATATGAATATATGGAAGTACTGAAAAATATACAGACCAGACAGAACATGGATTGGAAAAGAAAAGATTGACTACTCAGATTTTACTTTTTGCAAAATTAATTAATTCAGACTGGCCATGTCTTATGTCTCCTAAGCAATAAATGATTTTGATGTTACACTGCTAAAAAGATCAGGGCTCTTTACTATAGGGGATGTATTTTCTCTCACTATTCTAATAATCAGAACCTGTAAGCCACTGAAAGTCAGAGTAGATAAAGTCAGGAAATAGTGAGTGAATAAATGTAATAGATATAACACTGTATCTGACCTAATTTGTTAAAAAAAACCCAACCCAAAACAAACAAAAACCCCCAAATATAAACTTTTTGAAAGTATGTAACTTCTGTAGATTTTCAGTGGGTAACTTTATTGGCTTTTTCGATGCATTTGTTGAATTGCTAATAGAATTTCTCCACTGTGATTACTATCTACAGGGAATCACCGCTATTGCATTAACCTCGCAAGACAATTATTGCAATGAGGTGCAGAGAGTCTGCTGAGGTAAGGGAATATATAGTAATAAATCTGACTTTCAAGCGTTGGAGGCCTTAGAAAATAGTATGACAAGTTCCTTACACTGGAAGGGAATGAAGTAAATCAACTGTAAGTTTTACAGCCCTGTACTGGGACACCGTCTCTGCATACCTTAGTTATGAGAATCGGTGCCCTTCGCATAAAAATGTCCAAAATGGAAGCGTGTGATCTAGGGCCAACTTTCTCCTGTTTTTAAACAAAATGAGAACTCTTCCTTTGAAAAGCAAGTTCATGAGCCTGTTTTTCTTCTTCGTGTACTCTGCACGGCAAAGACGGCATGCAAAGATGCTCAGCCGAGTTCACCCAAACCACGGGTTTTTTTTTGTGGTTCTTTTTTTTTTTTTTTGCCGTAGCGCCGGTGGAAACGGTGCGGTATTTCCCCCTCCCCTTGCCCAGGCTCGGCTCTCCCTTCCCGGAGGTAACGGTGGGCACCACCGCCCGGGCCGGAGGTCGCGCCCGGCGCTTCTCAACCGGCTCCGAACCGGGTCCTTCTGCCCACGGCGGCCGCCCGCGCCCCGCCCCGTGCTGGGGGAGAGGCGGGGGCCGGGGGGAAGGAACCACCTTGTGCACCGCCGCTGCCGCTGCCGGGCGGGGGGCGCGGGCCGACATTCCGATGCGGTGAGGCAGCCGCGGCCCGGACCGCCCCCGCCCCGGCTCGGAGGGCGCGCACGGCCATGGCGGTGGAGCCGCTGCCGCTGCGGGGGACGGCGCCGTTACTCAGCGGAGCGGGGGCGCGGGGCTGGGGTTGGGGCGCTGAGGCGACGCCGCCCGTTGGCGGGAGGTAGGAGGAAGATCTTCCGCGGGTCACCCCGGCTGGCAGCTGCCCGAGGGGGGGGGGTGGTGGGGTGGTGGGGGACGGGACGTGGTGCGACCCGCCGGCGGGAGGGGACCCGCGGTGCGCTCCGCGGCTGCGGGGATCCCCTCTGCGGGCGCCGTCTGGTCTTTTCTGCGCAGCCACACACGCTCACGGCGCCGGGAAAGCGGTGGAAGTGGTAGTTTGGGGGCACTGCTGCCCTAAGGGTTACCCGCCACACTCGCGCTAAGTGGAGTAGTTGGAGCGGGGCGGCGGTGGGCAGCCGCCGGGCGCGCATCCCCCCGAGGCGCCGGCGGACGCGGTGCTGCTGCGGGGCGGGGGGCGGGGGGGTGCTGCAAAGCCAGCCTGAGCCGCAGCCCGCCTGCCTCGGGTGCGGAGGATGATCCAGGGGCAGCTACCGGCGGGAGGATCCCCCCTTACCCCCCGCCGCCGAGGAGAGGCGGTCCCGGGGGAAGCCGCCCCGCGGCTGAGTCAGCCGGCGGCGCTGCCCCCCGCGGCACCTCCCTCCCGCCTTCCCTCACTGCCTCGGCCCGGCGGGGCGGTGCGCGGCCGCAGCCCCCGCCCCCGGCCCCGGCCCGCCGCGGTAGGCGTAGCGATCGCTCCGGCGCCCCGGGCAGCGGCGGCCGTGGAGCGCTGGCGAGGCGGGGGCGGCCCCGTCCCGCAGACCGCTCCGCCGCCGAGGCCCCGCCGCTGCTGGAGTTCCCCGCCGGCCCGAGGAGGAGGAGGAGGAGGAGGAAGATGCCGGGGGGACGCTGAAAGGTGCGTCCCCTGCTCACCCCCGCCCGCTCTCACGGGCTCCTTGCCCGGCTCCCGGGTGAGGCTGGCGGTTCTCCCCGGGGCAGGGCCCCGGCGGAGGGGGTGCCCGCTGCGGCTGTGTCCCGGGGCCGGGGGGGGCTCCGCTTTCGGCCATGTTCCGCAGCCCCAGGCCGCGGTGGCCCCCGCTCGCCGGCGCCCTCCCCGCCTGACCTTTGCTTGGGGGCTGCCCCTCTTCCCCCGGGAGGGTTCCAGAAAATCCCGAATGCCAAAGCAAACTGGGGTGGGTTGCCCTTATCCCACGTCCTATCAACTGTTATAAATTTGTGCCTCACTTTCCCTGTTCTCTTTTTTTTTTTACCGGTGCGATTGTACGAGCAGTTGTTATTTTTTTACATTAAAGGCTGGCTGATCATAACCTGATGAGCAGCGTAGCTGATGGGGGGGTCTGGCGTTGGATGGAGCCCCTGGTTGTAAGTGGTAGGGGTGACACTGGCTCTGTCCCCCCACTCGGTGGGTCTCGGCGAGCCCCTCTGGCAGGCTCTGAGCGCTCTTTGTGGGCACTGTGGGCCCTGGCACAAAGGGCGAATGCATTCCTTCCAGCTCCAGACTTCTCTTTGGCCCTCTTGGTGAAGTGTGGTTGAGTTACAAAGACTCTAAGTCTGCAAACACTTACAGAAGTAGTTTCACTGAAGTGTTTGTAGGAGGATTGGGACCCAAGTGGCAGCGTGCGATGCTTATCGGCTCCGCTGCACGCTCTTGGGATGCCACCAGCACAGGTGATGTGGAGGAGCCTGTACAGGTGGCTGCGAGCTAGGCTTCTGAGAAAGGAAGTGTAAGAGGTGCGTAGGGGGGTAGAGAAATGCATAAAAGATCAGCTGTACTTCAAGGGAACAGTCAAACGTTTCGTGTTTCATAGTAAGGCGCTTGTGTGAAAAGCACCATTGGGCTTGCTGTTGTATTTATGTGACAAACATTTGGTAAATATTTCAATCCTGTAGGTTTTATATGTTTCCATATTTGAAAGGGGATCAGAGAACCTTCCAATTATGAAAAAGCCATTTAGCAATTACTGCAAAGCAGTGACCATTATGTAGTTTAAGAAGTCGTGCATTTCCAGCTACAGATAATCATCTTTGATCTGTGGTATCTCTTTTTGTGAAAAGTCAATGGCACACAACCAGCATTTGCAATTGTTACAAAAGCAAAATGAAAACACCTAGAGAAACCTGGGAGCGGTGAAACTAGAAACAGACGCAACGTTTTGTGTATTAGGAAATGCTTCAGAGAGAAATGCCCAAGTCATAAAAGAGCATGTCCAGTCTATGCATAAATTCACAAGGGATTACTAAAATCTTTCTTAATCATCTAAATAGAATTTATTTGTGTTCTGCCACATCGAGATATTAATGTAGTGTACTGTAATGAGTTCATTCCTATTTTCACACATGGTAAGAAGTTTGTTAAGACTTTGTGACTGCAGACCAGACGGTGCAGTTCCTGTCCTCTCAATTCACATTAATGTGATGTGATGCATCTTAACCAAGTGTGGTGTTCAAGCCAGAGTTCCAACAATTTAACAAGGAAAAAAAACCCAAGCCGAGTAAAACTTTAAGTTCAAGAAACACGAAAGCCCTACTACAGAATAAAAAATTTCTAAAAACGGTATTTACTGGAAATCATAGAAAGAGATGATAAGATAATTTGAGGTTTGGGAGATTTGTAAAATGAGGAAGAGAAATTCTCTGTATTTAGGTTATCCAAAAGAATGTTGTGAAACAATTTGAGCACTATTTGTTGAGTAGAGAGTATTTCTTGTGTCAAAGGGCTGTTCTATTTAACAGAAATAGAAATATTAAGATCCAGTGACTAGAACCTGTACTGAAATCCACTACTGAAAAGTGACAGTCGTAACTGTTCATGAAGGGTTGTGGTAAATTTATAATGGTTGGAAACATTTAGCTCAAGTTAGCAGCTTTTCTTTTTTGGAGAAGAGCAGCTGTAATTTAGCAACAGTTCTTGGACTTGAAACAACAATTAGTTAAAGGAAGACTTGAGTTATAAAGGAGGCAAAATCCAATCTATTATTTCGTTAGAAGTCCATGATTTGCATAGAGGTTTTTCATTAAACAGTAAAACTAAGTGTTTTCTAGTGAACAGTGTAATTTACCTGCATATTTACAAAAGTATTTATTTAAGGTTTTCTTCTTCTAAAACACTAAAGACCACACTTTGGAACAAGGGTTGTCGTTTTGTTTTCTGTTTGCACAGCACCTGCCACAAAATGGATATTGGCTCATGACGATGAGCCCTAAACCTTGTAAATGATAATGATAGTGTTATTAGTAATAATTTGCATCTTTTATTTTTTTTTTACATACTTTTTGAAAATACCAGTAACTGAAACATTGGAACGAATCACGCAGCTCCAGCGTGGACAGACTTACTCTCACGCCTGTTCACAATGCAGCCATTGATGGTTTCATTTGGGTAGCGGCTATCATTTGACTATGCAGACAGCAGGTTAACGACTGGCTGTACCTTGAGCATGCAGACTGATTAACTCTGAAATAATGCTTTTCACCAAGGCTCTGTTTTAGAAAGCTATTGGGATGCCAACCTGAAATCCGTGTTTTTCCTTAGGTTAATTCTGTCCCTTCTTGAGCCTTCTTAATCTCGTTCAGAAGAGAGTTGTTGCACGTGTACTTGAGGGCCTACATGACTGAGTACGTATGCTATGAGAGCAGTCCAGCTTACTCTGCATACTGCTTTGTTTGTCTTGGCAAACCTATACCTATATCTGCCTGTGGGTGGGGCTTCCATAGTCATGGTTCTGCCAGATATTGGTCATATTTCGCTCTTTGATTATTTTTTTTGGAGCAAAACGTCCATCTGCTGAAATGGGACTCGTGTCTAAGAGCTGAGGATAAAGTGGTGACAGTTTTTCTTTGCATTTCCTGTATTGGGAGCTGTCTAATATTTTTCTGTTTTGGAGGCACTGAATTTTGATCTTACTTGAAACAATGGAATTAATTTGTAAATATGTCACTGTGGGATCAAAGTCTGGTCCTTGGTGGTTTCATATACTCTGTCATGCTGACATGTCTCTGCAAGACTTAATTAATGTCACTGATTTTACACTAGGCCACCCTCAATACTCTCTTCTTAACTGCCCAGTCATTCAGAAATAATCCAACGTGTTCAAACAAAAGCTAGATGTGCCATTGGTTACTGAAAACTGGTAAACTACAAGAGCTAGAAGGAATGAGCTCAACTCTCCACCAGAATTATTTTTCTTCCCAGAGCCCGCTACATTTCTTCAATTAATCAAGCGTCGCGGATGGTGCCGCAGGTAATACCAGCACTTTCAGTGAATGATTTAAAGTAGCAGGGACACGCACCTTGTGGAGGATGTGACATGCCCCAGGGAGCTGCCTTCTGCATTCTTTACATCCGAAACTCTTACGTGCTCCAGCATAACTTTTGAGTATGGGGACAGTGCAGGCTCGAGTCTTGTACAAGGAAGCGTATTCTGTAGGCCACTGTATTTATTGTAATATTTTACTTACAGTAGTCTGAGGCATATCATAATAGTTTAAATAGGCTGTCCACTCTGGGATACTTTTTAGTCTACATTGCTATCAGTAAGTAATATTTAATAATTTGTTACGACATTTTCAGTGAGCCATCTCATTAAAAATAATTAACTGTGTTCTTGTATTTTTCAACTGTTGTAACATTTCATAATTAAAAATTAAATACTGGTGTATTTTCAGTATTCTTTATGTTACTCATTTGAATGTTTTAAATGAGACACAAAAAGTGGAAACATGGAGTGCAAAGTCGAAGCTACTGTTTGAAAACATTTATTTTGGGGGTAATGGTTTTATTCTATTAGTATGCACAAGTGCTGCATAACTTGTATCTAATAATAGTGCGTTTTCTTAAACAGATGACTCTCCAGTTGCATTGACCTTGCCTTGTGTAGTAGGACCTTGCTGTCTGCTGTTTCAGACAATGCTCTGATGTGAGACCTCTCCTCCCACAGTATTTTTCGCTGTCTGTGCTACAGCATACAGCAAGAATGCTGCTGCAGTGATCTCTGGTATTTGAGGTTTTTGTTACACTGCATCTTCTTTCTAACATTTTCATAATGCATTCCTTTACTCCAAGTACAAAACTCTGTTGCCTGGATTAGGTTAATTTCTTTCTGTAGCAGTGCAAATGTCTTTCAGCAGTATTCGGGGAAACCCAACTTGGTTTCCCTTTGGAATTCAGCAAGATAGAAAGGGGTTGTGTGGCAGAGTAGCTACCGCTTTGTGCGTTAGCAACAGTTCACATTAAAGAGCAACGTGTAGATTTCCTCTTGAGGAACCTTATTGATGTGAATGCCTTCTTTTTAATTCTTCTAGGCTTGCTACGATTGCTTTGGATTACATCTATGTACCAAATTGCAAAGGAAAAAGAAAAGCCAGTGTTTTAATATCCAGGCTGAATTGCCTTCTGAAGATGGTACTCTGCTTCTGGTCTAATTTTAGGTAGTTTCCATACTCTGACATGTTTCGAAGATGTATTTTCAACCAGTTAGTTATTGTTCAGTTCAGACAAGCATGTTAAAATGCATTTATGATCAGATCGCTTCATTGGTGGGCAGAGGTTTCTAAGAATTGGTTAGTATTTTTCTAACTTTACTAGAAAAATTCACACTTCTGATGACTGAAGTATATCAGATGTTCTGTGAGCACGTGCATTGCTTCTACTGAAGGCTGTGGAAAAATAACCTAATTGCAGGTATTTCTTGTGAAAACTTCAGGTTTCTGCTCACTCTGTGTGTACCCGTTTTAGTGCAACAGGCTTATGGGAAGCAGTAAAAGTAGAGGAATATCCGTCCAAGGCTCCAACCCGCTACATTTCTGACTGCAGGAGAGGCAGACTGTTTGGTTCTGTGATTCATGTTTGCTCTTTAGCTGTGCCATGGGCTGCTTTTCTGTCACATCTTGAGTGGCAAAGGTGTCAAAGACCACCAAGCAGATAATGCTTCCTGAAGTTTTTCTTATTGTGGTACTTCTGCATTTTTTAGATGAAAAATATTTCTTCCTTCAGAGCCCTTGAAATTTTTCAGTGTAGCTGTTACTTTTGTGAATAGTCTGTTGTTTGGATTTTTTCCCCAAAGAGCAAAGTGGACATACAAAAAGGAGAGAATCTTGCATAATTACCTTTGCTTTGTTGTGGTTGCACCTTTTTTGTGTTTGTTTTTCCTAATAGTGAATTTATGGAAGAGACAACAAAAATAGAAACAATAAAATGAAGCATTTAGATGGCTGCTTATGTTGGAAGTATTTTAATCCTAATAACCACTGAAAATGTTGCTGTTATTATTGATTTGAATATACATCTGCTTGTATTCTGTGCTTTAATTCAGCAAAGTATAAGCAAGAAATTCTACGTTGGTGGTGGTGGTATTCACTCAGTAGGCATAGAAATGAAATATGGAGAAACTTATTATAAAAATGGATGGTTTCATATGTGTCATTAATTAAAACTTCCATGGCAATCCCATTTAGAGACATTCCCAATATCGTTAGCCTGGGTAGTTGAAATATATAAGTCCAATTAGAGGACTTGTTTCTTTATTTATTTTATTTTTGTAGGACAAGTTTAGAAAGTAGCTTTCACTATTTAATAATCTGTCACTGTATAACAATTCCAACAAGTTATACCATGCAAACTAAATATACTCTTCCTTTGAATAGTCTTGTTACGTCTACCGGTGTGTAATAGGTACTCTTAATGGTTCAGTTCTTAGTGTTTGGTTTTGTTTTCAAAATGGTCTTTCTTCTTGTAAGTTATGGCTGTTGGAGGGCTCTGTTGGAGGGTGGTAATTACCGCTCAGTGCTCCCAGCCCAGCCCACTGGTAATTCATCCAGTTTTGCGTTTTGCTCTTGCTCTCGGTGAGCCAGCGTTGAGCCTGACAGCTCAGTCATGCCTACCCCCAGTGTTGTATGAAGTCTGCAGTGGATCTGAAAAAGGAGAAGTATTGTAATTTGCTGACAAGGGAAAAGGGCACAGCTTTTTCTTTCCTAAGCTTTAAAAGTGCTCTGTCTGTACTCCTGACTCATATCTAAAAGCAGTTCTTTGCCTTCTGGATCTTTGAAAATACAGGCTCTTCTACATACACTGTATCATAGAAACCTATATACCCTTCCTGCATTTTGGGTATATATTTTATGTAATATGCCTCTGTTACAGATAAAATTATGGAGTAGTTAACATAAAGATGTTACCATGCAACTAATTAAGCAGAGATTTAAAAATGCCAGCTGCATGGATAGTGTTACCTCATATTTGAAAGGTTGAGAGGTTTCTGAACTTTGGAAAAGTCATGGTGTTGGCTTTATATAATTCTTCTCTTTTAAGGAACATTAAACCTTGGATCTATACTATATCTGTCAGGATATTTTTGGATAGATTCTTCTTGCCTCTATTGAAAATAGTATTAGCTTAGCTCAAATACATGTAACATTGGAGGCTGTTGTTTTTATTGCATTACTTATTGCATGTTGGCAGAAATATGATGTGTGTAAAAATACAGTTTTTGCTATCCAGTTGCCTTTTGGTCCCCTATTAAAACAGATTTCAGAGACTGTATTAGAAGATTCCACTACATGGTTGAGCTAACTTGCAGTATGAAACAGACATGTTTATTGATTTATTTTTTTTAATTTTTTTTTTAGATGTGTGAAGTTGAAGGAGGAGGTATTTTTTTTACCTAAGCCAAACTAGCCTTTTTGGTACTTAACCAGAAAACATTTGTAGATGAAGATCCAGAGTTTGAACTTGTTTGGGAATACAGTTTAATCCCAAAATGCACAATTCAGTTGTTTCCATTCTCATCTAGCTTTCCTGAAATAAAATGAAGGTTAAGTATATACATAGTACCCTGGTATCAGAATGTTGTGGCCACTAAAAATCTATCTTTACTGGCCTATTTTGCTGTAGAGAAAGAGTATAATGTTAATACTGTTCTTTCTTCTTTGTGTTAAGCAGATATTGTCAACTGCCAACCTAGTTGTTTATATATAGTTATGAAAACATTTTGGGGTTGCAATAAAGAAAGAATATTCTGTTAAAATTTTAGTTTAGGGTGATGAATAAGAGGGGTTTATGAGTCTCTTAAATTATTAAATGCATTTTTTGTTTTAGTGGTCAGGTGAAATTTTTCTTCTTCCAACAAATTCTGAGCTATGGCAAATGTTTTATTTTTAATTTAATTTCTGTGTCACTTACGAACATTTTTTTGGAAGAATGTTTTGCTTGTTGTGATTATGCTCATGCAGCAAATTCTGGAACTCTGTCTTACAACTTCTTATTTCTATATGATAGGAGATATAATGACTTGAGGAGATCGGGGGAAAATATAAAGTCTTCATTACATTTTTGTAGATTCATGTGTATAAAGGAATAGGAATTTCTTGGACATCAGCAGCAATTTGGGATGTAAATGGTCCTTCCGACTTTTCCAAGATAAGGAAATACTAAAATTTTAGATTTTTTTGGTAGAATCAGAAAAAAGAATGGGTAATTTGTGATATTAATAAATGGATAATATCTACAATTGGAATCTATTTTCACAGGCTTTTTTAGTCACTCCAATCAAAGCCATTCTGGGGGCATGCCAACAAAATGATTTTATTATGAAAACTGTGTTGTCAGCACCAACTGTTCAGTGCATCAAGTTCCAAATCCTCATTATCCTTCCCCTTCTATGATTAGTTTGGCTTAAAAGTAATAAATGTGGAACCCTCCTTTTTGTCTTAAAATTCTTAAGCCTTTATTGTTCCCATTTTCCTCTTGTTTTTATAACTAAATGGTCTGTTTTTAAAGCTGAGATTATGAGTAATTATATAATGGTACGACTAGGGGCTTCTAGCAAAACAGTGCCTTTTCTGAGTACATGACTGTAATAATTAGCAATACTGTGAAGTCTGTTTAGAAATTAATTCTCCATACTATTTCAACTGTGATTCTAGATTTGCAAGCCAGGTTCAGTAGTGGTTTGTGGAAATAAACAGTTCCCTAGACAGCAGGCTATAAAACAGGTCAGCGTTAAAATATGCAGTAAGATCTTTCAAATGGCTGTATAGTATTGGACTACTATGCCTGGTTGAACTCTCTTTCAAGATTCAGATCATAACATCTGTTTGGAGTTTTGTTACCTGATAGGCATAGGAACTGTAGAGATGCGTAGACAGTAAATGGTTTTCAGGAGGACTTCACGTCCACCCCTTCAGAAGAGGCAAGTTTACATCTTCTCTTAAAATTTGCAAATGTCATTCTATTTTGCCAGATAAAGCTTACCTCCATGTTTGTGTCATCCCCTCATTTTGTTCCATATACCCTTTATTATATTATGCAAGTTGATAATGTAAATGTTCATCCTTAATAGTCAGTTGTCCCATTGTCTAGGTACATAAAAGTTGTTACTGAGGCTAAAATTTCTGAGGACAAAAGATAATGTACCACAATTTTAATGCTACAGGACAGTATTATCCTGTATAACAGCTTCTGTGCACGCCTGAACTTCATCTCAACTGTGTGCTTTATAGAAAGCTGCATGGAGTTGACTTATGAATTACTGAGAGAGCTGTAAAAATATTTGAGGAAGGTGTGTGCACAGATTTAAAGCAAGACAAAATTGTTTGGTATAACAGCATTGGAGCTATGATGGCCAGTGAAATATCTAATCACATGAGTCACTCTGCTCTAAGCTCATGTGCTGTCTTCTGACTTGACATGGTGCTCTGATTATTTTTCTTTTGCTTTATAATGCCATTCTCAGTCTTTTATCGGCTTTGCTCTGTCCCCTTGAGCTCTTCTTGAGAAGAGCAGAAAGCCCCAAACAAAATAAAATAAAAAAGCCCTTCACTTGCTGTTCTGGCTTGAATTTACACTTACCAAAACTCTCCCAAACATTTCAGGTGCATTTGACTTGATGAATTCAATGAATAGTTTAAAAAAATCCTGATAGTCTCTGTCTCCTGGTTTTCCTGCCTTACCCGTCATGCTTACAGTAAAGCTCTATTCTGTTAGCAACCATATGCATCCCAATAAAGGTTTTAAAGTTTGAATTGAGACAGAGACTGTCTCAGCTCTTGGCCAGCAAATGCAAAGAAAGTTGGCCATGTTCCCTCTGCTTGCGAGAAAAGCATGAAAGCTGGGGCCCTTCCTCTGTCAAAGAAAAAGGGAAGCTCTGATCTTTCTGCATACAGATTTATGCAAGTATTGAGTCCCTGACCTATTCTTGGTAGGACTTAGTCTGTCTCTTGCTTGCTGGATGTGGCCCAAAGCCCCCAAGAAGGGACCTCTAATCTGCAGTGAGCTTGTATAGATCAGCCTGGGCTTTTTCCTCTGATTATCAGTTTGACTGTACTTTTTTTTTTTTTTCCTGTAGTTGCAGCCTTAAATATCAACAAAAAAATCCCATCTCTAAGTAATACAGTTTTTGTGCATGTGGCTTGTCTCTGATGTACTTTATACTAAATCTAAAGGCATTTGATGTACGTATAAGTGTATAATTAAAAGAGCATAGATGATGTAGTCGTGTAGTATCATACTATTTATTGTATGTGTGGGTGCAGGCACTTCCAGTACCTGGTCCTCTCCCATACAGGGCTTTAAAACTTTCAATATTCAGATAATCTGACAGTTCATTGAATAATGTGCAACTACATAAAATAAAGGAAGACTATTAAGTTACAAAAGAAATTATCAGTAAAACTTAGGCTTATTTTTAATATGTACTGGTATGGTTTGAAAATATTTAATTCATTATTGTCAAATATTTGAATTTAAAGCATTAAAAATCAGAATCTTGAGTTTAAAAGTACGATAGTAATAGTACCTCTTTCACATTCTTCTTACCATAACTGTACCTAAGACTATATAGAGGTTGCAATGTAATTTTTTCTGGCGAGTGGATCAAGAAAATCAGGCGTTTTGGTTTTTGTGGTTATTATAGGCACTAATTACGCACACCTGAATTATGTACAACTGTTGCACAGTTACATAAATAATGTACACCTGACTTGTCTTTCTCTATAGTTATGGCATATCTTCTGTAGTGGGTATAGGTTTTATTTTTCATAGAGGTCACATGTAAAATAAGAAGTGATGAAATGCATACGTTGTGTTTTGAAAAATATGGTAAAACATAGTACTACTGGTGTTATTACTTCCATAGCTGTTTCTGCTTTTATAACAGCATTAGAATGCTTAAATAAAAACAGCCAGCATTAATGAACAGGTAATAAAGCCAGAAAACTATGCAGAATCCATGAAGACCTTAGCGTGGGGAGTGCGTTGTCTGTTTCTAATTTAACCTCTTCTCAGATTACTGTCAGGAACTGTTCTAAGTTTGTCAAATACTTTGAGAGGTCTACAGTAGATTTTGAAGGTAAAACTTGCCTGTCTTAAACTAAATTTCATTCTACTGATTTTATTTTTCATAAAGGTAGATAAAAAGGGAAAGAAGTATTCAATAAATAATTTTTGATAGCTTTGGAAGTCAGTAAAAAGGTATTTTGAATTTATAGGGGCTCTGAGTGTGACAGGAGCAAGAGCGCAGGTCTAAGGAGGCACTTAAAAGTTTGCAAGGTAAGTTCATAAAAAAATAAGAGAACTACTGATTTAAAAAAAAAAAGCCCTAGAACTTAAGGGGTGCCGATTGATATGGAAAAGACGGAAATGAAAAAGATCTGCAGGAGGTAACCGTTTTGAGGTGTGGCGGTAGCATACCTAAGAAGGCAGACGAACAACATTTAATTTGAATTCTCAAAGGACAGGTTAGCCTGCTTTCACTTACACATGCTGGTTTTATATGTTGTTTCTTCATAGGTCACCTACTGTTATCAGTGAACTTTATTCTAGATGTATACGAACTTTTTTTTTTTCCTCCTCGCCTCAGTCCTTGAACATGATCTTCTTCTTCCTTATTGGCTTCCTAACAACCAGAAGGTGACGTATGGGAAATCAATGCAAAGCAGTCCATATAGTATGCAAGATAGGTTACTTGGGAAAATGGAGAGCTTCAGACTGCCTGTTGCACCTTGTGAGACCTGGTACAGGTGATGATGCCCTCCCTGAGTTACCATTTAACAACACTTTCTCTATGTATCATCAATGAACTTGACCACTTGTGGCATGGCACTGATAACGCGTCACCTTACAAACTGTCTTGAAACAGTTTTTTGTTTTTACACTGTTTTGAAACATTACTTAGGTTTTTGTGGTATGCAGAGCAGTGTTGCTAGCATCAGCCGTTGTTTTGTTCGGAACGGTGTAGGTTGCACAGGCCATTAGTTTTCATTGCTGCTTTGCCTGCCCTTGGGGATCTCTTCTCATGCCAGTTATTACTTCACAATGCGCTCAGCTGCCTGATAAGGTCATGGTTGAACGATCAGTCCTGCAGGTGAGCCTCCTGCATCTAGTCTATAGGTTTTTCCCCTCAGTGGCATGAAGTCAGTGTTGTCATCTTGCCCAAGAGAAGCCTGATGACCAGGCCTTGGCCTGCTCCTTGTCTTTCCGCTCGCTGCCTCCCTACTGGCCTGACAGTGTTTGATTCGGCGTTTCAGAGCAACCTCCTCGTCCCTGCTCTTGGCCTTGCTGCCAACATGCAAAAGTCCGTATTTATTGTGCTGTTTGGGTGATACTTGATGATTAAATTTCCTCAATTTCTTCTTACCGTTTGCGGTGAGAGTGTGGTCGTGGCTAATGGTCTCCCTCATCGTGGGGCCGGAGCAGGGGGTGGCGGCTGGGGCTCTGCCTACTCCTCCCGAGACCAGCACGAGCGGGTGAGTCAGGTCCCACACCGATCCGACAAGTCTGGTCAAAAGGTCAGGAGCAGCAGAGGACAAGGCCTGGTCCCAGAGGTGCCAACGATGTAGCTCATGCTGGGACTGGGGGGAAAAGCCTGAGCTGAAATGGCTCCCGGGCCCATGGGTGGGGGTTGCAGGTGGGGCGGGTTATGGTGTTTAAGGACTTGGTGTCCCCAGGACTCTGTCACTCCCTCTGACAGACATCTGCGATGATCCCATCGTGGGTTAACATCACATATCATTGTGCTAGTTGCAGCATTGGTTTGTCATTATCATGCCCAAGTACGTTACAGAAACCGGAGTAGTTCCATCTTCTTTAACTGTTACAGCAGAAATAACCTTGAGCATTTCAGCATGCGTTTGCTGGTTCCTTATCTTTTACAGTCCTTTTGTGCTTGGGTTCTTTGGCTTCTTTAACTGTGGCACAGACTGTTTCCTCTCTGGTGCTTTCCCTTCTCCTCTGCTCAATCTTAGGGTATACATCAGGGATATGTATATGCCTTCTGCGTTCTACGACCTTTTTGAGCTGAATATAAGATAGAGTAATGCGATAGCAGCAGGGATGCACAGTCAAATGGATGTAAACTACTCTCTCTGCTTGACTGAGAAAGTGCAGCCTATATATGTAACACTCGTTTTTACGTAATGTTATTACTGAGGCATATGAATATTAGAACAGACGTGTATCTAGTTTAGGGTAAAAAAAGCCCAACAAGATTCACTAGTAGCATTTCCAGATTTTAATGAAGCAGTGTTGTTTGGATACTAGCAGAGTCTCTGGCACAGATTGCCGCTTATGTCAAAATAAAAAAGGGTGTTCCAGAGAAGGAAGTGTCCTTTCCCAAATTATGACTGCATTTTTTAGCCTGGTTTCTTACGGAAATGATTTTGCAAAGTCACACTGTCTGTTTGTATGTCTTTTCTTCCAACTTTTAACTTGGCATCTAGCAGTCAGGTTTATTACAAAAGCACAGATCTCAAAGATGCTAAAGGCACAATAAATTTCATGCAAAGGTTATGCAGGTACAGAAGAGAAGTTCTGTAAATCATTCTGGCTGTGAAAAATTTTCTCTGAGAGTTCACACATTAGCGGAGGACCCATATATGAGAAGGTCCTTAGTAAGCTTCTGTTGGAACTGGCATTTCCATAGACATCATAATTATTCAGAATTTATTACTTCTAGAAGTAACTAAGGTATATAATGCTTGGCTATCGTGTGTTCTGTTGTTTTTCAGTGTACCTTTGGCTACTGAACATCCTACATGGACATTAAATATCCTCTGAAATACTTGTCCATTCATTTTACCAACAACTTCACTGTGTTAAAATTGCGTTCCATGTATTCAGCTGAAAGTACAAGAACTTTTAAGAAATGTAACAAACTTTGAACAAGTGATTGTTTGCGTTATATGAGTATAGAATTAGCTTTTGCCACACATTCTTATCCCATTTAACTATATTATGAAGACTGAAGTAGACTAAAAATCTGGGATAAAGTCCCATCTTATCAAGGGAGCAGATTTTCATGTTTAGAATTCCAATTTCTTACTATTCTTGAAGCAAGGAGCTCAACTATACTACCCGAGAGTGAGTTGTTTTATGATGGCTGCACTTATGTTGAACACTTCCTGAAGGTTTTGTCCCAAAAGAAAGGGTGAAGTCCAGATGCACAATTATAAGCCACAGGTTCTAAACAGGAATCTCACAAGTAGTCAGAAATGCTTAATGCACTACTTTCATAGATGCTGTAAAAGATAACCAAGAAAAGCAAATACATCTGCATTTGCTCAGCAAGGATATAGACAGTGCAATAATTTTAAAGATCCTCAAATGAAGGATCGCTTAAACGTGTCATAATCATATATGGAGACATGCTATGTTGATCTTCAGGTGTGTTTCTCCTTCAAATAAGTTAAGTTGTTAAAGAAGTGCAAGTGGAGCTTAAGGAACATGGAAGTTGCTGTGAACATACAGTTTTCTCTGTGTTTGGTTCCATTTATCTCAGAAGACATGATGGTATGTTATAAAAGAAACCTAATTTTGACCCTAGGTGTATTTCCATTCTATGTATTTATTGAGTAGGGTTGAGTTACTAGTATTTATAATGTGAATTACAGTGATGCCTACAAGGCTTTTAAAATGTTAAAACATTTAGTTTTAAATGATTACTTAAAATTTATTATGTTGGTAATGACCTCTTATGTTAACATAGTAAATATCTTGCAACATCGTGAAAAAATAATTTGCAGTTACATGGTGACTTGCTGATTGCACATTTAATTTTGGGAAGAGCCACAGTTGTAGAGATTACTTCATGGCTTGAATGAGTCAGATTGTTTGCTGTATTTGTGTAGTGCTGTTTTCAGTGTCACAGTGCTTGATATCTAGAAATGTTAGGACAGTAGTAGTAGTATAGAAATTGTTTCTTGTATTTTCAGGGTTGTTTGATCAATAGTCTTCTGAAAATGAAATCTTTCTCAAGCAGATAACTAGTTACCCTCTAAGCAAAACACCTGTTTTTTTTCTCTTGAATTCTGTATTAGGCATGATAATAATATGCGGATGAAATAACAGATGTCAAAAGAGAAAGTAAAAATAATAAGAGACTAAATATTATGATTCCTGAATGAATGGTATTGAATAGGTCAGGAGTAGTATACAAAGAAAATGTATTTTGAGAAAATGCAAGAATGGTGCAGTAATTTAATAATGTTAGTCTTCAGCATTTTAAATATTTTTCTTTGCTTTTCTAGAACTAAAGTGTAAATTGACAAATTACTGGACTCTTGTTCACATACAGATTAGTCTTTCATGTGTATTTGAAACATACTGGGGTTTCAGACTTACTCTTGTTGCAGTTACAACAGCTGAGCAATAATATACAAATTATTACTCAAGTAATGTTTTTCATAGGACTACCATGGCTTAGCATAATGTGAAAAAAAGTGTTAGCTTGGGTTTACGGAAGATAAACTGTAGTGATATATACGCTTTTAACATACCATCAGACATTTTACTAGTCAGAAATATTTTTATTACAGGTTTTTTCTGTTGTCACCAGTGTGGCTAGAATTACAGCTAATGCAAGTCAGCAAGAGAGAGGGAAATGAGGGAAGCCTTGGGTGCTCACACGAGAAAAACGTCATGAGGAAGAAGGAAGATGATGAGGAACCTGAGGTGTTCTTGTTGCTCATTGTGTGACCCGGTTCAGAGTAATTTTAAAACTTTGGCAAGGTGACAGTTTTTTATGGCAAGGTGAAATTGCAGTTTGTTGAAATATATGCCAGTGTGCCACCTTAAGTCCCTTAAAGGCACGGTTTCAGATTGGGCACAAATGCTAGATGACCTCAGATGGGAAGGCTACCTACCAGTGGTGCTTTGTTGTTAACTGGAACTAGATAAGAAAGGGGATTGCCAGGGCTGGAGATTCGTGCTGGAGGGGCAGGGATTTCTGCCTTGTGATGCTAACCTCTCTGGTATTACTTTAGGAAAAGGGAGCATGAGAGATAATGGTGTTAGGATATTTGGGGAGTGGTTCTTTACCTCGAGGCTGAACTGCCACTCATTTGCAAGCCACTGAGCTAAGGTTTGTAGGTCCTCCAAATTAGCACTTGTTTTTGCAGTGTCCAGGTCAATAAACCTACTTCTGTAGAAACTGATGTGCTGGTTTCTGTCGCTGCTGAAGCTTGTATCTGAGTGCAAGGAGAGAAACCTTGCTGGGTGGCATAGATGGAGCTCCAGGCAGGGTGTGGAGTGTGGCTGACATGCTGTGATGTCTGAACCCTGTCTGCTAGTCTGAAAGGGTCAGCCTGCTGCAGGGCTGGGATGGTGGCTGGCTGACGGAGGCATTAACTTCTGAGGGCTTGAGGCAACTGACTTAGGCAAACAGTATCCTTTCGTCAAGGTAGCATCTCTGGAAGCGTCTTTCACAAGTGGAGTAGGAAGAGAATAGGATCAGAGCTTGAAATGCCCAATTCTGTTGCTGGTGTGCCACTGTGAATCTCTTGGATTGTTTTTTTACAAGTGAAGGCCTGCAGTCAGCTTCCTACTTTCCCTTTGTATTCAGGAACTCATCTGGCTTTCAAATAATGTCATTTTTCCTGATCACATACTGAGTTTATTTGTGATAATGATTCTTTGAAAAGAGAATTTGATAAAAACTATAATGGAGGGAGTATACCATGTTTACAAATTACATTAGTTTCTAGTCCCAGGTAACTGTTGACTTTTTCGTGTTGTAAACAGTTTGTGTTTCAAAGTGACATATTTTGAATGTCATAACCAAGTTCTCAGAACAGTAATGTTTGTATATAAGCATTCCATTTTGTATTATCATCTTAAGGTCACAGAAGTGATTGAAGAATGACAGGAAATACATACAATATTTTTTCTCATATTTATTATTTGTATTTTGATGACAACAATGATTTGCATTCGTATTTTAACAGAAATACCATTTGCAGTATTTTAAAAATAATTTGTAATTGAGATTCATTGTACACAAAACCGCTCCACTTCTGCTTCTTCAATTCTGTTTGTGGGACTTTACTCAGAGTCCTGATCAGTAGAAGATGCTCCTGTTTTTTCCCAATGTATTTAACGCTGGGTGGCCTTAGTGAGGGAGCTTACTACTGTGCTCTATTGACTGAGGAGAAATGGCGTAAATTGACTAAGGAGAAACCACATGAATAAGGATGTTTGTGTATAGAACTTGAGAACTTGTTAAAGGATAAAATGAAGATTTGAATGATTGCATTGAGTCCAGGGGAACCACAAGGCCTTCAGAGGTGGACAAAGCCTTGAAATGGGATAATGGCTAAGTTATTTCCCAGTTTGAAGCTGTAGGTGTTTCAAAGGATCTGAATGATTGATTGTTGGTACTCCAGTACACACAGAACATGTGGGCAGTACTGTGAATAGGCTACTTGCTGTTCACTACAGATCTGTACAAGATCCTCAGTGGGCCTGAGTGAGGCAGTTCTGATCTTGTGGCAAAAGTAATGTATTACTAGGCTCAGTTAATCCCCATATTAAATACTGAGGTAACTAGCTGGACACTTGCTTGGGGTTGAAAGAGGCAAACTTGTTACTTGCCCTTGTCTTCTCGTGTTGTGTCCGGTGCATATGTTCCTTCATAGCAGTTCAGTTCAGGGCTAAACTGAAGTGAGAATGAAATTAGACAAAGGTAGTTTGTACAGAAGCTCGGAAGGAGTATTGACATTTCCAGTGTTTTTACATTGAAAAAGACACCTCCCTTTCCTTAGTCTGGTAATCATACAAAGAAGTAGGGCAAGGAGGACCCTCTAACTAGTGTAGGGATCAGCTGTGCAAGGACAAATCACCATCTGCATTGTGGAAGTTATTGCCACTCATTGTCAGGTGAAAAGGTTAATAAACTTGCTGCCCAATTAAACCATGTGCCTTGCATCTTGTTTTTTATTTCTGTATGTATGAGACATGTTTCAGCTGCTGTTCAGTCACTTGATCTCATGTTTGACTTAAAGGTGAAAAATTTTCAGTAGACTATATGGATGGAAAAAAATATATGTAATTCTGATGGATATAGTGAACATCACATACTGAGGATGATGTAGGGGGGTTCACAAATGCTTTTCTGCACAAGTGTTGCAAGTTGACTAAATGAAAATGTGTTTGTGAAAGTGTAGGAAAGCAGTCCTGCTCAGCTGATACTGCTTAAGCTGTTAAAGAAGTCAGCTCTCTCATCTAGGATTCCTTTCTGCCTTTTTTATCCTTTGTTTTTACAAGATACTTTAATTTTATCATAATAATTCTCACTGTTGATCAAGAAGGTTACTTTGTTTATTTTGCTTTACTCAATGGCATTTCTTGGTTTTATTTGTTTGTTGGAGTTGTTTACAGTCTTTGTTTAATTTCTTTTTACAGGAATTCCTTACATTTTGATTTTTAAAGTTTTGCCTGGCTTATGATGCATCTTCCCTGTTGTCTTTTCAGCTGAATTTCCTGCAGTGAAAATGCAACTTTGTAAGAAAGTTACAAAAGTTGTCTTCCTTTTGAGGACATAGTCTCTTTGTTTAGATAATCAGGTACTCTTAAATCTGTGCAACAGTTGCACTAGAGAAATTTTCATGATTAAAAATTGAGAGTGTGGTTAAGATGTGAAATTCTTTTACTAGCTTTAACAGATTTAGCTTTAATTTGATGATGATCTGATAAGGGGCAAAGAATTGATTAATTTAGTAACTATAGTTATTAACTGAGGAATATAACTCTGGAGAATTGAGTTGATGCTTCTGGTTTTCAAGATCACAGTGGTACATATTTATTTTTGGTAGTGGAGTTTTCAAATCTCCTTCAGAGCAAGATGATTTTCTAGCTGTCTTGAAACTATAAATACTAAATTATGTGAGTAATTTCAGTGAAGCAGAGGATAACATCTGAATTCTGAAAAATGGTTGAACATTTCAGCTAGTACTTACTGTTGCTTGCTACATTTAAATAATGGAGTATCTTTATGGTCTTTGCTTTGTTGTGTTTTATCTGTTAGTTATAACTTGTGTTGCCTTAACCTCTTAGACTTTAATACTTACATGTCTATGTTCCTATAGATTAATTTTTAGGATGTATTTTAATGACTCATTAAAGCTATCTCAATGTGGGATGCTGCAGATACATTTCTACTCTGGTCTTGGATTCTCCCTCTGGTGCCCACCCTGTTTTGTGCTTGTGCTCTCTCTGGCAACTGGTATGATCGTGTTGTGAGAGGCATCAGATAACCCTGCCTGAAGACTAGTCTTTCCTTTTTCCTGGGTTAGTCTTCCTCTGGATCAGTTGATTCACCTCCCTTCAGGAGATGCTGAAAATACCTGACTGAAGGTGACAGGGAGCGAGGGATCAGCTACTTTGGCTGGAGCCTGCCAGCAGGTTGGCTTAAGCCTCAAATCTCATTTTTAATCTTGTCCTTTTTTGCATGGTTTGTATGATTCCTTTTTGAATTCTCACATGTTAAAATAAATCTTGATGCACTGGCCCATTTGTCTTTTACCTGTTTTGTTTTGGTTTTTTTTAATGTTTATTTCTTACTATATTTTCTATTTTTCTTCTGCACAAGCATTATTTATCCTTGTCTTTCATATAATATATTTTATTGTCAGTTATTTTTTGTTCCTTTATAGTTTATCTAATCTTTCCAGGAGATTCTACTTACCAGTGTCAACTTTGTTGAATGCTGTGCTTTGAAGACTTTTGTTTTAAATTGTACTGCACTCCCTTTTCCTCTGAGCGTGAGACTCAGTACTCCAAAATCTTTTTCACCCAGTTGAGACTGTTTTCACAGTTCTTCAAAAAGTTAAGGAAGTTATTCCAGAAGTACTTGTTCAAAGATGGAGAAGGATAATCCCGCCTTTAATGGTTAGAGTTGTCATGCGTCTCAGATAGAAGGACTCATTTGTCTGAGTATCGATGATGAAATTACAGCTTTCAGATAAGGTCACTTAGCGTGAAATTCAAGTAACCACTGAACAGAAAGTTTATTTAAACAGCTTATTGCAGATCAGCTCTAGAAAGAAATAAAGAACTGACCCTGACAGTAAGATAAATTCAGTCATGGATTCTCTCAGTATGTTTCCTCACACAGAAAAGGAATTTCTGTAAAGAAATGAAGAGTGGAGCTGGTATCTGTCAGTAGCTTCAGATTCTGCCTGATGCAGTGCTGAATGATGAGGCAGTTGAGAGGGTTCACCATCTGGCAGACATTTGCGTAGTCTGAGACATCTAATACTTGATCATGTTTAGATAAGTACTCTAGAAATTAGAAAAAAGACTCTAACTTGACAGGATATATAAATGCTGTAGTTCTTCAAGATTTTTTTGTTGTTGAAACACAGACACTGGTGGTAAATCTGAGGTTCTGCATGATGCTCTGTGCCAAATAAAATGTTGTTATAACTTGCTTCCAACTGTTCAAATAGGGTTTGTGCACATCTTGAGTGATTCTTAAGAGTCTGTCTGTTTCCTCCTTATTGCTTGCCTCTGGATCCCTGCACAGTAGAAAGGTTTAGAAATCCGATGACGACACGTTAGTGCCCTGTTCTTGTACTGGTATCTTCTGCTTGTTTCTGAGATAAGGCACTGTGATGAAAAATTAATAGTGTGCATGATACAGGATAAAATAAAGAGGAGTTAATAAATGTGAGTTTCTTATTCTCTTCAAGGAACTGAACTGGAAGAGATTGTAGCTTATTTACTAAAAAAAAAGCTCTTTTTTTTTCTTTATTGTAAGTGGATAGTTGTAGTATACAGACAACTTCCCTCATGAATCGGTTGTTTCCTTAAGAGCTTGAACTGGGATTATATTTTTTAAACACAGTTGTTGGGGTGAGTGAGATAATCGATTGCTTTGCATGTGCTTACTGTGCCAATTTATTTCTGTAGTTTACTGTTTCCCAAGAATCTCTTACTCATTGATTGCTTATGCCTTAGATGCTGTGTAAATATTTATTAATTTGAATTAATTAATGTAATTATTTGGTTCTTGGGGTTTGGTTTTGTGTGTTGAAACGTCTTTTGTTTTGGATAGATAGTCACCATGTATATGTAGCACGTAGGATGGAAGTTGGAGAAATAGCTATAGATGTCCCAGCATAGCCAGGGAAGAAGGGAGAATTGTCGGGCTGCCTCCATTTGCCCTTTAGCTGTCTTGAATTACCTTCTGTCCCAGTCCAATAGCAGTTTGCCCATGGAAATCACCAGTATGTGTTTTGCAATGTTGCATATCTGTTTGTCAGTCCCCCTCATTCTCTGTACCCATAATCCTGAGCATTTACTGAGTTCCCCGTGAAGCTGCCACAGCATCCCACATGCTGATTGTGTTTGGCATCTCTGGCAGCAGGCAACTTCTCTAAATAATCCCCATCTTTACCATGAGACCTGTCCACTACTTGCATCTCATACAGTCACTGCTTCTTCCCACAGCATCCTCAGGTATTTATCTAATCATCTTTTCCTTGACAGCCTGGAGTTGAAGGGCTTTCTAACTTACTACATCATGTGACAGTTCTGATCCTTCATATGCCTTTCCTTGGACTAAATAATAGTGTAAGTTTTAGCGTACTCTGTTTGTTTTGGTTTTTTTTTCCTCTGAAGCTGAATTCCTGCTGACTTCAAAAGGAAATTAGCTTGAGTAATGAGTTATAGGTTAAACTGATAATTAATACAGTTTTGTAGTCTTTGATTATGTTGGATGTTTTACCTAGACTGTTGTAGACTTTAATCCCGGCTGGCTGGGCAATAAGGAATTATTAAACATTATTACTAATTATTATTAATACTGATGAGAACCAGCTTGCACTTTGAGTCTTAAAGTGTATGCAGCAGTGTTAAAAAAAAAAAAAAAGTAGACAAATTAGTTTTGTGTCACATGTTTACATGTTTTCAGGGTTAATACATTTTGTGAATGTGTGTGCTTAAAGGTTGCCAGATTGTTTATTTTCATTATTCATTTGTCTTTATTGGCTGACCTCTGCATACAGGATGATTCACTAGCGCTGGATCTAGTTTCTTATATTTTTACTTTCTTACTGATAGAAGGAGCACATTACATTTCTGACATAACTTAAGCCTTGTAAAATGAACCAATGTAGTTATTAATGGATTTCATCAGCTAATCTAGTGGCTTTAGAAAATGTCAGCATGTGTTGAATACACTGCAGGCTTTAGCTGTCTGCTTCACTTGCTTTTATATTCAGATTTAACTGTCAATCGGTGTGTTTTGCGTTGCATGTGCAACAGGAAGAAGATGATTTTGAATAATTTCAGCATTGTTAGTATATGCAAATGCATGTATATGTTTGAGGATTTCGTATGAGGATCTAGGCTTTGGCCACCCATATGCAGATAGGCAGGTAAGGGAAGCCAGAGGGAGTGATAATTCTGCAATTTTACAGTCAGTTATAAAATACTGTTTTATTGGTTGAGCTTGTGAGTTTTACATGTGATAGCATTTATAACACTATGTTAATGCGTTTCATAACACATCTGATGAATTCCAACAGTTTAAGGAATTTGCTGGGCACAGTGAATTGAAATCTGTTCATTACAGTGAAAAGCGGAGACTGAGAAGAGTGTAATGGGGGACACATGAAACCCTTGTCATCTGTTCGGCAGAGCTGCAGCTTCAGATATTTTTGCAGTTGTTCATAGATCAGAGGCTCTGCTATTGTGGTTTTTACTTGCTATGTCATGAGATTTTCACATACTTGTTCACTAGATAACTTTTCTCTTAGCTTATGTTCAGGGTGCATTTAGGCATAATAGCAAACATGACCTAAACTGAAGCTACCACTGAAGACGCGTGGTGCCTACCAGCCATTCCTAATATTTCCTTTTTGTGGAATATAGTGATCATACGATCACAAGGTGAGTCAGTTCATTTGGATGAAAAGAATAGTTTCCTGACAAATTAACCAGCTGGATCAACTTAACCCTGTGCACTCGTGATCTCTAGATGCATGAGATGGGGGAAATGGGGACTGAAGATCAAGAGTGAGGGGAGAAGCAAGTCTGCCAGCTTTGGTGGTAGCTACCTGCTAGACTGACATAGCTGAAACATCAAATTTAATTAGCAGATTGCAGAAATGTACAAAGCAACTTAAGCAGCGTTTTCGTCCCCTCCCCATGCTGCTCATTTTCTCCCTTGTGCTGTTGTAGCACACATGTGAGTACAACCGTGTTATGAACTGGATTGGGAAAGTGATCTAGCTGTGAAGTAACTTAAGGAAGAAATTCTTGAGATGGATCAGTTCCCTATCATGTTGCAGTGGTCATGAGAGGAAGAGAACAGCTGGACATAGACAGGGATCTTCTTAGGCAGACGTTATTCTTGATGAGATGGATTTCAAACATAGGCTCATATAGAGAATAGTGATGCTGGTAGAGAGAAATGGGCGGGCATGTGGCCTCTGGAGTTGAGGAGATAAGTGACCGACAAAACCACTGATGGGGAATATTTGAGATAAAGTTTCTAGAGGAAAAATAAAGATCTGAGAGAAGCAGTTTAAGAAGGACACGTGTGGAGACACTTTGGTGTAAGAGAGGGGTGGGACGATGATATTGAAGGAAGGAGTACTGTGGAAGAGCAGTCCTGGCCTCAGAATGAGCTTTGTGGACAGAGCCACATATATAATTGGGTCTCAGGTTTTAGCAGCTTTCTGTTTACAGAAGCAAATCAGTGATACTATTTTTTTTTTTTTTTAAAGTTTCTCCATAAGCTGTCAAAAAATTCAAGTTTACATGCGTGGTCAGTTTTGTGATCTCAAATTCATTGTGTGATTTTAAAGTTGCATTATGATGTTGGTTTTTTTTGCCATGTGGAATGGTGGTGGTTTGTAAGAATTTCATTTGGCGACCAGTGTAATAAGCAGTATGTTCTTTGCCATGACAATCCATTCCATTAATTTTTATTCCTGGCTTAGCAATATTACAGGGAGTACATTTATGAATGTATTTTGGTGGCTTGTATTTTCATTGGATTGCCTGGAATTTTTCTGATGCAAACAGGAAAGATGGATCAGTAGACTGAGATGTTTTAACAGATGATAGAAATCCTTCAAAAATCAGTACTGAAGACTATTGCTAATACATGTACATGTTTTATACCTTTTACAAGGCTGATAATAGCAACAAAGAAACTTAAGAGAACAAGAAAAAACCAGCTGCTTCTCATTCTAGCTCCTCCTAGATCTTTCTGCTTTGATCAGCATCATTGTACATATAGTTGGACTCGAAGGCACAGAATGGTTGCCAGAAGAAATAAGATGGGAACGTTATTAGATGCTTGCAGTTTTCTTCAAGTGTGTAGTGGCAAAAAGTTACGTAAGTTGTTATCTGGGGATTTGAAGAGAAAGGAGGAACAGAGAAGAGGGATAGGAAATGGTAGAGTAAGATAATTGCTGAGGTACTTTCCTCTTTTCTGTGTGTGTAAGCATGGTGTTTTGTGTTTTGTTTTGATTTTAAAGTGAAATAGTCAAGATTGAAGGAAATGAACTAAAATGAATTTCAGGGTACAATTTAATGATATAGGGACTATCAGGGAATACAAACTTAAATAATTGCCTGGGTGTTGGTTTCTCATTGTATCTCCTGTACTGTTGTGCTGCTGCAGTATTTTTATAGGGTGCTCTGTGAACTGTGTTGATAACACGACTCCAGTTTAAGTCCTGTCCCTGCCACTCTATCCAACTACTGCTGTCTCCTTGTACACGACTTTTCTATGAACTGTAGCTTTTATTGTCCTTTCGGATGCTAAATCTCTTGTACAGGATCTGAGTTTCCCATCTTGACTCTCCTCTGGCTGCTCTGGCATGCACACGCATGTTGTAATGCATGGAGAATGTAAAACTTGCGGCTCTGTTCTGTCTCTGTCACTTTCCTTTGTGACCCTCCCTGATCTCTTTCTGTTGTTAAACCAATAAAATTGCAATCTTGTTTGAAATACTAAATTGCAATTTTGTTTTTCATGCACTTACTGTACTTAGTCTGAAGAAAGAATGCTGTTCACTGGCTAGCGAACTTACAAGCCACGGATTGTTAGTGAAATGTAACTTTTCTTAAATTTGTTTTTCCTTTTTGGTGAGCCTGCAGGAAAAATGATACATTTAGTTACACTTTTGCATTTCATTGTGTGAGAAAATAGCATATCAAATATCCTATAAAAGAAAGGAGTGTGCTTTACTTTTTGCTCTGTGCCAGACTGCTTTTGGATGAAGATTAGTAATCAATAAAAATGAAAGCCGACACTCTGAAACAGTTTAAAATTAAATTGTTAATCATAGGTACTTGAGGAGAGTATCAAAATAGGTTTTACACTTCAAATTACTTTCATTTTTAAGCTTTCCTGATTTTTATCTCTCCCATCATTCCGTGTTGTTTTATCAACTACAGATAATTTAATTACTATGCTTAGCTAAACTGCATGAATTGAATTGAAGAAGGTAGTCCCTTCTGCTTATGTAGATAGTGCCTGGGTCAACATTTGATTGATTAGTTTAGTAACCAAGTTGCTGTACCTAGCCGGTGATTTGCCTCAGTTTTGTGATGTGTTTTGCTACTAAAGCTTCAAAGCCATGTTTTTGTGCTTGCTTCTATTGAATTTAGACTGTCTTATTAAACTTCGGCCTTAATATAACTTTCTGCTTTTTCCCCATTTTTAATAATACACTTAATGTTTTTAAACATTAAATATCATAAATTGAAATATAAGCATATATTTTTTAAATTTTAATTCACTATGATTTATTTGGGTGTGTCTCTTTTATTCTTCTGTTTCCTTTGTTGAACTAGCTGTAACCTCTTATTTTCTGATTCCATGACTTAATTCTACCATGCTATTTGCAGGAAAGAAGCTGAGAGCTAATAGCAACATTGAAGGGCAGGTTAACTTTTAAGCTTAGGGCATATTAAGTAAAGGTGTCAAAAAGATTATGGGTAATATTTCAGTCTTTTACCCTACTCTGCCTTCATGCGTTTTCAGTCATAAACTTCTGGTAAAAATACTGTGTTTTCTTCATGATTTCATGGTAACATAAAGTTTAATGAAAACAAAAACCACGTAACATCAAAACAGTTGTAGTTGTGGTATGGTAGAGTTCAGTTCTGACCAGGAAAATAATTGGTTTTAAAATACAGTGTAGGTTTAAAATTTATTTTTTTCTTCAAAATGTTTTAACTAATCCTGACTACGAGTCAGGAAAATTATAGAAAAGATATTTCCTTTTTTCTCTTTATGTATATCTTGTATGTTCAATTTCAGTGTTACAGCTTCAGTAAAATTAGTTTTCTGCAGCTTTCACGTAGCTTTCCATAGTCAAGTGAAGATAGCTATTTAAATATGTAAAACATGAATGTGGCTTCCCCAAATTGTAAAGTGAGACTTTAAGACAGATTTAAATGTGTATTTTGGAATTCTGTAGGTCTCAATATAATGAACTTCTGTTGTTTTGTATTCTTTCTCTTTACGTTAAAAAAATTCTGTCTGTTGTAGTTGTGATTGTGGATTTTGTGCCCTGGATTCTTTTCAATATATATATTTTTTTCTTTTTACAGAAAATCAACTTTTTGGATGCCCTATGGGGAGATGCATCTTTGACATGGATTATGTGTTTGGTCGTCTTCTACAACCCAAGGCAACAGTGTGTGCTACATATGATAGAAGAATTAATTGTGGGAAGAGACAATCCGAATGGCTATGTTGCAATAAAAACCTGGTTTAAAAATGTTTGTATTTCATGCCAGTAATCCAAGGCTGGGAAAGCCTAGTAGCCCAACAGTCAAAAAAAATTTTTTTTAACCCAGTTCAAAACCAACAAGTAGGTAATGTATATTTTACCGTGTTCCCTGATCATTTAGCACCGAGTCTTTTATTACACTGAAATCATGGTGTGAGGATTGGTAGACAACGTGTCCCCCTCTCCCCATCCCCAACACACATCTAGCAACTAAAGACTGTGTCAAGATGACCTCTGAGGAAATGACAGCCTCTGTTCTTGTCTCTGTGGCACAAGGTAAAGTGATACCTGCTCAGTCAGCTGGAGATGAAAATACTGAAAATGCTTTGGACACCAGTGTTATAAAAAGACATACTGCCAGTCCGGGAAGGCAAACCACACACACTCTGTCATACTTACACAGACTTAAAGAAGAAAGTCTTCAGGGCTCCGTGCCCAAAATATTCTCTCTGGCAAAAGAACAACTGACTAATGACAATAGTAATGAAAACTTCTGGGAGAGGACCAGCTCCATCCCTGATTCAGTGGAATTTCTTAATGTTAACTGTAACATTGTACAGAAAAACTACAAGAGTAATATCCCGTGCAGCCAGTTGTATAAATCTTGTGATTCTTTAGCAGGGGAAGAGGCATGCCTGGAAACTGGAATTCCTGTTTCACTGGAAAGAGCCATGCTTGCTGAAATTCAGTTGAAAATGAATGGACCTTCGTTAAGAAACCAGACAGCAGTAAATAAGAATGACAGCAATGATACTGGTAAAGTGGCCTTTTTTCACTTTCATTGTGCTAGTGAAAGGAATATATCAAAGGCTTTGTGCAGTTTACCCAACGGCTTCATTTTGGATGACCGCTTGCAGCCAGTACGTGTTGGTGATGGTAACATCATTGGTTCCCCGGCCTGCAGTTGCAGATTAACAGAGTTGGCAAATAATTGTGAGAATGAAAATGGGCAGCAGTTATATGAAGACACTTTAAGGGATAAGTATTTATGTCTGGAAAGAGCACCACGAAAGGTTAAAGTGGCGTGCTCAGGTCACAACTTCTGTGGAAATAACTTTACTGGAAGAATGCCCTCAAAGCCCTTTCTGAGCCATTTTGAAGACTGTAATGATAACTGTGAAGAAGAGATGGACGAGGATTTTTTTAGAAACAAAAAGGAACGTTCTACTTTATTAATAAGACGTTTCTGTAAAAATGATAAACAGGTTAAAAAATCAGTTTATACTGGAACAAGAGCAATTGTTAGGACTTTACCTTCAGGGCACATAGGAACCGTTGCTTGGAGTTACGTTGAGCAAGGGAGAAACAACAGTGGCTTGAAGCTTTCTAGGATTACAACAGAACAGCTAACTATAATTCAGTCCTTAATAAAATGGGAATCTAATTCCTTTCTTGAGAAGTCTTTATGGTATGAGGTAAGCTTTTCATAGTGTTTGGGGTTTTGGGTTTTTTTTGTAAAAGTTTTGATGCCCTGATGACCTTTTCATTCAAAAAAAAAAGCCTTCGACTAGTAAACACTTACTAACACTGACTAGGATATTTCACTTAACCACGTTAAACCTCACATTGAACACCAATTTTTAGAAGAATGTATTCTTATCCTTTAAAATTCATTTTGGTTTAAAATAGGCATGGGGTAAAATGTATAATTTTATATATGTATAAAATTTATACATACATATGTATGTATATACATATATATATCTATACAAAATGTATGTAGATACATGTTTATACATACCTGTGTGTATAAATTTATATCCTGATATTTATATATAAGAACGTAGTATACCTGCATACAGATATAAAAATATATACACATTTTATAGATACTTTTATTTTAAATAGAAAATGTATATAATATGTATTTATATTTATAAATATATATGTAAAATATATGTATTAATATATATTATAGATATACATATTTTAATATACATGGCATATATGCGTATATAAACTTTTGATGGATATATTAATGATATAATAATTCCATGGAAGAAATTGTATAAAATGGTAAGTGGCAGTATTAGATCACAGTGAAAAATTTTGTTGCTCTAAAAAAGAAAGCGTAGTATTTTCCCTAACTTACTGATATTTATAATGCTTCTACACTTGCAAATAACTATGTAATAGTTGAATAAGGTATATTAATGTGCTGATAACACCCACATTTGTATTCTCTTAAATTAGATAATACAAAAAATTCAAAGTTTAGAATGAAATCCTGAATGCATAAATTATTATTGCAGGAACGACATCGCACATCCTTAATAACTTATTTTGAGTAGTAAAAGATTTTCTGTGGTGGTAGAAATTAAATAGTTGTCTATGGAATCTATAAAAGAGACTTTCACCACTGATTCTCAAGGATTCATCTGAAATGTATCTACTGAGAAAGAAAGGCCAGCACACAGCAAGAGAAACTCTTTCAAGAAGAGTAAGAGAAGAGAAGTTTACTGAGCTTAGCAAAAGAAGGAGGTGTGATTTTTCTGTTAAAATGTGTGAATAAGCTCTAGGGAGAGGAAAATAACCAAGGTAAAAGAGAGTGTGGTCAGATAAGCTATGCTTATAAACTTGTCCTAAATAAATGTAGGTTGAAAACTGGAAGAAATTTCTAGCAGTTAGTGCTCAGACTCTGCAAAAGCTTTGATTAGGACTGAAATGGAAGAACACTTACTTGTATAGAATCATGGAATCATTTAGGTTGGAAAATACCTTTAAGATCATCAAGTCCAGCAGTAAAATTGATGAAATGGGATTATATGAAATCCTGTTGTGATAACAGAAGAGTAGACTTGGTGGCTCAGGAACTCCATATGACAATTGTGCCCTCCACTAATATCCTCATATCCTTCTAGAAACTAGTATTTTTTCTGTTGAAATAGTTGAAGAGTTCTATGAACATGTGTATGTCAGGTTTTTGTACTAGGTTGCAAAGCTTTGTAGCGCTGTTCGTTATTGTGATATTCAGTATCCTGGTCAGTGAAAGTACAAACTTGCTGGCACAGCACATGCCCTGCGTGGTGCGTGGTCACGGTCCCATGAGGGGATGAATGTGAGCCATATATACACCTAACACGATACCTGCTTAGTACATTTGTATTATCATTATAAGCTTTTTGTTTTGGGAGAAAAGAGAAAATGTTTTGTAGCTGAGATCTAGCGTAATTTTCATTTACGTAGGTATGAAAAGGGAAGGATGTGTTTAGGTTTCTTCATTGGGCATTTCCAATTTGACTTGGAGTTCTTTAGCTTTTAACATGCATGCCTGTTTCACCACTTTCCACCACTGCTACATAATACTGAATGTTTAGCATTTTGGGTTGCGAGGGCTTTAATTTGAAGATTTTTTGTAGTATGTATAGAAACTCAGACATACATGTAATGAATACTCACTGAATAATTATTTAAATAGGAAAACTTCTGCCTACAAATGAACAAAAGATTAACAGGCACAGTAAAACACTCTGTAATTACCATGCACAGAATATTTTCTCATGGTCAGAAAAAGCTTAAAAGTTTCTAAATCTTTCCTCTTCTGAATGGTGACTACAAATATTTTTCTTCTTATCAACCTGTGTGTTCAATCTGTTTATGTATAATATGCATCAAGCATTCTTAGCATTATTTTTCTGTTATTTTAGAGTCAGATATTATTTCTGCAATAATATTTCTATGTGTTTATGGCTTATTTAGCATTTTATATGTTTTTTTACAGAAACATAGAAATTAACTCAGTGGATGTGACAAATATATGGACCCGTTGAATGTATGCACTGGGTTAAAATAATTTAATGAATTATGAGCATCTGTAGGAAGCTTTCATGCTAATAATCAAAGGAAGAAGGAGAAAGTAGTAAATGAATGTGGTGATTTGTTCTTTATTCCCCCCTTATCTCACCCTTTGAGCATGCATTCTGTTTGGAACAGCTAAGTGAACAGTAGTTCTGTTCTTCAAGGGGAAAAAAAAGTTGGAGAAATTAAGTTTTCATAGCAGTACTGGTGTAGCATGGAACAATAGAGACCTTTATGTTTTAAGTAGGAAAATGTGGGTCTCATTTGTGCATATCCCTTACATAAAAATTCTAGTGCTAATAAAGGAAAGGGACTGAACTGTTGTCTTGCTGAATATTTTTTTTTCTTTCCCTGCATAGGAAGGTGGGTCTGAGGCTTTGGAATATATAGAAAATACATGAAATTATATATATTTTTAATGTAACATATGATTACTGTTTATAGATATTTAAATGCAGATTTAGACTTCTCTACTCTGGATTCAATGTATGTGTTGTATGAAGAGAGATTTTTGTTGAACATTTTTTCTAATTTTTGTGTAGTTTTTGTAGCTATATACAGTGCAGTACTTACCCTTATCAGATGGATGTGTGTAACATGACTGTTCTATACATTCATGAGAAATTTGCTTGTCTGGTGGAACAGTGCAAGACCCTCACATTGGTTCATATTAAAGATGTTGTGAAGATTTGCCATAGAAACAATGAGAGTGCAAGCTCTGGTGTCAGCTTTGCTTGGCCTGGCACAACCTATCCACTACTTGGGTTCAGCTCAGCTGCATCATATTAGCAATCTGATTAATTACAAAAGCCTGAGTTTCTGGAATGATTGAACTGTCTGTGTCTGTGAGATGTTACGTTCACAGTGCTGAAGTACGCTTCTTTTTTTCCTGACATGATGGTGTTTCTGCAGTAGTGGTAATGTGAAACGACAAAAGTAGCCAGGTCTGCTGTTGACTAAGATAGTAGATTTGGGCAGCTTGCTAGACTACTGCGGGGTGTTTCTCTCAAACCAGGTAAGTGACCTCAAGATCTCCAGATTACAGCTGCAACAACATAGTTGCAATGCATAATCGCTCAATCCTTTAGTTAAACATTTTGTAGGCGTCAGTACCATCTTTGCTGTGTCATTACATTCCTGATGCCAGTAGTTTGAGCTTTAAGAAGCAAGAATTCTGCTGGCTTGCTTAACTCTGCTCAGATAGAAGTTTGCCCACTAATATATCTTCCACTCTTCATAGCTGCTAATGCGCTGCTGTAATGCCAAATACTAAGGCAGCAATGAAAAAAAAACTTAGTTGCTGCCACATCTGTGTCCAGATAGAATAATGATTTTATTACAGGTTTATCTTGTAGGAGTGTTTCATAATTAATTTAATGATTTGGTATAGTAGTTCAGCATCTGTTAGCAGTAGGTACTTTTTGCATATAGTGTCCATAGTGTTTTTATGATTCATGTGTAAAATCAATGTGATGCAAGGATTTTTTGATGATGCATGGCTAATGTAAGGAGTGTTATATTAAGATTTCTTGATTCCCATAAAGTTGAACTAGAGTCAGTTGGTGGCATCTGTTAACAAACAGGGAGAGAAAAAAGATTTGGAGGTAAAAAGTTTTTACTATCCTTTTTTATTAATGTGATATCTAAAATAGTCATCTTGGATAATACTTTTAAAGGAACAGAATCAGGCACAAGTATTTTTCTGTTTAATAGATGGTGTTTGCCTGAATCTTTTTTTGGTATAGAATTGATTATTAATTCTGAGTACATTCAAAATTAAAATTAATATTTTGTAATTAATATAAGTGTTAATTTTAATTCTGAACCTATAGAGAGCTTGATTTCCTCTGCCCCACTTCCGCCCCATGTCTGCCAGAGCTGTATCAGCAGCTCTAGTTAGTGTATCTTTATGTTGCATGCTTTTCTGGCATTTCTGAAAATACAGATAGATTGAGTGTTTCACTGTAAGTCATGGAAATAACATCTGCTTTTGACTGTTTTCCCAACCAGTTGCACTAACTAAATACAGGAGCACTTTGCATCAAATGCTAACATATACTTATGTTTACGAACAAAGGAAGGGTTAGTAATGCTGTATGTTCAGAAGAACATATTTTTGGTTGTTTTTCTCGGGTGTTCAGTTAATTTTAACCTTTTATTGTTAATATTTTGTCAGGATGAATAGTGTAAGCCCCTTTTATCTAGTAGTGTCTTGGAAGACACACTTTTCTGGTGTATTCAAAACATAATTAATATAATGATGAGGCCTAGGTTTATTCTTAAGAAGTGAAACAAAAACTTGAAAGCATCTGGCTTACCCTCTGTGCTAAGGAGAATAATAAGAAGCGTAAGAGTCCTTGTGTATGTGCTGTGTTTCATTCAGATGACTGATCTGGTAGAACAGACACAAAGGTGGTTGGAGTGGCCACGTGAAATCACCTGGCAATGTGAGTCTTACTAGCAAAGTTATTTTGCCAAACTCTTGAGAAATTAACAACCCACGAAGCAGCCTAAAAAATTAAATTCTTACAGGCTTTCACTTCTCTGTTCTTTTTAATTGTTTCTGTAGGAATTTCATTTGCTGTGATATCATCTTTCTGTTAACAATCATGTGGTTTTCCCACAGGTTTTTCTGTCTTACTCTGTATTTAAAAAGATGGAATTCTTTAAATGGACTTTTATTCTCTTCCCTCCTGGTTTTGCACACATACCTAAAATGTAACACTGCTCTTTATGCTAAAGTTTATGCTATACTTGTACTCTTCTCTTTTAAAAAAAAAAAAGATAGTTTGCAATTCTACATTGTGGATTGCAGACAGATTTGGGGTTTGATATTTTTTGTTTTTCCACTTTGAAGTAAGTTTTCTAGTCCAACACGTTGAAAGGAATTTGCAGGAAAAAATGACACAAAGCAAATAATCTGCAAGTGGTTGGGGTTCTCCGACACTCTAACAATATTTTTTTTTAATCTGACTGTGGATGAGTATTTTGCCTGTTACTAATGTTGTCATGTTTTCAGACATAAAGGTTTATATTCATATGTTAAAGTAGGTATTAGGTACGGATGAGCTGGTTTTTGTTCTACCTGGACCCTGTGTTTCTTGGGGTTTTTTTTGCATAAGAGTTGCAGTCTTTTGTTTAAAGAAAAAAGTTTATGAGCAAAATTGACTATTTGGAAAAAAAATCAGGGAAGCAAAAGAGACGCCAAATAGGCATGAAATTATGTTTTCCTTTCAGTAAGTGCTGTAAAAATAAATTGAACTTTGTTAAATGAAGCTCTGTACTTATATTTGCTTTGGGTTGAGTTACTCCAGTTTTAAAGGCTAGCTTTAAAAATAAAAAAATTACCCTCTGTCTGTAGAAGTAGTCGGTTTTATTACCATAATGTGTGATAGAGTTAGAGATAAATCTCTTAATACTTGGTATTATTTTGTAGTTGCCTCATAGCTTTAACAATTTCGGGCCAAATTATGAACAATAAGTTTTAGCTGTGAGCACACTTAGGTATTTAGAGCCAATAGTGTGGGAGTCTTGGCAAGAGCAATATATTATGCCTTCAGTTTTTCCACATTTTCTGACTTTCCTTCTAGTGACTGTTCATTAGCTGTAAAGAAGCATGAAGATCTGTTTTAGAAAATCTCCCTGCAGCACATTAAAGAGTTCGTTTTAGAGTGTTAGAGTTGGACAGTCTTCTAAATTCTTTCTCAGTTGAAACTAAGTTATCTCCATTGCCTATATGAACTGTTGAAAAGTTTGGGTTGTTTACTCTGGTATAAGTGAATAAAAACTGTGCCATATAAAGATCACTCTGTTGTTGAGTGAAGAATTAAAATCTGAATTGATGAGATTTCGTATACGTTTTAGTTTAGTTTGCTTTTCTACAGTCTTTCAGGATCTTGTAAAAAGAAAGCTTTCTGAAATGAAATAAGCTTGGGTTGACAGTAATTGGTGGGCATACATCTTATCAGTATAAGATTTCAAGAAGGACTTACAGGAAAAATCTCTACTGCAAAGTTACACTTGCCACAATATCTAAGGCATTCTCCATGAGATATGAGGCTGTTTGGTTTCTCTATTTGTGAAAAGTGATATGATATAGTATGAGCCTCTGGTCATGAAGAATTTTGCTTGAAAATACAGGCTCATGACAGCTTAAAAAAAGGAATAACAATTGAACATAAAGCAGCTGTTAGGTATTGTCCAAGTACGTATGAACTGGAATATGAAGGGACAGGAGAGCTCTGAGGGTGCTCCCACACCAACCAAAGCTAATAACATCAGTGCAGCAATTGGAACCAGGGTGACTTAGGGCAGTGTGACAGCATACAGCTTTCGTCAGGAATGTCGGAAGTGGGGCAGCCCTGGAAACATAAACATTCAACCCTGGCATTTGTATCTGCTTTCTTCCTTTTTTTTTTTTTTTTAATTCTCCTAATGATTTCATTAGCAAATTATATAGTTAGAAGCTATTCCTTACGTGCAAAACAAATGTATTGGACAGTCCTTGTATTGTCCTGCAAATTGTGTGAAAGTATCAATTTTTTAAATATTTTGAACTGTAACCAGATATGATAATTTTTGAACTGAGGTTGAAGACTCGCTTTTGAGATGCACTGATCAATCCCCTAGCTGAGTATGAGAGAGAAAAATATGTTGGATTGACTTGTGATCATTCTTACTTACAGATAATATTCTCGTCTTCCTATTTGTATTAAGTTCAGAAGAGTCGTTTTTTTCATCTCTGGAATTACAACACTTATTGTAAAAACTTAAGATTTACTTAGTATAGCAAATACTCAAAGATACATACCTACAGATAAGTTTGCTGTCATAGTATGGGAACGTGCAACAGTAATGAAATGCTTGTTTTTGTCTTGGAATCAGCATATGTACTTGTTGCACGACTCTGAATAATCTAATTAACTCATGTGAAAACAGAAGATTTTTCTCTCTCTTTTTTTTTTTTTTCTTAGCTTTTCCAGTAACTGTAATGCCTGTTGACTGTTGCCAACATTTGGACTTTGAATCCACTGTAAAATAAGGCGAGCTTCTTTTAAGATGATTAAAAATGATTCTTATGTATTCTTCATGGTTTTATTCTCCTGACCCTGTAAACGTTGTTTTCAATAAATCACAACAGATACAGACCTTCATTAGGAAAGTGAGGGCAGAACAAAGGATCTATTATTAGCTGCTCTCATTTCATGTTATAGGAGTCTTAGTTCTTAAGGTGTTTAGGAATTTCCTTCAAGTATTAGAGAATGGGTGAAATCCTGGTCATACTGTAATTTATTTAAAATCTCCTATTGGGATAAGGTTACTTGGAGGGAGGAAACGAAGCATGTGCAAAATGGAGCTATTGGCTTCATGGGAACTGTAATTTTGCATCAAACATTTTAATAAAGAGACATATGCCAAACATATTAAGCTTTTAAAACTAGTTTTAAACTAAAAAATGTTGTCTATATAAGTCTGTGTAATGCATATAATTCAGGTGGGATCATTAACTTGATGTATAAAACTTCCTTCAGTACGCTTCAGTTGCATAAGCTGTTATTTACTGTTCATGTTACCACACTGGTTGGAAGCCCTACTTCTGGACTTGAATCTGTTGTCCTAGCTATTTTACAAACAAGTGGTGATCTCATCTGTTCTAGAGACATAGAAGCAGTTAGTTGTTAGTGACCTCACTCAGGTTTTGGAGAAGATAAACTTCTCCCAGACACTCTCCATATGCTGTGGCTAAGTTTTCTTTTATCTCAGCAGGCTTAGTAGCTTTGTGCTGCGCTGTAGTCTGCAGAAGAGACATATCCTAAGTTTCCAGTGGGGAAAAAAAAAGAAAAACATTTTCCCACCAGTTCCAACTGTTAATACTTGGTAATTTTAGAGTTATATGCATAAGAATAAACAAGGTTTTTTTTTTTTTAATGTATGTAGTCGATCAACACTGAAATACTTCTAGGCTGAATAAGGGTCTGAATGATAATTCTGAATAGTTTATCTTTCGGCAAAAACATAAGTATGTATCTGAGCCGTGAATTGTTCTCAATGTGGTTGTGAGTTGGATCAAGAAAAAGAGCCCTGAGAGAAAACTGTCATCAGTCTTCTCTGTTTTAAATTAGGAATTTATCTTGAGTAACTTTGCAGACTTAGAGCATCATGCTGCAGACTTGAGGCTGTTCTGACCCTGTGCATATGTAAGACATTTTACTTTATATAAGCATGTTACGGTTGCCATGGGAACCATAATATTGGAGTTCCTGTACATTGTTTACAATCTTGGGATTGCACTAGGTGGCTTGTGTGTGTAAATGTATGTATTTTAAAGGGAAAAAATATTACATGAACATTCGGAAAACTTCCTTTTAAGAAATTAACTTGTATTCTGGCTCATCTACGTGTCCTTTTGAAACTTACCTTACTTAAAATGCAATCAGGGAGAACTCCAGGAGTGCAAAATCTTTTGCTACATGAAGATTTCATTGTCATGTGATTTGCCATCAGCATAAAGGAGGCTTTGGTCTACTGCAAAAGGATTTAAAGCTTAAATAACCTTTTGTGTACTGATCATCTTAGTGCCAGGCCAACATAGACCATATTTAAAACACAGTGTATTAACTTTCTTATTCTCTGGTAGTCCAGAAATAGAGTTTTTTTTGATTCTTTCCTTTTTTCTCCTTTAACCAACAGGTTGGAGATGGACTTTTATAATAATAATAATTTGAATGCTTCCTTTGAGCAACAAAGTTCTTTAGGCTTTCATCTTTAGCAGGCATTTGTGAATCATTGCATATTTAGTTTTGCTTGCACAGTGTTTCTTTGCCATTGGTTTGGACAAACTGCAAATCCAGCCTTTGTAAATGATGATCGGTTCTGAGTAATTTTTTCTGGTTTTGAACACATTTCTCATCACACTTCAGCTTTGACCAGCTGTTTCCTGTTTTTCCTCCCGGTGGTTTAGCTGCTGAGGAGATAAATGCATCAATGGTTTGTTTCACAATTAAAATTATCTTAATAAAATGATGGAAGATTAGAACAAGTAAGTTGGACACCACTACAAGTAAAGTTAGGGTGAAATTCAGAAGATGAAATATTGTTTGGTGTACCTAGATCTTTCATAGATTACAAAGCTTTTTCAACACTGGGGGCTCTTTTGATACAAGAAAATTAATCCAGCATCGGAAACACCAGGATGAAGCTTTGTGTGAGCAATTGGGGTGTGTGTGATGGAATTTTTTAAGCACTTAGAAATTTTTGTGTTCATGTAAGAATAGTTTGATTTATCTGATCTATGATCTACGTAATGACCTGACCATTACATCATATTTGTCCTGTTCAACCTCCATCCCCCTGGTTTTTGGACTGATTTGGATAGAGGATATGTTTTGTAATCATACAAACTAGTTTAGAATTTTAGAACTGAGTCTGTGTATGTATTTTTGCAGAATAAAGCTGGGCAGGTACACCAGTTCCTCGCTGTCTTCCCTGGTAAATTACCTGTCTGTTAGGACTGGCTTATGCAGTACACTTTGTTTCTTTTTGTTCATGGTCAACTTACTCCACATCCACACAGATAGCAGCTACGTTTTGTCCTGGCTTCAGTCATCTTTCTTCAGGACCTTTAAACGAGTTATTTACTAACCTGAAAGGTGTTTACATAGATAGTAATGAAAATATTGCCCTCTGTCTTCAGAATTGAAGTTGTCACTAGGTTGGATTGTGGAAGGATCACTTGTTGCCCCTTCTTTTTTTTTTTTTATCCTAGTGTAGCAGGCTGTTCTGTGGAATCTAGCATCACCTGTCCCTTGCTCTGCTTTAGTCCTCCCTGTGACCTAAGTGGTCTGATCTTATTTAGTCTGCACCCTCTGGCACAATAGAAAAGTACATAATCAGAGACAGCTGATGGCGCGTCAACTCCCGTGGCCAGTGTTTCTCCCTGGATTGAGGGCTTTAAATATTCCTTACCTGGTAGGTCACCGAATAGCAGTGGAAGAGCTGGGGTTTTGTCTGTGGTGAAGGTCCCAGCTCCAGAACCTTAGAGCATGCATTTGCGCCCCTGGACAAGGTGCTGTATTGCTAACTATTTTTTATCTTTACCCATTTATGGGCCTTGCCCTGTACCATTTTTATGGCCCTGCAGACTTCTACAAATGCCAGCCTTAGTAGCATTTACCTCAGGGTATGGTCCAGCTGTTGCCATTTGAAAGAGACTCACCCCTGCAGCTTGCACTGTATTCATTTTCCCATGGCTTTTCCAGGTTCCTTCTCCCCAGGTTTCTTTTGGTAGATGACTCCAAGATCTGCTTTCTCTTTCTAGGCTTCCTGAGCTTTGAAGTCTCCATGGGATTTCTCATTAAATTCTGTGAGGGGAAGAGGGGAGTGTTCCCCTCCCCACCTTGAAAACTCTAGTTTTTTTGTAACTCCCCCTAACTAGTTTTGCTCTTCTTACTTCAAGCTTATCAGTAGCTGTCTGTTCTTGTTCCCTAGTGCCATTCTTGAACATACCTTCAGCTTGTTTACTGTTCCCTAGACTGGTGGTCTTTATGGGGCCTCCTTTATCCTTCAGTCTTACATAAAGAACAGACTTCCCGATATATTTCCCTTTAGTTGTCTACTACTAGATAGTATTCACAATCTACTCTTCAGCCAAGTCTAATAGTTAAGGCTGAAGTTCCTTCTCCATGCAATTGTGTGGTCTTAATGGGCACTCTTGCTTCTATTAGCCTTACATCCAGCTTTGTTGAGCTCATACAGATTTACATGTGGCACCTCTACCCTTTATAGCTATTATATTTCAATTTTAGCTCTTTTTAGTCCTCTTCCTTTCCATGTTCTTTTTGGGGATTTTTTTTTTTTTTTTTTTCCAGTGAAGGTTAGTAAACACCATTTAAATTTCACATTGGATGATTGATGTGCACGTGGTTGTAGTATTACACTTTTAGACTGAAATTGGCTTTCCAAAAGAGCTGGTATTTTTGGCTGATGTTAAATATCCATTTCATCAAACTATCGTAGAAAATAGTACGTTTGTAACTTTTTTTCTTGTTATACTCATCAGGAAAAAAATAGGTATTTGCTAATTAGTATTGATATTAGGCATTAATGACCAGATTCCTCTGATCCTTGCTTAATTTTAATTTCTCCAGTCTGCAAAGAAACACGAGGAAAACAACAGCCAAGATGAAAGCAGATTCACAGGAAATACACATGTGGTTGTGACTCAGTGGATCCAAGAGAACAAAAACTGAAAAAAACTCTTTTTCATTGAGTAAAAGAAATGGAAATTGATTTAACAGTACTGGGCGGAATTTGCTAATGAGATATGAAAGGTAGTTAACAGAAAGAACTAGTGAAAAGGAGCCAGTGTTCTATGAAAAACTTGGAAGGAAAATAAAAGAGATAGTTGACAAAGAGTCCTTTGAGTTTTGGAACTTCAAAAATGTAGAGAGCAAACAACAACAACAAAATCTTATTTCTAAACCTAACCAGAACTGAAGGTTTTACTGTTTTCCTATGGAGCTAAGACATATATAAACCAGTGCTAATACCAGTAATGGTTATGTACAAAGGTTGCACTTTAAGTAGATATATAAAGAAAATTAAAAGAATTTGGAGAGAGATTGTTAGTCATCATTTGGTTTCTAAACCATTATGAACTGAGGCACTCTGGCAAGGCTTGATGTGATGAGGCCAAGCATGTGTGGCAAGGCTCAGTAGTTGGGCTATTTTGCTAGCTTCTTGGGTTTTTAATTAGATGATGTTTTATAGGTTTCTTTTTTTTTTTTTTCCTGGGAATATTTTCTCCTGTGGAAAGTATCTGATGAAAATAACATGCTTTTTTAAAATGGTTGTTTGTTTAAAAAATTCAAATCTGCAAGCAGAGTTACTGAGTCTCAAATTTGATAAAAATCAGTTTCAAATTCTTATCTGGGCAACAAATGAAATTAAGTAATGAAATAGAATGAAATTTAATTTTGGAAAGCGTAGAATATCAAAGTTTTGTAGAAGACTAAATTGAGGTATATCAGAAAATTCACCACTGCTATTGATATCTTGAGTCTCTGTGCTTTCCAGAGGCTTAGACTTCCACCTCTCTCCCAGAGAGGAGGGGCAGAGCTCACAAATTTGTCTTGCTCATATATTACCAGCAGTACTTCATATGTGCACATGCAAGAAGAGTTTGGTTGCTTAGGTGACATTTCTGTATCATTAACAGTATGTGCACCACAGCTTGGAAACCTATGACTGAGTTGATGATTTGGCTGCATCAAATTTTGTAGTTTTTGACTGAGATGAGATTATTTGCTTCATGTCTGTTGATAAATACTATGTTGCCCAAGTCTAAGACAATCCAGACCACAGGTTGGTTTTCTTTTTTTTGAGAACAGAAGAAAAAGTTGACATTAAATGTAATTTTAAAAAAGAAATTAAAATGTAAAGTTCCGTAAGCATTGTATCATTGTCCTGTAGTCTAACTTCTGCCTCAGCCATGTCCATATTGTTCTGTTTTATTGCCTCCCTCTCCTCTGCCCTACAACCTGCAGTGTAGATAACTTTCAACTTCGGATTTTAAACTGCTGCCTTCTTCGCTATGGTCCTCTTGTCAGGCATGCTGATTTCATTCAGTGGCCTGAGGGCATTTAAGCCCAAGGCCCAACCCCACTAAAACCATAGTTTGCTGAAACCTTGCTGACTTGGGCGGCAGAGTTGTTGCAGGGGCTCACACCCCCTCCACTTCCACCAGATTTAAAGGGGGGGGGGGGGGGGGGGAGGAAACTCTGTTCCTCATGTTAGCATACCTGAGCTGCATCTCTTAGTCTTGCCCTGGTCACATCCTAGAGTTTCTGTCTGTCCTATTTGTTCCTGTGTAAGTTCCAGGTGCTTGGTGGGGGAATCCCACAGCTGTACCAGGGATCTGGAGCAGCTGCTAGGTTGGCAGGGACTGGATGGCACAGTGTGCCTGCAGGATAGTAAAACAAATTTTCCAGATACTTATTTTTTTAAAAAACCCTTGTCATGTTGTTAGGCAAAAAAGTTAAGACATTAATGTTTTCAAGACCCCTTAAGACTGGGAAACAACTTCTTAATGAATTGTCAAGGTTACAATTATGGGAAAATAAGCAGTTTGGGGTGTATTTGTCTCATTTGTATCATTATTGTGTAACTTTGAAAGTAATAGTCTTTTTCTTCTAAATATTTGCCTTATTATGATTTTTTTTTCAAGAAGAAAAGTCAATGAAATGAAAAATAGATTAAGCACTAACAACTTATTAACTGGAAATCTGAAACCATACTGTTTTTGTAAGAAACCACACTGGTTTTGGGCTTTTTTCTGTAGTTTTAATTTTTGTACTTTTCTAATTTTTAACTTGTATTGTATAAGCAAGCAAGCACTATGAACAAGTCACTGATACCAGTTTTTCTCTAGTACAGAACATCTGTTTATTGAAGAATATTAACTGATTTTTCTCTTTCATCTGGTCTTCTGTAGTTAGAGGATCTCAGTATTAGTATGTCTGCTAACACACGCGGTCCAGCTGTTGATCGTCCACATTTATTAACACAAGAATGAATGGCTTAAAAGAAATTTGTTTCCTGCCCAAGTCAAGTTTGATCGTAGGACTTGCTTGGATCAAGTAGCTCTAGGACCATGAGGCTTTGTAGATCCATGGTTCAAAGGCTGGCCTACTTGCTAGTTGTTGCAAGTTGCTACTGTCCAGCCAGCTGTTGACATGATGTCTGTCATGGTGCCTTTGTCTTAGCCGAATACCATGGATGGATGCAAATGGTCTGACCGACATCAGTCAAAGAAAGCATGGAGGTTTGAACTATTCTTTATCAGAGCTGATCCCTCCAAACAGGAGGGAGACATGTGAGAAAGCTTTGTTTATACAGTAATTCTCATTATACTTTTTTGAAGGTAGAATTCACAGTTTAGAACTATTCAAAAAAAGTTATAGCTAAAAATTTAAATGCAGGCATTTAAATTAGACACCAAAAATTCATGATTCGTCTACTGGATAAAACTATCATGATTTTAGAGATGCTGAATGCCTTGTATTTCTCATAAGCAGACCAGCAATGTTTGGAAGTCATAGGGATTTACAGGTTTGATTTTAGGAGTCCAGTTTGAAAATTTAGGCCTAAATTCCACTGAAACACACCCTGAAAGTGTTGACAAGCTTGCTTTCTGTTTGACTACAATATCTGCATAACTGTCATCACTGATTTCCACTTAGACCTGGTTTGCATACAGACGTACGCATACCTATACACATAAATATATATTCAGATCATAAGTAAGTGAATACCTGATATGATATCCATAATGATAAATCTTTGTCTTGCTGCAGTCCTTTTGACAATACAATTTCATTAGAGAACCTGGACAAACTATAGTGGTAGAAGAACCCTTATACTGTATTTATGCTGACCCAGATCTCTGCAAGGATAGTTTTACAGGTATAACTTTCCTGGTAGAACTGTGTCAGCATCTCCTTGCGAAGAGAGAAAAGGCTAAGGTTTGACAACAGCTCATAGTTGACTATGGATATTGTAAGTGTGGAAATTCATTTATCTTTCCATACTTTGATTACAGCACATAGCTGTTCATTTATTGAAACTGTATAAATTGTAAACTATTATTGAAACTTGTACATTAGAAGAAAAAGAAACAGGAAGAGTCTGATCTTCACCCATGTCACTGAAGTTTGACTATATTTGAAGCAAAATGTGAGGTATATGCCATCTGGTGGATAGAATTATTCATACAGTTTTATTGGTAATCTTGGTATATTTAACAAGCAGCTTTTATTAATGTTTTAAATCAATTTCTGTTCCATGCTGTATTATCACTCGGCATTGGTGGATATTTCTTAGTCAGATAGTCAGAAGTGAAGGGAAAAAAAACCTCAAAACTGAATGCAACACAAAATGGAATTCCAAACTTGGCTTTGGTGTATGATTAGTGAACTGGATGCATGGAATTAATAAACCAAAACCCATATGACAAAGTAACAATTTTCCTCCACTTCAAATTTTAATTCTAAAGGTTTAAAAATGTGTGCCAGTTAATCAAAGATAATCTCTGATACACCTTTGTGGAGTCCCTGCCTTATTGCAAATTATGGTGTTTGACATGGTCTTTGCAGAAAGACTAGATGCTGCTGTAGGTCTGCACCAACAGGGCAGGTGAGACTGCAGTATCCTTTCAGAGCCCGTAGACTCACGTTGTACAGCAGTTTTCAGCGTTCATTGCCTGCAGGTCAGAATTGCATTTTGCCAGCCATTTGGGCCACAGTTTCATCGAGTACCATCCTGTACAGAAAGCCATGCTTTTAAAAATGTTAGACTGCTACTAGATGTGAATGTAGACATGACTTAGGTATTTTAAAAACCTAGATTAGGCAGATGCAGTAAAGAGTATGACTAGTGTTAATTATATTTCTCTTCACACAATGGTGCATGGGTGCATGACTTCAGGATATAGATTTCAGGATAGTTTACAGAGTAGACATAGTGTGGGATAACAAGCGGAGCAGTCAATGTATATTGATTCTGATAGAGAAATTCTGTTATGTTGGTGGATAGTTCTTATTCTTTGCTCTTTTAGTGGTCATGGAGGAATCTAACATCCTGTTATCTACTGGAAGACTGATATTGCAGCTCCCTCATTTTTTTGTCTGGTCTGATCAAACCTAATGTCATAAATTTATTTTTTCTAAACTTATTCTTAGCCTATTAGAAAAGAATTGAAAAGGTGTAATGTCTTTCATGCTGTGATTTACTACAGATCGGATCAAATAAAAGCAAGTTTGTGCTTATAGTCTGAAAAGGAATGAATTATTCAAATACCTTGTAATTAATGCATGTGTGAAATGAAATTGTCATCACCACATTATGTCATCGTTCCATTAGCTAATGTAATGGCAAGGAGAGAGCTGAAATACAACACAATGGAAAAAACAGGTAATGCTATTGCTTTCACATGCTCTGATTTCACAGAGCTAGTTCAGGTGTCTGCACTGTGCTACACCGTATTCCCAGCTCTGCAGGTTTATTAGTTCAGTCGTGGTGCACAAACAAGATGGAGATTTAATTGCACATGGAAACATTCATGGTTTGTTGTATTAGTGGAAGCAAATGGCTACTTTAGAAGTATTTAAAAAGATTCTTTTTGACAGTAAATTTACTTACAGTAGACTCAACAGACTTACTATATGTAACTCCAAACTTCCTCGCTGTGTTATTCTTCTTGTAACTAATTTATTTCTCAACATTAAAAGATAAATAATGTTTAAAAATCCAGAAGAACAAATGTTCACATTATTTGCAAAAATTTCAGTTGAAATGATTTTTCACTGTAGTATAACAGAGCTGCTTTCTGAACTAAGCTGCTTTGGCACTTTTCTGTGTCAAATATTTCATGAAGGAACAGCATGTACAAGCTCACCCTGCTTTTAACTGTTTCACTGGTTGGGAAGCACACATTTAGTAGAGCATTTTTAAAATGGCTGCAGGTTTATACTTCTTGACATGGTCCTGTATTCTTTCAGAAATGTATGTATGTTACGTAGGGAGTAAATTATCTGGTTTGTGCTATGAATCTTCCTGTGTCTAAAATGTTTAATATTATTATTTATGCTCAAAAAGACCACAGCATTTCAAAAGGTTCAACAAACACTGGTGTCTAAAGTTGCTTTAAAAAGATCCTTTCCCATAAATTTTTTTAAGCATTTTTCCACATGCTGCTGTTGTCTCCCCATGAAACGCTGAATGACTCCTACCATGTTATATTAAAAAAAAAAAAGTATTTTTCCCAGTCTTATTGAATGATCATCAGTCAAAGGAGAAATATAAGTGAATTCTGGCCCAAAACAGGAAAAGAGATTAAAAAAATAAAAAAGGGGGGTAGATATGTTTTCCTAATGTTTAGTAGGGTGAGGGAAGTGCTTTTATGGTGTTTTAAAGGTATTCAAGGATTCCTTCAGACAATTTGTGCTGAAGCCCTCTTCCACTTTCATTGAAAAGCTGTGCAGAAGTTTTCTTGTTTTCATTTCCAACTTAAGAGCACAGTTAGGGAGGCAGGTCTTTTTCCACCCTACAGGACCAAGAAAAAGAGTTAGGTCTTTTCACAGGCCTTATGATGCTGTGTATGTCAATTAGTCTAGTTCCTACTTTTTATTTAGAAGCATAAGGTCCATGTCGTATATGTCAAACCTTACTTTTCTGTGATTCCACCCCCTCCCCCCATTTACCAGCTTGGTAATCCTCTCAAAATGGTTTAAAGTTGGGGTTTGGTGCTTTGCTGACTTTCTTCTACAAACCAGACAAAATAATCTTTCCCTGAGGTGAATTTGCCCATCATGGAGCCAACCTCCCTGGGTTTTTGTGCTTATATGGCTTGAACAGAGGTATTTTCTCTTGGATAGTCTTGTCATGACAGTTATGTTTATATGAATACAAAAAAAAAGTAGATTTATTCTGAGCAAATTATCTGAATATAAAAGATTTATTCAATTTGCTTTGTTTTGTTGCTCAAAATGTCCTCTGTGTTCATGTATATATTTGAAAAACATTTTAAAATCTGTACGTATGAAAATGTTGCTCTTGGCAAAATGAGGAAAAGAAAGATTTTTTTTTCATGTTAAGAACAGTGCAAACACTAAATAAGATAGATTGTATAAAAGAAAAATTTAAAATGAAATTAATTTTTTTCAATCGTCACTGCTACGCATTTCAAACAAGTTTAGGCTTTAAAGTCGCAATGTTTACAAAAAGGCAAGCCTCAATACAGCCTGTGAATTTCAAAAAACATTGGAATATCTCTCCTTAAAGTCTTCATGAGCAGATTTTTAAATGTTGGATATCAGATTCCTTGTTGGAAAAACCTGATTGCCCATTTTACTTTCTACTAATTGAATAAGATTGTGGGCAAAGGTTTTTTGCTTGTTTGTACCATTGTCATGGCTATAGAAAACAATTTTCCTACCAGTAGGTGGAATCAGATGAAAATCTTAACTATTAAGCACAGTGTTTTCTGATCTGGCCAAAAGAAATCATCTGAGTAGCTCTGGTTTTGAAGTTCGCAAACACTAACAGCTTTCTAAAAAAAACATTTAACTCAGAAGAATACAAATCAGGTTGATATAAAGTTAGCATTTATATTTAAGAATAGTGTGGCTTTCATACTGGTTCCCTATGTGCACTTTTTCAGAGTACTTGTGGATGGGTTAAAAATGTTCTATTATTATATGATGTTTGCCACTGTCAGACTGTAAAACTTTCTCCTGGATGTGGTCTTATAATCATGCTCTGGTATTTTTGCATTGTCTGAGTGAAAGAAAATCCTTTTATTTGTTAATATCCATAGCTGTTCAGTAGGCAGTTTCTTCTGGGCACCTTTTTTTTTCCCCATAGAAATGTAGAATTAAAGTCTTCAAATTACAAATACTGACCTATGTGTTGCAAAAAATAAGATGCAAAAAACTTAGGAACATTTGAACTTTGTAAACACTATTCTAGAAAATCAACCTGATCATCTTTCTAATTTCTTAGAATTAGATTTATTTTGAGACCTCTTATGAAGAAAGTTGGCACCATAGTTTCTTTGCTTTATATGTCTCAGTAGTATTCGTAAGAAAAAACAAAAAGGAAAAGGGAATGAAGGTTTTCCAGTTACATTGTGTGTATAAAGTTTTGGCAGTGTTGATTCTTTGTTAATTTTGTGTATAATTATTAAGATAACAGGATTGTCTTATATTTGTATCTCCTCTGAAAAAATCTCAGTTTGTGCACAAAACTCAGTCTAAGAGTGACTGATTATAGACCAATTTATCTTTACCCAACTCATCAGAAGAGGTATGCAATCCCTTGGAAGGGTCGAGCAGTAGACAGTATAGCCCTGTAATTGTTGAAGGAGAGTTGTTCAGTGAAGAGGGAGGTACTGGAAGTTAGAAGCTGCAGATTTTCCTTCACACTCTTCCTCTGAATAGTTCTTATTTTGGAGATGTTATTTACATGCTTATATTCTCCATACAGCTTATATTTTGCTGTGTTTGTAAAACTGTAGTGGTATTATGTTGTGATTTTGGGGTATAGCTTTCCCTCCTCCTGGGCGTTTTGGAAAGTAACAGAAAAATTCACCTACCCAGCACTAGTAAAACTTTTCAATAAACTTTAGAAATTAAGAATTATACAGGAAAGAAAATATTAAGGTCTTTAGTGACGGACATTTCTGGCAAGGCTTTAACGCAGACTTTCCAGTTGGTCTTTGTCAGGTATAAAAAGTGCAAGCACGGCTGCAGTCTGTTTTTCTGAATTCCTCTAAAATGGTCTCCTGAATTTTTGTCTTCCTTATTTTTTACCAGTAATTTTATGAGCTGGAGAGTTCCCATTTATGTTCTTGGAGGAAGTAGTTTTTCATGGGGATGTTTTTCTCTTTTCACTGAGGAGAAGCTTTCCAGGGATGGTTTGGATCAAATCATACAGAATATTTGTGATGAAAAGCATAAGTTACTGGAGCTCACACACAAAACATAGCTCACACTTTCTCAGTGGAAGGACTGGAGTACTTACCATATTGCAAATGCATGTCTTGGTACAGACGCAGGTTCCAAAATGTCTAAAAGGCTAAAGCTATTTGGGACAAACCTACACAGACAAATTTCATGAAAGGTATGTGGGAGAACTTGTAACACCAGAGTTCTGCATCTGGGTTTTTCTGCTTTGGGACAGACTTGGCAAGCAGACCAAAGAGGGTATGTTGGATGTTGTCTTTATTTTTTTTTTTTTTTTCCTTTTCTTTTGTTTTTTCCTTCCCCCAGGCTGTATACTGTAATACGTTTCCTTGCAGATACGCGCTCTCTCCAGTTCCATTCATAGAGAGAAGAAGAAAGCGGATGAGATACATATTTAATGACTTGTAGGAAATATGGAGTTCACTTCCATGCTATAGCACAAATTTTCTGCTCTTTGCAGTGTAAAAGAAGGTCACTGTGAAATTAAAGCTATTTTAGAAATGACAGGCTCTTAATTAACAGGTCATATAATCAGTCTTCTGCGGAGATGGTTTGTTCTCTTTGGAAGGAGAACAAAGCTGAGTAATAGTGCACCTTCACCTTTTTGTCAAGAAAATCCTGCAGCTGGGGAGAATGTCATCTTCTGCTAAAGCAGGCTGCACCATTTATGCCTTGTGCTGGCACAATAAACTCTAAACTGTCATCCCTCAGGCATTTTGCAGTGGTTTGTTTACCTAAAATTCCTTGACATTATTGAGAAAATATAGCTTTTCTTCCTTGGAGTGGAAGAACAACAAATAACAAAAAAGCTGTTGATGTGGGTTGGAGGGAACTATGTTGTTCGTCTGTTGGATTCCACAGAAGAGTGGAATCTCTTGTCAGTCTTCTCATACGATTAGGTCCATATGTTGTGGCACTGAAAAATACAGAAAAAGTGTATTTGACAGGTTTTCTTGCTAACCCTGTGCTAAGACAAAGTGAGCAAGGATGTCTTCTTGCTGGTGCCCGACTCCTGACTGGTTTAGGCATGTCAATACTTGCCTTGTGTCCTGCATGCAATACATGGAGCTCCTGATGAGATCTTAGAAACAGCTCAGGCCTGAAAACTTAAATGAACGTAGACTTGTCAGCCTCCTTCTCCCAGTCTTTTTTTTTTTTTTTTTTTTTGGTCTAGGGAAGCACTTTAGGGTGCTGTGAATTTAGTTAGTTCAACAAGCCTGCTTGTGTAGAGAAGAATATGTTCGGGACCATGGGGACATGGTGATCTTAAATTCAAATGATAGAGAACATTACCAAACTATACATGGAATTTAGATAGTGTTTTGTTCTTCTGCACAAACCCTAAGTCCCCAATGAGGAAAGAGAATTTCATTGTTTATGTGCCAGAAGTGCACTTAAATTGTATTGGAGCAAATCCGTTAGATTTTTGTTTTGTTGGGACTGCCAAGAACAGATTGGCTGTCTTGAAGTATTTCTTTGCATAGTGGATCATGCTGCACATTAAAGAAGCTTAAAAGAGTAAAGCAGTTTCTGTACTAGATGGTATCAGGGTTCACTCTATTTAGAATGAAGATTTTATTATGGATTCCAGGAGTTAGGAGTTTTCAGTTCAAATTACATCTTTTGTTCAGGTGCTTTGTTCTAATTTTTCAAAAAACACTTTTGCAGCAATTGTAGAGTAGTAGCTATGAAAGAATGTGAACCTTAGCAGCATATAATATATAGGTAAAACTACAGATTCTAGGGCTGCTTAGCTAAATCCATTGTATGTTTTTAAGTCATTATTTTTTACTTTAGTCATGTTCCTTATTAATTACCTTTATTCAAAACCATTTTTGCTAACAAATCATTAATGTGTCCTTTGAAATGTCCATAGACTTGAAAATGTCAATACTTTATGAACTAAATGCCCATAGATGTTTGGCAGCAAACTTCAAATTTATCTAGGAATAAATTCTCTTGTAGTTAAGAAAAGCAATTAAAACTACATATCTGAACTTTATTATATTCCCTAGTTTGCTTAATTCAGAACGATTGTTGTTCCTGTGCTTTACGGTGGAAATAGAAGCTGCGACTGGGACTGGAATGATTATAGTCAAGATGGGCATCTTTTCATTAATATCTCCCACGTAAAAGTGGGACTACTTATTATGAAGAAAGTGGTTTCAATGAAATGGAGGAACAGATTTGTTGTGTAAGATGTCCATTTTCTAAATATTAGCAGGTAGAACATCTGTAGATGTTTCTCTCTGTTTCCGGTAAAACATTTGGGAAGCCAGCAAAGGAAGAATAGCTGGGTTTTGTAACTTGCAGTTGCAAGACGTATAATGATAGGGGATTTCTTCGAGGAGCTAATCAGTGCTGCAAACCTCAGGGTGGTTACAAGTGTATCCAACATGTTTTCTGTGGGAGAGGTATCTTTAAATAGGATATGTCTCTATCAGAGATTCTCAATTTTGACACATGCTGTTCAGCAGAGTTAATCAGTAGCTAGAAAACAGAAAGCGGAGTGTTATCTACCTACTATGTTGTTGTTCTATCTAGGAACACAGTCATTATTGGGCATAAAGTAGGCAAAGCAGCAACTACAACTATCCCTCTCACTGATTACCCACACAGACTCTCCTTCCAGCATACTTTTTACGTTGCCCTTTTGCTCAAATGTCATTGATTGATCCCTATTGCCAAATAATGTAATGAAATTGGTGTATGTGGAAGAGGTGTTTACCCTGTCCTTTCATGCTTGGGAATTCCATATGAAGACTTCTGTCAGTATTGATACCATGAAAAGAGGTTGTATTCTAGACACAAATCATAACAGGAAAAAAGAGCCAAATTTTAGAATATCCAGTAGTCATGTTTTATCAAGCAAAAGTACATTTTCCCTGACAATAACAGGTAATAAATTTCTTCTGGCTCCCAGCAATAAACAACAAATTGATATTAGGGAATGTGGGTACCAAAGCAGGTGTAATAATGTCAGGGCAATACCAGAAAAGCAGTGGTTAGAGGTAGAAAATTTTTTTTTCTAAAGAACAGTTCTCCATAGGTAGTTGTATGATATTTCGTTATTTTTAGTAAAAGTAAAGATTCTGTTGAAAAATAGATACAACATATTCCAGAAGGCCTTATTCAACAAAAACATACTTGTGAGATTGTCTTTGCTTCTAGAACAGTGAGAGAATGGTATTGTAATGCCAGAGTTTACAGTACTTAAAATGGCTGTAATGTACTGATCTTTGGAGCGTTTAATGACAAGGTTTTGTGAATATTTGCAAAATTTTTTTATTCAACTCAGTTATTTCCTGCTATTTTTATATTACTTGCTAGATTACATGTTATATTTAATAATGATAGTCCTGATAAGTACTATTAGTACAATACTGTTAAAACATTTGTTACATTTTTTTTCAGAAATCATTGCATCTGTTTTCTGTGTATAGAAGTCAAGAACAATGGTTTCTGCCATGTATTCGTCAGTCTCATAATTATTGTAAGAGGACACCAAAGGAAGCTGTCAGTTTTTACTGATAGTTGGATGTTTTGCATGTTGTTTACTTTCCTGACATGCTAGCGTGCAACTGTAGCATATCTTTTCATAGTTTTGCTTCTGTGTTAGTTTTTCCATGACTGTAAGGGAAGGTATTTTAAAGACAATAACGGGTGAGGCATGTCATTTAAAATATCTTTTCAGAAGATATGCAGCTGTGACATTTACTGCACAGTTTCTGCTACTCAGTGGCATTCCTATTTTTACGTTTATCATCATTACCTTTATCACACATCGTCTTTTTTTTTTTCTTCAGTGACCAGTTATTCTCACCTATCATTGCTTTTCAATCAGTTTGTCCACAGATGAAGTTATTCGAGAATAGTATTTGAGGGTAAACTAAATAGTAAGAAGGTCCACTTCTGAGATAAAGTTACCCAGGTTACCAGGTATGGATTTGTTCAAGTTTATTTGAAGTGTGACCCACTTTAAGGAGTCTTTCTGAGGAGTCGATGTGGCCATGAAGCCACAAAATACCCAGTGTGCTGTAGTACATCCATGTTGGCTTCTTCATCTATACTTTACTCTAAAAGAACATGGACTGTTTCTTTCGGTTTCTGCACTACGAAAAATTCTCTTTCATCCACTTTGTGTTCCTCTGTGGCCCTCTTAAAGTAGCAAACAGTCACTCTTGGAATTTTTAAGTTTGCAAAAATTACTTGTGAAACAGGCCTTTCCTTTCCAAATTGTGCCCCCTTGTGAAGAAATACGGTGGGTCAATAGAAAAGGACATCTGCAGCATTACAGCAGAGCAGTGTGCAGCAACCTCGGCAGTATGCTTGGGAACTGTTGCAAGAGGACAGTAATTAGAAATAATCTTCTTGGGTTTATATAATTTGGCTCAAAGTATTTTTCCTAATAATCTGTATATTTTCTGCAATAATGTAAGTGTATTACTAGCTTAGAGATGAGAAAGCTAATGTGGGAAGAATAGTTTTACTTACAATGGGTTTACATCATGCCAGTGACATTAGTTTCTGTATTTATAAATTCATTTTAGAAATTACTTAATTGCTAACATTGTAAAATATTTTTCTGTAAATTCATATAATCCCAGGAGTCTAAAGCAGTGCTTTCAGATAAATTCAGCATTGCATCATTTCATTTGTAGTAATGTAAACACAAACTCCAGTATGTCAGCAAAATTGAGTATTAAATATTTCAGATTTTATTATCTTTGTGTCTATGGTTAAACTAAAATGCTTATGGAGTTTTTACAATGAACAGATTTCCACTGACTGTTGGAAAAGTAGACTTGTAGGAGCTGCAGAGGTGAGGCAGCACCATGTGAAATGCAGCGATGGGATTAAGATTTGGCAACGTACTTCTTTTCTCTCCAGGCTCTTAGGCAGTCTCTGTAGACGGGAACAGACTGTCATCTTGCATTGCTGAAGGCTAACTTGCAGTTTCTGCTTCTATCTGCTTGTTTCCATTTCTATACAATTTTGTCATTTTTTCCTACCAGTTGATGTGATATGGATATGGTGAAACACAAGGGGAAAAGGTATGGTTCATGTAATATAAAATCTCAAAAAGTTTTTCTTACCACAGGAATAACAGGAAGGCTTTCCTTCTTCAGAAAGAAGAATGTAGTGCTGCAGAGAAATATATTCTTGGTATATTAAGCAGGATATTTCTTACTGGAACACGTTTCTTTTTCAGTCAGTGCTTACCCTGCAGATGTAAACAATTAGTAATTTCTAAAAGTCTGTGTCGTTTCCTTTTTTTTTAGATTAGGCATACTTCATGTGAATGTTTACTACCTTATTGCATTTAATTGATTGTAAAGCCACTTAACAGAATTTTAGTACTTGAAGTTACAAAACTTGAATGAACTTCTGTCTACTTGTTTGCTTGTTATTGGGTTCTAACTCTATAAATAAAGTAATATAATTACAGGCTTTTCTTTTTCTTACTTTGTTGTTTTGATAAAATACTTAGAGACAGTTAACGAAGTCGGCATTAAAACCCCCAATGAATACCTCACTGTTACTGTAAATGGATGAAGGCAGATTGAATGTACAGCAAGGATTTATAGAAAATGCCTTGCTATTTTTTAGTAAAGTATATTGAAATCATACAGTGAGTATATGAGATTTGGTTTTTTGAACATTCAGTAAGAATATAAATGACAGCAAATTCTGTACCTGTCACTTCACCCAGTGTAGTCAATAGAAAAATGTGCAGTAGAAATACAATCAGGATAACATTTGATTATTATGTATATTTTTATAAACACTAAAAATATGTTTTGTTTTACTCTCCCATCGTATGCACTTGAAACTAAAATTACAGGCAGCTCACTGTACACTAGTGATGATAGTGAGGGAAATGTTTCCTTTTCTCAAAACATATGTTGTATTTTTAAATAGTTAAAAAACCTTGAAAATTGTGTAACATTCAAGTGTACTGGACTAGTCTTCCAGTAAAGAACTATGTTTCAGGAATTTAAACTATGAACAGTGCTTTCGACTTGGCCCAAGCAATTAATTGTGTAGGTTGGTTAATGAGGAATCCAAGTACCTACTTGTAAAAATAACATAATAATGTTCTTTTTTTGTACGTAAGCTCTGATGATTAGTAAGACTAAGTTGTGATGGTTATACTTAGTGAACATAAACTCTGTATCTCTATGACAACTTGTCTTGTTTTCACTTATATAGCGGGAGGAGGTTTGCCTCTCTGATGCTTTTGTAGTTTATAGAGTTGTAGCTTTACTATGCTAAAAGAAAATAGGCTGGGAGCATTATGACAAAGCTTTGAGGTCTTTGGTAAAGGGTCCAAATATCTACTTTTTTCCTTGTGCTGCTATAAAGTGATAAAACAGAAGGTAACTGAAGGTTGATACATTATGAATAGTGTTAAAAGTCACGTATACTGTGATAATGTCTGGCAGCATTAGGCTGTGGGACTTTTTTACCAAGGAGCCGAATAAATGCATACGAAAATAAAATTCCTGTTTTAAAGTGTGTACACAGTGATAAAAGAGGTGAGGTGTGGGATACACAGATATAACATATTATTAAATGACCATATTGATAAGTAGCATGTATGTGAATATGGACTTTTGCTAATGTGTAAGGCCAGAGGAGTAACACTCTGTGAAGAAAGCAAATAGACAGGTAGCGAGTCAGGAGATAAAAAAAGAATGACTAGCCTAAAATGTTAAATTACAGTCACACGTTTGTCAAGTACATAGTGAAAGTGTAGAGTTATCAAAACCACCTTAACTTAGTTTATGGAATAGTATTTGTTGCGATCTTTATTCCTCCTTACTTCTCTGTTAATTTTGATAGAGGCTGTGACACGTAAGTGTCATTTTTGTATCAGTTTTTTTAATAATACTGAACTAGTGTCTAAACTTTCCATCTTAAATTTTGAGATGCTTCATTTTCTGTTTTCATATGGTCTTTGATAGATAAATCTTCATACGCAGGTTTCATTGTGAAAGAATGTATTCATACAGTTTGTAGAGTAACTTTAGAATATAAAGACTCAATTTTAAAACAAACTTTAGAAGTACATGTCTTAGATGGAAGTTACTGTTTTCCACCACAGCATTGCCCTTTTCTATGCTACTATTATAATAGGTTTATATATTTTATGTAGATTTGGGGTTTGCTGAGACCTCTGTTACTAAAAGCATATGAAAACTACCATGGGAATAGATTGCCGTTGATACGCTACTGAGAAAATGAGTCTGGAAATTATCTCTGCTTGTTTATTCTGTACTACAATAAAGATCCATTAGATCTATATAACCTTTATAAAGTACTTTTTAATGTTTTTTTTGTTCCTGATGCCACCTCAAGTTCTTATTGTAGCATGATTTGAACAAAAAAGGCTTCGTGCTTATTCTCAGAATGATGCTACTGTGACAAAAATACCTTCTAAAGATCTTAGCAGTGTACTTGTCAAGTTTAGAGTAATTTGAAACTTCAGTAGAATGTTATGCTACTAGTAGAGTTTCATGGAAATATACAGTGCTTTCAAAGTTTTTCTGCCCTTCTATGATAATTATTTAAAATGAGAGAGCAACCAACCGTTTTTGCTTGGGAGTTAACTGAAACATCCCTTACACATTTTCTTCCCTCAAGGACACAAATACTTTATGATGTACATGAAAACTTGGTGCAGCTAATTCAAAACAAATCTGTACCCAGCTCTCCCAAAGCTTTTGAAGTTATTTCTCACTAAGATGAAACTTTTGAAAAAGTTTAAAAAATACTAAATTTGGCATGTATAATTATAGCTAAATTAGTCAAAGTTTTTTTTCAAAACTGGTGTGATGGTATGAAAGAGAAGCTCGTAATAAGAATTAAAGTTTTATCCTTCATTTTGAGAGGTTAAGCGTATACATAGGTCACTTACACATGTAATTCAGTGTAACATAATTGCAATTTATAAAAATGATTGCACTGAGCAGAGTGGCTATGAATTTTGGTAAGGAAGCTGTTATATATACAAAGTTTAGTTGAAGCTAATGCTAAAGCAAAATAAATCTCATGGATGACTAAACTGCAGTCCCTGGGTCTCTAACAATCCCCAGAGAATAAGGAAGGTTAATTTAAAATATTTTTGTTCTTCTGGTCTTAAGCCAGATGCCTTAAATTCTGAAAATCAAGCCTCAAGTGACATTCCACTCCAGTGGGAAAAGAAAGGAGAACATATACTCTGGTCCTGCAGAATCATACTTACTTCATTAACAATTTAAAAGTGTAATTTAAATACTGAACTAATGCTCTCTCATTCCCACTCCCTTGTTCGGTCTCTCTCTCTCTCTCTCGCTCACTCTCTTGAAACAAGCATATTTACTTTAAAAAACCCATCTTTTAACTGGGATGAAGGAATTAGGAACTTTTGAAAATTGCAGAACATTAGATTATCTATTTTGTGCATTTCAAGCAAGTAGAATTGAACCGGAAGTACAATTAATGAATCATTGTCCCATGTTTAGATCTTGGAATTGGCTTCCAAAACTCCATTTGGAGACAGAAATAAGTTCATCAATTTGAATGTAATCATAGTGCTACTATAATTTCATCTTTTTAGCAGATTTGAATGAAATTCAAAAACTTCCAGTAGCAATTGCTTCGGTAAATACAGTTTTATTCTAGTATGCACTTATATTAATATAAGTATGGCTATTAGTGTGTATTGGGTATCCATCATCAAAGTTGTGTCATAAAATAATATGTGAAAATTGAACATACTGTGTTCTGCAGGACAGTTATTTAGTTTAAGGCAGCGTTTGAACACGCCAGCTGGAAACAAGGAAAATAGGAAATTATTTCTTTAGGTCACTGCATTGTGTATGCACAATGTTCACCTGTTCACGCTGTTTTCTTAGCTTAAACTTTCCTAAACTTCAGGTACTTTCTTTAGATACAGCATGGTCTCCCTTAGCAGCTAATGGCTAATGAAGATGAATAGTGTTGAAGGTACTACGTCACTGATTCAAGAGACTAACATCAGTAAAATTGCTTTATTGTACCATGCTGGATTATTGTGAATGCTTAGTTTTAGCCAAAAATTTTCTTCTAAAAATTTACAAGGTAACCTTTTTTTTTTTTAAGCGTTGTTCTTAAATGTTCATTTTGAGCAGAGATGAATGAAGAGTCACTTTTTATCAGTAAGTGAAGATTAAATGTGTCATTTAAAAATTAAGTTCAGAGTATCAATATTCTGCTGTTACTTTGGGCAAGGAATGGTGCTTTTTCTATTTCTAGGTAATTAAAAGAAACCTTAAACTGGAAAATGCCTCTTTATAGAGTGAAGTTATTTTGTTTCATGAAATCATGTTCTTTAGCCTGACCTAAAAGTCTATTAAACAATTCAGTCATGAAAACTCTGAGAATTTCCTGGCCCCTAAGTACTATCCAAAATAATCTTATAATTATTCACGTGGCCCTATGAACCCAATAGCTGAAGTACATGCAAACAAATAGGCATGGATTCAGTGTCTACAAAATTAGAAAATGAGGACTACATTTCCCGTGCTAAGGAAAATGCTCAAAGTTGCTCTTTTATTAGCTATATGTCATGGGTAGGATGCATAAATTATACAGCTGTAGTAACATGCTACTGATCTTTTACAACAATATCAATTGCAATTGGTTATAAATGAAAATATTTAGAGATACAGATAAAGTTCTGTTGCACTCTGTTTATGTAATACTTATGTTTCTGACTGTAGATCTAAACTGTAGACTGTTTCTGATTGATAGATTTGGAAAGGATATTTCAGTATTCTTTCAATATAAATCCACAATGTATAGTACAATAAAATCCCAATTATGAGTCTTTGATACAAATAATAATAGTGATTGTATAAATACAAAGACAGTTTTATTACACGTACTTTGTCTTTAAGCTTTGACACATTTAGTCTGAGCTTGAGACCGTCATAAGCAATTCTAAGCAGTTCCTTTAGTTGCAGGGATGCAACATTGCACTGTGCAAAAACTGAATTAGCCGGTGCTGTGAACTTGAACCCCTACCATTGATTTTCTTTTGACTTTTAATATCAGAGACAGAGGAATGGAATAGACTGTATGCTTTCTGAATCAATGCTGTAAGTATATGTATTAAAATAATAATTTAAAACAACAGGTGAAGCCAAAGTTTTGCAGACGCAGGTATAGCTAACCTTGGCCAATAGATTGTAGAAACAGGATGACAAACCAAACACTTCAGGGCTGGTGAGACATGGTCTTCAACAGCTATTACTTTCAGGTTGTGTTTGGCTCTTTGTTTTAAAGATGGTCTTATTGATAGGAGATCTCTTGTTTTTTTCTGTACTGTGGGTTACACTTCAAACTTACTGTCAGTTTGTAGTTCAGAAATAGGTAACTAAGCTTATCTTTCAAAGTTGTTTAAATAATCAATTCACATGTGTGGGGACAGAGTTATTTTTAAATGTGTAAGTTCTGTGGAAGTCTATCCTCAAATGGGAATATTACGGTACAAAACCATACAGATTTCTGCCTGCGTCTGATGTGTGGGGTTTTGTTTGTTTGTTTCTGAGAGAAAATCTAGACTCGCTATTGCTCCACATATAGAATAATAGTTGAAAAAAATAAATATGAGAAGGGGGCTGTTGGGTTTCTGTGCATTGAATCCCGGCATTCACCTGTCTTGAATGTGCCTGTCACACTGTCGGTGGGAAAAAGATGAACACGATGCCTGTTTGAAACCTTTATTGACCTAATTAAAATAATTAATAATAATAATTAATAATAATTAATTTATGTCTACCTTTGAAGAAAGTAAGACTTTAAGGATGTATTAAATAGAGTTTTCAGTGGCTTCTGTTAGTATTTCTTACTGTTTCTTTTACTTACGTTTGGAAAGCTCGGAGACCCATTTTGATAGTAGCATCTCATTACAGTTTGATGTTCCAAAGACCTACAATGAAAGGTGGAATTTACAGTGAAGATGTTCATCTCTCTTGAGTTGAAATTATTCAATCATGGCACATTTAATATTGCAGCTTCTTAGTGGTTTGGCTGTGAATTATTTCAGTCTGCTTTCTGACATGGAGTTTTAATCCTAATTACTGTCTATTTTGGATAATGTACTTATCTACAGTAGAACTTCTATTCTCTATTGAAAAGTCAACCTGCTAGTTTTTTATTGTTTTAAATACTTTTTTATAGCACAACTGAGAAGTTTTATATGAATGGAATATCTTTGTTTTTCATCAGTTAGAGGTATCAAAAGTCATCATTAAAATATATATTAAAAAAAAGTAGTATGATTTTAGTAATATGATTTTACGTGTGGTGCATATACTTCTATGTTAAAAACGCAGTAGACAATTTTGAAAGCTGGTAACTCGAGAAATTCCAGTCCACATGATCAGGTGTTCAAAGACGTGACCCCCATCAGACTAGTAAAAACTATCATCTTCTCAGTAAATAAAGATGTGCATTAGCTTAGCAATGATGTTTAGAACAGGTCATTACTTTTAGAATGAAGTTGAAATAACACAGCATACTCTTTTTAAGTGAATTTGTTGATAAAAGTTTGGAGGAAGTAAATAAGCACTCATTTAGAAAATACAAAGAGAATACTGGATGCATGAAGAATTGACAAGAGTAGAACAGTTGACAGATATTTAAGTTGGAATACTAAGTTGAAAAGTACTAGAAAAATATAAAAATTATGACTTAAACAGAAGAAGTTAGCAAGAGAACTTAGTAATCAAATAATTAATAACTATTACAAAAAATTTTTTCACATACACTTTTGTGCCAAGAGAAATATAAAGAGCTGACCTCGCTGACTAGAAAGTGATATTTTTGGCCTTTTCTGGGTAAGATTACAGAAGTCTCTCTCACTGGCAAGGGCATTGTTTCACATTGCTGAAAAATGATGTGGAGAGCTCCTATGTTGTGTTTGGTGTCATCCTTTCATTTTCTCCTTAATCAAATTGAAATTTCAAGTACTTATGAACAATCTTTCAAATGACAGTTAATTGATGTCTATTGTCAGCCTCTGTTTTATATTTTAAGATGATTCTTCTTGGTAGTTATTTGGATCTAAGGTGTATTACCTGCCATGAGAAGTAACAAGCACTCTTTTACTATTCCTTCTCCACTGAATTGAGGATTCTTTAAGAGCACGACTTTCTGGGGGTATGGAGGTACTGTGGTAAATCTGTGACCTGTTTATACCACGCTGCTTCTTCTGTCTTTCAAATCCATGAAGTCCATCTTTTGTTTGGTAATGGCTTTAAAAATAATTAGTACTGTTACCTTACAGAAATGGAAAATTAGTGAGTAATAGCAACCAAGTTTTATCAAAAGTGAAAATGACAACTTGTTGGAAGTTTGGGCCTGCTGTTACGATTTCTGGTCATAAGTAAACCCAATTCTCAAATATATTTGTTTTTTTAAAACTATATCATTATTTTCTTATGATCACCAATGAAGAGATTTCCCTACTGAAGACATTGGTCGTGTCCTAGAACTGAATGGGGATTGCTGATATTATTTCTGAGGAATGTTGAGTTATGTTTAAGGAGTGCCTCTGCAAGATGGTTTGATCCTCATTAAATTCAGGTCTGCTTCTTGAAATGATCTCATCCTTAACAGGATGCAATTCATAAGAAATACTGGCTGGTGAGGTAATGCACATTCTGTAATTGCAATTGAAGCTGCAGAAAGTTCACATGAATATTAATATTTGGGCACATCTGTGCTTGTTCACGCTTTTGGCAACCTTCCAGCGGCCATCGATGCTGCTCCCGGTGTTACCAGGGTGAACTCTTCTGTTTTCCTGTGTGTTCTCTGCTGCTCTGTGCCACGTTGCCCAGTTACAACTTACTGTGTAAAATTTGGTACACAGCAAAAATTGGTGTTGAGTAAGTGAGTATTATGGCTCTGTAGCATGGTCCTGGCACTGTAAAGATCCACATCTTCCTAGTCACTGAAGAGAGAGGGAAAGTTTGAAAAGCATTTGAGAACAGACATTGCAACAAGGATATTGATGCGACAGTTGCTGGGAGGGTAACCAAAGGGGACAGGTCACTGCAGTGTTCTATGTAAATTGTTAGAACCTGAAGCTCATTTACAGAAAAGCTAAGGAAAACATCTGGGCCTCCCACAGTGACTGTAACACTGGACGTTATTAGAAAAGCCATGAGCGAATTAGCTTGTCCCAAGTATGCTGGAACAAGCATTAACTCCTGTGATGAAGAGGTGCCTGGAAACCACTATTCCTTTCCTGTGATGTGTTCTTTCCTTCAGATGCGTGAGGGGACTGGACAGACTCTGCTGCGCGCAGCTCACCTGCCAATCATACACACCCTGCCCAGCAGAGGGCCGCTTCCTTTTGACTCAGTAGATTTATTCCTGTTGTAAGGAGAAAGTGAGAGTATGTGTTCAACTGTATCTTGGCATTGTGGCCCCTGTTCCCATTCCCCCCAGTTTCTGGGCAGTGAGGGCAGTGAGTGTTTGCTTTTACTCACTGCCTGTAATCACAAATTGTGCAAGCAGAGATATTTTTTTAAAAAATCCCAGTCTTGTTAAATGCACTGAAAAAAATGCACATGATGCAAACCCCCCCACCTTACTTCATTTTACTGTATTTCCCTCCTTTTCTCTTTTACTTACTCCTGTTGACTCCATTCAAATCATTCTCAATGCAGTAACGCTTAAATTCTTTCTACCTCAGCTGTCTACTCAGAAATCTTCCCCTTTGTCTTTTCTGATGCTTCCATGCTGGTCTGCTGCTGCAGTAAACAAACCTTTCTGTTTCTTGTGTTCTTAAAGTAGTTCCTGGTTTTCTTTGTAGTGTCCAAGACAAAAGATGAACCCCACTGGTGAACCACACCACCCTGAACATGCCTGAACCACCCTATAGTAAATTATGCATTTGTGGAGTATTGGGCAAAATTATAGCAGTATTGGTTACTGTGTGTATGTATTTTGAGCAAGGTTTTCTCCCTGTCCTCCCCCAAGATAACAGTATTCCTAGTATGTTATGAGGTACGCTTCAGATTGTACAGTGGCACTGTATTCTCTTATTTTCTAGGCATTTTTTAAAATACAAAACAGCATTTCAGCAGTCTAAGGATATTTTAAGGAATTTTTCCATTACGAAAATTAGCATCTCAGCAGTCGAGATACTCTGTTTAAGCACCATGTGAAAATACATAGAGAGAGCAAGATATGAGCAAATTAAGATGTAGAGAGCACTGTTAACCCCTGATGTTCTGAACAGTCTTTGCAGAATTGCATGTATTTCACCACGAATATGTGTTTGTAGCTCCAGCTTTCTTGCTGATGAGTTGCTACTGCAGCTCTGAGATTACCAGATATCCCGAGGCTATTCTTTGTCATCCTAACATGCTGTAGCGGATGGTGACCATGTCATGCTGTGCCAAAACAGTCCTTTACTGCTGTTTCTTGAACACAAATGCAAACCTGCACCAAATGGCTGTGTTTCAGCAAAAGTTCCTTCATGTGATCTTTTTCTCTGTTGGTAAAGCTGCAGGCAGGCTCAATGGCACGTGCCATTGCTGAATCTGATATCAGTTCTGCTTTGCAGGGCAGTCATTGGCTTGCAGAGCCAGCTGAAGGGTGACATTCAAATATATCTCCAAAAAGCGCTGAGTATGAAGGGCATCATGATATGTGACCCTTTATTTTATTTTATTTTATTTATTTGTAATCTGGGATGGTTGTTAATACTTTAAAAATGTTGCCTGTTAGCCAAAAAGGATGGATCATGAGATGCTGGGAGAGGATTCGTGGGAATTTTTGAGTTTGACCCCAACTTACAGAACTGCAGTTGTTTCCAGATAGCTGTTTCTGTATTTGCCACAGTGTACCTAGGGAGAAACTCTGCTATAGAGTGACATGACAAACAAGAAATCAGAGAAGCTTGGGATAGGTGGTGAACCTAACGCAAATTTGAGTGGCAGTACAATTTACTAAAGCTTTTGGATGAGTGTTTGTCATCATCTACTTCATCTTGAATAGTAAGTTAGGAATGGAATTTAATTAACCACAGATTTTATCCCTTGCCCTGCTTGTCTTGTGAAATACCAAAACTTAGTAAGACATGTAGCCAAAAATTTGATCAGCTGTTCCGGTGTGTGCTTATTTGGTCACAGGACAGTAAGTGACACCAAAAAGATAGTTTTCTAACAGTCTAAATGTCTAGCATTTGTACTCCAAACACTGAAAAATACTTACAAAAAAGCTCAAATTACTTCAATGTCTCAAAAGTGTTTCTGAAGGTCTCACCTATTTGATTGCTAACGTGAACAGAGCTAAGAAATAATCCTGTTAGAGCAGACCTTTCTGCTGTTCACAGCATTATCTCTGTCTAACACAGTAACATCCTTTAGCTTTGAACAACCTGCACAACTGTGTGAGATATGGGGCTGTGGCCTGTATCTCTTGAGAATCTTAAGTACACAATAGAAAGACAGACAGGTATATACGCTATTCTAGACATAACAGAAAATGGTTTCAGTGTTTAATGGATTTCAGTTCTTATCATTGATACGTAATCAGAAATTATTACATCAGATTCATGTTTTAGAAAGTCCATGAATTAAAGTTTTCCTTTTTTCTGAAAGCATATATACTAAACATGTGGCACCCCATTCTTTCTTTTCTATGAAAGTCGTGTAGGGATGGTCAATCTTTGATCTTTTTGAGTGCAGAACATTTGCAGTGATACACATTTGAACCCAGTACTGGAACTCTTGGAATCCATACTTAATGCATAATGACACGAAGCTTCTGTCCTGAAATGGATTAACTGTCCTGAAACAGACAGATAGTGTAAAATTGTGTGGTATGTGTAAAAAAAATTGTCTACGGTAAATTTACCAATTTGTTTAAAAAAAAAAATCGTTTGTATATATTTGCAATTTTGCCAAAGATTTTACTTTTTGTAGGGGAAGTTTGAGTCATAATGAAGTTGCATACAGATGTTTGTTAACTTGTGGTTCAATATTAAATATCTTTTCTTTTAGGCATGTCTTTCATCTACATTTTCTTGCAATTTAAGTAAAATATTTTTCAAAATGTTAATTGGTGACTTTAAGAGTAGCAGTAGAAAATACAATGAAACCATTTTTGCTATAGCTTTTAAAGTTTTCTTTTATTAAAAGTTTTTTTTTCCCTTGACATTGCAAACATCCATCCATACAGAATCTAACTTCTTGCTGTCTTCTTAACCAAATTTTGTAGTGAATTTTTCTGCAGAGATGCCTGAGCTTTATGAGAGCACAGAGAGGAAGTTGATGAAGGAAGCACTGTAACTGGATTCTGTACTGCTGTAAGCAATAAGCATCAACAAGCAAGTAAGCCTTCTCAGAAATGGGTTCTCTGGCAAACACAGTGCTGAGAAATGGGTAATTTGTTTAGAGCTAGCTTAGGTCAGAAGGCTGCAGTGCTTTTCCAACGCTGGCCTTCAGAGCGCTGTCCAAGTGTCTTTGTACCTGTAATGTTTACGCAGAAAAGATAATTGGAAATGAAAAGTGGAGAATTGACTGTACAAGATGGTGTGATTCACTTCTGTGAATTATTTTTGAAAATATGAGCTAGATTAAAACCATGGTCAGTAATTAATTCTGTATTGGCTTAGAAATCTGAGTTCACATGACCTAACTCTAAATCCCAGATCAGTGGCAGACCTTTTTTCTTAGATTGCTCTGATTTTTAGCATTTCTACAGATCCCAAGTGACGGTTGTTTGTTCCAACATCTTTGAAAATCAAGTGGTTAGCAACTTAGCATTGTTCGGAGGGTAATTAAGTGACTGGTTCTCTTGCAGTGAACTAGGTGAAGGGATAAATGTTAAAAATAATCATGTCCAAAATGGCTTTTACATTTGTAGCAAAAGAAAAATGTTCTTTGGGCTATGGCCTTACTCTTGTTTAAACAGAATAATGTTGAGTGGTATCTTGAGATTAATGAGATGAATGATTTTTCAGGTAAGAATGTTGGGAAAAGTAAGTATTAATAGAAATTTCATTAGGAAATTTGTTTATTTCCACTTTTAAAATAATAGCATTTTTTTTCAAAAGGTGATAATAGTAAGGAGTAATAGGAGAATATTCCTTCATTTGTGTTTTAAAAAAAACCAAAACAACAACCAACCTCACCACATCCTTAGAAGAAACTGGCCAGTGACAAGTTCTGGCTCTAGGTGTAGGCAACATCTTTACAAAAAAGCATTTCTTAATCTATTCTGCGTTTGTACTTTAGCAGTGATATTGAAACATCATGGGCTAAGCAGTGTGGGTATGGTCATAACCTGAATGAGATAAATCTGAGAAAACCCAAGATCCTTCAGAAAAATGATGTGACTATCAGCATCACCGCTATTTTTAGATTTTATTAGATAAATGCGCCAAAGTGTGATGCTGGAGTATCGTTTTGGAAGACTTAAAACTGAAGTATTGACTAACTGTGCATTAATGCCTGATTCTTTTGTTCTGAGCAAATTCTTATTCTGGTGTGTTTCCTCTTTCAGCCCCCCTCCCATCCACCCAAGTTCACTTTACATGTCCTTTGTTTCTGCCCAAAGTGCTTTTTTCATAGCAGACTGCAGTCCTATTCCATGCTATACACATTCAAATTACACTGTTGTGGAACAATTACATGTAAAAGTGATTGGAATGGTCCTTGGTCATGACTTCCAGGAGATCACTGTTAGCTTCATTTGGTTGATATTAATGAGAGTTTTCTTCTGCAAAACCTGCAGTGCCAAAATGAAAAATCACCATCAGAATTTACTCATTTTAATGAAATTTTTCTTGGAACAGAACAGATTTGGAAAGAGCAGCATTTCCTGTGATGTTTTTACTTGTTTTTAGGCTCGTACGTTCTGCAAAACCTTTGTGTTTTCAAAGGAGATATTTAAGTGATCTTCAAGACATACTGTCCTGAGAGTTATTACTTGTTAAAATACTATCTGGGTTTACAGGCATTTAAAATTGCTTAAAAAACGTGCAACAAAAGAAGGCTTTGTGTTGCAGGAATGCATGGGCTGTCAGCAGCCCGCTGTAATACAAATGCTCTGTAGGTAACAGCCAGGAAATCAGACTGTGATGCATAGTACCAACCGAGCATGTGTATATATATATACACTTCCTACATTTCAGTGTTTCGTTTTGATCATTCAGGACATATCGATAGAGGTTTATAGAAAGAGTTTGGACAGATGCCGGTCAGAAACAATGCAGTGAATTATTAAAGCCCCTTTAGGGTCTATTTTCTGTTAATTTTGTAGCATAGTAGCAATAAGCATAATTTTTTTGTGGCTGTTCTTTACAATGAACTTTTTGCAGACACATATTTTTTATTATTATAGTAAAGTTAGAGAAGTTAGGCTGCTTCCTAATAACATAAATCTTTGGTCTGTTCTTAATTCCAATTTCTGGATTTCATATGCACCAAGCAGCTGATGGATGTTTGGCAAAATGATAGCATGCTAAGCTAAATACCTGAGGCAGGAAAAAATATGAAAAGAGGAACAAACAAAAGATTAAACAGGAAAAGATGTGTTTAAGTCAGAAATCAGAACAGTTATTTTTATGAACTTCTATATCCAATAATTCCAGTACAGCAGCACCCATGAACTCCAGCTTCATTTTGGGGGAATATCTGTCATAAACTGTAGGGCTAAGAATGGCTATGGTGTTTAGGTTTCTGCCACTTTTACATAGTAAACCTACAGTAATGTGAGTGGAGAAAAGGACATAATGCAATTTGCAACTGTAGTGATGATTAAATAGAAGAAAAAATTATAAGGGAAAAATGCGGAATAGTTTCAAGGCCAGCATGAGTTACTTGTTCTTATAGTTATTTTTAAAGAATATCTTAAGAAAATATGTCTGTTGTCACTGTAAGAAAGTTTTATTTCCTGGAGGTTATCAATAAGTTAACTTGTGGATACCATTTTAAGTTACTAGAAGCAAAACTGGAGTTTTTTAAAGTAAAGTTTTGATGATTTATTGTATACATTACTAAGAACAAAAAACCTGTTTTGTTTCCATTTATTTTCCAAATATGGACTTGGTTATAAAACTACAAGGATGGAATTCTGCCTGAATTTAATCTTTATTTTAATGCTGATTTTCATTTTTGTGTTGGAGGACGTGTTTTTCATTAATATTCTGCAAAATTTTGTGTTGCAAGTAATTTTTATCTTCTTTTTACTTACCATTAAAATATCTTTAAAAAATAGAAGAAAGTAAATCTATCAAAGCCATAGTGTACTTTCATTGGAATAGCAGTATGTTAGTATATGAAGTTACCTGTTTCAGCTCTTTTGTTATTTTAAAAGTATTGGGGGGGAATGTTAGAATGTATGCTTTTAATGTCTAAAGTAAATCTCGAGGTACTATAATTGCATATGTATTTTACCATTTACATGTGTGCTTATTACAGTGGTATAGATAAGAAAGTTCACCCTAAACTCCTTGTAAGTGTCGGTACTTTGCACTACTTAAAAAGAAATTTGAAGTACGTTTAATATTGCAATGCCTTTAGATCCGGATACTGTCCTTTGTTTCTTGTGAATTACTGCTCGATAATTAGTATGAGAGATACCACAGCATCAGACTGCAGATAGCTTTGAAATCTTTAATTTTATATGGAAAGCAAAAGTGAATCAGGAGTGATATACCCTTGTGAATCATTGTTTTTTGACAGTTAGGTCTCAGTTTAGGACTGCATTTTACTCTCTCTGGTTCACATTCATTTTTAATAACAGTAATCATTCTTTGGTAGTGAAATAGATCAATGTAACTACATCTGCCAGGATGAACTGTAAGCCCTGGCTTGGAATCAACTTTTTTGTCTCCCAGGCAAGATTAAGTTTCCCCAGCAGTCTGGTGCAGGCTCACTAAAAGGTGATTTTCCCTATTGGTTACCTGAGGGATACGTTCCTGTTTTGATTGTTTTAGTTCTTTTCAGTGGCTGATAAGTATAGACATTGTAAGTCTGTATTTTTTCATAACCTCATCTGTGTGCACAGAAGTAACACATTCAGAGCTTTAACACATCAAAACAAACAGTATTTGAAAACGTTATATGAAGCGCAGAGTCTTTGGAGACAGCTAGTGCCCTGAAGTCTACATTATACAGAAGAGATTAACACCATTATTCCATGTATAATTTCTCCAGCAAAACACTGTCGCCTATTTCTGTCAACAAATGGTTTCTTTGCTTTGGCAGCTGAAAAATTTTAGTTGTGTAGGCAACAGAACATGCCTTTATAAGTTGCAGAACCCAATTTTAAAAATATTTGGGAAGGTAACTGTAGTTTTAAGAAGTTAAATTATTTTCATTAACTAAATATTTTTTTAAACAAGCTAGAAAGACTGATTATGTCTCCTACATGTGACACACTCATAATCCGTGCATAAGGCGGGTTCACTATTTTACAGTAGGCCTTTTGGAAAGGTGTGTCATATGCACATCCCACTGTTCCTTGCAGACACTGACCTGATTAAAAGGTCTGCGCTTACCCTATCCAGATAACGTGCGCTCTAAGAGGGCATTTTCTTTCTGACTAAAGGTGGAGATAAGCAGTGTTCTTACTGAGCGTCCCAGAGTCCATAAACTGTTGTGTACCAAAGAAAAGAAGATGAAGAGGCTTAATATTTCTAGAAGCCTCAGACCAAATAAATTTTCAGGGAGGGGGGAAAAAAAGATAGCTACCACAGCATTTAACTGTGTAATGAATCATAGAAGCCATATTTCTGATGGAATCGAGTTATAAAAGTCATAGTCAACATGTGAAAGATTTTTTAAAATTATTTTATGTTAATAAATATGTCAGTGCTCTTTTTCACATCATTGAATTACATTAGTTAATAAATTATTGTATTTTGAATAAAATTTCCTGTTTTCCCCAATAAATTGTTAATAGAAAAATTAAAGCTAAGATAAGAAATATGTACTTTAATAAATACTGCAGTGTATTTGATTTTCTGGTTTATGCCAAAAATAAGTAAGTAAAAAAATTGCCAAATTTTAAATTTAGTAGCTGAATCAAAGCTTCTGCTATTGTCAACTTCTTTACCTGGATGAAAGAATTACATCATTGTTCACACCTTGTGTTTGTAGAGGGTCAGATACCTCGTGGGAGCAGGGCATTTGAACCCTCCTCGCTTACATGGCAGGGTATATGCAGGTGTTAGGGCAGAAGTGGAGGTGTGTGTGTATCCCCATGTCAGGAACCGCTTCCATGCTTGGTTACATGGTTGGGCACGTATGTGTGCTGTGGTGAGGGTGCCAGTGTCGCGGACATGTGGCATGCACAGACTGTGCAAACAGTTTCTTATCATTTGACTGAGCACACGTGTGCTTGCATTGTAAGACCGGATGCGATTTCTGCTATGTTGATGGATAGCTGTATTTTGTTAGTATGTGGGAAAGGATAGCAACAAGAAACAAGCCATTAATCACGAAAGCCATCAGCTTATGTCTTGGGCACATCTAAGGACTGATGAGGAACAACCCCATGAAAATTTTCTCAGCACCTGTCCTGCTAACAGTTATAATGACCTTTCCCTGTGTTAATTTTTAGTTCAGTAGTTTGCGCTTTATAATTACAAAGCACAGATCATTGAAACAAATTATTAATGTTAATCAGTAAGTCAGCATACAAGAATGCAAAGAATCAAGGCTCTCCTTTTATACTAAATGAAAAATTTCTTCCAGATTCTTGCTTTGATCGCTAGACTCTCTTAAATAAGCAAACATTACTTAGTTGCTAAGCCACAGACTGAAGTTCATTAGTGTGTTAGCACAAATATTGGAAAAAGAGTACTAAACCAATATTAGATAGAGGACCTGTGCGTAGGCTGGAAGTAATGCAATGAACGTGACACCAGAACATTTTGAAAGATTGCTCGCAGTGATTAAAACCGTTTCTGTTTGCAAAAACCCGCCCCACTCAGCAAGAAAAAGTGCAAACCCTGCATAGATCTGCTTTTCTGCTACTGATATCTGTAAGACTTTACTGAAAGTTTAATAATATTCTTTTATATATAAAGGTTTAATAATTTTGTGTAGATTCCTTATTTTAAATGTTGCCCAAATGTATTGATGTGGCAGTTTTTTGTCTAATGGTGATGCTTAGAACTGGTTTTCATTAGAATGCTTTTAACCATGGATTGAAAGCCAGAATGCCATCTTATTTAAATAGCTGGTTTGGGAACCCAACTCAAAATCTTCACAAATCAGCTTTGGATTCATAGATATTTCAGGTTTAATGCATAAAAGCAGTGTTTTACCTCTGCCTTTTTGCAGAGGCTGTTGAACTTTACAAGAAATCATGCTACTTTGGAATTTTTTGATCTTCAGTTTATTATCTTAAGTAAATTAACTAACAGTTCATGCTTTTGCGTTCTTCACAGATATTCAACACAGTGAAAGAAGAAGAAGGAGCAGAAGATATTTTTGAATATTTTCCTCACCTTCTGAGAAAGCTCCCAACGTTTGATACAGACTGTATATGCAAAGGTGATGGTTTTTGTGTAAAACCATGTGTAACAGGTGCTTACTGTCAATATCGTGCCACTTCGCAGAGGACTGCACTCTCTAACTATATAACTGGTGCTTTACTAGAAGCAACCACATCATTAGGAGCAAGAAGTGGTCTTTTAAATATCTTCGGAGGATCAACTGGAAGAACAATGCTTAAAGGTAACGAAGATTTAATTTTTTGAACCTTGTCCACTTTAAGTATAGGTTGTATTGCAAAATATATAATACTATATGATACTCTGTAGTTTGTATACTTGCATGTGAAGTTAACAGATAAAAAATATTTTCATGTTTTCAAAGATTTTTCTTTGCAATCATTATGCATCATAATGACTCGCTATGTTAGTTTAATAAAGTAAAAATGCATGCAAAACTGAGAAGATTCTTATTACAAAACAGATACCTTTTCAGTTTTTTTTTCTTTTTAGAAGCATTCCTATCTGCATCCAAAGTTAATGCCTAAGTCATTGTTAAGGTGTTCCTTTGTGTAGTATTTCGTACTTATCAAGCACTTCTGCTCATAGGCTGACTTGGTTCAGGACTTGAGAAAGGAATATATACTCTACTCCGTTATTATTGTTGTCATTATACAACTAGCTGTCAGCTTAGCACTGTGTGGTGAGTATGTACAACTCGTTACTGATTTATTGTTGGTCTTCTCACGGATCCATCATCTTTCTAGTATTGGATCATTTGAAATACCATGGGTAATGTCTATGTGAAAAATGCGTACTGGAGGATGGATGTTACATACTAACTTTCCATGCTGATCATCTTCACATGCAATAGGAATACCATTATGTGATTTAGTTTGGTCAGCTTTGGAAGTTAAACAGGACAAATGTGTTCTTGGTACAAATTCATTGCATTAAAACAGGGTTTTGTACAGAATAGTAACTGCATTTTAAAATCATTTTTAATTAATGCCTAGAATGCTTCACATACCCTCATCATCTGTGAGAGATAGAGGTATGCACAGTATGGTGTCCTATTTTGGTAGGGTTTTTCCTTTTTATTTTGGTGGGGTTTTTTTCATTTGTTCTGGGGAGATGACTGCTTTAGAAAAATAAACATGTACATTCCTGCGACAGGTCTGGAAAGCAATGTTAAAAGAGCTAAGTGGTGTACTTGGTGGTGCAGTGTGGTGGACCTTCTTCCTACAGAGTGGGAGAAGAGAGCACAGGGTTTTGGTGCCCCAGACCTGATGAGACTCTAAGGATGCTCTGTCCCCCGAGTACAAATGTCAGCCCCCCATGGGGCATGTTGCTGCAGTGCCTGAAAAGCCCAGCTGGCGACTGTCACCGAAGAACTGCAAGCTCCCCCTGAGTTCTGAAACTGGAAGAAGCAGCAGTAATTAGCTCACATGGCTCACTGGCATGCTAACATGGCTGTATCATTTTCATGGAACCTCAGCTAGTGACTGCATGTGTGTGCTTTGTGTACCAGCACACTTTGCACTATTTGGGGATCTCTGCGGTGCCTGTATTGCATGGTGTATACGTCTGTTGTCATATTCTGAGCCCAAGCAAGTGAGACTTTAAAGGAAAGGCAAAGAATTGCGATTCCACTGGCAACCTGTGTAGATAGTGGACATTTGATTTACTGTAGTGTTCTAGGTATGACTTACTGTAGTGGTCTCTGTTAAGGAAGAGATGTGCTGCAGCTTTAGGATACTGAAGTTTAGGATATTGAAGTTTCCTGGATGTTCGTGTTCAGGTATATCACAGTGATTTAATATATCTGAGAAATGACAAAGGTATCAGTAACAGAGTCCTGTCTTAAAAACATTTACAGAGTGGTACTTGGCGATGTTATTAACTGAGATACTAGCATTAGCAAGGACCCCAACAGTATTCTAAATGCAGAGCTGCGGTTATCATTCGTGGGTGTGTACCTTTTAAGAAAGAAAATCATCTTGTCCATGTAGATTAATTAAAAAGGTTATTCTTATCTGTCCAACATCCTCTCTTACTGTTGGATTTAATTTCAAATGTAAGCTAATCTCATCTAAACCTGAGCACTTTTAATTGACATTGATAACAATTCTGTTGTCAAATGCAATGGAGGATTTATCACAGGATACAACATGTCATTGTAACCTTTCACTTAGTAGTTGTTTGGAGATGTTGAAAAGGGTATTGATCCTGTTGTGGTTTAATAGTTGTGGTTTAACCCTGGTAGGCAGCTAAGCACCACGCTGCTGCTCACTGACTTCCCTCTGGTGGGATGGGGGAGAGAATCGGAAGGGTAAAAGTGCGAAAATTCATGGATTGAGATGAAAACAGTTTAATAGATAACAAAAGCTGCTTATGCAAGCAAAGTAAAATATTCATTCACTGCTTCCCATCAGCAGGCAGATGTTTAGCTGTTTCCAGGAAGGCAGGGATTCATCACATGTAACGGTTGCTTGGAAAGACAAATGCCGTAACTCCAAACGTACCTCCTTCCTCTTCTTTCCTCCAGTTCTTATCACTGAGCACAATGTATGGTATGGAATCCCTTTGGTCAGCTGGGGTCAGCTGTCCTGTCTCTGTCCCCTCCCAACTTCTGTGTGCCCCAGCCTACTCGCTGGCGGGGCACCATGAGAAACAGAAGAGGCCTGATGCTGTGTAAGCACTGTCCAGCAATAATTAAAACATCCCTGTGTTATCAACACGGTTTTGGTCACCAATCCAAAACATAGCACCATGTGAGCTACTATGAAGAAAATTAACTCTGACCCAGCCAAAACCAGTATGGTAGTGAAGGTGATATTTCCATCAGCACTTGTGGTTTGTAGACCTCCAGAAACAGTTCAAACTGTTGTGGATTTCATCAGGGCCCTAGCAACCTTTCTCAGACAAGACAGCAGTATATCTGAGTTAAGAATATCACATGTTGCAGGGAGACCAGAGAGATGAAAATACATACTTGCTTTGACAGTCAGAGGTTGTGAGTGCCCATGTAGTAATTTCAGTGCTGTGCGCTGCCCTGAATTAGTATCAGCAACAGGAAATTCACGTTACATCTTTTAGGTTAGGTTTCTTCATGTTGCTCAACCTGTTGCAGAATGGAGGGAAGACACCGTCTTTGATTTTGTTTCTACTGTTTTGATCAAGAATAGCAAATGTTTCTTGTTTCTGTGTTTCACAAGCTGTGACAGGTCATGTTTTCAAGTGTTGGCTTGCTTTCCACAAAAACTTTGTGTAGGTTCTCAGGTCTTTGTACTTAACTTATTTTTAAATTTTTGTATTAGAACATGTCTTACAGGTTTTCCTTTAAAATTGTACTTGAAAAAGGATTTGCAGTGTGGGAAGAGATCATAGTACAATCTAGGGTCCAAGCATAAAGGTCCTGATGGAAGTGGAGGAAAGCACAGATGTGATGAAAGAAGGAAATTATAGATGTCTGGTTTGTGCAGGGTGGTGCAGTGTAGAGACACTTGACCTGTTGCTGACTCATTCAGACCTGAACGGGAGTAATCTCATGATGCAGGGAAATCCCCCATAGTGGTTGGTTTGAAAACAATATAGGCGGCCCCAGTTAATAATCCTTCAGAATATGACCCTTTCTGGTGATGGTGCTAGCTGAGATGGTGGTAGTTAGAGCATGATTGCTCCATACTTCACTGTACAGAAGTAGGCATGCCCGAAGGCAGAAATTATATTGATTACTTGAAATAAATAAAAGGAACCACTAGCAAATGAAAATGTGAACACCAATAGCACTGACATAGGTGGAACTAGAATGCATTGTGAAAACAAAAGGCTATATAAATTTATTTTAAAATACTTTCAAAAGTAACTTGCAATGTTACATAAGCATAAATAAAAGAATTCTTGGACTATCTAGTAAGTGTTCTGCCACTCAGAAATTTGAACTCAAACTTCCTTTGTGTCCTATAAATGTTGTAATTGCTAAAACCATTGTGAATAAAAGCTGAAAGAAGTGGTGATTTATTATGAAGTAGTTATAGTAAAACATTTTTGTGGTGGATTCAGTTCAACAGATCTTTACCTTGTAAAGATGTGCTGCATAAAGGTGCTATTGAACACTTGCTGTATTGCAGGTTACTACTTAGTGTTAGACAATGACAAATACTCTTGCATATTAGAGTAAAAGTTTGTGTAAACTTTTACTGAGGCTCTGAAGTGATGGTAGGTGGCGATGTCAGCATCAACTGTCATCATCTCTTCTTCCTGGGTTCTTGTTCCTTGAAACTGATTTAACTTCAAAAAATCCTGTAAAAGAGGAGAACAATAGGGGGCAAAGTCACCCTGGCCTAATATTGCCACTGAGTGCTTAATTTTGTCAAGTCGTGTCCTGAGTTAGAGATTTCTAAAGTGCCTTAGGTATTTGTATATGTATTATGCATATTTGTATATGTATTATGCATAAGTTCAATGACTTAATAGGACTTCATCAAAATGTTTACCTATAACGTAAGTTTACAACTGTGTTTAAAACATGCTGTGATTAATATTTTAGTTTTTAATGCCTGTATACATTGTCGTGAATTTTATTTAAACATATTACCTTTGTGCAGGCATTATGCAAATATATTCTCAAGTGTAAGAGAATTCTCTTTTTATTTGGTTGAAAGATACAGATTATCCGGGTAATTCTAGTTTTATTTTGTAAAATATGTGGGAGTAGGAGGGTTGTATATGCATCTTATTCTAAAATTACCAGTGACAAATGATTTGAAGAAAAAGGTCTTTTAATAATGTATAGGAAACAAGATTTAGTTTAGATGAGTTATCTTGCAATTAAACATAAAATTGTAGGCTTCGGTGCACTGGCTTTTCAGACATTTTAAAAAAAAATAAGTATGGTTCTTTCTGTTCCAAATTAGGAAACAGCTTGGTCAAACCTTTTTTTCAAGGTTGGGGAATGTTGTCCACTGACCATGCTCTTTTGGAAGTTCTTTTCTTATGCTGTCACAGAAACATGACATGCTGGAGGAAGTAGAAACTAACAAATGCGTGACTCTGCTGAAAGGAAAAGTTGAGTAATTCGCCTATGCAGTTTTTTCAGTGAGGGTGATAGCTCTCTGGAGAAAAAGTTTCCATCTGAACCTAAAAGGTAGAGTGTTTATTCTACTTGTACAAATAATTATCATAAACAATTTAGCTAATCTTTAGTGTTTTATTATGGAGTTTGTTTATAGGCTCAATGTAGTCATGTCATTAAATGCATAACTGTAAACTGTAGATTATCACGTAATGAGCATGTGGCTGGGCACGAGGTATAGAGCCTTGTTGCTTCCCCTCATGCCTTTCAGCTTTGCGGGAACTGCATTTTTAGTGCCTTTTCTTTTTTAACTCAGTGGTACTCAGAATGGCATCAAAGTGCTTCACTCACACAAGCTGTTTACTTGTTTTTTCCTAAAATTGTGAAAATATACAGGTGTCCCTATTTTTTGTCTAGAGCACACTAACTTACTGTCATACCTTATCCAAAACAGTTAGAGCAGCCAGCAGAGCACAAAGCTCTTTTCCTACCCTCTCGTCTAGTCACTGAAGCCCCCACAGTAGCACATGGAACATCATGTATGGACCTTTACTATTCAGACTGGGAACAGATGCTTTTTACAGAGGTGAGAGGCTCTCAGGGAAAGTGCTTGAAACTCTTCCTTTTATGTTACCAATACCCCCCCCACCCCGAGGTTTGCGGACTTGTGTAGATCACCAGTATGAGGGAGAATGAAGTTTTTCTGGTAAGAAAGTCAATAAGCCATTTAGAAAGTTACAGCTCAGACCAATAACATAAGTTCAGTCTGAAAGCTGTACAAAGCTGATGCACAGGGGGGACACAGTGGGTGGACTACTGAGTTCTACACTTCATGATTTCTGAATTGCTCCAAGGGGCAGCCCACGTACAGATTGTGTTGCAGTATGTCCAGTCTTGTGCCAAAGACATGTAACATAATAGCAAGGTCCATGTCAAGTAGATGTAAAGCCATTTTTCAGCTTTGCTACAAGTTAAGCTTCAGTACAGACATGAAACTGTAGACACAATGTAGACGGTTGTCAACTCTAGAGTAATTATTACTGCACTTGGAATGATTTTCAAGACAGTTCTTAAAAAGCTTCAAAAGTGGAAGTGAATTTGTTTGTTAAAACCAGTCTGTATCAGCTAGTCTTGAAAAGATCTCAAGGGCTGTCAGATTTATGTTTGGAGGACCTCTTCTGGACCAGACAACATTCCACTACTTTTCCTTCAAAATGTTTGCAATTCCTGGAGATAAAGTTCAGTACTCTCTTGCATAATCCATTTAAAGAGGAGCCCATTACTTTAATGGGGAGTGTCCTTCATGATTTAAAAAGAGGACTTCTCGAAACTTTATATGCTCTGTAGTTAAGGATTTTATGCAGCATCTGCCCTGGAAATAGGGATCCTGCAAACACAGAGTCCTTGATGCTGGGATGGGCTTCTGGCTTTATGTCTCCCTAGCACTAAGCACATTTTGAGTTCTTCATGTTCAGTCCTTCAGGAGTTATTTAGTGACCTGAGCAATGAACCTTACAGTCACAAGTAGTCCAGCTCCAGGAAATACTGTTCTAAGGTTTTGTTCGGTAGCTAAGGACCCTAAATGCTCTGAGTCCCCAGGGCTGGAATGGTCTTGTGGGCAGATCAGCTGCCAGTGTTGTTAGTTCCAGAGGAGGTTTCCAAACATACCAGACCTCCGAAGCCAGAATTCGCAGTCATGTGGATCTGGGACTGAGAGTCTTTAAAAATTCATGTAGGGCCTGCTCTATATAGGAGGCTCATCTCTTGGGTCTGGAGCAGTGAGCCTGCAAGCCCTGCTCTCAGATGGCTCACAGAGCTTTCAGGCTCCCGACTGAGGAGCTGCAACTCCGGTCCCAGTAGCACAGAGACAGTCTGAGAGTGGACTCCCGGGAACCACAGATGCCTGGAGTTCCCACAGCTGGTCAGTGACATTCACATCCTTGTCAGCATCTTTGTTACTACAAAGAACATAATTTTCATGTATGAACACTGAAGACATTTCAGCCGCACTGTTTTAGCACCTCTGTATGTAACTCAGAATTTCTGGTTAGTAAGAAGTTTTGAGAATGTCTTTCAATGGCATTTGGATTGAAACCAGATTTCTTCCTGTAGAAAGGAAATCCTGCTTCTCAGCCTGTTCTGTTTCTTACAAATTGATTGTTACACAAGTTTTTTCATAGTTGTTAATGGGCCAGAACTTTCACTGAAATCATATTTGTAGACTCAGTCATTGTCAGAGTTCATGTGGTAGTGACAACTTTTTTTACAGATAATGAAAAAGAGGTTTGGGTCTTTTTTAAATCTTAAGGAAGGAACTAGGGTATGTGAAAATGTTTGTGCTTTGTATTTGATGCCTGTGTCCAGAGTCATTGCTGGAAAGAAACTTGTACCCTTCCTTCCCAGTGCCCCTGCCCCTGAACCCCATTACGGGGATAACTGCTATAGCTTTGTAATCTAAGGAAGTGAATAATCTAAGTGTAAAGTGTGATAAAAGTATAATCTAAGGAAAGCAAAAAGAGGTGTCCGAGGATGGAGCAGACAGCAAACATTTCATATCACTGTTCTTTTCACTTTAGCATCTTTCAAAGATTTTTAAGTCTGATGCCACTTTTTTAAGTGATATATATCGGACTGCATCCTTCATTACTGTAGTTTATCTTCCAGAGAATGGTTACTCAGAACTTGTTGAAAAGACAGCAACAATTTTTGCCCAAGACAGAAAGAAACTAATTTGTCATGAACATGCAGGCAGACTATATTGATCTTAATAAAACCTACTTCATTAATTCCTCAGTATTTAGAGGTTACCCTTTTTCTGTAATCAGACTTTGCCATCAGGAAAGGTTGGGCAGCAAATAAGACCCAGGTCTCTGTGGCTTTTCCCACTGCTGTTTCTTGTACCCTTTGGACAAGGCTTATTGTTACAATATCGGTGAAATTCCATCATCCCTGAAGCTAAGGCAGTTGTCTGACAGCTGTATGTCAGACGTCATGAGTGATACAAGCTTTATGTGCACAGATTGAGGAAGGTCAATGTGATTTAGCTAGTCTGTGGTCTGCTTAACCTTTGGGCCCAAAGGTTGAGACCAGCTAAAGTGATGGATAAAGCCAAATGAGCTGAGATTAAGACGTGAAAAGATGAAATGCGCCTGAGGCTGAGAATCTAAGGTAAGGAGATGGGTCAGGCAGTATGCTGTAGGAGAGGAAATAAAATCCAGAAGATATGTCGGACAGTAAGTAGATAGTGTGGCCAGAGGCAAGGGTGTGGGTCCGTAACCAAGGATTTCATGTTACTTGGTTGACTCCAGGACCTAGATCAGGAAGACCAGTAACACATGCAGGTCATTTGGTCAGGGACAGAATTAAGAGTGACATGGCAGGAAGCACAGATCAAGGCTGAGATGGCAGAAAGGAGAAAGATTTGGGAGGACATCTGTAGCCAGGGGACACCTGGGACTGTCTGGAGCTGGCTGCAGTGGTAGAGTGGTGGAAGGGAAAGATCACTGCAGTCTGTCTCCCAGACCTGTCACCTTCTGGTCAGGTCTGGTTGCAGCCAGGTTGGTCACAGCAAGGGCAGTTGGAGAAGGACTTAAGGAGGATCCTTGCCAACATTAGTTTAACAAAAACTTCCTTTAGTCCAAGGTGTTTAATACATTCTAGGCACAAAAAATTAAGCTCTGCCAGCATAGCTTGTTTCGTCTTTATAGTCATCTTTCTGGGTTCAGCAAGGTATATTACTGCAAGATGAAAAGATACATAATTGATGCAGGGAGTAGATTGAAGTTAACTAGTGTAAGTAATCAAAGTAAAAAAAATTACAGATGTTTTAATCTGTGAAATTGGTCCTTTGGACAGAACAGGTATCATATTACATGGTAGAGGAAGGTACATGTTTATATGGATCTGGATATCCTAACCAGTGTATAGAGCTAAGTAGTTAAGAAACAGAACTGAGTTTCAGATGATTTTGTATAGATTTTAGTTCCAATAATATTATGTGGCAGTTTGGTACACTGATGGTCTTTTACCTTGTGTAGCTGAGTCTCTGCTTACAGCAATATTTTTGTTGGTAGTCTATAGCTGCTGTTTCCACCAGCAGAAAAAAGAGCTTAATTCATAGAATGAGTCTGACTGTGCTATTAGAGCTTTGTTGTGAGGAAGGGAATGAAGGACATACTAATGTCTGTGGATGAAGGCTGAGAGCAAAAGTGATGTTAGTTTTAAAATCAAACTTATTAGTTTTTTATGAAGAGTAGTCAGTCTCCAGAAAAAATGAAATGGGATTCTAAGTGCAGATAGTTAATCCCTAAGCTGCTTACTGTGGTTTATTATTTTAAAGGTCTCAACATTTGTTTGAATGGGCCTTGTAAAAGTAGTGTCCATGGGAACTTTTAAAGTGCAGAATGGAACTTATTCCGTGTATTTATGTTAGTATGTCAATCATAAGCAAAAAAACCCCAAGGACCTCAAGCCTCAAGATGACTCAGGAGTCATCTCTAAAGATTCCCTTGAAGTTTTGTTTCTAAGAAACAAATTGGAAGAAAGTCAACTTTTGTAGGATAATGATGTTTTATTTATATCCAGACACAATTTGAGGGGGGTTAAATTCTAAGATACACTGTACAGTTTTCTATCTAGAATCAAGAACATTCTGATTTTTTTTCCTTAGGTTTTCAGATATTTGCTTTTATAATTAGTGGAAAATTCTTTAGTATTGACTCTATAATGATGCAAAATGTTTAACCTGATGGTCTGTTTTGTACTTTTGTAGGGAGATAACATTAAAATTGATATTCATAAATAAAATTAATTTTTAAATTCTATGCTGTGTCCTCATGGGGGTCCTTATATTATCCTATTTAACATGAATTCTTCAGAAATCTAAGCGTGCTAGTCTTCAGCTGGAAGTTGGAAACAGCACTAAATTGTCATTCTTCCAATGAAGAAAGAATACGCTGGTATTGTCAATGAAAAAATAATGGTGCGTTGGCTGGGTTCCATGATCGTTCCTCTAGTAGAGGTTTTTCAGACAAGACGTATATTCACCGTATAAACAAAGTGACTCTAAGTGTACTGCTTGCATTCCAGTTCTGCACAGATCGCTCTCTCTGACTTCCTGGGGAAATGGAGAAAGGTTTCTTGTGGCAGTGTATTGTTTTTCACTCTTGTGTACTCTAGCAAATTTCATAACTAACTTTTCACTGATGTAGTCCTGCTGCTTGTAAAAGTGATGTAAATGGCGTGGAGACAAGGCTAAGGTTAGAATGAAGAAAAGATGTGATAAAAATGCCAGAGCCTGATACTGACGGCTGCTGGGATCAAGGCAGAGTTTTGGTGTCTATGTAGTTTACTAACACAGATGCAGCCTGAAAAGCTATGCTGTCTTTTTAAGTCCCTTTATTTGTAATTTCTTTACAGTTCATCATACTTCTGGAAGCCTCGGGGAGGTTTTCTTCTTCTTTGCCTCGCAAAGAAACTTTTTTGGATTGTTGCCTAAGCCATAGCCCTTTGTTCCGTTAAAGCTAATGCTATTGCCTTTTATTAGAGACTCTAGTGCAGAGTGCATAATAGCTGTAAAGGTAAGGCATTTGCTAATAAAGAAATCCATGTTGCGGTTTTTGTAATGCTTCAGCTGAAGTTTCCTAAAACAAAACTAACTCCGTTTATTGCTCTTGGCCTGTTTAAACAACACTGATATAAATATAACTCGTACAAAAGCTTGGGTGTAGGCTAATTTATTTCTTAATATATTTAAAGACAAAAATCCAGCAGAATTTAAATCGCTCATGTTTATAACTCTGCTGTCAAAATAAAATGCTTTTAGTTTTAGCAGGATGTATGCTCATCCTTAATTTCTAAACTTCCTTCCATTCCAATCCCAGTGTTCCAACTTGTATCTGGGGAGGTGGGTAACCTGACCTTTCAGTGAGCCAGCCAAATGCATGTCTTCTTCATGGCTTACACAAGGCATGTCAGTTATGCATTTTGCCACAGTTTGTAGCTTTAAACTGAGCAGCTGTTGCCTGACTGTTAGTTTGGACAAGTGCAGCGTCCAGACTTTGTGTGGTATTGGAAGTACCTGCTCTTCTGGCATTTTTAGGAGGAATCTAAGATTCAATGGAAGACGCTTTTGCTGGTAAGATTTGCATTTCTGTGGCCCGTAGTATACAGCTCTGATTATATGTAGGTAGTTAAAACAAAGTGATGGTCTCATTTCCAGAGTTAGAATTAGATTGTGTACAGGCGTTCTAATCTAGTGTTGGATCTATAATGTCTACATTTAATAACAGTGCTTTGAGGACACTTAAAACTGTTGCTGGGTGGAAAATGAAGTAAGGATTTAATATAAACAATAGGAATTTAAAGTCCTCTCTCAGTCTGAAGTGTGTATTTTGTATTTCAGCTTCTTCGAAATGAAATGTAATACAAATATTTATAAGTAATTTAGGTATGCTTTGCATTTATTTGGTTCACATTACAACTGTTTTGATCTGTAATTGTGTTGTGGGACTTTCCTTTGTTTCTTATTCTACAAAAATCCTGGATGAAAATCCTGTTACAAAAAATCCTGGACAAAAGATGAATGTCAGATAATAAAATTTTTTAAAAGTGCTAGAACCAGGTAATGATTTTTTTTTTCCCTAAAGTTCATAAATGACACAAATGTTACAAGTTAGTAATGTATTTTCGAATGTAAATCCACTTCTGCTTTTTTTCTTTAGCAAGCTTTTGTTCTTGGATATTCAGTATACAAGTTTGTAACTTGTAACCAATTTGTGTTTTGTGGATGCTTAAGTCAGTTGATTTTTTTTTTTCCCCCTTTCTGAACAACATGATTGTGCAGCAGCATTTAAAAAAAAAATACATTTTGCTACTAATTGGTCATAAAGAAACACCTATATTTACATTTATTTTAAACTGGCATGTTTAACTTGAATGAATGTTCATAAAATTTTACTCTGTGAAAGGAATGTCTTTTATGTTCTAACCCTCCCATTTCCCTGATCTGGCTGTTAGCTAAAGGCTATGACAGACGTTCACCATTCAAAGAGATGGTATCCCGTTCCAATAGAAAGATTGCATTGGTTGTCAACACCTTTATTTTCACCTCAGTGATTTAAGCAGCACAGGAAAAAAAAAAAAAAAAAAGCCCTGATGTGAAGTATATCTGTTTTAATTGCAAAATAATGGTGTTTTTAATCCCTTTATTCAGATAACCAATCTGAGATACCTAGTAGGATTACAAAAAACAGAGGGAAAATTATGTTAGTTACTATTTCAGAAATGTTAAAATTATAAATTCTCATACCCTGCCTTTGATAGGCTGATTTGTGATGTTTTTAGCTTTGTTTTGAGGTAGAATGATGCAAGCATTTTCTAGAAAATAAGCTCATATGAGAATTTTTGTTAGTGCATAATTTGTTTAGTTTTTATTTAAGGGGCTTCATATTGACATAGTTTTCTAATGTTTAAATATTCACTTTGGAAATAGTTGTTATGTATAAAAATACATTACTACACATTTTAATAACTCTGAAATACGTAAATTACTGGTGAGATTTATCAAGCGCAAATTGAAAATAATTTGCCTACAAAATACCAAACAACAATAAAAGAAGTAGAAATACAATTTGATGCTAAAAGTACCTTGAATTGGTTCTTGTGATTAATTTTAAGGACTTTGCACAATTCAATATTTTTATCTTTCATTTCCTGTGGGCTTGGTACATGGATTTTATGCACGTTTTCAGCTTTCTTTATAAAATGTTCAGACCTAGAAAGGAGATAGATCTGATGCTGTTGCATTAGGTGTCCTCTCTCCCCGCCTCCATCACCATTTCAATTTCTCTTTCCTCTGATATTTTGGAGTAAAGCACAGATACATACCTTTTGGCTTAACCATATTGCCACAGGCAGAAGTGGGGTCTTGTGAGAACATTTTTCTTATGGGGGGGAATCTCAGTCTGGAAAAACTATAGTTTTGAATGCCTTTTAATATGTTACCGTTAGATTTGAAGAAGATTTGATCTGAAGTTGTTCACCTGTATTTGCTTGTGAAGAATTAAATTGCAAAGCGCTGTGAAGAAATTGAACAAAGATTTCTTTAACATGGATATTTCCTTATAAAAATGGAGTAGTTATTGAAGTATCATAAATATGTATGACCTTTTTTAAAAATTCTTACGAGATTTTTTTTTCAAATAATTTGCTTTTCTACTGAGTTTCCCAAAGTTTAGATTGGAATTCAGAAGAATTCAGGTTGGAAACATTCTTAGTCTTTGGGCTCTGACCCTGAAAATATTTATACATAAAGCCATTAAACTACATGAGGGTTCTGTTGATTACACTTTGTTTTGTAGAATATTTGTAGGTAATACTACTGTTTTCTACTACATCCAGCTATGGAACTGCAGCCACTGGAACTGTATTGAGACTTCTGCAAATCTCAGAAGGGCATAACGTGCCAAGCGTTCGAGTTCATTTTCATGTGTTCAACCATCCTGAGCTGCACAAGGTCATGCTATAATTTGTAGGTTAAAGACTTGATACATCTTTTCAGAGACATTTAAAACATCATTTTTATCGGTGAATAAATTAAACAAAAATAGTGTTAACAAAAACCACAATAAACCATTATAGCATTAATAATTCAAGCTAAGAAACCAGCACAGTAACTAATTTGAACTTGAAAAGATCAAAAATGGTTAGTGCGGTCAGAAAAGAATGCTTTTGGCATATTTGCTGAGAAGAGTTACATCATAGTAATTGTTCTGGTTTTGTGTCAGTGTAGGCACTTGCTTGACTGAGAAAATGTCATTAATATTTTAGGAACTTATTTGTGGTGTCATACATTAAAACACTATGAGATAGTTTTGTCATTATTTAAGTGTAACAGTGTCTTCAAGTTGAGAAAGAAAATGAACATTAAAAATAGAATTTTCTTCTAGGTTTCAGATCTTCATAATATGCTGTTCTGTAACTGCTATGAAGTAGAAGGAAACAAATTAAATCACATAGTTCTTGTATACCTCATAGGTAAAAGATTTATGAATGTAGAACCTTCTAAAAGCTGTCAACAAACCATTCAAATATGTGCGTGGAACAGAAAAGAGAAAGAGGTGCTGGCTTCAGATACTGTTTCTATTGAAGGTGGTGGTAGGTAGGATTTTGCGTACAAACGTAGTGTTCGGGAGAAAAAACTTCAGGAATTTTCTGTAACCATATATAGAGTGAATTGCTTTAAAAAAGACAACAATTTAAAATTCCTATATGCAGAGATACGACGAGAACTGTGTCTATAACTAGGATTTCTATTTGCTCCCAAAACAAAAAAATACTAGACTTATTTTTTACACAAAAGAAACAGCCAATCCCCCCAAAACCCAAAACTTCTTTTGAACATCAAGAGGAAAAAAAAGTCTTGTTTTGTCTGTGTGGAATTACATGATTTAAAAAGAACAAATATAGATCAGCTTCAGAATGAAAAGTTGATAGTTTTTATTTTGAGAATATCACTTTTGCAAAAGCTGTCAACTGATTACCCAAAACATTTGGATAAACTCAGTATTTTGTGCAGAGATTCAGTGTTTAATGTGCTTACTTTCGCAAAAATACGTTCTTTTAAAAACATGTCTTTTATATATAAAATGTTCTATCTTTTAAAAAGCGTAATTGCTTTCTTTGCGTTTTCCATTAGCCGTGTAAAAAGCCTGAAAATAGTAGTTTTACATTTACATTTGACTTACAGCAGACTGTTGTAGACTACGTTCCTGCATATTTGATCTCTTTCTCATATGATTGAAAGTTAAAGAACTGCATGTTGGGTGTCAGAAATAAAACAAAACCCCAGTGTTTTCATAGTTTGAAAATTCACTACATTTTTTTAAAAAGAGAAACAAAATTGTTCTTGTTCCGTTATTTTTGGCTGCCACAATGAATGGAAGTTAAAGCCACTTGTTTGATGGTAGAATAAGGTTAGTGTTATAATATTTTATTTCTCAGTAATAGCTACAATGACAAAATGGATGGAATCATGAAAGTAACAGTTTTCTGATTCTACTGGGCAGAAAATTATATCACTTTTTATGTCTGTATGGGAGGACTGGTGAGAAACAGCCTGCAAAAAAGCACTTGTTGGTTACAGTGCATCACGAGCTGTCTGTTGGTTAAGTATGCCATGTCGTGGTAATATGTTTGCTGTTTTACTGGGAGGCAAAAATAAATCAGTTGTATGTGAAAGGCATGCAATAGTCCTCTCAGTCTTGTCATTGCTGACTGTCCAGCTTCAAGCACTTTCTATAGAGAAAAGTCCAGGACATACATGATAACCTTCAGGTAGATAATAATTACTGTAAGGAGAAAGTAAGCAGATGTCCTTTATGTCTACTGGGAGTGCGACAGAAAATGGATCTGAACAGTAAACACCTCACTGTAGGTATTGTGATAGAAAGGGGATTTGACAGCAGAGGGGTCTGGTCAGATTGAAGGACCTGTTTTAAATGTCAGTTGAAGAAAATGGGCACGGGTGGTGTTTGCTGGCATAACTAGCAGGACAAAAGCAACAAAGGTGTTGAGAAGAGAGATGCGTGTGGCCGAATACAGAGGGACTACTTTCAGAAAGATCTTACAGGAAAGGGAAAGCTTGAGAGGCAAAGAGAAGTTTAGTGATTGCATGGATGATGGCACATCAAATTTTAAGACAGAAGGGCAATAAGAGCATGTTGTTTGGGAAAGCAAGACAGCTCAGAATTGTACAGTGTAATGTCAATGGAGACCTCTAGCTATAGTCTGACATCCTTTTACGATGTCATTTACTTAAACCCAACTGTCTCTATTTTAAGCTCAGTAGTTGAAAGGGAGCAGTACTAAGGTACAGCCTTCAGAGGATGCCTTAGAACCATCATCCACGTGCACAGCTTTTTCCGGTGGTCAGTGACGCTTACAGTCAAAGCGGGGATGACTTATTTCTAGTTTGAGTTTGTCTGTCATCAAGGACTGACTAACTGTTCTTGTTATGCCTTTTTTTTCTGATGGATTAAAGTCTTTAAAAATGGACGTATTTTCACCATTGGAAATGCTTACATAGGTACTACAGTCAAGTCACCTGTCAATTATCACTTCATTGAACTAAAGTTAAGCATTTCTGATCTAAATCTTTCCCACCGTGTCTCACTGTTCAAGCCTGGGATAATTTTATAGCTCTCTTCTGCATGCTCTGTGGTTTGCCTGTGTCTTTAAAAACATGGAAAAGATACTGCATTATTGGTCTCATCAGTGATTTACGTGGGAGGATGTGTTTCTGCCACCTCCTTTTTTGCCACTTCCCCCTTCTAAAAACTCATAGAAAACATTTGTTTTTAGTGTCCCTTCTTATTTTTTCAAAGCCGTTGCCTTTGGGAAAGCAGAACTCAATTCCATACACAGGATCTGCACTTCTTGTGTCTAGAATACTTCCTATTACCGGTAGATCAAAAATGTGTATGCTAACATGACTGCTTTTTGCTTCACTATTAAAGTGATGATTTGTAAGGTAAAATGCTAAACTGCCATGTAATGATCATGGAGTCATTTGGGTTGGAAGTGACTGTGCTGGTTATTTAGTCCAGCTCTGCTCAAAGCAAGGCTGACTAGTTGTTTTGTTTTCTTACTATGTGAACAATATTGTTGACAAAGCTGCCTGTAATTCCATTTTAAACCTTAATCCCAGTACTGGTAGCAATGGCACCACAAGGAAGGGAAAGAGAGAGAACTGTTAACTTTTACTATGTACTTCTAGAGAAGGTATTAGTTGCATTTGAAGCCTTCAGATTAGGGGAGATACCTTAAAATCTGAGGAAGTAATCTGTGAAGGTACTAATTTTGAGGTTGGTTTTGGATAGCAAAATCATTAATTTTGAAAGCTTTCATGTTAGGAAAGGACTGCAAACGTGTTTTCCAGTATAATCTGCTAAAGCTAATGACAAAGACACAATTCATTAAAAAGTCTTGTGACTGTTTAGAAGAGCTTTTATGTAGTAAGTGTATTAGTCGTGTGAAAACCAAATGGAATAACTACTTTCATTTTTACAAGATAACTAGTTACAACAGTATAACATATATAGCTATGCTGTTTGCTTGAACACATCTTGTATAACTGTATCTCTGTTAATTTAGCTTGCACTATTCCCAAATGACATGAACTAAACAAAAAAAATTACAGAAAATAATTGCTTATAGCAGGATTTAGTCTAGCAGAACTATAGCAGTTCACTAGTGAGCCTGTAAAAAAGCTTGCATGGGTAAATAAATATTTAAAGCATTTATATTTGAGGTAGGAAGAACAAAGTGAAATTGACACAAGCCGTAAGTGTTGAAATCTCTGTTATGAAGTTAAGGCTGATGTAATAGTTTATGTAGTCTATTGTTTTACTTCTTTTGGTTTCTAGACGTGTGCCTGCCCTGTTCTCTGCAGTTTGCTGTATTCCACACATCCCTCTGTGGCTTAAACTCCTGAGTCATTGAACAGATTGGAGTTCTAAGGCTAAATCATGCAGGCTCCTCCACTCCATAATTTAAATACATCTGAGGGAAGGAAAACAAAATCTTTTCAGTTTTGACTTCACGGCAGTTCTTGTTATTGTGCTGAGTGCTTTTCATTAAGCTACCAGGACTATAGATACTTCCTTGGACTTCACAGTTTTATTAAAGCACACCAGCATTTCCACTGAGTTAGATGCATGCTTTAGAACAGCTTTTGGGAGCATCAATGAGTTTCAGCAGGCAACTTACTAGTTTATTTGTTTTGTGTCTGTTGGCCTGGTTATATCATGACTATTGGAATAAACTGAATTGAGAGAGTTAGTAGAAACTGAAGGGAAATTTCATAAGCCAAATAGGCTGTTAAGAAGTGGTTAAAAAATAAAAAAGGCAATATCTCTAACTGCTGATCGTATAAGAAATTGTTATTAATCTTACTTTAAAAAGGAAGAAATAACAAATTGAGAGATTATGATATTTGCTGTAGATTTTCAGGAAATATGTCACATTCTCTGAGACCAGGCCCATGTCATTTATTCATAAGACTCTACTGTTCAACAAATAATTAAGCTTGAAATAATGGTTTTGGTCATTCTCCTAACAAATTTGCAGATCAATTTTTGCTTACTGATAATATAGCTCTAGAAATAATTTAACCAAAGAAATTACTTAAATTTACTGGATCTGAATGTTAAATAATCAAAGCAGCAGTATCTGAAAGAGTCAATTGGTGGTCCGTGTTCTGCTCTCCATTATGAGTTCTTTATATGAGTGAATGCAGGTACTTAAGTATATTTTTAGCAGTTGAGAATCTTCTGCATATTTTGTTGATTGCTATAATCTACATGAACTTGAGAATTTATTTAAATGGAATTTTTATAAATTCATATACAGCTGTACGTTTATTCTGTAAATTAGTTCTTTGCTTTCTGATACATTTTCAAATGTTCTAGTTTGTTTATACAGCTGTGTTTTTCATTTAGTGAGGTCTACCTTTTTGTGTAGGAGTAGCAAAAGTTTTAAGACTTTCTAATAAGCTTAATTTTAGGTCACACCAGTCTTCCATGGAAGTTAAAAGATGCCCTAGCATTTGCAGACTTATATATGCAGGTGAATTTTCCTCTTGACTTTAGTAGTTTTATATGTGTATTTATGAAGATTTACCTGCATGTGAACAGTGCATGTTTGCTGACTTTTTTCTGAGAATACAGCAGAGAAAGCTGTTTTACTAGCTCATCAAGAAAGATGTACGGAAATATTTAAAACGTGCAAGACATTGCATTATATATGACATCTGGATGTTCAATCAAAATGTTATTGTATTTTTAGTTTTTTGTTTAGTTTTTTGTTTAGAGTACTAAATATTTCTTCTGAAGAAGTATTTTAAATGTATGCTAAGAGCTTCAATTTTATACAGAATACGGGTAATAATTTCACAAATAAAGAAATCCTTTTGACCAGTTATATAATCACAAAGGATAATACCTTTTCATAATGTTTGTTGTGTATCCATTTCTGGACTTTTTGGCTGTACTGTCAAGAAAAGTATTTGGTTTGATGAATACTCTTTCTGTCGTAGTTGGACATGTTGAACATTGGAGTCTGTTGCTAAAACATGTATGCAAATTTTGTCTTTGACCTGACAAGTAATTAGCTCAGTGAGTTACATGTTAACCCAGCTAAACTGATTCTTATATGTAATTTTACAATTTATGCTAAATTCTGGGTTGCCCTCAGTAAATTCCATGGATAGCTGGTAGCTCACCTGGTCGTGTCTGTACTGCATGGCTGTCGCGGCTCTCACTGGAGTGGTGAGGTAGCCCTGGATGGCCAGATCCTTCAGTCATTGGTATAGCCACTGAAATTAGGTGACCTTGCATTTGATGTGTTCTGTGTGTCAATGGAGGGACTTTAGAATCATACTGACCTGGGTTTTGCTGAATTTTATTTTTTTTTTTCCTTTTAAAATGCCTCTCACCATCCTTTAAACTGGGCTTCTGGCAGAGTCTTTGTGATTCCAAAAACCTTGCTAAGAATAGCTGGCTAGTAGCAATACTTTCTTAAAAGAAATACTGGCGTGCTGTAATACTTATATAATACCACAAACATGACTTACTATGATGGGAAGTTGTAAAATCATGTTAATCCTTTATAAAAATAGTATATGAATTTCCTTTAGCTTCCCATCATCCTCCTCCTGGGAAAAATGAGCTAGTTAAGGATGTCTGCTGTTACAACCCTTTTGAAAGTTTTCTGGTAATCATTGTAATTAGATGTTTGCATTAAAAGATACCTTTTAAAATTACCTTTTAAAATTTGGAAATTGGAGTATCTAAAACAAGGGATAGCTTCTTTCATTTAGTTTTGTAAACTCATTATGCAATCTTTTTCTTTACTCAGTAAATTTAGCTATGGTAATTGGTCTTTACCAAATAGGTATCGTACTACATCAGAAACTTGCATTCAAATTGCAGTTTAGGAAAAAAATCTGAGATTAGGGGTAACTAAGAGGATTGCTGCTATTCTAGACGGAGAGATTGGTTTTACTTTTCCCAAGTTAGAGGGGGAAGTAGTCTACACAAGAAAACAGCTGAATTACTTCCCTTCTGAAACAGTGCTATGGCAAAAATTTGATTTTATTCCTCTGTAGTTACAGGCTTTCCTGTTCTCAGGCTGGGATCCTGTCATTTTTTGTACGTTTACAGTAATCTAGTAAGATTACAGATAATATATAGATAATAGATACTACAGGTTCAGCAACGTCCCTCAAACCGGGACGGCTTGGAAAAAAACCCTATGTCTGGGGGAAGAAAAAAAAGAACATATGCTAATCCACCCCAAACTAAAACAATAAACATGTATTAGGAAAGCCACCTGTGCTTCTCCTGCACTGATCCCTTTGCATGTTGTGTATTGTACTTTTATACATTAAATACTCTCCAGGTGTCTCTTAGAGGCTCCCACAGCTTTCAGCTAGCATGCATCTCCAACTGCTTGTTTCTTTGGTATTGCAGAATGTATGTGGAAGAAACATGTTACATTACTGTGCTATTTTGAAACTTTTCTTTTAAAGTATTTGTTAAGTAACAGACTTTTTGACCCGAGAGCACATCATCCTTCATCATTCTTCTCAATTTTTTGCATCTTTTTTTGAAAATACATGTCCTTGGTTCATTCATTTATTCTTGTAAGAGAGTGTCTTTTCGTATTTTCCTCTACATAGTGAATTTTGGACTCAGAGGTAGATTTACTGCAGTGTAATAACTATTTCTGTATAGTAGTACAGAATTCACTATTCTTATTAATTCTTTGTTACGTATCTTTCTAATTTCTGGTACTTTCTGTAACAGCATTTTGAAAAGCCATATAACAAAAGTTTTATGACTTTCCAGTACATTTTTTTTTACTTATGCCTTAGTACATCTTGCTACCTTCCCTGCTATATTTTAGGGCATTTCTTTGCGTATGTTAAAGTTACATTTTTGTTTAAATGTAGATATCTTTCCTGTTGTTTTTTTTTAATCCAAAAATCTTGGATATCAAATTAAATTATAGCTGATGCAGTAATTTGTATTATTCAGTGTAATGCAAAAAGAGTGAAAAAAGTTCCTTAGCAGATCACAAAAAGATATTTTGAACACAAATAGTGTATGATGAACAGTATTTGCTGTTAGCAGTTCTATTCTCTGTCCTTTTTCTGTGATATAATTCTGTAGAGGACAAATCTCAAACAAACTAGTGTTATGATCGGATTCTATTTAGGTAACTGGTGAAAGCAGGCCAGAATGATGAAACCTCTAAATTGATCAAACGTTTTTCAAGTGTATTACGTTCCTTTAAAATTCTTTCACTTCTAAGCTTCAGGGCTTAAATCGGGAACATTTAATCAAGTGTTGTTGTTTTCACTGGATGTGACTTGGATTAATTTTGTTCCAATAATGAGTAAGAATAACAACAAAAATACCTTATGCAGCAGATTTGCCTCCTTTGGTTACGTGGAAAATCATGCGCAGGATTGTCTTTTACATAAAGATTCAAAAGGCAAGAATCATTAATCATAAAGACTGTACACTTATCAGATCTTACTGAATTCTCATGTTATTCTTTGATGTAATTATACTTTAATTTCTCAGATTGGCATCTAGTCTTCATCTTGTACCGCTAACATGAGTGGCAGTTCTAGTATTTGCTTCACTTGGTATGACACTGAGGCCATAGTGAACATTCTTATTGTTTTTTACCTCAAAGTACTATATTTAATGGTTGTATTCCGAAGTGAAACAATTTTCATTGAAATAGTTCTTTCAGTTTAGGCATTCCTATTCTCTGCAGTATTTGGGTAACTGGACAAGACCAGAACAGACATTCCTCTTTCCCCTCCATCCTTCAAGGGTCTCATCACACGTGATCTGGCCTTCAGGGTGAGACCAAAGTAAGGAAGATGATATTTGTTACAAAATGTATTTCTGAGGATCTTAAAGCCAAAAATGCAATTTAGGTTTGTGGTAATTGTTAAAAGTTGTGCAGCTGAGGAGCAAACTACGGTAGATCATTAAATGCAGGGATTGCTCGTGTGGAAGACCAGTGCCCTGAGGCTAGAAAGGAATGCTTCAATGCTGAGGCTCTGAAACATTGAAAATATTTGTTGTTGCAGTTTTGCAGTTATTTACGAGTGCTATATTTTACTGCAACTACAGTTTGTATAGCCTTTCAAATTTCAAAAGTGCCTAACACAAAAAAAGAAAATATGAAAAATCAAGATCACGAGCCTCTGCTTTAATGGGTACCTAACTTTATATATACACATTCTTTTTGACATCCTTGTTTTCCATAGGTGTATATGTATTCTGAAATTACGTTTTTGTTTAACTTTTCTCCTCTCCTATTCTCACTGATCGTAACAGAGTTGTTTTAGTCTTAAAACTGAAAAATTACTTAATTTCTACTTTATGTAAATGGAAAAAAAATTAGTTTTGATCCATCTTGATCAAAATACTCAAATATTGGAACCTGATCTGAGATTCTTGCACACTGTTTAACGTATTTCTCCATTGCAGAATTAACTCAAAGTTGTATACATTTTAATTTAATTCTGTTCTGTCAGTGCACAGAAACTCCTGCTTTGATTTTGGACGTGCTTTGTATCGGTTTTTGTGGTTGAGGTTAAAGCTTGGGTTCTGCTTTAACTCAGGCAGTAACTTGTTCATTTTGCAGTAAGAATTGCACAGTTCTTTTTCTAGAGCACTCTTTTCTTCCAAAGTCAACTCATAAATCTTCCCTTTTGACCATTTCTTTCTTATGTGCAGGAATTTATCTGGCAATTTATATATACATTTATTTAGCATTTGAACTTAACATTCCATGTGCTATGCTGTGTTTATAGCCAGTATTATAAAAGGTCTTGAATACAGATACTGTGTAGAGAATCCTCCTGCTGGTGTGTTGCTCAAGTCAAGATTCTACAACTGTGACAACCTTTAGGAGAAAGATTTGTGAAATGTGTGCAAAAATGGAACTTTTCTGAAAACATCTCCAGGAGATTGGCAGAGGAGGGGATTCATTAGATGGGATTTCATTGCAGGAAAATAATGAAAAATCTGAAAACAGTTCAACAGCAAGTGTGGCGATGTCATATTAACTTCTTTGCAGTCTTTCCCATGTATCTGTTACACTGTGATATAAAGGTGTAGATTTACAAGTCAGCCGTTATTTCCCTTAATTCCTTCAGCCAGCCTTCATGGTGGTAGTTGCCTCTGAAGCGATAAAATCTGGTGTCTGCTCTCGCACAGTGTGGGCTGCAGCCTGCCGCAGTAAGACAGATGGCATGTTGGTATCAAACAACTTTTGAGATCTAATTTTCAACCAGCCAATCCGGGCACTTACTGTCTACCAAATTTATAATTAAACCTACTTCTGGCAGGTGTTCTGAAATCAGGATATAGTTTCATGAACTATAGCAATAGGTGAAGGTCCCCTAAAATAGCAGGGCCCAGGTGGCCCATTGCCAAGCATGTAGACTGGAAGCAGTAAGGCTGCTTTCTGACTAAACACGTAGGTGGTGGATCTCTTCAGACTTTTGGCAATACACACTGCTGATTTGTCTCTCCTTAATGTCTATGAACATGTCTGTGTTCAGCCAAACCTTGCATAACACTAGGTGCCCTTTGTAGCTGAGGTATCTATTTGCTGCTGTGGTAGCCTCGGGGTCATTTGTTAGGACGCTGCCTTCAAAGCCTATTATTTCAGGTGCAGAAGAAATGTTTGGGGGCTGGGGTTAACCCACCATATTACACTGATTCTTATGCGGATGTTCTGGAGGCATTGCTAGTCATCCTGTGTCTACGTGAGGATGCAGTTGCAGCTCTTTGCTAGTTGCCTTGAAATGGAAAGGAATCAGGAAATCAGCATCAGGTGGGAAAAAATTTGTTCTGAGATCATAGAATCATAGAATCATAGAATGGTTTAGGTTGGAAGGGACCTTGAAGATCATCGAGTTCCAACCCCCCTGCCACAGGCAGGGATACCTCTCACTAGACCAGGTTGCCCAAGGCCACGTCCAGCCTGGCCTTGAACACCTCCAGGGATGGGGCTTCAACAACCTCTCTGGGCAACCTGTTCCAGTGCCTCACCACCCTTAAAGTGAAAAACGTCTTCCTAATGTTTAATCTAAACCTGCCCTCTTCCAGCTTAAAGCCGTTTCCCCTCGTCCTATCACTACATGCCCTAGTAAAAAGTCCTTCCCCAGCTCTCCTGTAGGCCCCCTTTAGGTACTGGAAGGCCGCAATAAGATCTCCCCAGAGCCTTCTCTTCTCCAGGCTGAACAGCCCCAACTCTCTCAGCCTCTCCTCATAGGAGAGGTGCTCCAGCCCTCTGATCATCCTTGTGGCTCTCCTCTGGACGCGCTCCAGCAGGTCCATGTCCTTCTTATGTTGGGGACTCCACAGATGGATGCAGTACTCCAGGTGGGGTCTCACGAGAGCGGAGTAGAGGGGCAGAATCACCTCCCTTGACCTGCTGGCCACACTTCTTTTGATGCAGCCCAGGATACGGTTGGCCTTCTGGGCTGCGATCGCACACTGCTTGCTCATGTCGAGCTTCTCATCAATCATCACCCCCAGGTCCTTCTCCACAGGGCTGCTCTCCAGCCATTCTCCGCTGAGCCTGTATTTGTGCTTGGGATTGCCCCGACCCAGGTGTAGGACCTTGCACTTGGCCTTGTTGAACTGCATGAGGTTGGCTTGGGCCCACCTCTCCAGCCTGTCCAGGTCCCTCTGGATGGTATCCCTCCCCTCCAGCGTGTCTGCCTCACCAAACAGCTTGGTATCATCAGCAAACTTGCTGAGGGTGCACTCTACCCCACTGTCCATGTCGCTAACAAAGATGTTGAACAGTACGGGTCCCAGTACCGACCCCTGAGGAACGCCACTCGTCACTGCTCTCCACTTGGACACCGAGCCGTTGACCGCAACCCTTTGAGTGCGACCATCCAGCCAGTTCTTTATCCACCGAGTGGTCCATTTATCGAATCCATGTCTCTTCAATTTAGAGACCAGGATATCGTGTGGGACAGTGTCAAACGCTTTGCACAAGTCCAGGTAGATGACATCAGCAGATCTTCCCTTGTCCACTGCCACTGTAACCCCTTCATAGAAGGCCATCAAATTTGTCAGGCATGACTTGCCCTTGGTGAAGCCATGTTGGCTCTCGCCAATCACCTCCTTGTTTTCTGTGTGCCTCAGCAGAATTTCCAGGAGGATCTGCTCCATGATCTTGCCAGGCACAGAGGTGAGACTGACTGGCCTGTAGTTCCCCGGGTCTTCCTTGTTTCCCTTTTTGAAAATAGGGGTTATGTTTCCCCTTTTCCAGTCGGCAAGAACCTCGCCAGACTGCCACGACTTCTCAAATATGATGCTACTATTTTTGCAAAGTCAAAATTTCTGTTACAATGCTACTGTCTGCATCTTTTTTTCCAGTGAGTATACAGCCAGAAGCAAAACCAATGGATCCATTTATTATGGACAGGTCTGTGATTGTTTCTATCAGCTGTAGCCAGTACCAGCCAAACTGCATACGGAGCAGGAAATGGTTGGGTAAATGTGTTGACAGTGTATGGTAATTCAGAGACGAGCAGCCAAATTCTTCTTTTGTACTCTGCAAAATATTTCCGTGAATGACTCAGGCTAGTGGAGTGGTAAAAGCCCTGGGATGCACTGCCAGAAATCTGAGCAGCAGTGTAGATGTAATTACACAGGGCAGTGTGTAGCTGTACGCTGGGGATGATGGGAGGCAGGCGCAGCAGTCTCAGGTGTGGTGAAATCATGGGGATACTTTAAATTCCTCCCATATATCATGTCAGTGCTCATACATATAGTTTACAACCAGGATCTTTTGAATCCAACCACAAGTAGGGTATAAATGGGTTTTCAACTTCACACTTATGGATAGGAACTTCTGCAAAATACAGGGGTTGTTATGTAATTGTTAATTTAAAGTTAATAGATTAATAAATCTTTCATGTTGATCTTCTTTAACTGAACTTTAAAAGCTGAGTGAATGCTTCTCTGTGTATAGGCTTTACCCTGTGAAAGTGTTTATCCACAACTTTTGTGGTAAAAAAAATTAAATAATTCTTTCACATGCCTATACATGTCAGCTGTCCTGATAAGTATGTAATTTGTTTAGTCAAATTTGTTTCAACTCAGAAATGATATAGGTAGGTTGTATCTCTAACTATACAGTACTTTTCAGGTTTATTCTGGGATTTCATTTGACTCATGCTATAATTGTGAAAGATAAAAAAGAGCACACAGTTCAGAGTGTGGTTTTCAAAACTGAACCCTTTGCCATTTCCTAAAGCAAGAAGTGATTTTGAGAGTAAGTAGTTGTTGTCACAAGCACTCCATATGTTTGCTGATTTCCACTATTCCAGTCAGTTCACGAGTCAGGATTTTGTGGTTTATAATTGTAATTTAATTCAATTATAGTTCAGCATGGTTGCTGCCTTTTTTTAAATCCTCTCCAGAGGTTTCATAACCCTATTCAACAATAAAATCTCAGCCTCTATAGAAATATGTCTGTTACAGTTTTGTAGTGATCTATTTCCAGCAAAATTCTGTTCTACAGGTGATTTCCACCTTTTTCTTTTTTCCTTTGTACTGTAGAAATTATTGTTCTTTTCACCTGACCCATTGTGATGATTTGCTGCTGCTCCACCAGAGATCACCTTCTCCAATGTCTTGCTATTACCATGATCAAATTAAACTCAAAGCAGGTATTCTCAAACTAGCTGTGAAGTTTGCTGTTTCTATTCCAACCCTGAAAAAGATCTTGTGCACCCAGAGTGTGCCTGTGATATTATTTGGTCTAATAAAAGATTATTTTCCATAAAGACCCTGGCTAACTTAACATTCTTTTCTTCAAGTCATCATCTGGGAATCTTCCTTTGTTCAGAGTATTATCTTCTGCTCAGGTCATACTGAACTCCAGTTTTATGTAGTGCAAGTACTCTGTAGCTCCAGAGCTCCCCTGCTAATAATTACAATGCATGCTGATATGCAGTTTTAAGAGGCAGCTGATATTGCTAGATTTAGGGATACGGGGTGAGAACATGTGCGTCTTCTGATTCTTTGATTACTTGACTCATAAGTAAATTTGAAGAAGTGAGATCTGTTAATTTCAGTGGTTTCTACAGTCAAATTCAACTTGAACTTGATCCTGTTCTGTGGTAAGCTTCCCACTGAGTTTAATATCAAGCCCTTTGATACTGGAGTGGGTTGTTTGCAGTCAAAATTGATAATGGTGAATTCATGCTCATTAAAAGAGAGAGAGAGATATGTTTTTAATTATACAGAAGAGGAACAGGAAATTAACAAAAGCTTGTTGGTTTGGTTATTACAGTACTGAGATATGTCACATCCAAGGGACAGCAAAACAATGCAGTCCCAGTCATGCTGATCTGTATCTGAAGCTGGTGTTCAATTAAACTGTCATATATCTTCTGTTGGGGGGAGTTTTTTATTGTATTTTCCCTCTTTTTTTGAACAGAACACTTCAATACAGAAGCATATTGACAGTAATATTGACAGTTCTTCACCTGTGGCTCTTTTTCGATTTTTTTCTATGGTCTGCTTTTATTTTCTCACTGTAAACATAATCCATATGTTCTCTTACGGCATACAAACAGCTTGGATGTTGTCTGTACTGTGGCTTGTTAAAAAGGCTTCTATTATAATCCATTTATTGCATTACCTTTTAATATCAGCTGAGAAAAATAATCCCCTAAGATTTTTCTGTAATTTCAGTCACAGTAGTATTTCATGGAAGCACAGTTTGTTAGCAGAAAAGCAACTGAGTTATAAGAGGTTATAATAGGTCGAATAATTGCTTTTATTCCTACAGCTATTGAAATCTGGTTTTTTTGCTTTGGAACACAGAGTTTGTCATAATAAGAGGATCTTCCCCCAGTAGCCTTCTAGAGAGTGAGCACTTTTTTAGTGATTGTAATTTTCACTTCACTGTTTTCAGACTGCTGGGTTTTGAACGTACAGAGAGGATACTTCCCCTCCCTCCCCCCCCCCCAAGTAAGTGAAGAAAGAAAAGCAACCTAGAAATAAAACTAGGACATAAATCTGGTTATCTCATTTGTCAATTCAACAAACTTTGTTAAAAGTAAATTTTCATCTTTTTAGCAGTTTAACTCTTTCGAGATTTTGCTTATATAAGAAATACGGTGGCTTTTTCCTGGGTGTACTCCTGTATGCATAGCATGTTCCTACAAGTATCAAATGTATGAGTAGTTGTGTTTGAGCTGGGATGAAAGTAATTCTGTACCACTGTCCTTACTTCGACACGATTCACATGGGAAGTGATGTGATTTTATCAAAGTACAAATTGCATGGTTGGCAACTATAATTTTACACAGGATTAGCACTTTTGACATTGGTGTGATTATAGTCAGGGTTGTATTTATTTTCCTTTTGTCTTTGTATGAATTCCACTTACTTTGCTCAAGCCCAGTCCTGAATTTCTGCTTAGAGAAAATTGATGGCAGCAGCCCAACAATTATATCATATTGTGTATTAATAAATTATCTGTGTGCATGATGAAATATAAGTTAATAAATAAGCACCTTTTAATATTAGTTTTACAACAAATATGGTAAACATACAGATAATTTTACTTTTATTGTTAGGACATATCACATGTATCACCACCAGAAAAAAACAGTTTTCAAGGCTGTCTTGAAACCTTATTGTATACACACAGTTTTTACAGACTTACATACTTGAAGTTTATTTTTTCCATATAGCTTTTATAGAGTCTATACATGTATAAGATGTATAGAAATTCTAAGTTTTATAGTAATAAAGGCTGAGTTAATTTGAAATTAATCTGTTGATGGAAGAGCTTCTTACTAAACCTTGTAGAAAGTTTTTAAAAAAATAAAAATAAGCACTTCTTGAAACAGTGGTTTTAGAGTTTATGACAAGCCTTGGCTGAGAAACATCCTGAAGCAGGCATTAAGTATTTTTCCCCCATTCTTAACTAGATTATTCTTTTGTTAGAAAAGAGGAGACCTTTTTGTTTCCGTGTGTATCAGCAATGATTAAGTCAACCCATGAGCTCTTTTTTTAAAGCAATGCAGAGGTTATCTTGTTTTGATTAATAAAAGCAGTGCTTGCTATTTAAAATATTATCTGCTTCTGCTGTTTATCAAAAGGGTAAGGAAAGCTATCAATTTCAGCTTTAGACTGCAAATGACTAGTCAGGGTCCTCATATTCTTCTAGTAGTTTTAGCAATAACTTGGTGAGGTAGAGCACAAAGAACAATACTGTTTACTGCAGCAGCAGCTGATGTTAGTGAGGGTTGTATCCTGCCTTAACTCTAACAACAAAATCTACTGTGATTTTTGGCCTGAAAGCAGTTCCATTCTGCAAGTTAATCTAACGACCTGGTCTTTCTTTGAAGCACAGAAAGATATAATCTATTTCCTGAAGAACATAAACTGGCAACAGAAAGCTAGAGGACTTGTGGATGAAACTGGGTAGGGAGTTTTATAGCAGAAACAGAATTGCAGATCAGTTCCTGGTGTGAAAAATGATAAAAGTCTTAGACATGAAAAAGAGACAAAAAAAATAGTCCAGAGAAAAGACTGGTTTAGTACAGGCAAATGACAGAGAAAGAAAAAGGAGGAGGCTCTTGTGCAGAGTGTAAATCATGGATGGTGGTGAAGCTGAGAATGAGGATCCTGGATTTTCTGTGATAAAGCACAGAGGACTGGAATGCAGTAAGATAAAAAAAATCAGAATCTGGAGAGGTGAAATATGTCAACAACCAAGACTTGCAAAGATGTGAATTATGGATGAAAGAAATATTTCTAGGTGTAGAAACAGTCAACAGAAATAAGTTATATTTCTACTTCTTCAGTATTTATATCCATACTTTAGCCATGAGCTGTGAGCCTTTATAATTCTGTTTGGCCTGTACGCCTCTCCTTGCTGCACTCTTGCTGCAGCAGCTTGTTCCATGGACTCTTATATTAAAGGTGCAGCACTTGCTTAGTTCTTCCAGTTTAATGGAGAATTGAGAAATGCCAGTTTGAAATTGGTTTTTTTGAATCAGGAGGAGTTTTACTTATTTTTTGATCTTCTTCCAAATCCAGCAATACCAGTGGCTAATCTTGTTTAGCCTGTGAGTTGAATCATCTTGGCTTAGCTTCCACAAAAAGATTCTTTTTGTCAGCTTCATTTGTCTGTTAGAATGTAGCTGACTCGCGAAGCTGTCGTTACAGATGATGCTATCTCTCAGGTAGTTTCATTAAAGGCTTTCAAAATCCCTGCGTTAGCTTTCTGCTGGACTTGACCAATGGGCAGTCAGTCTAGTGAAATAAAATTCAAATGGGGTGTTCCCAGTAGTTTCTGGCAGTCCGCAGATACACTGTGGAACCACCCCCTCTGGTCACTTCAGCGTGTTGAGCCTTGTTCTTAGATGGGAGAGGGTGTATTAAGTGCAGCAAGCACTGCATTGGGGAACAGCTCATCGTTACTCAGCTGTTATCTCTCTTCCATCAGTTACTACTTGACTGGGCACTGCTTATAGAGTTTTGCCTTCCTTTCCTACTATATTGATGTAAGGTGGTTATAACTGTAGTTACCAAACAATGTTGAATTTGCAAAGCACCAGTATTTTTGTGGCATTGCATTGTCCATGCTGCTTGCTGTCTTATCTCCTGCGTTATGTGGTCACCTGCAGCCAAGCCATGTTCTGATCTGACCTGTCTGGTCCAACTGTCCTTTCCTGACTTCAGTGTCCTCTCCAGAACTTGGATGCTGCTGACAGCTACAGCTTGATAGCATTTGGGATGTGTTAGTTGCCGTCTAGGAGCACATCTCCTGGTGCAGTTTCATCTGAAAAGGATCCAGTTTGTGTGCTCTAAGACTGTAAACTAAAGCACAGTAAGTGAGGATGTTTGGGAGATTCGCTTCAAAAGTGCATTTGTGATCTAAAATAAATTAACAATGTAGACACAACCTGTACACCCTCCGTTTCAGCAGTGAAGCACCGGAGAGGCTGGTACAGGCTGTACTTTCTCTGCCTTCTCCTGGCTGGCAGGGCATCTTGTATTTCCCAGGAAAGCGCTTGGGTGCGAAGAGCTGTTGTGCATGGGGAGTCAGTGAGGCACTGTGACTTCCAGGGAGCAGATGTTCGTGTCATGCTTTCTGTATCGTCCTCTTTCTGAGATAATGCTGGTTGTGACAGTGACAGTTCCGTCCGTATATGCAAAGCACTGTGCAAATACACAATCCCTGTAATATAAAATGAACGTTATATTTTGCATTGTTTTTATTTTCACATAAGCTTCTGTTCTGTGGCAAAGTCAAGAACAGTGCAAATGAGCTTTAAGAGCTTTTTCTTATGAAACCTTTCAGAATTGTTCTGCACAGATTGAAGTAGAAAACAGAATTGGAATCTCATGTAGAATTAAAGCAAACAAGACTGAAGGGAAGCCCAGAAGCTCATTGTGCTTCACCTGCTGCCCAAAACATGTCAGCATGGTGTTCTTAACTGTCTCTTTCCCCCTGATCTTTCTTGCAGGGCTCTCAGTGACAGAGATTTCTTGACGTCTGCAGATATGGTACAGCACTACTTCCACTATCCTTGAAGTTATACCTGTTCCCCGCTATGTAACCAGGATATTGCCTGTTGCAAATTAAGTCCATTACTTTTTGTCTCACCAGCCTAGATACAGAAATAATTACTCTTGGCTCTTTCAGAAGCATTTTATGTATTTGAAAATTTCTCAACAGGTTCTGTTAGCCTAAAGGCTTTATTTACAGAATCACAGAATGGTCAGGGTTGGAAGGGATCTCTGGAGATCATCTAAGTCCAACCCCCCTGCCACAGCAGGGACACCTACAGCAGGTTGCACAGGACGGCGTCCAGGCGGGTTTTGAATGTCTCCAGTGTGGGAGACTCCACAACCTCTCTGGGCAGCCTGTTCCAGCGCTTTGCCACCCTCAGAGTAAAGAAGTTCCTCCTCATGTTAAGATGGCGCTTCCTTTGTTCAAGTTTGTGCCCATTACCTCTTGTCCTATCACTGGGCACCACTGAAAAAAGACTGGTCCCATCCCCCTGGCACTCACTCTCCCTTTAAGTATTTATAAGCATTAATAAGATCCCCCCTGAGTTGTCTATTTTCAAGACTAAAAAGACCCAAGTCCCTCAGGCTTTCCTCGTAAGAGAGATGCTCCAAACCCCTAATCATCTAATTTGAGTTGCTAAAATTTATCTTTTGACTTTTAGTAGAATATATTAAGAAAGGCAATTTTCTCTCTTTTTAACTTCTGACTGATTGATAATCAAGTTTGCCTAAAATGAATGTAACAAAGGCAACCTCACGTAGCATATTTTATGTTTATTATAAGAGTATGAATTTTAATCAGTCATTATGAACTTGGGGGGGGTGGTTTGGTTTTTATTTATTTATTTTTTTTTAGAGAACAAAAAGGATATTTGCCCCCTCTATGAAATGACAATTTATTGATAGAAAAAAAAATGAAGTAAAAGATAGATCTGGAGTGTACCTCCATTATGTGTACAAAAAACCTCTAAAGATATTTCACGAAGCAATGCGAAAAAATAAACTTTTCCTGGGAAGGAAGAAGAGTACCGAATATTATTGTTCAGAGAGCCCATTCTAAACTTATCTAGTTGGAAGACTCATACTCACTGTTTTGGAATCATTGTGGTGATGTTTCAAGCTTCCCACACAGTCTTAGGAAGCCTGGCTTCTTCCTTCTTAGGAAAAGTTTTATTTTTCAAGGGACATCACTGTTAGGATATTATAAAACTACCGTGAATCTTTTGTGATAACGGATAAGACATGCATACTCCCAAATACATGCATTTTTCTGGAGGAACAAGAAATGTTTTGTGACTTTGGACATCTAGTTTCATCATGCACAGAGGTTAGATAAATTGTATCTTATAGCAAGAGGAATATGAAGAAAAATTCTGACCACACAGGTTTTACGTGATCATTATACAGTATTTCTTGTGGCAGTAGAGTCCTAATGCCCCAGTCAAGGCCTCCAACCCCTCTGTACTGCAGACTTATATGGAAGCAAAACAGAGCTACACCCTGCCCAGGTGATGCTTTTATTTGAAGTTTTGACATGGTGGCAGGTGACTGAAGCAGGCATTTGGATAAGTCAGGAAGCAAGCATGTTTTGGCATGTAGCTTAACCCTCTCAGAAGCTTTAGTTACCAGCTATCTAGCTAATACCACATGTAGTTTTAAAGACATATGCAGAAAGACACCAACTAAAAGGACGTATTAGGTTAAGCATAAAGTGGTTAGGATATAGTGTACTGCTGAATAAATGAATGAACAGTTTAACAGAACAAAAAGAACAAGTCTTGCTTTTGCACAGCCTGGTCCAAGAGTTAAAGGCAAAACCTAATACATTTTTTATTTGTTTTGTTTTAGAACGTCAAGCGTGTACATCTATGGCTGGCTCCAGCGTCCTTCCCACCAACATGGCTGGTATCAGCAAAGAGTTGATCGAACTGCAGCACCTCATCCAGTTCCCAGAGGAGGTTGCCAGCATTCTAACCGAGCAGGAGCAGGAGCTTTACCGGAAAGTCTTACCCATTGACTACGTCTGCTTTTTAACCAGGGATTTGGGTAACGCTGAATGTCAAAGCAAGCTGCCGTCTATTAAAGCTTCCATATCTGCTACTATTCTTTCTTCCCCCAATGGTGAACATAATGCTGTAGAAGATCTTGTGACAAGGTTTAATGAGGTAAGACAAAATTTTTAAATTACTTTTCATAAGGGTTATTACCTGATTTGTGAGTTAGTTATTTCCTTTATCTCTCAGAGCTGAATTTAGCTGTAATGACAAATTTTTGAAACATAAGTTAAGATGACCAGGGGATTTAGCTAAATAACTTCCACTGACTTTAATAGGAGTTATGTGAGCGATTTGCTCAGTGAGTTTGAAAAACTGCAACCTAAGTTTTTACTGCACATTGTAAAGTAAACAGGAAGAAAAAAAAATTACAGATTTGTATTTCTTTGTATTTATACTGACAGTATGGGGTGTACTTTCAGTCAGTTTATTATTTTGTTCAGGAGCTGGAGTTTTATTTATTTGTTTTGGAGTTTTGTAGACTAAGCATGGTCTTAGGAGTCAGCACAGAAGTATTATAAACTAGAAGTTCCTGTGTTCTGTATAATACAACTACACTAATCTGCACTATTTATTTATTTATTTAGTAACTGTGTGTCTTGAATGTTGTTATACAAAGAAGTGTCATTTGGCATGACACGTATCCGTAAGCCAAATCGTGAGTTCTTTACTGAGATTTTACTTTATTTTTAGTAAGGTGAGCTTCTGATGAGTTTAATAGAAAATTGACCAAGGATGAGAAAACTGTTAAAAAAAAAAAAAATCCACCCCAAAAACCCAACCCAAAACAAACCAAACAAAAAAAAGCCCCTAAATAAAACCTCAGGTTTTAGCTGTAGAAAAATGGAACAATTTCTTTCTTCCCTTTTTTGTGTGAACCATATGCAATATTAGCAGTTTCTAGATTCATAGAAGTGGAATAAAATGAAGATAGTCTTAACTTATGCTCTTTTAGTTTGTTATCTACTGCATCCTTATGCTTTAATAAGAGATGAAAATTGTGCAGGTATCAAAAAGACAGCACAAAACTAAGTAGATAGAGCAGAATATGTGTTAACCCCCAGTGAACTTCCTGGGCAAACAAGAATCAGTGACTGAATATTTAGTGTGTTTCTTGTTTCTCAAAAATTGAGATTTAGGAACTAAAATAGTGTAAATATGTTGGCTTCTCTCACCTAATTCTATTGTGGGAACATAAGTAAAAGTTGAAACTACAATATTCAGTTGGGCGGCAGAGCCTAAAAATTGTGTAAATTAGTTCTAGTTACTGTATTTAGGTAACCACCGTGGCTGGTGCCTCGCTGGAGAGGAATCTACTTGCTGACCCAGCCAGGGTCCTCCTTACGGTGGTGCTTCTCTTATAGTGATAGCCATAGTGAGGGCAGTGGGGAAAAAGGTGAAGTGGTCAAGCTCTAGTATGACCTGGTGAGGCGCAATGCCCAAGCAGTTTGTTAGGGCATTTTGCGCTTAGCTGTACAAATTAGATTGACCATCGTGTGTTGTGACACTGAACACTCACAGGATTGAAGAGCAAGTAGGTGATGAAGAAGTCTTTTCAGAAATGACTGAGACTAGTCCATATCATTGAGAATTTTAACATTAAAGTTGCCTTTTGGTAAAATAGTCACCATTATCTTTTAGTATTAGAGGTTTGTGACTTTGCAATTTTTGTAGTCTAGCGTTACTTGTGTGGTAATGCTACAGGATAATTTTTCATGTAATTTGAATTAATTGCTGAGTATCCGGTGCCTAGATTATGTAATATTTAGTACAATGGATTATTTTAAGTATAATCTGGAATAAATTTTTTAAACATGGATGTTATATGTTTAAATGGAGTTATTGTACAATATTTACTGCTTGTAACGAATCACTGTTTTGCTATCTGCATTATCTTATGGTGGAGTATATCAGTTGCCATAGGCAATCACAAGTGTGAACTTTCAAAATGTCTCCGTTTATAAATGGCAAGAAAATTCTTGTGCAAAGAGTCATGCTTTTGTTGGCAAAAGTTAGTGAGCACTCTCTGATTTTTTTGGCATCGCCTATAGAAATTCTGAAGTATATTTATAATGTGGGAGCCAGAATGACTTTTAGGATGACAGGCTTCTGATACCTAACGGGAAGAAAATAATTTCATGCCGTTGTTCTGTTAAATGAGCAATTGTAGTATATAGAGGATTTTTCATAAAGCAATATGCTTTTTTGTAATTTTTTCTGACACTTACTATGTATTCATGAGGAACACTTTATAACACTTGTTTAAAATGGCAGTCAATAATTACTGTTTTGTTACACAAAGAAACTTCTTTATCTAATAGAAAAAATAGTGACATTTTCACAGAAGCTTAGTTTGAATGAGGGCTGCAGGAGTATTATAAATTAAGCATTAAAAATAATGCAGATTAAAATATTTTCAAATTACTAAAATATCTTTTTAAAAGTGAGTTTAAGTGAAAAATAGGGGAAAAAATTGGTCTTGTTGAGGTAAATTTTACTACTGTTATTTACTGTTTAAATTCCAGTAACTCCCAGAAACCCCTGTTCATGACTGAAGGTGAAAACTCCCATTGACTGCAGAGTGCAAGATCACGTGGTAGCTATTGGGAAACATCATGTGGGGTTCCCTTATATTTTAAATATGCTTGCTGTTACAAAACTGTTGTTTTCTAGGTGTGAATGATTTAAATATTGTTACTGGTGAGATACACAGAGTATGAATATGTTCTAATCATTTGCGTAAACTTTTCTGTTTACTATTAGTTAGTGTTGCTTAATATGAATTACAGTATTTAGACCTCAATGGGGTCTCAAAGGTATAAGAAAGACTTACACAGGAGAAAGCACATCTGGTGAGTGGTCAGCCTTAGGCGTTTGTCATGGAAAGGGTCTATGAAGATTTGCAGAACTGAATCAGAAATCAGCTGCCCTCTGCAACAGGTAAAATTGGTACTTGAGGGCAATTAACACAGCTTAATGTGCAATAAATAACTGTGGTTATTTTTCCCACTTAATTCTCATTTGTGGAAAAGCATAATAGTGGGCTTCATCACTGGATGAAGCCTGTAACGTGCATTTTCTTTTGCTGTATTACCCCGGTAAGGTGTTTTGACTTGAAGTACTGGAAGTGATTCAGTGATCACGTTCATGCTGATGATCCTTCAGGAACACTTCCTAAAACCTTTTTTCCGTAGAAAGGCAGGATGACAGTAGCTGGAGCTTTTGCCAACTCCAGCGTTTCATTTTTCGTTTTTCTTCATATTCCTCTTGCTATAAGATACAATTTATCATTATCTTGTTTTAGCATCTTGAGAGTCTTGCAATATTTCTGAAAATTATGTGGTCTCTTAGTATTACAATGGAGATACATCTCTGGCAGATACACTTGTTCTGAGATCACAGCATTGTGAGCCTGATGAGGGGGGCTAAAAAGTGTGAAAAGGATTAAAAAAAAAAAAAATCCAGAAACCAAGTCAAGAAGCATATAGCGAGAAATCTGCATCACAAGTAAGATGGAGAAACACAAGGAGAAAAGTTGTGGTTGTGCCTCAGGCCAGAAGGACTTGGTGTTGAAGTGGGGTGTGTGAGCCCTTTCCTCGACGAAGGTTGAATAGGCTTTTGGCCAGCCAGACATTAACCAGTATCTTAGTGTTACTGAGTGACAATGCAAAAAAGAAGTAGTGACAGGTGGTATAAATTTAGTCTGTGGGCCTTGCCTGATTTTGTTTGTTTGTTTTCAAAACAGGAGCTCAATTCCTGCTTTAAAGGCAAGGTAACCAACTTAAATGTTTAGGAGAGCTCCTTTGTTACTGTCTTTGTGGCAAGGTTTCCATAGCCTACTTACACCTTGCCTGAAGAGCCACATGATTTGTTTTTAACCTGCAACGATCAGACTGTAGTTGTCATAATGTCAGTGTCTGCTCGGGGTGTCAGTGGACTGAGTCCTCTATATTATGGAAGAGGCACAATTCGTTTACCTCAGGGAGCTGGGATGACCTCGCCCTGTTTTACGTGGCTTTAGTGAGTGCTTTGACCTTAAATTCAAGGGTACAGCGAGGAACTCTACTGTAGCTGGAGACACCTTTATTTGTCACAGATACTGGATGAAACTGAGTGGCTTTTGTTTCTGATACAAATAGAAAAATAAACAATGAAGATTGGAGAAATAAATTACCTTCATTAATATTCACAAAAGATGAAGATTATAGCACTCTAAATCCTCTTCATGTATACACTTTTTCTTTTCAATGTCAAGAATTATACGGAAAAAAATGTAGTAGTGTAAGTAGTGTAGAGACATGAAATATGGGTAGCACAGATTAAAGCTACTGTCAAGCGCTCCATGAATAGTAGTGCAAACATACAACTGGCAAATCCTGTGCCGCTGAGACTGAGAAACAGAAACTGCCTTTGTTTGAGAGAGCATGGTTATGGCTTAGACCTGACGTACAGTTACTAGAGGGGATTCCGGCATTATGTATTTCCCTGTGTCTTTTCTTGTCATGGGTTTCCAAGTATCAGTTTAATCAAGGTGGCTTGTGTTAATCAAGGTGGCTGCTGTGACAAGGAGCTTGAACACCCAATGATTTGTTTCAAAAATACATTGTGAAAAAGGTCAGTAATGAATGATCTGCTTGAATCCCACAAAATTTGATGGAGTACATTCGTGGATTGTATTTAATTTGTATTTTAAAAGTTTTGGGTCATTCCAGCTCTCAAGTCTGTACAGAAATTCACAGGGAAATAAAATATCCACAGGAAAATAAGAATCTTATAATCTGGCATTGGTGCAGGTTCTCTGCAGGATTTACTGTCTCTGATGGAGTTTTCAGACAGTTTATATGACATATAACCCAGTCACTAAAGCGTTGTAATATTTACATGTATAGACATGTTTTTTCAGGCTTCACTTCCCTAGAGGTACTATAGAAAGATGGTAGACATAGTGGAGATTGCCACTGAAGTTTAAATAACTTCTATAATGGTGCTGTAGAAAGCCTGGTCACTACTGTTTAAGAAATAGTTCATACAACTAAAGTTAAATTTAAAAATAATCAAAGAATTAGAGGACTTTTCAACATGTTGATTAGATGCAGTAGGCTTGTAAAAGGAAAAGTTAAAAATGATGGATAACCACAGAAGCATGACAGATGCAGACAAAAGGTATTACTGAATCACTATGATTACATGCTTTGCTGCAGAAAGACTATAGATTACTATGTAATAATTATCAGGTATTTAATGAGGAGAAGAACAGAACTGAAAGAAATGATACCATACTCCTAATGGAGTTGAAATACACATATTTCAGAATTAATGAAGGTGAACAAGTAGGTTTGTTTAAGAAGAAATGCATCCTGGTGTTCTGCAATTAGCAAGGTGCTAATTCCCATGTAAAAAACAGATCCAATCAGTCACTTTGTTGGAGTAATATAATAGCATAACATCAAACACTGAAAACCAACCAAGGAATTTTGTGGATTTAGAAAAAAGGAGAGAAACTTCTTTGGTGTTCACCTGCATCTACAGCTCTTGTAGGCAGTGCATGCACTATCTTGGACATCTAAATTTGCTGAAATTGAAACTGTATTGGAAATGTTTTTATAATACTGTGATTAAAACGCAGTTTTTTCCAGTTGTTCCTTAATCCTGAAGTTTAGATCAGATTTAACAAATATACAAACTCCAAGGAGAAGTTAAATTACCAAAAGGAGAAAGTTTAACTGCTACACTTTTAAACCCCAGATATGTTCCTAAACTTTAATTGATTCAGTGCTCATCCTCATTTTCTAGGATGTCAGATTGTAATCTCAGCTGACATAAAATATGGCTGTTTTGACTTCTTGTCTCTGTACTGTATAGAAAATGTAACAAAAATTCTGTGTAATATTTCAGAAGACATTTAAAGGAGAAACTGAAAATATGGAAAGTAACTTTGCTGGTTTTACTTAATGTATTGTGGGAGAATTGAGCACTAGAATGAATGCATCCTGTTGATTTTTCTCTCACTTTCTTCTTGCAGCAGCTTGAAGTTTCAGGTGGTATCAGCGCAAGGGAATGATATTTCTGTCCCTTTAACCTATTTGACGCGAAATTCTGTTTGTGTTACACATCTTGTTCCTTTGGGTTGTCTGTTTCCTTACCTGTTAGTATCAGTACTTCTGTTACTTTATAAATGTCTTGAAGAAAACATTGTTTCAGGTACTCTGAATGCATTTGGTTTAAATTTTCGACAGCAGGTGACTAAATAAGATTTTCATGAAATAAGCTTGGTAGAATATTCTAAGTTTGTTTCAATTCTGGTTTTATTGCCAAAAGACAGTAAGGGAAACCTTCTATCAAACAATGTACTTTTCCTGTATTTTTAAAAGGTGTATAGCTCCAGACTTGGAAGTGTTGGAATATAGGAATTAGCATCTCTTTAATTTTTCAGATATAGAAGACTCTTTCTGTATATGTTAAGGATGCACAGTATCTGTATATAAATAAGGATAAATATATTCCTAAGCCAGATGTATTTGAGAAAAAACTGTGGGTCTATTACATGTGCCAGTTTATAGCATGTAACTTTGACTCAGTAAACAATTCAGATTTGCAGGACTGGAAGAGTCAAATCCACTTTTAGATATTTCAAATATTCTTAAATATTTTACCTTTTTTTTTTTTTTTTTACTGTCTTAGCAGAATTTAAAGTTATGTTGTAGCCTGTGCCACATGTACACAGATAATTAATGAAGGTATTTTGCTATTCGTTTTTTATTTATCATGAAGATTTTGGGCTACATGCATTCAGTATAACCAGCTATAAATAAAGCCCATAGTCCTTAACGGTTTGATTAAAACTGTAGTTATATGATAGTGGAGACTTGGGCACGACATGTACTCATCAGCGAGACACAGCTGATATTTCATTTGCTTCTAATAATATCAAATTGATCATAGAGTCTTGTAAGAGCAAGGCAGTAGATCAAACTAAAGACACGTATTCTTTCCTGTTACTGAATGTAATTAAAAGCTGATTGTGAATTAGTGGCTAGCGTGGGAGGAGGAGAGTGAAATACAGTAACATCTAGCTTTGCAAAATCTTTGGCTTTTGGATTCTCTTAAGACTGTGCACATAATAAAAATAATAGTAGTAATAGTAGTAATCTGTTTTCCTGCTCTGGTAGAGCACTGACTACCAGAAATTTTTCTGATTTACAGAAAAATCTTTTTACAGATTTTTCTGTATCCTTACCCTCCCAGACTCTTGCACGTTTATGGTTTTTACTCCTAGCCGCTCTTCTGCCTCTCACCAGCAAAGCAACCACAGAAACCTAAGTTCAATGTACATGTTGTAAACATTTATGTTTCTGTAAACAGTTTAAATAATTTCAAGCATTGCTCAGTATAAACATGAAGAGTCTCTTGTAACTTGATCTTTCTGGCCTCAAGCTTCAAGTAAAAGAAAAGCAATAAAAATTTAAAAAAAACCTGAAGCATTTATTTTTCCACACTGAGATATGCATGCAAAGCAATTGTGATGTCTTCGATTGAAAGTTGCACCAGATTGAAAGATTATTCAGACAGCTGTCCGAAGGTAGTCCCACTATGGAGCTGAAAACGCAAAATAAGAAGTTCAATATATAAGGTGTTTTTTTGAAAAGATTGAGTTGCCAAAAAATAAGCTAAGAAGGTAAAAATGTTTGAACTGCTCCAGTGTAGCAGTGCTGCTGGAGTGGTTTCATCATTCACTAAGTCATTCTTATGTTCAGTAAAGTTAATTAAAAATATGGTTATTTAGGACACTAAATGATAATGAGAGTTTTATTTTTGATGGTTTAAATTTCTAAGTTTTCTTCATTGTTCATTCAAAACACAAATTTAAACCATCACTAGCAAAACAGCGACGTATCATTTTACTGAAATAATGGAATGTAAATAAATATTGCACTCTGTCTCTTAGTTCAGCATTTTTTTGCAATGCCTAAATGGCTTTGCATAATACTTTTAAAAAGATTGTGTTTGTACAAATATCAAACTGTTTCCAGTCCTTGTTTGGAATAGTGTTTAATCAGATTTAAAACGGTAAATGTTCTTTGTAAGGTTATATAATTTCACTCAAGCATGTAAAGTGAACCATCTGTTCATAAGGTAATGCAATTTAAAATACTCAGATTTAAAAAATACATCTGAAAATTATGTTGCATATTATACCAAAACCCCAAAAATTTTCATAAGGAAACTTTAGTGAAACCCATGTAAAAGAAACCAATTCTGTGTTGTATACTGTGATCCTTATATTCATCAGTATGCACTGATGGGTTTGTGCACAGTTTGCAATGCAAAGGAACTCATGGTAGCTAATGCTGTGTACTGCTGGTGTTCCAAATAGCCTCATAAATATGAATCTTCTCCTTAGGGTTTTGTAAGAATAATATCCCTCAACAACACTTTTACTTTGCGGAAAGACTTTGTAGTGTTGTGAAAGATGGATTTAGTTGTGTTGTTTTTTTTTTAATAGGGAGAAATCACAGTACACTGATAAATTAGGAATTCTGCTTTTAAACAATATAATGTTTGTTTTTCCCTCTTGCCATAAATACTGCATGATATCTGATGAGGGTTATTGTTTTACATAGATTATTCATGTTCTTCAGATCTTACTTAAATTTCTTGATTTTATCAAACAAAATCATTAAAGCCAGAATGACTTGGTTAAATGGGTTACAGATTGTCATGCTTATTCTTTGGATACCTGAAAAATCTACTTCTTGTTTTGTATTCAGAGACTTCTCATACACATACTTTATTTCATAAGTATTAAAAATTGCTTGCTTTCTTACTCCAGTGTGGGCAGTAATTAAATCAGCTACAATTTGTTATAGAAAGACACCCGTGGCTAACTTTTATGTCTTAGGGAAAGTATGTACTGTAATCTTACTTTGTGGTAAGCCAAAAGATTTTATTTTACTTGCTGACAACGGTAAGCGTTAAACTTCAGGTAGACAGCTGTGTTTGCTAGTTTCACCTCTGAAAGCTGCATCTTTCAAGTATTATGAAGGTCCTAAAAAATGTAATATAAAAATAGAAGACATCATTTCTTCCATGTAGCATCACCTACTGAAATATGTAGCTTGGGAATTGCTGTAAAAACCTTATCAACTTAAGAGCTGGGGAAATGAGCGTAAAGCAGTACAAATGACAAAACACTGGATTTCGCAGGTGGAGATTCTTAATAGCTTCCTCCCTCAATACCACTTTTGCATTTACATTCTGATAAAAGCTAAGCAATAAATTATTTCCCATTCAAAAAAAAAAAATCACAGAATACATTCTCTAGCAGCTATATAAAGGATAGTAAATAATTATATATATATATATGAGTTATAATCTTGAGTATTAGAAAACTAAAAGAAGAATAGGAGTAAAGTAAATCCATGGCAAATTTAGGGATCCAGTTAATAATTCAGCACGCAGTACACGCTGTTCCATCCTATGTACTACATGGAGGAGGATTGCTGTAGCCTAAACGGTAAACAGTCCTGTAGTTTACACTTGTAAGGGCTTTAAGGTCATGTGCCATACCTTGAGGATCAAGTTCCATCATGGGTGTCTCTTTTACATCCTTCATATTCTATTAGTAAAAGCAGCTGAGCATCAGTAATAAGCTGTATCCTGCCCCTGACAAATTGGGATATTTTTGCCTGCATGTAGACATGACTTTAAATCAGTGGTAGTTCAGGCAGTCAAAAAGATAGCCTCATATTATTTTTTTTGATGATTGATGTAGATTTCCCATGTTTGAAAGTTTAGGGTGGGTTTATTTACTTTTTGTTAATGAAATGCTATGAGTTTAAAAAAATGTATTCCTACTATTAATTCTGACAGTTGAGTTATGGGAACTTTTCTGTCTATTTAATTGCCTTTTTTAAAAAAATACAAATTAAAAGAGAATTTTGAAAATCGGTACAGTAATCTCTGGAGCCTTCTGGGAATGTGATGTCCTGAAAAAGGAAGCTTTGGTCTATCCTAAATAAAGGTCTGTCATTGCTACGGTTAAGGAAGTTGAAACATTGAATGAAGCTTAGTCACTGACTTAAAAATATTCACAATATGTTTGAAGATTAACGCTGAGTTATAATATGCCTTTCCCAAATGCATTAGCAATATTTAAGTTGAATTTATCTGAAAGCTTTGATCAAAGATAAGCCTAAAAACCTTAAAAAAAAGTTTATTGAAAAGAATAGATTTTAGTGCAGTTAAAATAGTAAGAGGTGATATATAGAGAGTTTTAAAAAACCTAAAACTATACAGATCTTTATGTACTACTGTGCTTGAGTTTGTTGCTCAGCTACAAACTGCATTGCCCAGACATCTGATGCAGATCCTGTGTGCTCAGACTAAGATTTGGAGGAGGGTCCTGTACCTCTGAAAATTTCCAAATGAGTTTACTTTACAACATATTCAATATTAATTTGGCACAATGTTGTCAGTGCTTCTCTGTAGCAGGTCACCAGAAAATACTTAAATCTTAACTAAGTATCTATTTGATTTGATTTTGTTTGTTTACTACTTAATATTAATATGCAGTAATTCTGAAGGACACTCATTTTTATGCATCTGAATGAAAAGACTGATGTTGTTATCAACTTGAGTGGATCATGTTTCAGTTTATGACTTTTCTTGTGTCTTGCCATCATGTGGATTGTACTGATGAAGCCAGGATACATTTTCTCATACTTTTCAGACTCATCAGCAGTGCAGCGGAAATCTAATTATAGGTTTGCTGTGATGATTTCTGTTCTGAAGGGAGTTTAAAATGAGTTACGTAAACAGAACTATGTAAGTCGAGTGTGAATAAAAGTAAACTAAGGAAATAATGATTAATATTTCGGTATGTAGATTGTGATCTGAGGTTAAAGTGGTACCTAACATAAAAACTTGGTCCAAAAAGCGTTACTGCTCCTGCTGATGAATGCTCGCAATGTGTTTTGATCTTCTTGGCAAGACTCCTACTGTGCGCTCTTTTGGCTGGGGTGTGCTGCCCCTGGTCCCGGAGCAAGCTAGTTCAGGCAGTGCCAGAGCTGTGGAGCCCTCACGTTGCTGTAGTGGCAGCCTGATAACGGGGCAGCTGGCTACCTGATGTACCTCATCCTCAGCTTAGGTGCTCCTCGGGTGTGATGCAGCTGGGGAGGTAGCTCTGCAAGTCATCCAGGAATGAGCTGCTGGAAGAGGAGGTGCCGTTCTGTATCCAAGTTGCTGAAGTGTCCAGAAGTCACTGCCCGCTTCTGGCGAGGATGGAGCCTTCCTCTGCTCTGTTCACCCTGCTGGAAACCCCCTCTTGGAGGTAGAGATCACACCAGGTTTTAGTGGCGGAGAAACAGTGCCACTCCATAATACTGCCTGTGCTACTTGCTTGCCAAAGTGCCTCGGGGTTTTCAATTCAATTTCCAGGTGATTTCCGTATTCACCAAGAAATATGTATGTATACAGAGTTGTTCCCTGCTTTTGTGTGAGGTGCATCTAGCTCAGGTGTACACAGACATCTGAGGAATCCCAATTCTGAACTTTCATTTGAATGAAGATCTTGAAAATTTGTTATTTCTTGAACACCATCTGTGCAGAGGAAGCTTTATGTGTCCCAGGCAGCAAAAATGTAGTTTATGCATTATCAGATATTTTGGGGATCCAGTAGCAGCTATATAGTCATTTGAGAATCACGGTGATTCCTATGGAGGCATTCCTTTGAGAATATGCTCTGGATTGTTCATATATTTATCAATAAATCACAAAATTCGTGAGTATGTTTACTAAGTATTGTTTAATGAGTGTGTAGGTTTTAATTAATAAACTTAAGTTTCTTCTAAGTTGTCAAACATGATGTTTCCTGAAAATCGCAGTCCTTTCAACTTACCTGCATTTCAGTGTTGTTTGTGTTGTTGATTTTAGCTATGGCCACTATGAATAATCATCTCAAACTAATGCCATACCCAAGCTATTTCAGTATGCGTTTATTTAGAATATTGTTTTTCATGATAAAGTTCTTGGACCCATCAGTACAGTCTTCCTGGGCAGAATAAAATCTTCAGGGAGTTCAGAGGTGGGAAGTGACCTCAGTCAGCAGAAGTTCAGCTTTGATTTTTCTGCTCCTTTAAAGCCTACTGATTCAACCAGATCTCCCGCCTTCAGAACTTCTGTGACAAAAATCCTCTGTGGCATATTAAGTGGATAACTGGTAGTTTTGCTTATTAATTCCATGTTTGTTTCCTAGATGGGCTCCAGGACCGCATTTAATTTTGGGGAAATGCCCCCTCAGCTCTGTTATCTGACTGAATTCTCCTCCCTTTCCAGCTGTCTTCACTAAAAAACTGGGAGTGGAAATTTTTGCAGATGGTAGGCACAGCACTCGGCAATTATCTTGCTGAATGAAATGAGGTGGCCTTTGTTCACAGCTCCTTTCCTCTGCTCCCTCCTGTTTGACAGTACTGTTGCATTTTAATCATCCCTGTTCTGGTCTCAGGTTGATGAAACCTTCTAAGAAATCAGTTTTGGGGTATCAGGCTATTATGCTTTTAGAGAAGCCTGTAGTCCCCCTTTCTGGGGGCTGTATGATGCATTCAGATTAATCAACCAACAATCTCTGAATAATTCATAGAAGAACTTGATGGAGACCTGATGCTATTCAGACCCACCAGAAAGGTCAATTTATAGTCCTGACTACTGCTACATATGACAGAAAAGAACCATGAGTTGAAACAGTCTGTAGCATATGTAGAGGAACAATTCTGTTTCATTCCCAAATTCATCAACACGTAAAATGATATGAATAAAATTTTCCATTATCTGCATCTTATCCCAGCCCACTCCTCACAATTTTCCTGATCTCCAGAAAATATGAAAATACTGACGTTTCTAAAACTGGGGATGTTCATTATTTTTAACGAGTGGGCTGTATGTTTAGATGCTCAGTTCTGCCCCTTGTTCTGCTCAATCTATTATACGTCCCTTTGCCCATTCTGTTTCAAAATTTAGAAATTCAGACAATTTCTTTCTCCTTCTTGTTTAGTGAAAGATTTTTTAAAACTGTTTTCTACTCTTCCTGTAAGTCTATTCTTGTCCTGCAAGAGGAGTGAGCATAAACTTCATGGGAGACTACTGCCTTTTGCACCCTTATTTTGCGCTTACATATACATATGCCATCTCAAGGCTGCAAAGGCTTGTTCATGCTGACCTTTATCATTTTTTGTTTGCTTTTGCAGAGTGTTTGTAAGAGTTCATCATAACTGTTTATAGCAGTCCTAAACTCTCTATTAAATAAAATTTCAACAAGTGACTGTCCTAGTTTCGAGGTGGCTTCTTAATGGGGAGTCTGGAGTCAATTGCCTTTTTAGATATTCTTTATCAATTCTGATACTGTTTTCTCCTGACCGTTACATCTTTACTACCTTAGATTAAAACAGATCTATTTAGAATTATATTATTCTTTTAAGTTTTTAAACACGTATTAATCAAACTGTCATTACCACACTTGGTATTTCATACCACACAAATATTAATTTTTTTTGGTGAGATTGTATGTTTAGCATTTGCATTCCCTAACAGAGCCATTTCTGGAAAATGGGAATAATATCCAAAAACAATATGTAATTTTATTCCAGCATACACAAACAAATCTGTGCCAACCTTGAATCATAGATTTAACTGTTTTGTTTCACAATTTCTGATATTTCTATGCATTTAATTTATTACCTTTTATTCTGTTTTTGCCCTCGTTTGACCCTGGTATCATGAAGTACTCTCTTTTTTTCTATACTTTCATGCTGTTCAGGTATGCACTTCTTTGTTGATTCAGTTTTTGCATTTTAGGAATAACCAACTGAGCACTTCAAATAAAATTTCAGCTAAGTTCAAATTCTGATTCAGAGCCGGTGCAGCAATTGGATATATCTTGTATAGGGCAGCCAATATGAATATACATATATTTTATTTTATTTATTTTTTTTTTGTATTGTGGCCTCTGCAGTGACAGTGCATTAAGGCTGTGTTTGGGAAAGAGCATGTTTATATGTACAACATTGGACTCTGGTACTTGTTTACTTTTGTTGAAAGCTCTGTACCTGTTATCTGCTCCTACTCTTTTCTGTTCTTACATGTTAGTTATAAAAACATACAGGAATGACTGAAGCAGTACTTAACCTGTTTTCTTTTGCTTATCACGAAACTTGAAGTGGGGTTTCTTCCAGCTCTTGCCTTCCATACCCAAGTCGTTCAATGCGGTCTAGGGGAGATGGAACACTGTTTCTTAACAGGTCCATTGTCCCCCGATCCTCACAACCCATTAGAGCATCCCTATCCCCGTGGTATGCACTCATGAGTATGTCTTCACCATATGAAAACCAAAATGATTTTATAACCTCATTTCTTCAGTCTTAAAAATGTGATTTTTTTTTTTTAATTTTTTGTACACACATATACATTGCTTATTTTGGAGGTATGGCTTGTCTTCTCATCTGCACGTTTCTCATTTGCTGTTCTTGATTGATTTGGGCATCATAAAGATTAAATAGTAACTTAGAATTTTTTCATATTCTTTGACTGTTCTCCCTCAGGAGTGAGAGGCTCGGAACACTGTGTCTGTATAGTCTTGCATAAATGGAAGTCCTTATATATTTTTATATATTTTTAGTGGTTTTTTTTTTTCCCATGGGTACTAATGCGTTTACATTTTATTTCTCATGCTTGTTTTTTTTAAATAAAAGTCTATGCCCCCTGGGGCGTGAACTAACATTTTCTAATTTTTATAAGCCTTTCCTCACACTGGTATTATCTGTAAACACTTGAATCCTTCAGGACCAAAAAAAGGAACTCAGTGTCAGTAAACAAATCACGTTTATTGCTTCCTAAGTGTTTACACAATGACAAAAATCAAGCCCCCAGGGAATCATATTGTAAAAAGGAACAGTTGGTTTAAATTAGGTTTCCATGTGAAATATAGCTACTTTTTATGGATGTTGTGGGAACATAAACTGAAAAGAAAATCTGCACACTGATAAAATGAAGGTTTGATTTTTTTATTTGTTTAAATACAAACAAAATCATGTACTAAGTTAATTTCTGATTCTGGCATTAATTAGTCACCAAACAGAAGTTGGTAGTATGGTCACACTTAGGAAGGTGGGTTTTTTTTTTTACTTCATTTGTCATCTTGCCAATAGATAATGTTAATTATTTTAAATGTTCATTGCATGTAGGAATTAGCAAATTTGTACATTAAATACAACTACCAGGTTTGTGAAATTAAGCAAAAATAAAAATTCCAGTTTATCAACTTGCGCTGTCCATGTTGTAAGAACAAGGGTTATTCAGTGTGAGGCTGAGATTATGAGCTATGTGAGATTGAAGCTATGTGAGATTGTGAGCTATGTTAATGAGAATTTACACTTCAGATCTCTCTGGCAGCTTTAGAAATAAGTGCTAGCTTAAGCTGTTAATTTTCTTCTGTAGCCTGAATGTATATTTGGAATATCTTATATTAAGATAGAGTAGGTTTTTGTTTAATATAAGTATTTCTAGAGTAGTTAATGATTTAACTGTTGTAACGTGAGTATGTCTGTGTGTAAGGTGTGTTTGCGATGCATAAGTGATTTGGCCATGAGTGTATGAGTAGAATTTTAACTGATACCCTCCTGACAGAAGGCAACCAAAAAACCCCACATTATGCATCAAGTGTGCGTGAATACTCCAAGTGACATTGCTTTGGCTGACTGTGCTGTCTGTTTTATTTTACAAGGTGAGCTCGTGGGTTACCTGGCTGATCTTGACTGCAGGTTCTATGGAAGAGAAACGAGAAGTCTTCTCATACTTAGTACATGTGGCAAAATGCTGCTGGAATATGGGCAACTACAATGCTGTAATGGAATTTCTGGCAGGGCTAAGGTACTGGCAACTCTCTTTTTAAATGGCTTTTCAGTGACAGATTACACTGCAGCTTCTGTTAAGCAGATGTCTCTGGAGAACAATGGACTAAACAGAAATCCGTGGCTAAATCACATCATCTCACCCTATGACTTTCTAGTAAACCCTTCTGGAAAAATGAAGCATGCTAAAAGCCTTCTTTTTCAAAGGGCTCTGGAGACACCATTGGTTTTCCTGGTACATGCTAAATATGTTATGTTAGAAAACATACTTTTTTTTAAAACAGAAAATTTAAAAGTGTGAAAAGAAGATGGGAAAGCAGTTGTGGTTTATCTAATCAGCTAAAACTAATGTAACTTGGGGTTGGAGTTTCCAGAACACAAGTGAAACATAGTCATGGTAACATTCTAAAAGGGTCAGTCTTAAATTGTGGAAAAAACCAAACAGCCCAGCACAACAAAAAACCCCAACAAACCCAAACAAACACCTAAACCTCTTTTTTTAACTCCTGCAATTTACTTATACTGACTGATGTTGATATGTCATGCTGTTATGGTCTTATATAGCCAGACCTGCAGTGTCTCCAGGAGAAGGAGAGAGTATGGGGTTAAAGAGAGTTTGTTGCTAGCTTTCCTGTGGAATTGCGGGTTCATACAGGGCCGGGTGAGCAGGAAGGCAGTGCCTTTGCACAGGCAGGTCGGAGGCCAGCAAATCGGACTGAACAGGGAAGAGTTAAGATCAAATTTCCCCCATCTTTTGGCTCTGACCTTCCTCGTATATAGTGTTTGTGTAACAAAAGCTTTAAAGTGTTTGTATTGTCGCTCTCTGTGGTTTAGCAAGGATTCTCATTGAGCTATTTGTTTACATTTTTGGTATATAAAACACATTTGAAACACTCACAGGCACAGGGAGTCTTTTTGAGCAGAATGTATCCACAGTTTCCAAGCCGTGTAAGTCGTGAGGGAAAATGCAAAGCAAATTAAGGGCTTAATTTTATCTCTAATGCATCTGCACAGCACAAGGGAAAGAGAGCAGAGAAAGGCTAGTGCTGATTAACAGTGTTTCTGGGACCGGGGCGGAAAGTGGGGTTAAGGATGTTCTACTCTTAGCATTTCTGCAGACCTTTTGGTATGTCTGGGGCCAGGGGTGGGTAGAAAGGCCATACCATTGCGTAGACGTACAGTTCAGAAGGCGAGAGACCTCCCAGCAGTACTCTCAGTCCTCAGGGAGCATCAGGAGCTATTTCTGTTTGAAATCAAAGATTCTTTTCATTTATAGCACTGCATTGGTGCCTGAGAGCATGAAAATAAATAATTTATTTTGTGAGTGAAATGGGAAAAAAATCGGTGTAAATTTAATTTACATTTTAAAAAAATACTTTTGCTAAGTTTATGGATTGTTCATAATAGAACTAAAGGAATTTGTAATAAACCAACTGGTTTATCTTTATGCCATTTCCTTAATCTTTTTTTATTTCTTCCAAGGCCCTTAGAAATTTAAGGCAATGACAGGAGGAAAATGTTAGAAAGCGTGCTCGGATGTCTTATGCAGCTGGGCTTTTATTGAAATGTAAAACGTTACTCAGTAGATCAGACTGCTTGTTTCTCCTTTTAGTTTTGTTCTTTAATAATTCAAAGGGGGGAAAAATGGTCCATCAACCAGAATTTTCATAAAAATAATGGCCTTGATTTCATTAATTCTTTTCTGAGTAATGATGGTAATTTCCTCTGTTACATATATGCTGCGAGTGTTGAACTTGAATGTAAATTATTTTAAATTTTTTTAATAAATGTTGTGATCTCTTTCTGCAATAGGTCAAGAAAAGTTTTAAAAATGTGGCAATTTATGGATCAGTCTGATATTGAAACCATGCGAAGTCTGAAAGATGCTATGGCACAACATGAGTCGTCATCTGAATACAGGAAAGTGGTCAACCGGGCACTCAATATTCCAGGCTGTAAAGTTGTTCCTTTCTGTGGCGTATTTTTGAAAGAGCTTTGTGAAGTTTTGGATGGAGCATCAAGCCTCATCAGACTCTGTCCACGATATAACTCCCAGGATGAAACATTAGAGGTAAATGAGATTGATATTCTAAGAGGTTATGTTCATAGCCATCCAGTGCTTGATTTTATATTATTTTGTTTTATATTATTTATTATTTTATATGAAGACATTCTCTAATTGAAGTTTTCTGAACCTGACTGTTACCAGATTGTTCAGTACATGGACCTCAATTTAATTCCCATAGTTACTGGTGCAATTTAGATTTGGTTGTTTATACCTAGTTTAATATCAGAGTACTGAGAAATTAACTTTAGTACCAAAGGATGGTGTTTATACTTTGGGTAAAGTAAGTATGTAAATCTTCAAAGATGTAACTGTTTTCTGTTAAGTGTTCTGACCTTCCACTTAACTCATTGAGAATTGGAAGGTTTTCAGTTCCTTAAAAACGGAATTCAGCTCAGTGGATCAAGCTTCTTCTCTGTGTTAAAGAAGTAATTGCTTTGAGTTTTATCATTTTGGTTTTAAAAGAAAAATGCCCCTGTTTCATGAAAAGATTGAGACTGAGGCTTTTTAAAAAGTTTTTGAGAGTTATTGTAACTTACATTACTTGGCTTATGCAGTGATTTGATCTGTTTAGGATTTGAAGTAGGTACAAAATCCCATTAGAAGCTAATAAGAAATATATCTTAAATATTTGTAATTCTTGTAAAAATTTCTTCAGTGAGAAGTAGATGACACGATATTCTATTTCTTACTGTACTAACCTTTTAGATATCTCTAGTTTGTTTCAGATTACAGTGGACAAGATAATTTCTTGCAACGGGTAGGCCAAGATGGTTTAAATAATCCAGAAAAAGAATCGACAGCAAACAATATCTTTCAAACTATTCGGAGCTGCAATCGCAGTTTGGAATCTGAAGAGGGTGAAGATAATTTTAGTGAAGGGAGTGATTCAAGAAAAAACTCTTTGAAGGACAAAAACCGGTACCAGTAGGTCTCATTTTATTTTCTATCATCACCTGTGTATTACATGTTTTCAATCTTTAATTTCCTTTTACCAAGGCTCGCTTTTAGAAATAAGGGCAACTTTAACATCTTCCCTTGTATTTATCCTCTTCCGATTCAGAACTCTTCTCCCCTGCAGTCATGCTAAGTACCTGACATTCAAATGCTTGGAAACTCTCTGTATAGTTATATTTTATCTCATGATGTAATTACTTCCTCTAGCGATAAGGGTAAATCCTTTTTGTCTTACACATAGAGCTTTAAAAATCCACAGTTATGATTACAATTTTGATCTGTGGTGACAGGAATAGCACCAGGACATATCTGTTATCAGAGCTCAGAACATTACATTCTGGATGCTCAGGCAGCGTTCTGCCCTCTTCAAAAATAAAGGTTATTTATTATCCCTCAAAAGACCTCTTCTTTTAAGGACATGTTCGTTTGAGGCTTTTAAATTATGTCCAGAAAACATTTGTAAGTCAGTACGCATTTTGAATTTTCAGATTGCTGTAGTCCTGCTATTTTGCACAAAAGTTTACTTAATTGTGCCCCATGTGAAAAAGCCTAGGGTTCAGTAATCTCAGATTTTCACTTCAAAGACCTGGTATATTCTCTACTATTCACCAGCGAGAAATATGGTAAATGCAGAGTTTAAGACATCACTTATTCTTCTAGAATGTTGCTTTGCAGTGAAGTTGCAGCCCATATAGACATAGGTGGGTCAGCTTTAAACTAAATAACCGTGGTAAGGTAACTTCAAATTAAGTAGCAGAACTGTACTGTTCAGAGGTGAAGCTTGCATAAAAGAGCATGCTTAGGTCACTGCTTGAGTTGTTTTATTGATAATGTGTATCAGAAATACCCATATGTTCAGAAGCATCCAACATATTTCAGCTACTTACACATAAAATCTGATAAGTGACTGCCTAAGAAGGAACTACCATCTTCCTGTTTTAAATGCATTTATTTCATTAACATGCAATTCTAAATTTCATTTCAAATAAATAATCATTATTTCCTGAAAGAATGGTTTCTAATAGAATTATTCACATCTGGCTTTAGTTGCTTCTGGAAAGTGGAGCAGTAGATTAAGCCAAGAAAGACAGACCCACTTCTCTGTCCATTTATGTTGTCTCTTGACTTACTTCAGGTCAAATACTTTCTTCCAGGAATTACTTTTGTTAATTAATATGCTTTAAAATCAGCTTGCAACTCACAGTTAAATGGAGAATAAGCTAGGGAAATCAACATTTCACTTGAATGAACAAAGTAGAATTTAAATATAAAAGAACTGTATGGAGAAAATGAAGTTTTCTTTGTTGTGTGTTTATGAAATCAACTGTTGGTAAATTAGTTATTTATGCTTTATATTTAAATATAATCTAGTAAGTTCCACTCGAAGTAGGAATTAAATGAAGAAAAAAAAAAGAGCTAATATGACCCTGAAATGAAAGTTTAAAATTTAAATGAACAAACCTGCAGATAGGTAATTAAAGTTATGTTTCCTGATTCAGGCTACTAACCGATTATTAGTATCTGTAGTTCTGGTGTAGTAAGTACTGATTTTAACAGTATAATGACTTGTAGAAGAATACCTCTGAAAGTATTAATTTAGCTCAAGTACCTCATAGACTTTGGAAATTCCTTATTCACCTGCCATCTCTTTCCTGGGCGTTCAGAGAGCTGGGTGAGGCACAGGAACAAATTGCTGCAGGGGCAGAAGGGCCATATTCTGTTGTCCCTGTTGTATGGCGGCTGCAATGTTTGGTTTATTTTTAATGCTATGAACAGCTAAAGAGTTCTAAGGAAGCAAGTTGGCTCTCTTTCTTGTGAGACCTAAGTCATACTTGCATACAGTATTATAAAATCAAAATATCATAGTTATGTATTACCTGATAATCGTAGTATTGTGATTATAAAGGCAGAAAAATACCCTGTATAGCATGTTTCTCATTACTTTAAAATTGCAAGGAAGATTTTCAATTAGTTTGCCTTTTTTTGATTTGGATTAGTATTGTGGAATATGAACCCACCAAAGCTGGCAGGTTAGTTTGATCTAAGAAAATGAAACCAGTGAGCAGTGGGTATAATTACTTTCCCAGTTGTGTTAGCGAACTCTGTCTTGACAGTTCTCAAATAAATAAAGGTAGGTAGGAAAAGACAAAAACCCTCTAAAACTGCAATCTGTTTTAATGTTTCCTTTATCCTTTCTTTTCATTTCCTTGCATCTCAGTGCAGCACATGTAAAGAAAGCTGCTGATTCAAACAGAGTTCTGTAAGTGTATCCTCAATAATTGATAGCTGTGTCGCTTTTGCCAGCTCCTGTCGGAGGTTATGTTTCTATCTATGATTATGTGTGTGTGCTTGGCTTACCTGCTTCTTGTACATTTTGATTGGCAGCATGCCAGTGCTAGCAGATGTGAAATGAGGCATGAACAAAGCTCTGCCATTGCTGTCTCCACTATACTGGACTCCTCCAGCCGTGCACATCTAGTCTCAGAATACATTTTCTAGCATTTTTGCAGAGACTTATTTGATTGTTTTGAAGGCATGGGGGAGAAAGAGCTGCTTCAGTTTGTTTAATTTGAAAATCTTAATCTTGTATAATACACGTAAATATTGTAACGCACATGTCTCTGGTAAGACTCCGGTTTAGACAGTTTATACCAGCTCAGTTATAATGCATGACCTTTATTTTTAGGAAGATTTCTTAAGGAAATAGAGGTACAGTTAAGGCTGATACAGTTATTCTGCCTTTGTCCGTCCCCTCACCACAAGCAATAAATCCTCTGACTGTTGGCCACTTTTTGCTAAATTTGGTGGAGAGGTGGAGATCTCACTGATTAGTAAATTCATAGAGGAATCAGTAGAATGGATGTCTGGAATAAGGGAAAAATTGAAAGTAATTAGTGCCCTGGTTAGAGAAGAGTTTGAGGAAAAGCTAATGGTTAACTGTGCTGTTTAGCTTAGGGAGATAGTATACATGACTTGGAACAAATCACAACATGAATCATCTTCTGCTCAGCTGGTAGGACATGGGCAGGAGCTGAGAGTACTGGGGTAATACAAAGGGGAAGCACTGAGGGTATTAGGACAAGGCACCTTGAAGAATATGCAGAGGAAGCTGATTTGGATTTTATTGGCCAAATATCCTTAGGAAAATGTGCTTCATTAATTCTGCTGTACACACGACAGTTTGCTCTTTTTTATGTTCATTAAAGCAGTATCAAAATATTGAACGTTTGTGGATTCATACACGTTAGAAGCTTCTGAAGGGAAGAAATTTTATTTAAACTACCTCATTTATTAGTTCAGTATTGTTGCTCTGTATCTGCTGTTTCTAATTATGATCAAATATTTCAAAAATTTTGGTTGCTGCTTACAAGTTTCATGTTAATGATTTGCTTAAGTAAAATTAAATTTTCTAATGGAAAGTATCTGATAAAATTCTTGCTGCATTCTTGTGAGGAAGGTATGTATTTTAACCACTATTTTACAAGTGTTAATCAGAGAATTATATAATGTGAAAGGTCTGTGCATTGAATCAATAATAGAACAGAGATTAGAAGTCCTGTCTTCAATCCACTAGATCCTGCTAACAGTTTCCGCTACGGTACTTGGTGTTTCAGCTGAAGTGATCTTATGCTGTGGATTTAGAAACTGGAATCACTTGGCTTTAAGATCCAAATAGACGGTTTTTATTGTTAATGTAATGTTTGGAAAGTTCTGGGAAAATGTAATTATACTGTTACAGGAGTTATAATTAATTGTAGCAGCATCTATTAATTAATTCAAAATTGCAATACCGTAAATTGTAGTACTGTAAAAACTACAGATGTTCCTGTAAATCCAAAATATATAGTGATGATAGTATTCTTTTTATTTAAACTACAGCAGAAAAAATGTTCATCAATCATAGCATAAATCAGCATATGTATTACTAAATATAAGCATCTCATCTTCGTTCACATGCAGATTTATAATCGGAGATCTTTCAGATTCTGAAAGCGATATATTTGAGCAGTTGAAGGAGTGGGACACAAATTCAACTGAAGAGCAACAAAAGGCTTTCTGCCATGGGATAGAACTCATTCCCTGGTACGTGTTATCCATCAGGGCTGATGTCCATCAGTTCATGCAACAAGGGGCAACCGTCATTCATTATGACCAGGAGACACATCTCTCAGCACGTTGCTTTCTTCAGCTTCAGCCTGACAATAGTACTTTGACTTGGACAAAACCCACAACGGTTTGCCCTGCAAATGCTAAGGCAAAACTGAGTGCGCTGGGTAATACTGCTGAGCTTGGTAAATACCAGTTTCTTGGTAATACTGGACTGGTGGAAGGTTTTTTGGACTTGTTTTCAGCCAAGGCTGTATATATGGGACACTCTGGCATTGATATGCACACTGTGTGTGTTCAAAATAAACTTTGTAATATGTCCCTTGAAGAAAATGGTATAACACTACTTTATGGACTTCAGACTACTGATAATAAGTTGCTGCACTTTGTTGCTCCAAAATATACTGCCCGAATGCTGTATGATGGATTGCTGGAATTGACTAAAGCTGTAAGAAAAATGAGGAGATTCCCTGATCAAAGACTACAGTGGCTACGGAAACAGTATGTCAGCCTTTACCAGGTAAAAAATGCTGTGATTTTGTATAAGAGTAGTTCAAAGATGTCAACAATTTAATATAATGCAATTAGTTTCTATTATAAGTAAGCTAAGATTAAAGGTGAGCCCCAAATCTCCAACTTTGTAACATGGCTTAAGTCAGTAAGGTTTGATTCTCCACACAATGTTCTGTCAAACCTTGCATGTTTTCAATACGCTGAACTTAAATCTTTTTTTTGTTTTTTTTTTTTTTTATGAAGCTCTTCATATGTTTGGAGTTTTGGAATAAGTATTTTATTAAAGAAAAAGCAATGACTGTACTTGAAAAGGCTGCTGAAATGCTGAGTGATGAGAGTTAGGGCCAAAAATCCCTCAAAACAGCAAACAAAATAGCCCTTTGGTATTCATGCAGTAATTAAAAATTGCCTCCTCTTGATGTTTTGTCTTTTATTGGTTCCTTAGAGATGTCTATATTATTGCTTAAGAAAATGTGTCTGTTCTTATTCTCCTTGTTTTGTTAACGCTGAGGATTTTTGTAGGAGGATGGAAGGTTTGAAGGCCCAACCTTGGCTCAGGCTGTTGAACTGTTTGGAGGCAGACGATGGAGTGCAAGAAACACAAGCACAGGAACTCTCACCAAAAGCACCGAGAAACCTAGTGTACAGAGAAACAACACTCTGGGAATAAGCACAGCTAAGAAAAAGAAGAAAGTACTCATGAGGGTAGAATATTTTGTTATTCATGTATTTTGTTGCTTATCTGGCTGATTTGTTTCTTTCCTACAATTACTGTGTAGCTAACTGTATTCTGAACCAGAGAAAAGAAGTCAAATGATAAGGTTAAAACTGTTTATGGCAGTTTCAGGTTTTGGGCTTATTGTTTTCCAGTAGTTTGTGTTTCGTTTCTCATGCTTGCATTCTCAGGACACATGGGTGCTGGGGCTAGCAGAAGGGGACAGAATCTTGTTGAGACCTTTAGGTGCTATCTCACTCTGAAGGTAAAATGTTGGTAATAATAAAAATACTAGCGTGCAAAGTGATGTTTGGAGGCTGATGTCAATTTCTGTAGTCCTTCTTGTTTTCATGTTCCCAAAAACACCACCACGGTTATTCTGCTTCAGGTTAGCATGCAGTTTTATCTTATGTGGGTAACAGGAACACTGGACTTTGTCTGGCAGTCTTCTCTCTCTTCCTGGACTCAACCAACTTTCAGCAATAGCCAGGAGAGCGGAAAATGCAGGGACTAGCAGCTCTATGCTATCCGCATGTTCTAGCGGGCAGGCGGGGGAGATCCTCAAACGGCAAGATCCATCCTCTTTGTGGCTCCTGTGCACCAGTGGAATACTGTAAAACCAGGTGCACCACTTCAGAGAGGCACGATCATTGTCATCTTCTGTGTGATGTCAAACTGAGGTTAACACCTAAATGTCCCACACTTCACTATGTAGCCTGTTTAAGTTATTTCTTTTCTACTGGTATCAGTGTTACAGGAGTTGGTTTCGTAAGGAATAGCTGATTTATCTCATTATTTTGTTACAGATTGCACTGATAACGAAAAGGAATTGTAGTGTTTTCGGGATGTTTATTGTGGTGTTCGTTATTTCTAGGGTGAAAGTGGAGAGGCCACTGATGATGAAATGGCAACTCGGAAGGCAAAAAGCTGTAAGGAGTATCGTAATAGAAGTGGTTCGGATCCTCAAGATATTGATGAACAAGAAGAATCAGGTAGACTTTAAAGTCCCTCAGGGTTTTGCTCAAAGTCTTTATACAGACATTTTTTATCATGTTAAAAATACGTTTATGATATAAAACTACTTTTGCAGTTGAAACTCCAAATGCTATAAACTTCTGAATTAATTTCTGTAGTTCGTGATTTTTCTTCCATTTAGTTTCAGTAGCACTTCCATTCAAATGAAATGGGTATATAAGTGTTGTTCGGAATGTATCTTTTTGACTGTCTTGGGACAAATCTAGAATCTCTTTAGTTTCTTACTATGTGCTAATGAATTATGATATAGGTCTCTTGGACAAAAGCATTTTTATTGGGCCAGATGTTGTAATTGTGCTGCAAACTTCTGTTTTCTCCATAGATCAAAATATTATTATTAATGCTAACAACCTGCCATCAAGAAGAGCTCACTCTTTGACAGCATCTGGATCTCCTAATGTAGGAGCTACAACATCTTCACCAGCAAGACCAGTTTCCTCTCCTGTAATGTCTTCAAGCAAGAGTCAGTCTAGGTAAGGACAAAATCAATGCTTTGATTTATAAAGAAAAAAAGTTACTGTTACTTAGTTATCATCAAATATGGTTTTCATGCCAAACTGATGAAATCTGACAAAAACAATGCCAGAAATGTCATTAGTCTTTTGATAGGCATCTAAAACTCATTGTAGAACAACATAGGACATTTAAGCTGAAATACCATGAATCTGAGGATGGCTTTGTAGCAAGTCCCTGAGCAGCATGCTTCAGTTTATGTCTGTTACAGAAGGAGATTGGAATGCTGTTCCAAAACTACACAAATAGAGTTTAACTCTTTCTCTAGACCTTCTCCAAAACGTAGTTACAGATGCCTTCTGTATAATGAAAGTCAACAGAAATGTTACAGATGTGTGAACTGAAGTTCTGAGTTTTCTCAGCACAAGTAATTTCTACCTGGGGGAGTATTAACTTTTGCTAGCATTCCTGGTGATGATTGCAGTACTGTCTCAGGGAACTGGAGGAACAGATTTGAAGTCTCTCTCTTACAGGCCTCTCCTTGAGCATTCATCCTTTTTGTGTCACTTAGGCAGTGCAAAAGGTTATGCTGTGGTTGTGCACTGACGTATTGTATTAATTCTATAAATGGTAATCGTGGTGGTGGGAGTAGTTGTAGTAATAATACAGCAACGATAATATGTCAGGGATGTGGATGGTACTTTATGACATACAAGAAGGCAGTCTCAAGAGAGGGCTTGCAGTGCCTTTTAACAGAATGAATACTAAGGTATGGTTATGGGTATGAATCTTGGGGTTTCCAGGAAAGCAGTGGTAAAAAATGGAAGAGATTACTGCTGCTGGTAGTGCATTATTTTTGAAGTCTTGCATAATGGTTTATGTTGTGTATTTCTTAGGGATTTTTTACACTTAAAACGGTTGGGTTTGGCAATAGGTATGAGTAGTAGAGCCACCTGTGGACATCTGTGGTTGGCTGCTTCTCCTTTTAACACTGCTTTCTGAGACTGTTACTATGTTCTTTACTTTTTGTTCCTCGCTGTAACTCACAACCATGGGATTGAACATGCCAGACTAGGGTTTATCTCTGTAAGACATTTCTCTTACTGTTTTTAAGGATTGGAACAGCTTTCTTTAACATTAAACTGAAGAAATACTGCTCTACTGCCTCTGAAAAATGCTTCTCTGTTTTGCAAATCTGCTTTTTGCTTTTATGCCAAAATAATTGTTATTCTCTAAATGAGATTAAAAGGCTCAACGGAGAACTTGCATTCCCAGGGGAAGGACAGCTAATGTTCCTTTAAATCCTCTCAGTCCTGGGTTTCTGTACAGATCCCTGTGCAGCTTAGCACTCTGGGCCTCCCCAAGTTATGACAGATTTTCCCTGGCAAAGTTGTCTGGAAACTCCACAGCGTCGCTTGGTAGAGCTCTTCTCAACTTGATACCACCCTTCTTGCTAGAATTTGCTCAGGATACAGCTGTATGGCTGTTTCATCTGTCCTGAGGAATTCTTCCTCAGAACAGAATTACATGTTTTATCCATTACCTTGACCCAGTTTGCATGAGCCGTTAAGAGACTTGGAGCACTGGAAAGAGTTTTATTCTTGGTATTTACCCTTTGGACCCTTGATAGGACTGAATTGTGTTTGCCAATTTTCATGTGTGTGAACACTTCACATGTGCTAAAAGAAAGAAATATCTGTAGTGCCTCAACTGTGATCAGTAAGTCTAAGCTATCAAATAGTTGGTGCTCTGCTTTGCTGCAAAGTCCTGTGATCATCCACACCGTATGCGTATTAATTCACTCCTAGGATCTCTTTTAAAGTAAACCATCTGGTTACCTCCAAGGTGGAATTTAGGTGCACTGCTGGGAATATTTGCACCAGAGAGTTCTGTAATTAGATAGTACGAATGGAGAGCTTACTCAGTCTCAAACCACATACAATATACTGTCTTGTAGAACACACTCCTGGAAAGGATTGTACCTTCAGGCAATCCACCCACAGTCATGGCATGTCCTATTGCTTTGTGTTACATTAAATAAATGGCAGTCTGTCAGGCAATAACATTATTTCAGCCACTTCAGATAGAACACACACCAAAAATGAAAATGATGTCTTAGAGACAGGCGGGCACCATGTGGTACCAAACCAGACCTGAACCAATTGCTGCGCGGTGCAGAGCAATGTCAACTTGAGGCTTTCTGCCCTACTCAGAAGAAATGGCAGGATGGATGCCTTTAGCAGTACAGATACAACTGATGGAGGAGCAGAGTGGGGCAGTGGTCCACAAGCTGTGGTACATATAGACTACAAGCAGTGCACTATGCTTCCTGGAAGCTGCTGCCCTTAACAGCACTGATACACAAGCAAAGTAAGTTTGGGAACCCACACAGGCTGAACACAGACGTCTTTTGTTTCTTTTTGCTCCAATTTTGTTGTTAATTCTGCACTTTCATAAAAATCAAGTTATATACTTAGTTATAACCAACCAGTTTTGTCAGTAGCATCATAAATTAAGATAAAATGATGTATCTGTTTTCCAAAACAACAGAAAGTTGGAATGACCTCGGTAATGAAATAACCTAGGAAGTACAGGATCCACGGGGAGTGCTTGTACGCATTTGTATCAGTCTGAATGGATTAGAGACAACAGAGTTTATTAATTCAGATTAGGATCTGGATATAGACTCAAACACTGACAAGGCTTCATAGTTGGGAGGCAGTGTTGGACATGAGCTGGTTGCGCACATTAGGTGAGTGCATGATCCCTCACAGAACCCAGAGCTTCAGAGAGTGGGGAACAGAGGGTCCCACTGGGCTGCACAGAAGCCTTTGCAGCACAGAAAGCTGAGCTGGTAACAAATGATTGTTAGCTGCAGTGTAGCAGCTAGGAGGAGGAAGAGAGCAAGAGAGATTTCTGGTTCTTTTTCTCTTTCCCTTGCCATATAATATGTGCATTAACTTTATCTGACCAGTAAATTAGATCAATGTCTCCACCAAGTGAGAAGTGCTAAATAAAATAAAATTTCTTAAAGTGAAAAAAAAAAATCTAAATATAATGATAGCAATTTAAAAAGAGGGGGACTTGGCTATCTTTGTTGTACGTTTTAAAGAATAGTAATTCTTATAGGTAGAGAATGAAAAACAGTAGTTTTACATCTCTAATTCGCAACCTTGATATTCCTGACTTCCTTACAAATAATTTATCTTGAGAATAAATCCTTGTACAATCCAGATGTCCAGATAATTTCCAAACACAGGTAGCCTGCAGCTGTCTTCTGTCCTTCTTCCAAAGCAGACGTGCATCCAGAAAATTCCCAAGTTCTTTGGAAATCTAGTGCCTCCTGTAAGGTGAAGGAAGCAGGGGAAAGGAGGGTGGTGATGCCACTGGCAAACAGTTAACAGGATATGGAAAATGAGAGATGGGGGCTTTTTTGTGGAAAGAGTAGACGGGCTTTCTCATTAGCTGTGTATAGGTATAATTGAGACTGCTACTAATTACAGTTTTGCTTACTGGTGGTAGTGGAGTCTTCTTGAGGTTTTTTTGCCTTTTTTTTTTAACAACCTGTATTTATTACCCATGGAACAATTGTGGAAGAAACTCTGTAGTGATCAGATCTGGTGAAAAGCTGAGCATTATCATCTGCTGATTGTCATCCATGTGGTACTCCAGTCTATTTTCTGGAGTCAAGAGACTTTCCTCGTCATGGTTTATTTTTCTTGTCTGATAAAAATGTTAGGAATAATTTTAGCCAAAATGTTATATGCAGTATGTCAGTACTTGCCATAGTGATGTAAAACAAATTGAACATTATCAACTAAAGTAAATGGTATTTTTTTAATATTTTTAAATCACATTCTGTTTTCAACTGCATGCATCCATCCCAGGCCAGGAGTGAATTGAGGAATCTGATCTAGCATATTTATGTAAAAAGTTGCCTGCTTGCAGCAGGTGACTGCAAATGTCTTTGGGAACACTGGACAACAAGCTGGTCCTGTTTTTCCATCAGAGCTGTTGGAACTATTTGTACTGAACCCAATGACAGAATTAATAGATTTAGGGGGTTTGTAGATTTGAACATTACAGAGCAATAAACTCTGACACATGGTCACCTAGTGTGACTTTTTGAAACAAATACTGTAACTTCTGGAGTTACTTATGGTTTAAACTAGACAATTATTGATATTTGTGCTGGCTGGTTAGATCCCTCCCTTTTCAGGATGCTGGTGCTGTCAGATCCCATTCCTGCAGTGTGTGTTCATTGGTGTTTAGGCCCAGGAAGGGGCTCAAGAGCTCAGCCCATCATTGCAAATAAGTACCTGAAATTCACTCAGGACTTTTCAGTACTGCTCAAGTTCAAGTCAGGGCCTAACTACACTTACTAGTGTAAATCCTCTAGTAGCCTAAAGATTTTGGGATATGGATTTTGGAAATATACTGGTTCTGCTTCAGAAACTTTGTTCAGCTGCACAACTTAGGTTAATAATGGCAATTATAAAGAAATTGGTTGGGCTTGGTATTACTCAAGTCAACTAAAATAATTAGCACCAAACATCTAGTTGTTTCTGTAATCATTTTCTGCCTTGCTCTCGAGAAATTCAGTCTGCTTTCCTTCCTTCAGCCCACAAAGCTGAAAGGAGGAAACCCTTAGAACCTCGTTTCTAGAAGGAAACGGTCTCCACAGGCTACTGTCCAAACCTAAAAGAAGAGGACTGTAGCTTGACATGTCTTTGAGGTATCTGATGATAATCTTGACTGTTCTTGGGAAGTATCTGGGAAACCCATGGGCTGGGAAACAACGAGGGTTGAGTGCCAAGAAAGTGGAAGGGTTATGCTTCTTAAAATCTGCACCTTTAATGCTCCCAGATATAAGAAACCCCAGGTGCACAAGGCAAATATTTGTTTTTCTTGCATATCCAGTCAGAATATTACTATTTTATTTTGACAGCACAGAGCTTTAAGGAATTCTACATCCGTTTTACTTTTCCCTTAGCAAATCTTCAACAAACCTCATTAACAGCCTGCACTACAAGAATACTGGCATTGTTTTCTTTAAAGGGAAAACAAGAATGCTTTCATTTGTGCCTTTTGCACATGGAAGAATTTTAAATAGCATGGGTATACGTTACTCTGACAAAGTCTGCAGTTGTCTTGATGGAAAAGAATAGCTGCTATAAAACAAGAACGCACAAACTGTCATTATGCATCTTATAAGATACTGCTTTATTTGCTTCTTCCAGATATTGGTAATAAATGCATTAAGGAGAGCACAAATAAAATGTTAATGCAGTAATGCGTAATAATTCAGTAAGTAGAAATTTAACATAACCAAACTACAGCAGTCTCTTTCTGATTTAGCACATGGAGCAGCAGTAGCTGGCATGGTCGCGTTAAAGGAGGAATGAAGGGGTTTCAGAACTTCATGGTGTCTGATAGTAACATGACTTTTGTGGAATTTGTGGAGCTCTTCAAATCTTTCAGGTAAAATGTATTTTTATTCTGTACTGATCTCCTTCATCCAAGTTTATAAAAGAGCAAAAATTGAACTTTTCAAATCTTTTCTCAGTGTCCGTAGCCGCAAGGATCTGAAAGACCTTTTCGATGTCTATGCTGTGCCTTGCAATCGATCCGGTTTGGAGCCTGCTCCACTTTACACTAATTTGAAGATTGATGAAAAGAGCAGTGGATTCCAGCCTGATTTAGGTTTGTTAAAGAGCAAAATACAGCTGTTAAACTGCTGAACAGCTTTAGTTACTGGCCTTAAGAAAAAGTGTCTCAGTCAGTCTCATAAAGAACTATCCATTATAAGTTTAAGTAGAGGATTGCTGCCATACATCCACTAATACCTAGTTAGCAGGATGTAAAACATGTTTTTTGTTCAGAAATGAGGCGGGGGAAAAGTATTCCTGTTTTACATTAGCCGGATGTACTTGTAACTGGTATAGCAGAGGCATAAAACTTGTTGCCGCATGGCTGGGCCCAACACAGGCATCTGTATGTGGTTGCAGGAGCTCTGGAAGGGCTAAAACACTGAGCGGATGTAGGGAGGAGGAATGAGGAGGCTATGCCCTGTGTCTCATTTGGTTGTTTTTTTTCCTATCTGGTTTCCTAGTAGATCTGCTTTATGTGGGACAAGGGGGAAGAAAACCTCTGTCCCCCTTTACATTCCCCAGTTACCATCATCTAAGTCTGGAGCTTTGTCCATATTTAAAGAAAACAGTCTTTCTGCCAAGAAGCCTGTGGGGATGGTACCGTGCAATTGGCATATGGGACTGGACGAAGATAAACGGTGATCACACAGGAAGGGTATGGGGCTGTACACAGCGAAGGCAAGGCTTTGAGGCTGTACATGGTGGTGAGAAGAAGCAGGAGGGTCCTGGGTGACAGTGTGTGAGAGGGTGTGAATCCATGTTAAAGGTTCCAGGATTTTGCTTATAGTAATCGGACACTTATAGTCCACTCCCACTGTTTTCATACATGCTTAATACTCTTTTTTCTGTTAGTGAATAGAAACAAGATGGTTTTGTTCGAATTTACTATGTCAGTCCTCTGATGTGTATTATATATTGTGTTATATTCTATACAGTACATATAATACACATAATTATATAGCTTATATTTATATTTCCTTTTTTTTCTTTTAAGATTTGTTGACTAGGAATGTTTCAGACCTTGGTTTGTTCATTAAGAGCCGGCAGCAACTATCAGACAACCAGAGGCAAATATCTGATGCTATTGCTGCTGCTAGTATCGTAACCAACGGTACTGGCGTCGAAAGCACATCGCTGGGAATATTTGGAGTGGGAATCCAGCAGCTAAATGACTTCCTAGTGAATTGCCAAGGAGAACACTGCACCTATGATGAAATCCTCAGTATTATCCAGGTCTGTAATACAAACATCTTGCAATTCCTTTTACTTGAACTTGTTACTTCTGTTTTCCCCACTAGCATTGTCCACCTTGTAGTCAGAATAGCATATCTGTGTGGGTATCTCCTTTCACACTGATGTTGCCACTACAGTTTACTTGAATTTAAAATTTAATACTATCTTAATTCTGGGCTGTAAAATTGTGCAGATGTCCATAAATATGTCCATAAAAAGAAAAAAAAAATCATGCAAATAAACAGTTGGATTGGCTATGTGTGCTTTATCCAGAAAGGGATGTCACCACTTGGGAAAAGTATTCATGACAGTGTGTTGTTTCCTCCTTGTGTGTGACCACCTTTGATAGAGATTAACTCTAGTTTAGAACTTAAAAACCCACCATTTCCACATATTTTTATTTTATTGTAAAAAATTCTGCAGAGTAAACATGGATGTTTTATTCCCTTATGTACAATGGGTGAAGTGATTAGAAAGTATGTAGAAAATTTTGAATTCCTCCAAACATGCATAATTAGCATACTCCAAAATTAAGCCTCCACTTAGCAATTAACAAAGAATATACTCCAGAATTAAGCCTCCGCTTAGCAATTAACAAAGGTTAAAACCTGTATATTTCAACTGTCAACATGTAATATAAAATTGCAAAGTTTGAAAGACAGAAGTTCTGAAGAAACATCAAGTTATCATACCACAATTCTCTTCAATTTGAGATGGTGCTGTGTGTTGTGTTTAAGTACAATAGATAGGAGGAGGATGCCTGATTATAGATACTTTTTAATTTTATCTTAAGTACTGACTGTGCTTTAAACAGGACATTGGATTAGATGACCTCCCAACATCCTTTCCAACCTGAATGGTTCTGTGATTTACAATTACACAGAATCACAGAACCACAGAATTGTCAGGAAGGGACCTCTGGGGATCATCTGGTCCAACCCCGCTGCCAGAGCAGAGAAAGGAGTTTAGTATGCTTGTTTAAGGATTTGTAAAACAAGCATGAGCATACTGCAGGTACCTAATTACCTTATCCACAGCAAGACTCGTTTTACATACTAACTGGTTAGTTCGATGAGCAGACTACACAATGAAAATATGAAAAAGCCTTATTTCTAAGAATTGTTGTTATAGATCTCTTAAATTTCTTCCTTTTATAGAAATTTGAACCCAGTGTGAATATGTGCCAGCAGGGGCTGCTATCTTTTGAAGGATTTGCAAGGTAATTATTTATGTGTTAATTTATATAGGTATTAAGATGACACCATTGTATTGATGTTTGTATGTTCGTCACAAAATACTCAGCGCAGCATAAAATTTCCTCACATCTTCTCATCTCTAGATTTTTGATGGATAAAGACAACTTTGCCTCCAAAAACGATGAGTCACAAGAGAACGATGAGGACTTGCACTTTCCGCTGTCATATTACTACATAGAATCTTCACACAATACTTACCTTACTGGCCATCAGCTTAAAGGGGAGTCCTCGGTAGAGCTCTACAGCCAGGTATGCGGGATTGGATCATTGTGTAGTTTTCAACATGAACTTGTTTGTTTAACTGGCAAGTCTCAGAAACATGACCTTTTTGCTTTGAAAATCTAAATGTCCTAAACCCCTGCTTGCAAAACGTCGGAAAACATGATGTGTGGGAAAGCTGCCTGTACGCACAGTTGTGCTCAAATGCCTTTTCTAAGGCAAAAAAATTGGTTTAGTTTGAGATTCATAGCATTTAGATACCAGTCGGTCTGACCCAACCTACTAAAATTAGACTTTCCCACAGGAAAGACTGATCTAATATTTTAGTTCATTCAGATGTCAAAAACACTACTCAAATACTGTACATTGCACTGCAAAAACAAATTTCAAATGGAACTATAACTTCTAAAAACATTACTTCTAGGAATATTCTACAGTTTTTTAGACTTTATGCCTGTTTGGTGATGAACAGGAGAAGAACGATTTCTCCCTAGGGCTTTTGGTTCTGTGTGTGTTTGTGTGTGTGTATATATATTTATATATATTTGTGTGTCTGTGTATTTACCAAATGCTAGAGAAAGCATCGGACTTCCTGTGAGGGATGTTTTCATTACTCTAAATGTTAATGACTCACCATTGAGAAGGGCTCGTCTGGCGTCCCATGCGCTGCTTCACCTGGAGTTATAAGACAGAGGGGTGAGGCTGTGTTAAGAAAGCCCAAATAACATGATTGCATTGAATAATGCAATTGCAAAGGAGGTTCCTGTAGTAGCACTGCACAGAGTGATATGAGTATTGTGTTGGTAATAGATGGGAAGTGAGATAGAGCTCAAGTGGCTCCAAAATTTGCATGATGCAGAAAAGCTTCTTCCTGTCCCTCAAGTCAGCGTTGCCAGAAGTGAAGGGGCACTTTGTTCTGGCTCAGTGTGTCTGGCTGTCACAGAACTGGTGGTGTGCCAGCTACGGACACAACTGCCTGAAATCTAATTATTCAGGTTTTGAATAGGAGAAGTAATTTTTCCTTTGTTCATGAATGGTTTTGCTGGAGATGGTTTTGATTGTCGAGATCTTTGTTTTCAGTAATACAGCTAATTGTATCTTTCAATGATAGGCATGCTAAATATTGGTAGCAATAATAAGCTGGGCTGCCAGCAAATGGGTTAGCTTATCTTTCCCTACATCCTTCCTTTTTGATTTCTTCAGTGTTTTCTAGCAAGTAAGGCTTTCTAAAATAAATAAATGAATAAATGAAAGATGGATGGATGGCAGTAAATTAGCTTAATATCATTAAATAAGATGGCCTGGCACATTTCCATTCTAACTATCCTCATGGAAGTTGTTCATAAGACACTATTTTCAGACCTTCTTCCATTTAAAACAACAACAAAGAGAACCAGCAAATAAACAGCAGATGCTGTGCTCATAAGGTGTCATGGTTGCAACCTGGAATAAATTGCCATGTTCCTTTATAGCTGCCCTGTAAAATAACATGAATTTCACAGCTTTATGGTACTTCTCCTAAGTAAATAAATGCTTTCTTACTTTTCCCACTTCTTCTTCTCAGCCTAGGAAATGCGGTTAGCTGGAGACTGCAGCTTCTGTGGGCTATGTTTACTCCGCAGAGATTGCTCTTTCCAACACTTTTGCTGATTCACTAGGCTTTCATTTAGCTCCGCAATGTCTGTCTTGTGCTTTGATGGTGTGAGGCTGTGGCTTATACGTGCTTACACTGTTCAATTGCGTTGTAGGTTCTTTTACAAGGCTGCAGAAGTGTAGAATTAGACTGCTGGGATGGCGATGATGGGATGCCTATCATTTATCATGGGCACACTCTTACTACTAAGATCTCTTTTAAGGTATGCTGGTAATTGCACTTAGAAACAAAAAATGAGAAGAAAATCAGTAACTTTTTCTCTTAATGAAGGAAAAAGTTCCCCTACTAGAAAAGTACAAATCCTAATGGGCTAAATCCTAATAGAATATGAGCTGTGGAGTATGTCAGACATGAACTCCTCAATTGTAAAATGTGCTTTTCAAATTAGTTTTTGTAGCATATGTAGTGTAATTTTCTGTCTTTATTGTCAACGTAACTAGCATAAGTAGCTGTTACCAGTTCTGTTGTAACAACATGCTAGGTTGATCTGTAGGAGCTTGTTTTGAAAGCAAATTGCCAATTCTTTCTTCTTAGAGGGGAAAACTTTGTCCCCTTTCAACTAACAGTAAGTTAACTGAATGCTGCAAAATAATCACATGTTCTTTCAATGACTGTCCTTTCTCACAGGAGGTAGTTGAAGCTATTGATCGCAATGCATTTATCACCTCTGACATGCCAATTATCATATCAATAGAAAACCACTGTTCATTGCCTCAGCAACGCAAGATGGCTGAAATTTTCAAGGTAGGCCATAAATGGTGGTAAATTATTCTAAGCATGTGCCTTGGGATTTTTCGTAATATATCATGTTCTTGATATTTCAGAATGTATTTGGAGATAAGCTGGTAACAAAGTTTTTATTTGAGAGTGACTTTTCTGATGATCCCATGCTTCCTTCACCCGGCCAACTGAAAAGAAAAATCCTGCTTAAAAACAAGAAGCTGAAAGCCCATCAAACACCAGTGGATATATTGAAACAAAAGGTAAAGTGCTTCCCTAATAGCAAGCAGTGAGACCTAACTTTTGTTAGAAATAATTCATGTGTGTTTGAAGTTTTTGCCATTCCAGCATGTACAGCAGAATAATCTAATGCATATTCATGCTTGGAAGACTCACAGTGGATTGCAACACTTTCAAATAAGTTGACAAGATATGTAGTGAAGTACAGATACAGCATAACAAAATTTTATTGTATTTTAGTTTTATAATACTTCATACTTTTATGATTAGCACCACATGCTCTATGTGATAAACATAAATGAAGTTTCATTCTGAAGCTATAACATTTGCTATTCATGTTTGTTGAGAAATAGTGATATACATTGAGTCTGTGTGTATATATACAGTATGTAGTAATTTTTAGTAGGATTCTGCTTTGTTTCTTTTTTCATATTAAAGACAGGCAAATACTCTCTTATTGCCTTTTTGGGAGGACTCTGCTATTCAAGTAGTACTTACACCTATGTGAGAATTTTTCTGGTTTCTAAAAGTAGGGCTGCATCTCTGGTAGCCTCAATTTAACGTTTATGGTTAGTCAGCAATTAAATTGAATCCTTGAAAACTCATTGCTTTTACCCAAAGTGTAAACAGAATTGAATTAGAATTGAATTCTTGTATCAGAATAAGTAAATCACACTGATTGTACCAGTATATGGACATTCTCAGTCTTATAAAAAAGTTTTAAACTGTTTCCAAAGCAGCATACCTCAGACTGGAAAAAGGCAGTCTTGCTTGAATAATGTGCAAAGTGGACGTTTTCCCATAATTAATTAGGTTTGATATCTTATTGGGTGTTTTTCTACCAGTACAAGTTTTTTTTCTATTCAAAACCTTAAAATAGTATTTTAGATCGATCTTAAGAATCTTTACTTCTCGTTATATATATTCGGTGCTTTCATATAAATAAAATAAGAGGCAAACAGTGATGAAAACTCATTTGCTTTTTAAAACTACTTACCAATAATGTAATAAGTGGTTGTGTTGCTGTAGGCTCACCAGCTGGCGCATATGCATGCACAGGCTAGCAATGGTGCTAGCAACCCCACACCTACCAATGAAGAGGAAGAAGATGAAGAGGATGAATATGACTATGACTATGAATCTCTCTCTGATGGTAACAGTATATATTTATGTATTTATTACAGTACTGTTGTTAGAACTGTAGCAATAAGGCATGTAAATATTCTAGTTCAGGAATGATGTAGGTAAGTTGATCTTACCTTGTGAGAGGAAGATGTACTAAGCGTCCTTGGTGGCACTTCGGTGCAATAGTCTATAATATTGTGAAAATAATTGTGACCGTGTAGAAGACTTGAGTTTGACTTTAACTCCAACCATTAAATGTTTTAACTGTGCAGTGTATACTAAATTTTAGTCTTTATAAATCATATTTTATAGCATTTATAGTATGCAAAAATGATTGTGTTCATAGTGTATTCTATCTACGCTCACCTGTATTGTCTTTCATAAGGACTTTAGACACCTGAAAGCTCAAGGTTCACAACAGATTTAGCCCTTGCATCTGCATGACTGCCATTAAATTGACATAAGATGCAGATTCTCCAAAGTCCTACTTGGTTACTGCCTAATCCCAGAGCCCTCTGAAGTACCTGTTAGTTACACTTCAAGCATCAGCTGTTCACTTCATGCATAAAGGTAGAGAAGCCACTGAGTCCCTGGCTTGTTCAAGAAAGATGGCTTTATTAAAGCTGCTCAGTGGAAAAATGGCAAGGCATGCCTTACTGACTTGCCTTGTAAGTTCATGTGCTGTCTACACTTCAGCTATCCTAGACTTCAGGAACTGGCAGTTTAGCATACATCCACCTTTAGGTGCAGTTTATGGATTGGGTGTAATGATTGGCATGCCAGAGATGATAAAAAGTACTGTAGTTAGTAACTTCCACTACTTTCTTAGCTCTGTGGTTCAGTCAGACACATTTGATTCAGCTAAAGATGAAGGACAGAATGCGCCACGCTGAGGCAGCTGAGCTGAAGTCATGAATCTTTTTTTGCTTCTCCTGCTACGGGGCTGGTAGATTCTGGTAGAGCAAACAGCTGGAGTCAGAAACATTTAATCCTCTCAAGTTTTGTCAAAGGACATTAGTCAAAAACCCCATGCATGGATTGAACAAGCTGGATGCATCTAAATGGGTTACACATTGTTTTTAATTAGTAATTTTCAGAGACTATATCAAAGTAGGTCACAGTGCCTTTACCAACTGAGATGGCAGTGGTGGTACAGGTGATACCAAGCTCTTTGGGTAGTTAAATGCTGCATCATTGTTAAACTCCATAAACGGATCACAAAACTGACCAAGGGGACAAAAAATTTACAGATTACAGTGCTTCAGTGTAGATAAACATAAGGTAATAAATTTAAGGGAAAAAACTTAAACCTTGCTCATATGATTCTAAGCTCAACAATGGCAATATCAATGTGGGAGATCATGGAATTATTGAAAGTTCTCTGAAATCCTCAGCTTGGTGTGCAGTGACAGCCAAAAGATGAGGATCATCAGGAACAGTACTGAAAACAAAGCATCTTTTTGCTTTTATATAAAACCTTAATGTGCCGCAACTTGAATTCTGTATCCAGTTCTTGCCTCCAGATCTCAAGAAGGGTATGGTGGAGTTAAGGAAGTTAGAGAGAAGGGCAACCAAAAAAGTAAAGGGAGTGTGGCAGTGGCCTTGCACGAGCCTGAAAAGGCTGGAATTCTCCAGCTGGTAGAGAAGAGGACTGAGGGGTGAATTTGAAGCAGGTTTACTAAATAATGAAGTGGTGAATAAGGGGAGTACAGAACTGTTACTCATTACATCTAGGAGGCGCTCAGTAAAATAAGAGGAAGATCAGTCTAAAACAGGTAAAATAAAGTATTTCTTTGTGCAGCTAGTTGTGAACTTCTGGAATTTGTTGCCACTGGAAATTGTAGAGGCAAATGGTAACAGATTGAAAAAAGTATTGGACAAAGTCATGGACAGGTTTATAAGCAAATGTTATGGGTAGAAATGTACGGTCTAACATCCCTAATATTCAGCAACTGGGGTTGTTGGGGTGGTACTAGGGAAGTGGACCATGACTGGTGGCTGGATGCTCTCTTTAAATAGTATCTCTCGTTGCCACTGTCAGAAAGAGAACGCTGAGCTAGATGGACCAGTGATCTGACACAGGGGGGCATGTTCTATGTCAACAGTAAAGTACTTCACTCATCGAACCTCTAAGTCTAATGGGTACCTGTTTGAGTTCTAGGTACCGTGTTCAGAGAAGATGTAAGGCTTGAGCATGCCTGCAGCACAGACCTGGTGGTCTCTTATTTTCATTACTTGCTTCTGTGTTTAATGATTTAAAAAATGTCACAAAATGAATGAATGCAGTTCAGGACCTGATACTGCTTGTGGGATAGCAGTATTATTTATGCTAATATGAAAATTTATGAGTTTGGTGCCGATGATGCCTTCAGTTGCACTTTGCTAGAAAGTTGGTCTAACTGGCTTATTGAGAGTACTCCTTGTGTGGGACAGGGTGGAGATAGTGTAGATGTAAATTGGTGTGAAAAACTTAGATCTTTATTATCAGACTTGCTGGGAAAATATTGCAAGCTAGCTGCAGTAAGTGATGTTTGAGCAATGCTCTAGCAAAGAGAAGGTTTGAGCAATCTGAAGCTAACAAGAAACATTCACACCTTGCAATATATGAAGGAATCTGCAGCATGTTTTACTGCTTTATTACAATGATTATTCTTTAGGATCTTTAATTATGTTAATATTTTGGCAAAACTAATCTAAGTAATGGTCTGTAAACTTTCGAAAAGATTTTCAGTTTTATTTTCCTTACTGATACGTTAGGTTTGCGTAAGGCTAATAGTTTTACAACTGACACTTAATTTTCATTTCTCTGGCTGTAAATCTTAATTTCCTTTACTCTTATTCCCTCTCTGACTCCGTTTCCCTGTAGCTGATGTCCTTAATGCTTCTCCTGCTCCTAACAGCCAGGAAGGTAAAGGCCATTTGGTTGAGCATTTTAACTGCATGAAATCATCACTGCATCTCCAGCCTGTTCAATGTGACAGTGTGACTACATGGTTTCTACTTGATATTAAAAATGCAATCAGATATTTTTATGTGGCATTGCTAACTGGTCAGGAACTGTTAGAAGGCTGCATGTGTGACACTGGTTATGCATAAAAAGAATATGGTCAAAGCATCAGGAATATCAGGAATGAAATAAAACCATTCCTTTTGTGACAGTTACAATGTTTTGGTCCAGAAAGACCAAATTAGTAGGTGGATTATTCTCTGATAAATATGTAGCTTTGAAGAGGAATTTCTATAGATGTAAAAAATGTTTGCTTATGGTGAACGTAAGGAGAGGAAAGCCAAAACTTGCTGTACAAAAAGGTGTACGTATTTGATGTGATTAATTGTGTTTGGGCTTGAGCAATTCTTTGTTGTTCAGGAATATCGGTTCTTTTCAGATGGCAAGCATAATTCATTAGATTATTTTGTTTTAACCATCTTCTGAGCACAAAAGGATGGGCTTTAAAAGAAGCGCAACATATTAACCAAAGCCAAGCATTAAATTTTTAAAGTAAAAAGTTACTACTAAAAGAGAATGCTTTGACCAGTAAATGCATTATTTTGGCATCTGGTTATTCAGATAAGATTCACATCATTGTCCACATATATGGTTAATTCAAATTAAATTTCCAGTTGAAACTTTGGCTTTATGTTTATTAAAATCCCATTAATTTTTAGATAACATTCTTGAAGACCGACCTGAGAATAAATTATCAAGTGATAAACTGCAGTTTGAATATAATGAAGAGACTGCCAAACGAATAAAGAAGGCTGATTGTGCTACTTACAATAATAAAGGAAAGGTAGTTCTGCTTTTTCCCCTCTTTCTTCTCAGCCACACTTTGACATATAACCAGCTTCAAAAGGATTTGAGCAGTTTAGGTAACTGAGACATTAGATGGCAAATGTGCTTTAATGAAGACAAGTAATAGAAAGCATGGAAACGCACCGGAGAAAATAGATCAAAGAGAACAAATGCTTAACATGGCATTTGAAAAGCATCAAGAAAAGTCCTCAGAGGTTATTGTATATACAGGCTGTTTGGCTGAAAATTTTAACTGTTGTTGCTCTCAATGGAAGAGTCCATTGAAGCTAGATCCAGAAGTTTTATTTAGCTATCTAATTTCCATTAATATCAACAGAACTGAAGTTTTGATCTGAATCTTCAGCATCTTTGTGTATCTAAATAGCTTTAAATACTGCGCTATGATATCAGATAGCCACACCACCTTTTATTAAATCATCTGACATCTGAACAAGTACGTTGCTGTTTGGTAAATTGTAGCTTCTCCTGAACACAGATTTTTGTCTTAAGTGTTTGTAGAACTGACTCCGATTGAGACCTTTGCACTCTACCGCAGTATCAGTAACAGGTATTGATGCATAAACCTGCACACAGAGATGTGTTAGGTGAAGACAGCAAACCATATAGGAAGAACGAGATAAAGAATTTTAAGGACATAAGTAAGACATGTGAGAATATTTTCACATTGAGTAATTTTATTATTGTATGTTTTTGGAATTGTCACTTAGGTTTATGACATGGAGCTGGGTGAAGAATTCTATCTTCCACAAAATAAGAAGGAAAGCAGACAGATAGCCCCAGAGCTATCAGATCTTGTCATTTACTGTCAAGCTGTAAAGTTCCCCGGTAAGTACACTGCCCTGTTTTATCGCTTTAAGCTTTCTAATTCTTGGAGACATTATGTTTATGTTTTGAATTAGTTAGTACAAGCATTTTGAAATTGAAGTAGTCGAAGAGCTTTTTTCTCGGTGATTTGGTAGTCTGCATAATAATAGCTCCTGGCTGAGAAGTAGTATTCATAAATTACATGAAGACATATTGTTTGTCATATTAAAATGTTTACAAAAGTGAGATTTGCCAGTCTTCACAACTTAGGCAACTGCTTCATTGCCAAATGACAGATGACAGAAAGCTTTGTCTTAAGAGCTCCAAGTTTCCATGTAAGGCCCTGCTGAATTGGGAAGGAAAATGTTCTTAAAACCTTGCAGGAAGAGCTTGTCACATTTCTTTAAGTGACCTGTTTAGTGTGTTTCACCTTTGCCTACAGCTGCGTCTTCTGCTCTTTCCTAAGTGGATAGCAGGGGGAGCCATTTGGGGGGGTAAAGGAGCCTCCTCATGGGGTGGGTGAGGACAGCTGATTGCACACTCACTCTCTTTATGGAGGGGATTAAGGAAATAGGAGGGTTGTCTTTTGTACAGTAGGAAGAATAATGTTTGCAGAGAAAAAAGAGAGGGAGTAACTGACCTGGAGATCACTGATAGTTACTTGTTCAGTACTGAAATGTGAGGTTGAGTACGTTTTGGCTCATACTGTGTACATAAATACTTTTAAATTGAGAATTTATTGTTTATTGATGTGTTTAATGTTTTGAATGAAAAATCTGCTTTTTAGTGGAATGGTTCTCTGTGGAAAAGTTGGCAATTCTGCCAAATCGTGATCTTATACAAATAGAACTATAATGAGATTAGAGAAGCTAACCAAACAAAATAGTGTCAAATAGGCAAGATAAACATGCTGAAAAATGGAGAGACATTCTTTTATAATCTTCTATAACTTTAAGAATTGTAGGTGTCACTTGTAAAAATAATAACTTCTAAAAATTCAAATCTGATACTCTTTTTGATGAAATCTGCAATGAGATATCTTTCAAATAAAATATTTTCTTTTAAAGAACGATATTCAAGATTAAACGGGCATGGTTTAAGTTGTTCCAAGCATTTCAACACACAAAGAAGTTCTGATGTTCTAAGAAAACTTTAAAATATTTCAGCTTTTTAATGTAATTTCAGTTATAAAAGAAATACCTGCTTTCCTTATTGGGTTTCTTCCTCTTGCTTTAAAGGGAACATGAGTAGACCAATTAAGAAAATGAGTTCCTTTCACAGATGAACATATGAAGCTGTAGAAATTAGTTTTCCAACAAACTTTTGTCTCCTTTGAGACAAATACTGCCTTCTCCGCAAGATGTGTAGACTTCTGTGGCCACCATGCTACCAACTGGATTCCTCTGCACAGCTGGAGGGCACAGACGTTGTACACTGCCTCACCCCAGTATTGTCCGTTAATAATGAGAACAAAGCTGGTAGATCCATGACTATGTAGGTCTATTGCCTGCGTTCCTAACCAACTCAGAAAAATGCAAGAGTTTTCGAATAGGGAGGGCAGAATTCATGTCAGTGGTTGATGAATGGTGTAAATACTTTATTTTTCCTGTCTTCATATATTTCTATTCTGTGTTTACAGTTGCCTGTGTCCCTGAATTTTTATCACTGACTGACTATAAAAAAGGACAAAGGACCATTATGTTCACTTACCCTAGCCTATTGAGTACCACAGACTTCCCCAAGTCTCCCTGGTCAAAACAGAATTTATCGTGTGGAGAAAATAACATTTCTTGTTGATAAAATCTCTGGTAACAATGAACCCACCACAGCTCTTGTTGTCTTAGTGGATTTTGACCCTTATGTTCCTTGCTTAACTTCAGTTTCAGTCGGTTGGATATCATCATACTATTGTCTAAGAGGGTGAAGGTCTTCTTTTGGGTTACCCAAGACAAGTGCAGTGAAGCATACTTGAGCACAGTACTGCTATAACCCACTGGCACGTGGCTCGTTGCCGTGGTGCTGAGGATCCTTACACAATGAGTAGAGAAAGTTGAGTATGTAAAAACAGGATCTGCACAATCAAGTGCAGAGAGCAGGGGGTTACCTGAGCTAACCAGCATGAAATTCAGTCTTCGTCTCTATTGTATCAGACTGTCTGTCCCTATGGTATCACTTTTCAAGAAATTGAAGTGAACATAAAAAAGGGCACCCTAGATACAAAAGTACTTTAAATTCTTTTTCAAGGTCTGCAAACCAGCAGACTAACTGGCTGTTTGTCTGAAACGCATGGTGAGAAGGTGACAATTACAGTTTAACCTGTTACTTTAGCATGGTTAGAATAAGACGGACAGGGAAGTTTGCCATTCTCTGGATTAAAAATCTAAAGCCAGTAAAGCAGTGAGGTTATATCTAACACAAGAGACGGGCACTAAATTCTGGAACTCAAAGGATATAGCATAGGAGTTGTAGGGAAATGCAAAACATTTACTCTGTCATTATGGTAGTATGGTAGGATCTATATGCAGTATGGTGGGATCTAAGCTGGTCCTGCTTTGACCAGAGGGTTGGACTAGATGACTTCCAGATCCTTTCCAGACTCCATTATTTTATGAATTTATGATTCTGTGAATAGGTGATGCTATATTTTGGAGTCAAGTTTAAACTGGAGCTTGTTTCTGGAAAGAGGTATGCCACATGCAAAGCATGGCCTGGGAAAGACTGAAAGAAAACTCCCAGCTGCGGCTTACCATGTGGCCCTCACCTTGGGTTCAGTTAACCCTGGTGTTTTGCATTGCACTCTCTGGTGATTTATGAGGTTAGTCTGTTCCCTCAGTGACTGTCTCCACAACAGGACTTTGAAACGCGGATCTTGCTTGCCAAATCCATTTGATCCATTGAAAACTGGGATTAAATAGTGCTGGAAGCACACAGTGACTCTTCATTCTTCTAGTCAGTACATGTTCCTTGATCTCGTCTTCTACCATCTTCTGTGGTTTATGTGTATGCTTTGGCCCAAAGAGACAGTACATCTCCAACACTGAAAACATTTATGTATATCCTAAATTGTACTAACCCAAGCAGTTCCATTGAAACTATCAGCATAATTTTACTAAGTATGTGTAGACATGCCATAAAGATTGAGAGCTGAAAATTTACAGCTGTGATCAGACTTCAGCAGAAGAGTCCAGTGTATCTTCTTTGTGATTTACATTTGTCATTGAAATATTAGTATTAAATCCAGAACTGTCTTTAGACAGGTGTGAATTGATGTGAGTTCATGAGGGTCGTTTTATGAGTCACAGTTAGGCAAATAACAGTGTACTCGCTTTGTTATATTTTATAACACAAGTACGTCTTGGGTCTCTGAGAGCATCTCACCCCTCACTGCTGTGGGAGTCAGAATAACTATTGTGCTTTTTGACTTTCATTTTGGTCTGCCATGTGCTCCCTCCAAGTCAACAGAAAGAAACTGACCATATGGGGGATTAAGTGTGTTTACTTCACTGGGGTTTAGGTCATGATTTTAATGATTATTTTGCTAGAATGCATATGTTTGAGTCATAGCTATACTAGAGCTTTCCAGCTCCACTTCTAGTACATATTGGCCCATTAAATGCTTAATGGATTTTGCACACCTACCATATTTCCTGTTACAGAAATACAAATTTTAAACAGAAGAAGATAGCTCTGAAAACATCTTGAGGTTAAACTGTTTAACCAACAGGATTTGGGCTTTTTCCTTTACATATCTTTAAATCGTATCTTGCATTAATGTAATTGTGTAGGTATCCTATCCTAGATGAATTCCATGATATTCACTACTGTACAGATTTATTGCTTCTGTAGAAAGGAATTTTTAAAAAAATTATTCTAAGGATTAATACATTGGGGTTGTTACTGCAGATTATTTTTAATATTAATTAGGACCCATTTGGTAACTTCGGACAGAGTCACTACCTTCCTCAAGCCAAAAAGTAAAATGGAGAAAAGTTATATCACAGAGAGATAACTGTATATTGTATTGCTTCATATATGTTTTTATATACATTATATGTATCAACATACATAATATATACATATGTAAAGGCATGTATGTATGTAAAGATGTTAAATTATGGAGAAAAATACACTGCTTGCCCTGTGTACTATATAACAGGAGTATTCATGCCTTCAAAAATAATGTAAAATATGATGGAAAATGTCATGCCCTCTTGGTCATGTTTTTTGGCTCATTTATTTTACATTTATGGGAACAGGCTTGTCAACTCTAAACCCATCTGGCTCTAGCAGAGGAAAAGAAAGAAAAAGCAGGAAGTCCATTTTTGGCAACAATCCTGGCAGGCTGAGCCCTGGGGAGTCAGCTACTCTTGCCAAAGCATCTGGAAAAGGTAAAGTTAGCATCTTCTTTCACCAGTCACGTGGAATGACTCTGTAATCCAACACATGTACCAGACCAAGTTGTTAAAGATCAAATACTTTACAATGTGTAAGATGTTGAACTTCGGAATGGTTTTTCGTTAGTGCAGCAGCTATTACAGTAAAACTATTATAACTGAAATGTTGCGTGTGGAGTGTTCAAATAGGATTACTTGGTCAGGAATATGAAGACCCTAATTCATAAGCGATTCAAAACTAACATATAAGTGAAGTACCTTAAAGTTTGTGTTTTAAAAGGTATGAATGAATATTTTCAAAGTACAAATGGAAGGCAGAACTGTTGGGCTGGATCCAGAAAAGGATTTTTAGTGTCTGAAGTAGGACTTAGTTGCCTAAAATTCAGCCAAGTCCAAATGCGTAATTGTGCAAACTCCCGTGTTCCACCTTGGGCGTATTTAGACTCCTCAGGTGATTCAGTTTGTGAACTTGGAAATCGTACTTCTGTGTACAAACAGAGGTAAAGAAATACGAGGAAAGTACAAAAGAGGTTCTGGAGCAGGGGTGAGACCCAGATCCCCTGCCTTTCAGGTGAATGCCATAAAAGAAAGTTACAGAGTTGTACCCTTTCTTGTCCTCATTTTCTGGCTCAAGGCACATTGCATTTCTTTTCAGCCCAAGGGCACGGCTGCAGTAGACAGGTTAGGTCCCCTTCTAGAGGCCAGTGTCCTAAAAATGAAGAAGTCTAGTGCCTAATTCTAAAGGATATAAGTATTTTGCTGGCTTTGTCCCCTAACTCTTATGGCCTCTGTAGACGGCCTGTTTGGAGCCTTAGCAGATGGGTTTCAATCTTGCCTCCCTTCCTCACATAAAATGTATAAATGAGAAGAATGGAATTTTATTCCTTTATTTTATTCAGGCAAATGCCAATTAAGTACTTATGAAAATGGTTGTTAACAGGTCTAATCAGAGTAGCATTTCAATACTTAAACGTTATGTTTTCTCTCATGGATTGTTCTTACTGTATAAGAAGGAATGTGACACACTGAGATGTGTCATTGTCCAGGATCATCTTTTTTTACCATAACCAAAAGTATGCACACGTACTTCACTAGAAAATACTGACATTTTGGAGTCTCTGGATCTGCAGCTGTAACTTGAAGGTACTGTTTATTTTCCAGGTCCTTTTGATGCGATGCGGCAGACCTGGGAAGATCCTTGCTCTCCTTACAACTCCCCAGCTTCTCTCAGCGCTATCATAAGGACGCCCAAGTGCTATCACATCTCCTCCCTGAACGAGAACGCTGCCAAGCGGCTGTGCAGGCGGTACTCTCAGAAGCTGATCCAGCACACCACCTGTCAGCTCCTGAGGACCTACCCCGCTGCCACGCGCATCGACTCCTCAAATCCCCATCCACTGATCTTCTGGCTCCATGGCGTACAGCTCGTGGCTCTTAACTACCAAACAGATGGTATGGGTACACGAACACACATTTTAGTACATTTTAAATGCAGAATAAGTCCTTAAGCAGTGAATTTTTATTTGATGTCTGCTTTTACCTGCTGTCACGAGGGGATGTACCTGTCTGTGTGCCCCAGCACAAGCAGGTTCACACCATGATAATTTGGTCCTTGAGAGCAGCGATCCCAGAGTTCAGGAGCTTTATGCCAGTGTAGCAGATCTCCTGATAGCACAGAAGTGCCTGGACAGAAACACCTCCCATTTTTATTTTTATTTTATTGCTGAAGGTTGTTTTTTTCCCCTCAACTCAAGTAATTGTTATCCCTTTCTGATAATTTCAAGTATGAAAAGGTATTGAACTATTTTTCACTTAGAAGTGCTGCCTTGGATGCTGCTTTAATGTTGATGAAACATTTTTGGATCATTTCTATCCTATCTCGTGTTCCTTCACCTTTTTGATGGGGGATCCGTTAGGTCATCTACAAAGCTACACAGTCAATGCTTTATCATTCTGCAGTTCAGGGCAAACACCTAGAAAATTCTCAGAGAATAGGTGTAGGCAAGCCCAACAGTTGGATAAAGACAAACAGAAAGGGACAGAAAAGAATTAACTGTTCTTAGTTTTATAGAATTAAGTATTGGATAGATTGGATACATAAATTACAGCTATCTCTGAAAACCACGAATGAATTTGATGGTACACAACTGAAAAAAAAAGATGATGATGATACTTAAAACGTGTTTTTACCTTCACTGTTACAGTTTTTCCCTTGCACCATTGCCCGTTGTCAGTTTTGGCTGCCTTACTTTCACAGATCTTCCTTTGCAACTTAATGCAGCAATGTTTGAGGCTAATGGCGGCTGTGGATATGTTTTGAAACCTCCTGTTCTGTGGGATAAAAGTTGTTCAATGTACCAGCAGTTTTGTCCGTTAGAAAGAGATCTTGATAATAAGGAGCCAGCTATATACTCTTTAACAGTAAGTACATTAAAAAGGGCTTTTCATACAGCCAAACAGATAAAGTAGATGTTTAACTGCAGTCTTTAACCGGCATTACAGTCATGCTTCTGTATGAAAAGATTGAACCTTTAATTGTTGCTTGTACTTCTGAAGGTCAGCATAACTAAAAGAAATTGGAGGCGGTAGGAGCAAATAATTATCTTTATTTTATTTTATTGGCTGGTTTGTATCCATAGTTACTTTCACTGTTTCCTTCACAATATTTGTCAAAACCCGGTCCTGAAAGTGTTTTCTTTGGGACTACACAACTGTGTAAAATTACACACATGCCTGGATGTTTCACACGTTTGTGAACGCTTGAGAAGCTACACAAAAAGCCATTATGGAAAGCTGTAGTCAAGCTAAAGAAAATATTTTTTTAAAGTTATATAAGAAGATGTGTAATTCATGGATTTATGGCCAAACAGTATTCTAAGAAGCTAGTTCCTTCCAGGAAATGTTTCAGAAAAGTGAGATTCTTAAGAATCAGAATTCTCCCAGCTGTGGTAATTGCACACCTGATTCCTGTGTTGTGTATGCCAAAGCAAGCCAGAGGTCAGTGCCATCACCCCAGCGTAATGGAGAAGAAAATTTGATCCTTTTTGACTACGTTACTGGTACATTCTTTCTGGATTAACTTTCAGATGCCTCGAATGGTTACCCTCATGATGTATAGTGTATTTTTTTCAGAGGAAAGATACCATAGCAACGGCATGGGGGGAGCGGGGGGATGAAGCAGCTCTGCGTCTGAAGTTACTGCCCCGGCAATTACAAAAGTAGAGGAGTGTTGTAATTAAGTCAGCATGTTAACAAACCATGCTTAGGAGTGCGGTAAACAATATCTAGCTCAGAATCATGACAGTAAAAGAGTTACTCCACTAATTGGTTTCTCTGTGTACTCCTCGGCTTCAGATTGTGTCTGGACAGAACGTCTGCCCTAGCAATAGCACGGGCAGTCCGTGCATCGAAATCGATGTGCTGGGGATGCCTCTGGATAGCTGCCATTTCCGGACGAAGCCCATTCATCGCAACACTCTCAACCCCATGTGGAATGAACAGTTCCTTTTCCGGGTTCACTTCGAAGATTTGGTCTTTCTTCGGTTTGCAGTTGTTGAAAATAACAGCTCAGCTGTAACAGCTCAGAGAATCATTCCCCTAAAAGCTCTAAAAAGAGGTACAGTATAGTTTGTAGTGACACCCTATGCCAAAATGGTCCGGCAGATTCCTGGACTGAATCCTGCCGGAGGGATATTTTTAATCAGTTGGTTGCATTTTTCTAGAGGAAGCAAGGCAGCAAATATCAGACAACATACTTTGCCCTGGCAGTACGATGCTGATCTAGCTGACTCCCTGGGACCTGGAGGCTGTCCCAGTGACTTGGAAAAAGTAGATCCCAAGCTGTTGCAGGGACTGGGGCATCTTGCATGCAGCTGCTCTGATCCCGAGCTGTGGCCGTGAGGTTGTGTTCACCTTCAGACTTGCTGCTCCCTCAGGAAGCGTGGAGTGATTTCACTCCCCACCTTGTCCTTTGCCCAAGCGACTGCTGTAACTGGTATCACTGGACAGAGGGGAATTGCACTTCTTGCGGCTTTGGCTGGAGGAGAGGGGAAGGAAGGGTGGAAAAAGGTCAGAGAAACGAGGAAGCATCATTAATTCTGTGACACCTGGGGGAGGCAGTTTCCATATGGCCGGCAGCTCTTCACCAGGATGCTAAAAATACTTTCACGTTTGGTTCATGCCACTGTAATACCGCACAACAGTCTTAGCGTATGAGGAGATCTCAACACAGACACACATTTTGCCAGTGAGAATTTGTCCTTTTTTCATTCATATTCTAATATTTAGCTATTTCATGTAGGAATATATTGAGTATTACGGCAAAACAAAGGTAGGCAGCTATATGAGCCACTCAACAGTTGCGTTACACTGTTGTACAGACAAAGAGTGTTAATGCAGTGTTATTACAGTGCTTTAAATCCTATAGGTGTGGCAAATTGTAGCTATAAATATAGCAAATTCGAGTTTTCCATTTATGAGACTAGGATGTGGCAAAGTACTTACAGAAGGGTTTTTTTCTCTTTAGGCTATAGACATGTCCAGCTCCATAACCTGCACAATGAAGCATTAGAAGTTTCTAGTTTGTTCATAAACAGTCGGAGAATGGAAGAAAGTCCCTCTGGAAACACTCTGCCTGCATCTGTGGTAATTTAGTTATTTTTTGTGAATGCTATGTATTTTTGCCTTAATGACTGCTATTCTAGAACCAGGCTGTTCAAAGATATTAGGCCCTAAACCTGCACGTTTTTCAGAAGTACCTTGATGCCTAATTCTTTTGGGTTTTGGTGGAATTAAAGTTCCCCCACCTGACTGCAACTGCGGGACGGTAAATCCTTTCAAAGTCTGGCTTATGCATGAATCATAAGCAAAACATTTGGGACAAAAAAGGAAAGATGAAAATTACCAACAGCTTTGGAATAATGAAAGTAAAATTGAATTCTATTACAGGGAAAGATTGAGTCTGTATTTGCATAAATACATACATATTTTAATATGTGTGTGTGTGCACATCTATATGCTTATATGTGCAAATACGTATACATACACATACGGACATGCATATAATGCATACGTACATACGTTTTGTTATATATATATATGTGATGTGTTTGTTTTTTTTTAAATAGCCCTTAATGTTAGGTTACCTGGATTACTTGTGTTTTAGTAACTTTAAGCATGTATTTTATCATTTTGCTGATTTCTAAAGCGTTAGATAAAACCTCCTGAGCTCCTGTGTGTGCAGCAGATGTGTTGCAGACGTTCCCCTCCTGTGAATACATGCCAAACGCGTATCTTGGTAAATTACTAGGGCACAAAGGAAGAACATAAATGGTTTGGAGGGTAAAATGAAGCTATAGATTTTCATCCAGTAATTCATACGCTGAATCGAAATAGTGTGAGCTCAGCTAGAATGGATAATGAGCGATGGAGGTCTGCCCTTTGTCCAGTGGCAGCTCATGTGCTCTCACTGGAAAACTTCCTTTTTCTTCTTTCTCTTCAGCTTCAGGGTGGGGTAGCATCTTTTAGGGGGGTTGGTTTGTTGGGTTTTTTTAATGCCTGTGTAAAAACATTCAGTAACCCGTTGAATGTTGTCTGAACAGTTGTTTAGCATGGGGGAAAGGAAAGCTGCTGTGACTTACAAAGTGACAATTCATGGAATTCCAGGCCCGGAGCCTTTCACTGTTTTTAATGTCAGCGGGGGGACCACGGCTGCACAGCTGCTCCATCAGGTACGTGCCCGCTGAATTGCAGACTCTGACTGCAAGAATCCACGCTAACATCATTCTGGCCGTTCATCTCCCTGCTTTTCCCACAGGCCGGGCCATTGTAGTTCGTTCATCACAGCAAGGAAGTGCTTGAGAAACGTACTACTCTGGAATTAATTACATTGCAAACACAGAATATCACCAGTGAATTTTTCCCAATCTTGGCTTCAGAGAATGGGTTTATAATCTTAGACCGTATTCCCTATTAGTATTTTAATCTTCGGGCATACGCAGATGAGAAAAACAATCTTTCTGACCACCGGAGGCAGTGGGCTGTCCTTACAACAAGGGCAAACATTTCTGGGCAATTCTTTGAATTTGAGCACCATAGGAATACAGAGTAAAAGTTAGAGGGCTAAGTTCATGAGTAGAAAAACCAGTTAACTCAACAGGGATTGTTATTCTAGCAGTGGGAAAAGACTGTACTGTCCTGGGATTATGAATAAATTGTCTGGCCAGCCAAACAGGACAGAAATAAGCTTAAATAGTACTGCCTTGTCTGGAATCGTTGAAGAGCTTGGCTAGGCTAAAGAGAACAGTACATTACCCTGGAGTAAAATATCTGAATAATAAATAGCACATCAGAAGTCTTGCCTGCACTATCAGAATAGTTATTGATTCTTAAAGCTTCCTTATTCATTCTCATTTATAACTACTAATTATGCGGTGTTTATATTTAGCATTCTAATTGCTGTGTGTTTATTGTGGTCTGTCTTAGCTCTTGGCTACCACAAAAGGCCCCGAGTCATGTGCTGCAGACTATTTTCTGATGGAAGAGAAAAGTTTTATATCTAAAGAAAAGAGTGAATGCAGAAAACCACCATTCCAGAGAGTGATCGGTCCTGAAGAAGGGCTAGTGCAGCTTTTGAACAGTTGGTTCCCAGAAGAAGGATATGTCGGAAGGATTATCTTTAAAACCCGAGAGGAAGTAAGTCTGTTTTGATAAATTGTTATTTACAAAAGTAGCTAAAAATAGTTGTTAGGACCAGGAGACAAAAGCCTGCAGTATTTGTTTTACTCCTTGGTGAGTAATGTCAATGCTGTGTACATCATTTCAAAACAAACATAACTCTTGAGTGAGCACAACTAGACTTTACACACCTGTGTGACACTAACCTGACTTCACTCGACTCTGGGAACAGCTATGTGGTGTTTAACCATTATCGCTTACTCAGCAGGTCAATGCCACTAGCTTCCTGTTTTAACCGATAGTTCTAATTTAATGTAAATCTAGATTTTGACATGATAGGAAATTAACATAAAGGAAAAAGGATAAGAGTTCATACCAAAAGATCACAGATAACAGAACTCCAGACTACAGTTACCAATCAGTTTAGATGTCAGCAACTTCTTCCCTGTTCAGAAAAATTAGAAAGGATTTTAATATTAAAGAAGTTTAAAAACCTCAAAGGACGATTAAATTATCAATGATAGCCTAAAATAATAAAATAGGTGATTTCTTTTAATTTAAAGGAGGAAGATGGAGTGATTACTTCAGTTTAAACTATGAGCAAAACATCCACAGCCTGAAAACATGCTAGTGCCCAGGCTTGTGAGAGAGAAACAAAAAAGCAGGAGAAAGACACTTTATGATCTCATTTTCAGAGGCACTCTCTTTGCTCAGTTCAGTGTATACTAATGCTTGCTTAGTCTGAACATAGTAATATATGTGCACATATGTTTATATACGCAGATTTTACATACACAAATGACAGAGATCCTTTGGGATCCTTTGAAATGATACATTTTTTAACTGATTATTTTGATACAACTTTTGATAAAGCTTCAGTTTGACAAACTACCATTATATTACACAAATCCCTATACTGTTTTTCTCTATTTCGAATATTTGGAGCCAAAATTACTAGGCAGAAATTTGTTTGTGGAAATAGCAGCCTACTTAATTCAGTTGACTCATCGCGGTTGTCAGTGTCTGTGACCACAAATGTGTCACCGCCAAACTCCATTCCTTCAGAAAACATGGGCTGGTTAGAATCTGTCTTGGTGTATGTGATAATGGTGCTGTAGTTTTGTCCTGTGATGTAATTAGCTGTAATTTTGAGCCTTTCTGTAATTAGCTGTAATTTTGAGCCCTTCTGCAGAGAGGAGCCTCAGATCTTGCAGGTAGAAATGAAGCTGCAAATTTGCATGGAAAAATGAGTGTGTCCACTTGTAACAGGGTGAGATACAGAGCCCCTGTTTCCAGCTTAAGAATTCACACTATGCTGTAAGGGGTTGGAGAGAAATGCATCATCTGAGGGAGGAATTCTGTCTAAAATCTGCAGTAGTCATAGAGCCTGAAAAAGGACAGAAGCAGCCTTCCTCTTGCTCCACAGGAAAATACTGCTCAGACTCCTTGCTCTCTAAATTCTCTTGGCTTTAGTGCAGGAACAAGGATAGAAAAGGACATTTTCCACCATCTCCCATCTTAATGCCACCACTACACAACTAAACATAATTTTGCATACATAAGGAAATAAAGGATTTAAGTGATCGTTTTTGCTTAATGTGGTACTATGCCTGTGTCTCCATTCCTTGCCTACTATGAAAGGTATTTTACACACTGATTTTAGAAACACAGGTATTTATATGGATGGAAACAAAAGCAATAGTGGCTTGTCAAAACTCTTATGTAGAAGAAAATGAAATGGAGCTGGGACAACAGCACAGTCTCCAGTTTTCACGATTGATAAAAGCCTTTTGTGACCACCAGCTCTTAGTTACCTCCCTGAAGGAAATGAATTTGGCTCTCCTTTTTTCTGTAGAATTTAAATGAGAGAAACGTCTTTCAAGAAGCAAAGGAAGATGCAGCCATCAGCTCTGAGGATGACAGTTTCTTTGTTCAGGTACACGATGTCTCCCCAGAGCAGCCACGCACCGTCATCAAAGCTCCCCGCTTCAGCACAGCTCAGGATGTCATACAGCAGGTGAGCAGCACGTTTCCCTCTGGCAGGTCTGGAACACGTCGGGTGGAGGTTGGTTTCACACACGGTAAGGTGGGGTTTGTTCTCAGCACTAGCTGGGGAATCAATTGGTTTTGTAACCTGGATCTGAGGGAATGCTTTCTTTTTTGTCTTTTTGTTTTTCTTCTGCTTTTAAACAGACTCTTTGCAAAGCCAAATACTCCTACAGCATTTTGAGCAATCCAAATCCAAGCGATTACGTGCTCTTGGAAGAGGTGACGAAAGAGCCAGCAAACAAAAAGTCCTCAACATCTAAACCATCTCAGAGGATTCTCTCTGATCAAGAGTGTGTGTTTCAGGCCCAAAGCAAATGGAAGGGAGCAGGAAAATTTATCCTTAAACTCAAAGAACAGGTTCAGGTAAAAAATTAAACGGGTTGCAGCATGTTTTATAGGTGGTGTGTGATCAGCTTAATGGGAACCTACTTTCAATGGGAGGGAGACGTGACTGGCGTGAGGCCGGGTGGGGAGCAGAGACTACAGCAAAAAGCAGAGCCCTCTTTTCTCTGCGCCTCCCTTACGTTTTTTTTTCTTGGCAAAACTGCATCAGTTACATCCAGCGACACGATTCCCTCACAGCCTGCAAATCCCATCACCACCTTTATCTTTTCCTACAGCTTTGTTTTTCAAAATCTTCTGGCTGTGCATGCCATGCTCCCCATCGCAGTAAAGCAGGACTATTCAAACGGGCAGAACTTGAAAACTACTGGAATAAAGTACCTTTATTCCCGCTCAGTGGAAAGGGAGAGGGCAGGAATGGAGTTCATGCCTGCTGGGAGAGGAGCTGTGTTCTCCCTTCCAGTAGATGCCACCAATCCACAGCAGTTGTTGCTCTAAAGTAACTGTGTCATAAGCACAGTTTTATACACATTTATACCAAGTTTGCTAAATGTATCTTTGACAATGCGTAATTGTCAATTAATTTATTCAGAACAATCAGAAGAATGTTTGGCTATGAAAGCACAGCCGCACTGAATTTCAGAAGGGAGGCCTGTTTAGAACTGTGATGTTTTTGTATTAATTCCGTATTTCACAGCTAACAAACAGCCTGTTAAACCACTTCTACAGTCTAATCTATTTTTTTTTACAGGCAGCACGAGATGACAAAAGAAAAGGCATTTCCTTTACCAGTGAACTGAAGAAGTTAACCAAGTCAAGTAAGCAGTATCGGGGATTCATCTCGCCCCCTCTGCAGGTCTTGCCCGACAGTCTGCAGAGCAAGGATGAAAGGTCTGCCTGCAGTCTGACTTACAGTGACATTATGGAATAACCACCACCGCCGCCTACGGTACGGTCTGTTCAGGTATGAGATAGTGATTCTAACTCTGAGCAGTCGTTTAATACATGATTTACACAGCGCTTCTTTCAAAGTTGTAGTTGGTTAAACCATCGTGAGGTATGAGGGACAGACAGGACGGTCCATGAAAGCCTTACACGGTGGTGTGCACAGGCGCAATAAGATCAGTTATTTATTATGGCATTTGCTACGGTGAACCAGACTGCTGTGAAGGCTGAAGTCTTCACCCACTTTCTCTGCCGATTTAAAAAACAAACCCCAAATGTTGCATGCTGGTTGGTTTTATAGTATGCATTTTAATCAACTACCTGTGCTTAATTAACAATGTCCTGTTAGCCTTTTGCTCTAGTCCAAAGTAAATAGAAGTATCCTGCAGAGCATTTGTTAGTTTTTATTACAAGCATATAATAAAATCATCAGGATTGACAATCTCCTTTTTAGCTAAAACAAATTAATAGTGTTAATTTCTGTGGAAATTTTGCCAGAAACATTTAAACGTTTTTACTGTTGTTTCTGTATTTCTTCTCTCTTGCTTGACTTGAAATGACAAATGAAATACACAATGTAAGACCGTCCTGTTTACATGAAGACAGTACACATAACTTGTCCACCCACATACACTAACCAGATATTTGCACAGTGCTACTACAGCACTGCGATACCATCTGAGAAGTTACAGCTCATTGTAAATGAGTAACACCTTTTTCAGTGTTGATAATCCCATCTCACATATGGCCAATAGAAAATGGCATTTTTCTTTCCACATACACCTAATTATTAAAGCATTATTTGACATGCAGTGTCATACTACTGCTCAATCATTAAATTAACAGAATTCAAATAATACTTTCATTTGCAAAATATTTCAAATACGAAGGGACAAATTTGATCACAGAATACCTTAATTCTAGGCTACTATAAAAACCCTAAATCATCAAAACAATCTGAGTTCCAGAAAAGCAAAGTAAATTATGAAAAGATCTGAGTCACGTTCCCTCTTCTGCATTTGTGCATTCATTTTTTTGAAAACTGGAATTTACATAACTGAATCCTTCTGCAGTGCCTTTGAAGGAACCTGCTGCGGTCTGAACTGGTCAGCAACTCTGCGCTATAGATGCTTAATCCAGGCAGTGCTGCTGGATTAACATCCAGGATCTGGGAATCCGAAGGGGGATGTCGCAGGTTGGAAAGATGCCGGTCAGCTATCGGAAGATTCTCCTCTTCCCATGTCTTCACATCTGCGAAGTCTCGATAGGCGGATGAAGAAGTTTTCTTTGACTGTATGTTGTAGACAAACATGTGATCGCCCTCCCCTTTTTAAACAAAAGATAATTTTAGCTAGTTGCCTCTAGGGAAACTGAAGGCAGAGAACCGGAGTGTTCTTTTGTGTGTATTATATTAAAATAATGCACTTTTACCTGAAGATTTCTGTTAAACACTGTGTTAAGTGATTGTAAAGAGATTTAAATATACTGTAACTTCCTTCGCATGTCTGTTTAACTTTGGTGACTATACACAAAACGCTCAAATTATTTATGGGTTATCTACTTTAACAAAATAATGTACAATAGCTAAATACACCTAACTGGTAGTGATACTTTGACAAGGAACAACATTTTCTTCTTATAAATTCTAGTTTTCCAGGTTTGTGTTTAAAGAAAGAGTATTTATTATCATGTTCCAAAGTACATGCCATTGTATAATATATTTATCGTATGCTACTTTTTAGAAAATGCAGAATTTTTACCTCTCTCTGGATTTAGAGGAAAAAATATTTGACCGTTCCTGGTTGGTTGTTTTCAGCACAAGATGTTAAATACTCAAAACTGACCAAACTCAAAACAATGCATTGATAAATGTAATTAACATTTCAAAATTTTGAATTCAAAATACATTTTTCCATACAGTCAGGAAATGTCTTTTTACTTGTCTGTTAAACCCAGAGAGTATAAATAACTCTTACACTATAACTCTTGACATTTTTGTTTACATAGAAACACTGTTGTAAAGTTTTATGTTTGATGAATTCATCTTTTGATATTTAAAGTAGTTGTGGTTGTCTCTTTTTTTTTTTTCCCTCCATGGAAGTTATTAATGTGCTTAGTTAAAACAATCCATACCAACTTAGGAAACAATTGCTGAAATTGGTCACCCCTTTGGTTTCCCCCAAGTGTATCTGCAGTGCATAAATTGCTCTGCACACGTTTTGTCTCCCTACAGCAATCCCTAAACAAAGCATTTCAGTTACCTGGTGTGACTAAATCAAGAAATCCACGAATACAGGGAGTGATTCATGCACTCAGTTATTCCACATCAGCTTTAGCACTCGAGCACAAAACGCTGGTGCTCCTAAGAGAGAAGCTGCAAAGGCTAAAACAGCAGTGAACTAAAATGAGGTTTACTTTTGACAGTGCAAGAACGAAAGGGGAAGAAGTTACAGGCAGTAGTCCTGTGACAACCAACACTCCCACTCCCCCCCAATAATTAGAAAATAAAATAAAAGAAAGCAAAGTCATTAATTGGTATATAAACAAGCAGACAGAACCTGCATTCTGTCACCAGAAGCTGTGAAGTCTTTCACTGTACACTACAGAAAATTCCTATAAAGTAGCTATTACCAAAGCAAGAAAGTGCCCTCTTGAGGTCATATCCAGCTTTCATGAAAAATAACCACAGACACACAAAAAAGTCACATTTACCCCATGGCACATCCTCACAGAGACCATGCAGTTCCCACTGCTTATCTTCAGTCCTGATGTAGCAAAACCACATTTTGCAATTCAGCAATCATGATCCAATTAAAAAAAACCCAGCCACCTCCTAGCTCAGCCTCTTCACTCGGGTATTACCAACTACAACTCCATCGCCCGCCCCTCCAAGAAGGAGGTGTGCTCCCTCCCGACCCCATCCCCGTGGCACACGCGTAACCCAAGACTGATGCGGAGTAAAATGTTAGAAGTGACACCTTATGCATAGTTTTATATGCATAGTTTGCTTTGGAATTACTGGGAAATACTTCATCAACCTACTGCACAATTCAACTAATGCAACTTTTTATTTTTTTAAAAAATGTTAATTTCATTCTGTCTGTTATGTTAACCCAGTAGCTGTTTCACATTGCTAAGAGATTTTTCCTTTGGTGTTTTTATGGCATTTTAGAAACAATACTTACTTTCCTATAGAGTTTGCTCTTACCTGGTTGGGGCTTTTCTTTTGTTATATTCAGCAACACTAAAAATAAAATTCTTAGTATCATAGTATTCTGGAAAACACGCTTGCTAATTCACTGGATTCAACAAACAAAGTTCTTACACCTGTGTCATCCACTAAGGGTTTTTTGTTACATACATAGATTAAAAAAAACAACAAAACAAACCTTGGGAAATCAAGGGACAACTGTAGCCACGTCACATTGTGTAACGCAGGGCTAACACTAGTCTGATGTCTAGTGGCAATTTAAACGCAGTAGTTTTGTACTATTTCTGTTAATACAGTAATTTTCTAGCTGTGGGAATAGTTTATTAATATAAGTATCTTCCTCATCAATCCCAATCTAAAGCTGCTTTTGCTGCTGTTTATCACAAAGAGAACAGCAAAACATTTGGCTTTCTATTAAAAAAAACCCCAAATATTACTTTATAGGCATGTTGACATCTGAAATTGTGTCAGGCTAGTTACACTGTTCTGACATTTTCATTAATGTACATGTATCACTTACTTAATTTCAAGTTTACGCATTGGTAGACATCTGAGTAGAGTAAACTTTTGTTAGGGTAATGTGGTACATATTTTGGGGTGAAGTTGGAAAAGAATACAGTATCCTTCCCTTTGTGTTGGTTCCAAGTATCCTAATAATGAAAATACATCATCACTTGAAGTATTAAACAGGGGGTTTTTTGTTAACTTTTGTGAAAGCCCAGTTAAACAGATTTCATGTGCTGAGTTATTTTAATAGGAAAGTTTATTCTGCTTAGCCACAGGTTTTAGTTCTGCAGGAATACCTGTCCACACATTCCTATGACAAGACTGACGAAGTAACTTTTTCCCTTTCTGTGCTTTTGGCTGGGCACAGACATCAATTAGGAAAATACATTCATTTTTACGTTACAAACTATTTACAGGAAACAGCTTCCAGGGTAAAGTTTGAAAGAAAGGAATGTAAATAATCAACACCTTCCAGAAACATGCAGTCTCCAAGTGGGAGCAGGCCTCACGCTGAACAGTTTACAGGTGGAAATCTCACATTCTGTTGCCTATTGGCAAAAACACAGAAGTACTTTATTCTATACCATTTTAAAACCACTGTTCCTTTTCAATTAATTTCTTACCTTTTCCTTGTGTAGCACGTGCTGCTTGCAGTAGTGTGACTGTATGGGACAAAAGTTGGGCAGGCACAGATCCTGGCTGCGTTGCAGTACTGCAGCACGCCAGGGGGTCCTTCCTACTGCCTGGAGGGTTTCCTGTTCCTATTTTACTAATCCCAAGTTTAGCAGTTAGAATAAAAAAATACTATGTCAGTTTTAATTTTTAAAAACCTAGTCACATTATTTTTATTACTAGATGAAGTATCTCAATAGCCATCTTTAGAAAGCCATCTGCTTCTAGAAATCACGTGCTTTCAAGAATTGAAGACTTTAACATGGAAATATCTAAATATTTCAAGAACACATTCTCTTACATTCATAGGTTGTCTTTAAAAAAAGAAGAACTTGCTGGTAGCTTTACATTTCAGTGACAGGCTGAGCCTGCAGCTTCTGAAACTGAACTGTCTGTTCTGCTCTAGCTCTCTGAATGCTTCAGCTAACATTTGGTTTTTAACCACTGGCTGTTACTATTCCAATATAAAACTCAGTTTTACTTTTAGGGGAGCCCACTAAATGTAACAATGGTGGCGTTTTTCCTGTCTGTGATAAATATTTTGTAACTTCAATAGTGATAGACATTTGGCACAGTTAGCAAATTAAACACAAAAAATAAATAGCAGTAAATAGATTTCGCTCCGATACATGTATAGGCTATTTCAGAATGACTTAGTTGTATAGTTGTCCTCCTCTGCCTCTTAAAGCATATCAAAATATTCTGACAATGCAACATCGCTATGTGCCAGTCTTTATATTGTTTAGAAACTATGTAAAATGAACAATTTTAAAAGTGACTTTTCCACCTGGACTATTTTCTCTCTGCTGACTTGAAGAATAAACTTGTATTTGTATATGTTGTAAAAAAAATAAATGGTTTAAGATGACTCTTTTTGCCTTCCTGAACTGACAAAGTACTGGCAAATGGCCCCCTTGGAATTTTCAGAATTTAAATCACATCCATATTTGCACCCACTTAACAAACAACTAAAAAGAACTACTCAAAAGCTATGGGAATGGCAACCTAAGCAGACAGAAGTGCATGTATTGCCATCGGTATTACGTAGGCAGTTTTGTAATAGATGTCTATTCCAAAAATGTTTGCAAATTTATGTTTAATTACTTGAAATTTGGTGAATTTGTCTGATTAATACTAAAAATGTATTGAAATAAAAATAAGTTACTTATAAAACTGTAAATATCAGGGTAAAGGACAAATGCTCTAGAGAAAAAGAAATGTTTTCTAATTATTGTAAGGAGGTTAAGTGACTTGAACAAAAGCTTTGCAAAACTTAAAATCATCACTTATATCATGCAAAACTTATCATCACATCATAGACTAAACACAACAAAATGCATTAGCTGCCAGCCACACTCCCCTGTAGAATGGAATTCACGTAACACCAATACTCACTTTTAAGGCATTTCATATATTTTACTTTGTGTTTGCAAAACCAACATGTAGCTGAAAATGGATTCTAAACTAACCAGGCAATAACTAATATTTGGGGAATGTAGATTAAAAAAATATTTGAATTCTTACCTTGAATTTGTCCAGTGTTCTTGACAGCAATGGTTTATTGAAGACATTGTAGTAGAGCATTCAATCATGATGATAGTTCAGAACTAGAATTCAGTAATCTCAATTTGCCAATCCCAAGATTTAGCAGAGGGAAAAAAACCCACCAAATGCAAAATCATTTCAAGATGAGATAAATGGTTAGGAGACATCAGAAGAAAAACAGAAAAAAAATGCAATATGTATTCCAAATCTTTAGGTATCTTAAACATCAAAGTCAATATTATATTAATATTTCAAAAATATTTATTAATTTAGCAACATAACCCAGTGATTTCTCAGACACAAATGTATCTATATTTTGTTATAAAAATTAGAAGAGAGATAAACAAAAATACTATAATACATGGTTGCAAACAATTTTACAATCACCTGGGTGTGTATCTTTTTAAATTACTGCTGTGACTGTTCATTGTGGTTCCCAAGCGGTGAGAACACGGGCTTGGTGGTTAAACGGAGAGAGTGGCCTTGTAACCCGTATGTGAAAAACTGCTGTTACCGTTGTTGTGTGTTTCTATATTCAAACAAAAGCACACTTGAATTCCTTTAACGATGGGTGGAAATTTCTTTCAGCCATTGTTTCTCCATAATTAAGAAGCCAACGGGACATGATTGATAACATTTACGACAAGGATGAGTCCTTCAAGTGTTTAGCAAAATCCAATGCTTTGTGAACAGCAGTCTCACTGATGTGTTGCTGAAGTTGTTTGTTTAGCTCTTCATCTATAAATGCATCCATTCGTGAGAATGTATCCTGAAAATTACAAAATATTAGTTGCATTACTAAACAAGGCCAGGATGTGTTTTCCATTTATAGCTTATGTTAGCAGCCCTGTTTCTCTGCCGTGCCCCAGTCATCCAGCCCAGACCCATGCAACTGGCAGCTCAGGTATATCTGGCCTGCCAGTAAGCGCCCCTTGGCTAGCAGCAAAGCAATGTGCCAGGCAGTCCTTCGTGAGCTCATGTTTTTGGTGAGGATTTTTTGTTTTGTTGTAAAGTGGGCTTTAGAAAAATACCTACTGCACAGCCACAGCTTCCAGCTCTGACAGAGCTTGCTTACGCACTGCTTCCTATTCAACACACCTCATAAACATAGATCAAGCATCTCTGATCAAGAGGCTAGTGAAAGCACTAACGCGAACGGTAGAGGCTGTGAGACAGAAAGGAATGCCCTGACCCTGCCTCAGGAGATCCCATCTGGCTGCAGCCAGACCTCCACTGCTCCTTGGTGCTCAGATGAGAAGGTCATGCACCTGATTTATACCTCCCTGTCCTCTTAAAACTCACATAGTCGAGTACTTTGTGCACTCAGAGATGAATCAGATCCCCTCTTTAGTGGTGCACAGGAAAAGAAAACTCCAATTCAGAGCTGCTGTCAACAGGGAGGAAGTGCTGACAGACAACGGCAGCGTGGCACACAGAAAAACAGTCAGGACAGATAGGGTAAAACTTAGATACTGCCAAAATTTGTTAAAATGAGCCAAACAGCCAGAGAGTAAGCAAGACCCCAAGGTAATTTTCCCAGTTATGTCCATTGTAACCATCTCTGGACAGTTTGTTCTCCCTGTTACCGTCTTCTTCCTTTGTTTCTGCTACCTTAAAGAGCTTGTGCACGAAAGCACTACAGAGTCTCTCTCCTATCTGCTGTTGCCAGCCTTGTTCTGTCAGAGCTGCTAATCATCTAACACCCGAGCAGGACAGACACGTCAAGCAATCATTGTAAAAGGACAGAGTAAGCAAGTACAAATGCATTTTCAGAAGTTGCTTCTCTAAAATGGAAAAAAAAAAGTGCTTTCAAGGCTTTAATTGACATTACTGAGTTACAAATTGGAGGCACTAACAAGGTTAATAGGTTATAATGTTTTCATTAGGAAGAAAGAAGATTAATGATCACTTTTTAAAGGACACACCATTCACTGGACGTTTAATGGAGGTTGGCATCTGGAACACATCCAGTGCTGAGGATCTAAAAAGCGTTCACCCGTTTCTCCTCTTTATACCTTAGCTCTTTGTTCCCTTCAAATTTACACTTAAAAGATACAAACTGACACTAATGGGGATCAGTATCCTTCTACATACTGAATCAAAGCCTCTGGAAATCCAGCTGTCCTGCCAACGACCCACACTGGGGAAAGAGAGATGGCTTTTTATTACTGCTTTTTGAATAAAACATTAGTTCATCATTACAGAAAAGGGACAAGAAATCTGCACTGAACCACTGCAAAGTGCAAAAACCAAGTAAAATAATAGCAACCACACTCATCTTGCTGCATTAACTGATGCTATGGGAGGTGGAACTATTCATACAGCCTTTTTTCCTTCTTTATAGTCAGTGCTCTCTTATGTCAGTTAAAAAAAGTACTTGACACAGAAACTACAGAAAGCAGAAAGCCAAACTAGGTGTGCTAATGCCTGGGCACTGTATAGTGAGCCAGCAGATACAGGTTACATTGATATATCACGTGGTTAAAGAGAGACGAGATGGTACCTTTCTTCTGGGTGTTACTGACGCAACAGGAGGATTAAAGGTCATTCCTCTCATACTGTATGCCTCAAAAAGCTCTGTAGCAGGCCTATAGCAAAAACCACAGTGAAAGAAAAATGGCATTAGATACATTTCCAAATAATATCTCACCAAACCAAGAGAAGCTTCTCCCACACTTTCTCCCATTCACACTTTCCACCGTGCTTTAAGAGACCCCCTCAGAGTAATGAGCATCACCTGGAAAAGATCAGAAGCCAACAGCTGGGGAACAATGCAAGTAAAAGCAAGTAAAATATGTCTAAATGCTCAGTGGGGGACAGAAGAAGAAATGGGAGACAAACTGTTCTTTTGGCTTGCCAGAGCTCCAGGCAGTCACTGATTGCCCGGTACATATTTGAAAAAATAAAAGAAAAATGCGGATAAAGGTTATCTAGCTGATAAAATCTGCCTGAATTTCCCACAGTTCCTTACCCAAAGGGTTTTATGAAAACTAAGCAGCCATGGGAGAACAGGGAAGACCATCACGTGGGACAAGAACCGGTTAAAAGACAGGAAACAGAGGACAGGAGTCTATGTTTTGCAATGGCAGGAAGAAACTGCGGATTTCCACAAGGTCTGTGCCAGGACCTGTGCTTTTCAACACACTCAAAGATGAGCTGGACAGTACCAAATTATTTGCAGTAGTAAGAATGAGCTGCCTGTGAATAACTGCAGATAGACTGCACGACATGGTGAGTAAAATGGCAAATGAATTAACAACATACAGAGAAAAGCAATCTCATCGTCACATAAAACCAATAGGCTGAGTTGACCACTATCACTTAAGGAAAAAAATCTTGTTGTTATGAAAGATATTTTCACGGGATTGTGCCCTTAAAGCTATTTGGAGTTGAAAAGAAACAGAGAACAGAATAGAAAATGGTTAAATCAGTGTATAAATCCACAGATCACCCACATCTCAAATACTGCATCTGAGTCTCCAATCTCCTCATCTTGAAATACTTCAATTGCTAAAAGTTCAGGAACAGGCATCAAAGATAATGAAAAGTATGAAGGGAGGGACGATATGATAGAGGTCTACCAGGTCATGTACACAGAAGGAGTGTATTAGAGCAGACTGTTCATTTCACCTCCCAGGGCAAGAACCAGGGGCTGTTAAATGATGCATGCTGGCACTAGGTTCAAATGTAATGGGCTGTGGACTCATGGAACCCTTACCAAAAAATGCTGTATTTGCAAAACGCGAGCTCTGGTTGAAGGGACACTGAACAGTTTTGAAAAGAATTCCATGAAGAGGTAATAAACAGACAATGGTATTAGATTCAGGAAATCCACCAGGCTGAAACCAGTCGGAGGCTAGGCCACTGCTCAAAACACGTGTCTTAACATGCTTGCCCTGTTTTTCCTCTCCCGGAGGCACCCCCTTCCAGCCACTGCTGAAGACAGGAGGATGAATTAGATCCTTAGTCTGAACCAGGATGGCTGTTCTGTTTTAAGGTACTACGGACCTTATGCTGAAACTTAGTTTCCAAGTTTATACTGGAGAGCCGTGGTTCAGTGATCTTAATCCCTGTTCAGATCAGGGCTGTTGATGCAGATATTTTGCTCCCGTGGGAAGAAAGCACACTGCACGTTGAGATTTTTACCCTTGTCACAGCCTGGCAACAAGCCTCAAAAGAAAAAAAAAAAAAAAAAAGAAAAAGGCAGCCAACATTCTGTACTGGCAGAAGAACAAAGAAAGTCTGAAGAACAGAATCTTTTAATTTTATGGATAATTATTTTTAGGGATTCCTTTAATAAAGTATGAGCAACAGCTACTTTTGTGGGTACTCTTTTTAAAAACAGAACTCTTCGGTAACTCACCTTTGGCTCAAATCAAGTGGAAGAGCTGCTGAGCCTTCAGTTGGAGCTCCAACAATAAGGTGAGCTGCAAATTTCCGCACTGTTGGATGATAGTGTCTCTGAAAAAAAAAGAAAGAAGGCAGCTGACTGAGGGATAAGGAATAAGGTATTTATCTGTGGATTCTGGCATTTATTTCCATTTCAGTAAGATGGAAAGTTCTGCTTTTGGTTTAGAGAAACTGAGTACCCTCACATCAGTCAGTTTCTGCGGTTAAGTGAATAAGAACACCCAGTCATACATTTATTCACTAGTATGTCATGCTGTGATCGTACCTCTCCACAGTTAATCTAACTCCTACTCCCAGAAGGCAGAAGAAAGGGCAGAGGAAGCCCTCCCGAAGTCCCAAACTCTAAATCCTGTCTGGAATGACAGATCAAGGTGTCAGTTGCTCCCTGAAGATGGACTGGACTGCAAGGGAACTTAACAGTTTGAAAAAGCCTCCAAAGGAGGCTTATTAGGCAACCTGCAGTAAGATCCAGTGTGGTGCTATCACAGGGGATGTGTAACATCACCTTTTGAGCTCATTCCTTCTCAATACCACTGTGCTGCTCTTTCTCTTTGTATAGAATAGGCTCATGTGGGCCAGATTTGATTTATAAGCCTGAAGACCTCTGATCTTCCCAAATCACTCAGTTACTCACTAACCTGCAGTAAATGCAGCTCCCACAGAGCTGTGTTCTGAGCGTTGCAATGCTCTGGTTCATCTAGTTCTGGGAGATAAACTCCACTGCCTTGAGATTCGTTGTCCAGTAACAGGTCCATCTTTGGGAATATCTACAATACAAAAAAAAATTGACCGGGTTGCTTCTATTACACATCCAATTATAACATGGTTAAGTTCAGGATGTTTTTCAGTCTCAGCAGCATTTAAGGATACTCTGTTTTCATCATTCTTGCTTAAGATGCTTCAAAATATTTTGCATAAAATCAATTTGTCAAACAATTCAATAACCTTTAACCAGTAACCTAAAAATTCTAACAAGTAAAACTTACTTGCATTAATACCCTGTTTGTTGCCAAGATCCCAACGCTGGAGTTTGGAAGTACATGAAGAGCAAGCGTGGAAAGTCGCTTTAGGAAAGCAAGAGCTCGTTGCTGGGAAACTTGCTTTCTCCGCTTGGCAAACATGACATCCAGGCACTGGAGCACAATCTCTATATCATTATTGGTACGACCTCAAAAGCAGAATTTCATACAGAGAGTAAATAACCATTGCGAGGAACATACAGCTAAATACTCTGCTATTGACCGCACACTGGAACCTGAGAAATAGCATGAAAGCTAAGAGGTTCAGACACAGCACTAATGTGATACATCCATCCTTTTTTGGTAAAAGTAGTCCATCTTTCAACAGAAAAACTGTATCATTGTTTCTGTGCTCCTTTCTAAGAAAATATTTGTTCCATCAAGAATGTCTGAACATTAGAAGCAGTTAGTGTTTTAACCCTAAGTGCATTCATTAGATCACCTTTTATAAATTGTTAAATGCTACAAACATTGTCTTTTACACATCCAGAATTCTAGACTGTTTTTTCTCAATCTTTCGTCCTTAGTGAATACAAATTTATGAATTTAATTAAAATTGTTAATTTCAAACTTTGTAAGTATCTTTTTTTCCATAAACTATTCAGCTTCTCAGAATTATTAGAAAATTTAGATTAGAAAATCAGGTCAGAATTACAAAAATCAGAAATATAAACAAGCAGATTTTAGAAAACAGAACTTAAATTGAAAGTATTTAAAAAACTATGTTAGAAAAATTAAGAGATTTTCCTCTACTAGAGAAAGAATTAGAGAAAAAATAGCGAATTTTTAAATTGCCACTTAAAGAAGCAATTATAAGGAAGTCAAAAAACTTATACTGAGGACAGGATAAATGCTTATCCAAGATCACATACGCAGCATTCCTTAATGAAGTGACGTGATTAGAACCTGTTACCATGTATTGCAATAATACTTCTAGTACTTGTATTGCAGTAGTGCAATGTGCAACTTGAGAAAAAAGTAGATTAAAATAGGCAGTACTCTTCTCAGAACTCAGGTATCTTCAAACAACTGTAGTTTATTAAGAATATATTAAGGCTATGATACCAAATAAGCAGAATAAACATTATCTAGGTAAACACTGAAAATAATAACCTGGCGTTACCTGCATGTAGGCTGAAGAGTGTCTTGTAAAGATGTGTGTAGAATTTCATCGGATCAATGTTAAGAACATCACCTATTAACATAATCCCAAATAAATACATTTACTCGCTTAATTTATCAGACAATATTAAACAAAAGTTTGTTTTTAAAGATCTCTTACCTTGACCAGAGAGTATATGAAAAGCACTGAGAATGCAATGAAGACTCTCACGATAGCTTAAACCCTAAGAATACAAAATTGATTAAGTACCCAAGATAACACACTTTAAAGAAAACAGTAATAAAAGTAAGCTCAACTTACCCCAGATGCAATGAGAGAATGAAGGACAACCAACAGGTCATCAAAAAATTCCACATTTATGAGATGAGCAAACCTTGAATCAAAGATATTTTTATATTTAAGCTATAGACATTATCTGCAAACTCAGTTCAAACTATATTGAATTGCCAAAACCCACTCCTTAAAAGCAGAGCTAAATCAAATGCTGAACATCTGTTATGTTAACATAGATGGATGATTCGGTCCCCAACTGCTAATCACAGCTTCCCTACAGCACTAGAGACATACTCAGTGTTCTTAAGGAAGTAATCAGACAAAATAATGGAATCGCATCACACCCTGCTGGGTTTGCATCACACCAATTCCATCGCGGGAAACTTCACATCACATTGAGATGTTTTTAGAAGTAGGTGAAAACTTCAGCAGAGAAGTAAAAGAATTTCAACAAATATTTCAGGGACAGTCTTCTCTCACTGCTTCTAAATCCCTTTCAAAGTCAAAAATCCCTTTAGTGCTTTATGTCCTTTCTAACACACACAAAATAAGGGACTCTGTTCTTACTTTGCAAGACCTTCTAGCACAGCTGGCATAAGTGGAGACTTCTGAGCTTTCTTCAAGATTCTGAAGTATGTTACAAATACAATATTCAAGGTCTCTGTGTGCTGAAGGGAAGAAAACAAAATAAAATACTTAAGCATGGAAAACAGACATTTCTACTTCACCTAAACTCAACTAAAAATGCTCCTCTCTGTCCAAGCCTGCCCTCACGCCTTCCAAACCAGTCCTGGCACTGCCATCTCTACTCTTCTTATGCTGAAAAGCTCAAGTCCTGCTCTCCTGCCCCCTGCTCTGTCCCCTCACCCTCTCCTAGCTAAACAGCCTCTCTTCCCCTCACTCCACGCTAGCCACACTCCTGCTTTGCCTAAAGGCCACTCTGAGAGGCTGGTAACAGCCATTATATAGTGTCATATGGAACAAGGCACCTGGAGGATATATGTCAATGGATTCAGATACCTTTTTGCACACAGAACAGAAAGAAAAAGGAATGGCTAAGTTGGCTTTCCTGGGTAAACTGAGAGGGTTTGGTTTATTCAAACCTAGACCTCCGGCACAGGCAAAATGTTTGTAAGCTGCCAACATTATCTAGAGGTGTGGAATATTGATAGGTTGGGATGGAGGGGAGAACTTGGTTACAACAGGGTTAGGAGCTGCTACTTTGCAAAAATAGGAAAATAATCTCTGAATTACTTACCAGCTTCAGTTTTTTTTCTTTACTTTCTGACGCTTCTGCTTCCAAGAGTTCTCGTTCCAGTTTCTCTTCTGCTTTCTTCCACTGAAAACATACAGTTGATTTTAAGACAACAGATTCAACGTTTCCAATCACCCTGGATATCCAGGTTCCAAAGATACCCAGAGAACAAATCTTCCATGCTTAGTGAGTTGCTTAAGTCACCCTGTGATGCTACAGGGTAACCAGCACAGATACATATTCCTTCCTACTAGAAACAACCAAAGGCATTATCAAGACCAGAAGAGAAAAAAATTGGGAAGATAATTAAATTCCCTGTAGAACCTCATAAATGTTCAAGTACAATGCAAACACTAATCACTGATGCTGAGAGTTAATGACAATTGGCGAAGTGCAATCATTGCTAGAACAAATTGCTACATAGTCACTGAAGTAGGGCATAAGAAAGCACATCATACCTTTCTTTGCATTCTTGAAAGATTTTTTCTTTTCTCTTTGTAAGTCATGAACTTTTTCTTTGGTGCAATGTCTTCAGAATCTTTTTGTAATTCTACTTCCTTAATTCTTAAGTGAAGAAATACTTTTAACACCTATTGTAAAATAAAATACAATGAAAGGTGATCCACAACAGAGGAATGGAGGGTAAGAAATCCTGCATTCCATTCCAGCTAGTGGACTTTGCTGCTCAAAGGTTCTTCTGTTTACTCCCCTCTGGTTCCTTCATTCCTGTATCTCATTTCTGCTCCCAGTTCCTCCCCCAGCACTGTCCATTTCTATCCATTCGTCCATTTGCCTCTTTCACTTCAAGTCTCCCTGCCTGACTTAACCCATGTTTCTGCTGGGATCTGATCTCCGCGTCCCAGCCTCCTTCCCTTGCCCCATATCTCTCTTTCTAATCCTCTGGCTCAAGCCACTCCTAAGCTGCCTGTATTCTGACAAAGTAAGGAAATTCTGCTTGTCTGTAGCCAGCAGCTGCACTAATTTTAAGATTTTTTTAAAACCATTGACAAAAGAAAATTGTGTAGTACAACAGAAAGGTTCTTACCTCAGGTCTGACATCATAATTTCTACCCCTCACAAGACCAGAAATGACCTTAACTACACCAAGTGAAGCATAGCCCAACTTGTCTTGTTTGAAGAGCTTCTTAACTGCCTCAAAGCACAGTTCAGAAATCTGCAAAGTGAATTCAAACAGATTCTTCTGTAAAGTCAAGTCCATGACAACAGCTAACTGATAATACTGATGGCATTTACTAGTTAGAAAGCAGACACAGCCTGTAAAATAGCAAAAAGATACAGCCACAAGATCTGGGTATTGCGAACTAAAGTTCAGAAATGGATTCTTTTTCATGCAAAACAAGAACTCTTTCCCTCATCAGAAAATCACTTACCATTTTTGATGCATCATTCATGAGTGGAACAATGAGAACAATAATGTTGTTGTGGAAATTAAAGTGGGGTAGGGCCACAAGCAGCTCACACAGACACTTCACTGCAATCTCTGCTAGACCTTTATATGCTTTTAATGAGATGACATTGCTTTTTTTCAACTTCCTTTGTTTCCAATCTGCAAAAAATATTATTTTTAGTGATTACTGTTCAGAATGTAGAGGAGCTTCTAAATATTTACATTTTTAGTTACTGCAGGCATTCACCTGCATACTTCATTCAAATACTATTTCAAAGACAGCAGGTAGCGTTCAATCAGAGGGGGGAAAACTGTGATTTCTAAATCTAAACTAAAACAATTTTGCATTTACTACAAAAATTGGAAAGCATCAACTGTACCTTTAATTGTTTGCTCCAGATTTTCCAAGTAAAATTTATACTGGCTCACAAGGCCTTCTTCAAATTCTCTCAGTTTCTGAGTTTCTTTTTTAACCTGTAAACATAATACAAATGAAATTTTATTTGGAGAGCTAAATCCTGAAATTAGCCAGGGGTGGAAAAAAAAAGAAGCTTTAAAACAAACAACAGATATCTAACTAGTTTTTTCTTCTAGACAGATATTCCTGGAAATATGTTAAAAATAAAATCTTTCCACATACTTCTGTACATGTTCTTGTGCTCAGAGGGCCTTTTCCAACTAGGCCTACTTCATTTATAGGGACTGAAGTGAACTTGAGTAATTAGATGTTGTTTTAAGGCCATGACTCTAAACTGAACTACCTATATTCAAGAAACCATCTAAAGAATTGGTTAAAAACAAGCTCCAGAAAACAATTTACTCCGCATTTGTTCAGCAAATTATTGAACACATTTCAAAGAAATCTGTGCTACTTAGGTGACAATGTTGCATAATTTACTTTCTTTCTAGTTCTCTTCAGTTTAACACAAAACACCATCTTATTCCAAGGTTTATGATGAAAGTCACCCAGGTTTGGTATACCACTTTCATATACTATTTTTTTCCTCCATTATCACCAGCACATCACCTACTTATTAAAAGAAGTACATAAGAATTAAAAGTTTGAAACAAAGACCTCTGCCCCTGAAAGTGTCATAGTTTCAGAATTTCCACAAGAACTTTTGTATTTGCAACCCTTTGCTCAAAACTATAAATTCATATTCAACAAATCTCTATGAATATTGGGCACAACCTAAAAAAAATTTCTGAACTACTCACAATACGCTATAAAGAAATTTGTTATTTCACCTTGGTAGCCTTTTCTGCTTCAGTTAGGGGCCGAATTTTGTAAGAAGGCACAATATCTTTGAATATCTCCATCAAAGAAACCATGACCAGCTTCCGAACAATCACAGCCACATTAGGATCCTGTTCCATCAGCATGGCACGCAGCTCCTTCAACTTTTTAATCTGATTAAGAAAAAAGGCAGACAAAGTCAGCTAAAGATCCCCCACAAACCAATGTACAAGCCCAATGTACATTTCAGCAAAAGTTTGCCACAAGAAACATGCCCCATTTTTAAATACTAGAAAGAGAAAACAATTAATTCAGCAGTTACTCAGACTCTACTTAGCACTGCATAAAATAGCCAAGAAATGCTAGATATCCCAACAAGATTTTTATCTTGGGAATGTTCAAACTACCCAGCTACTATTACAAACATGCACAGAACTACAGAAAATTATTACCATATCCTGAAACATTGAGAACTATCAGATACAAGCCTGAAATCAGAGCTTAAATAAGGTCATGCTTAAGTAACAAGGTAGTTTGGACAGGAAATATCACAGACAGTACTTCCTAAAACCAGAGGTATTCAGAGGGACAAATTACTCCTGGACAGTGCAAACACAGTCACCTGGATCTTCACCTGATTCAAATCCTTTGTACCAACCTATGGCAGCAGTTTCACTGTTTGCCACCCCCTGAGAAGCGATACAACACTGACCTTTTTCCTCATTCTACTCATGTATTCTTCTGCTTTTGCTATTGTTTGATCACTTCAGACCTTTATTTACTGACTTCCTACACAACACAGACACATGTACATGCATGTTAAGTAAACGCTACCTACATTGTTGTCTGGCTCAGAGAGAATGGCCGATGCTAAGGCAGCTATGTGCATCTTCCTTTCCTGCAGCTTTTGCCTCCTTTGAGCAGCCATTTCCTCGGGAGTGAGAACAGGCAGGGGTTCTTCATTAAAGTCTAGCACAAAGTGTAAGAGTTAGAACGGAAGATCACTATGCAAGCCACTTAACAAATACCGTATTGCAAACTACAGTTCCAGATACTGCATTTCAGATGGGTACTGTGGTAACCCCACAGAAGAGTAACACATGCCACTCCACAGTAAAAGAAGCTTTAAGAAGGACTTTGCTAGAGCTTATATTAACCCATAGATTAATTTCTCCTCCACTCCAAAATCCTACACTTGCAAAAAGAAATGGACCAAATGTTTTTCAATCTGCAAATGGTACTCCCTAAGTACAGTGGCAACACATACTCAACATATGACCCCAACTGTGCCAAGAAACTGCACTGCTCTGCAATTTGCAGCAAATTATTCACCATTCACTTTTTCTTTTAAAAATACAGCTGCTTTATTTGTGTTTTCTAAGTATTGTTTTGCTTCTAGTATGTCCTTCCTCAACTTCAGATTATCTTTAGAGAATAATGACCCAGAATTAGCAGTGTTAAAACCACAACTGTTATTTGAATATGACTCTTTTACTGGATAGCAAACTACAAATCGAAATGTGAATTTCCTGGTATTCTGATGTTTTAAGTAAAAAATTTCAAAGACAGACACTCAAAAGCCTACACAAGTCTGTGTCCTGAACTGCATTTCAAAATGATCTCAGAGTAATCAAACTAGAACCACAGCATATATTCTTTAAGACCAAGATTTCCCTTCTAACTAACAAAGATGACACAACAACAATAAGGAATTTCAAGCAAATATCAGTTCCAGGTGAAAATCAAAATAGTTTTAGAGAAAGAGATTCTGAAGCCAGCTGTTTGTGAGGTTCTGGGATCCTAACATGTAAGAAAGCAAGCTCTGAATCACTGTTATGCTTTGGGGGCAACATGGTAATGAACATATTGAAGAACACCCTAAATAAAATACACTTAAATTACAAACTTCCTTAGGGAACAGCAAAGTACTTTTCAGATATGTCAGTGACTTGGTGTCCTGGTTTCATCTGGGATAGAGTTAATTTTCTTCCTAGTAACTGCTGTGTTTTGGATTTAGTATGAGAATAATGCTGATAACACATATTGTTTTACTTGTTGGTCAGTAATGCTTACATCAAGTCAAGGACTTCTTCAACTTCCCATAGAAGCTGAGAGGGAGCATAGACAGGACAAGCTGGCCAAAGGAATATTCCATACTATAGACATCGTGCTCAGTATATAAATGGGGGCTGACCGGGGGACAGGAATCCATGACCGCCGCTCAGGACAGGCTGGGCAATCGATCATCAGGTGGTGAGCAACTGTACTGCATCACAATTTTGTATATTCTTTTATCATTATTATTATTATTATTTTCTCTTCCATTACTGTCCTATTAAACTGTCTTTATCTCAACCCACTAGGTTGGGGTTTTTTCCCCTTTTCTCCCTCTCCTCCCTACCCTACTGGGGGGAAGATAGGGAGTGAGGGAATGGCTGCATGGTCCTATTTGCCCGCTGGGGTTAAAAGACGATAATTGAAAAAAAGAAAAACAAAACCAAAAAACACCCAACAAAAAGCAAACACGACATTTTATTACCCTCTGCTTCCTCCATTTCTTCTGCATCCTCTTCTTCATCCTGTGCAACATTGAGAACTGCAAAAAATAGAGTGTCTAGTGTCAAGCATGTAATAAACACTGTGGAATCTTAAAAGAATAAATTATATACATCTTGGCTACTATACCAATTCCAGAATCTGTGTCTTACCTGGCTTTTCCATACTTTGGGGAATAATGCCACCCTTGTCTTTGATGGGGAGCAGATGGATGAGTTCTTTTTCTGGCTCAGTCTGCATGCGTCTTGGCACCTTCTCATATTTGTCAATCACACTTTCATGTTTTCGTTTTTTGACATGAACAGGTTCACTGAAAAATACAAGGAAAACTAAATGAATTAGCCATCTAATTAGACAAGAACCATGTATGACAGTATACTAGCTGGATTAAGTGTCTGCACTTAGAAAAATAATGGCTGATCTTATTAAGTGGAACGTTTGAGTGTGTTCACCATTGACAGCACCAGTCACCACTCAATCAAACAATGTTAATGTGGATCTGTACAGGATCTTTAAATTCAGGACAATACAGAGCTTCCCATCCCCTTTTTATCAGAAACTAAATGTAAAGTGAGCAAAGACAAAATAAGATTTAGTTAATCTAGCAGGTCAGCCAACTTTGTGAATTTTGAAATGTTGGCATATGAGTGTAAACACACGCATGCATGCAAAATGCTTGATTTTCAATTTACAAAACAAAAACAACTTAATTGGTCATAGTACAGGCACACTACAAAGTGTGTTACCTGCTTATCTTACTAAAAAACTAAAAGCCAGTAAGAATCACATTGTTGAAGCCCCATGGTCTGTCTTACAACAGGAATACTGCTTTTGTTCTTATAAGGGGCAGAGTTTCAACTATGGACGTGTGAAGGACTCTGAAAGCTCTGGGCTCAGAAACTGCTAGGCTTCAGAAAGCAAAAATCACCTGTATGAAAAGTAGTTTTATATCCCAGAGTCTACCCAGATTCCCCGCACACATGACACAGTCACCCTGCACATGCATTGTAAGGACAGTGCACCAGCCTCAGCCTTGCTGCCCCTGTGCAGATCAAACCGTTCCTGTGCACCCAAATCCTACTCAATGAGCACAGGAATTCTACACGTCTGTGACTGACCTGTTGAGCATAAAGAAAATACAGCTGCTGTGAAAACAAAGGAAATTCTGGGTCATACCAGACATCTGGAAACCCTAGTACTAGCTGATGGGTTTTGAGATGGCACTGCTCCCATTCATGGAGCAGTAAAGGACTCCAGGACCCTTCAAAGTAAGGCAACAGTGAACAAATCAGATGAAACTTGTAAAGGCAAACATCCTCAGGAAACATGATTTCAGCCCTAAAATATTAAAAATTTTGGAGAAGAGTAATTAAAATAGAAAGATGCAAAGTAGAAACTATTAAGAACCCAGCACAGCCTGTCTCTCACCTAGGTCAGAGTGCTGTTTTACCTGCCTCCCTCCCCACTGTGCTCCACCACTGCATGAGCAGGTGCCCTGGCATGGCTGAGGCTCACTAAAAATGTAACCCTTAGCAGTTCTGCCATGAAGGACTCCACCAGCAAGCAAGCAGGACCAGGGCCCTCACACTCAACTAACAATCCAGTGTCTTCCTTAAGATGCCCCACAGCCTCACTCTCCCCTACCCTGCCTTGACCTCGCAGGCGAGGCTTAACCAGGATGCGATAACGAGTGGGTCAGCACACATTTTTATTTATCCCTACTCCATGTTAACTTTTACCACTACTACTGTCACTTTTCTACTCTGCTTACTGGGAAAGCCTGTGTCACACCCCACTCTCCAAGGACAACAGAAATGATGCAGTGTAGTGTACCATCCTTCTGCAGCATATATTCCTAACCTGCACATAAGTATATAAGAACGTAAGTATTTAGTCTGTGCTCATATGAACATATAATTTGTAAGTAAGCTAATATTTGACAAGTTCTTGAGAATGACTATAGTTCGTCAAAGTAAAGCAGATTAAAAAAACAAATTCTCCAATTTAAGAGAACACTATGAAAGGAGCTGAAAGCTAGTAACAGTAAAACAGGTAAAAGAACAACTTCCACTGTGGTTTTCCACTGTTCTAAAAATGCCTTGTCATAATGAATGCAAGACATGTAAAACTGCATCTTGCAAAATGTCACTAAATAAAAATAGACAATATTTTTTTTGTTTAAACTTATGTGACATCTAGTTTCTTTGAGGGGGGTTTAAAAGTAAAACTATTTTAATTCAAGAACATGCAATGTGGCTACAAGAGACCATACAGTAGAGTACAGCACAACTGCAACTCTGGAAATAAAGAAACATTTACTACTTTCCTTAGAAACGAGACTAAATTATTAATTAGTAACTATAATCAGCATAAACAAATTAATTTGTACTGGGATTAGCGAAAAAAAAAAAGCTGGAAGAAATGCTCTCTCTTCTTTGAAACAATGAAACATGATTTTTGCTCATTTCAACATTTAGCCTGAAACAACTGCTCCACTACTGAAGAAAACCGAAGTTTACAGGGCAAATTAAAACGACACTACAGCAGCTAGGCACAGTCTTTTCACAGTCACCAGAAAAGTCAAGTTAAGATTTTCAAACAATCATGTAACCAGACTCCTCTGCAGAAGTGTATTTGGAAAGACTTATAATTATACAACTAAGAGCACCATCCTTCTATGCATTTCATTGTGAACTTTACCTAACACCTTGCTCCAGAAAACTGGTAACAAATTTCTTGTATGAACATTTTGGTGTTGCATGTGTTTACAAACATGACTTCCAGAACCTTTTTTTTTTTTTTACAGCAATTTGCAAACCAATACGGAAAGTACAGTAGCCCAAAGTCCAGGGAACGTATGAATACTCTATCTAGAAAAAAAGGACTCTGTATAGAGATTAAAGTATTTTTTTTTTTCCAGTTTGAGGAATGTTACTCATCTCACAGCCAGCGACCTCACAGGAGGGAACACTGCACAGAAACAGTATCCTGAAGGTCAGGCAGAGCAGGTGAATGTACTGATACACATCAGTATATTAATACTGAATGTACTGACAGATTAAGGAAACATTAAACTGAAACTGAAAAGAAACACCAGACTGAAAGTGACCTCCTGATGTACTATTACATTACACATAATTACATATTAACCACACAGAACCGAACTAGTATGAGAAGCCGACATCACAACGACACTCACTTAGAAGAAAGATCTCTGGTTAAAAAGGATGCCTTTTGAGCCAAATCTTCCATTAATTGTAAGTCATCTTCATCCATCATGTCCAGTGGAAGAGCATCTTCTTCCTCTTCTTCGTGTTTTTCAGCTATTTTAGAAGATGATGTGTACAGATTAAGATCCTGTACGTATATTCAAACTTAAAAACCTAACTCTGCCTATACCTGTGAGACCATTTTACACCCTACTTCAACCTGGAGATCATTAACCTTCATGCATGTGTTTTGTGTTATCCCAGAAAACTGCCCGCTTATTGTGACACCCAATAATGAGTAAACACATTTCTACCATTTCCAGCTATCAGATCTTAGTGCCAGAATGGCTACACTTTCTATTTTTCACAACTCTCCCTTTCATTCCTTTAAACAAGAACAACAATTATTTGCACACAGAAAATGAAAAATGCAGCAGGGTATTTAGTAACTCTGGTACCTTTTCGCTTAGAAAAGTAACTCTAAGGAAACACTTACCAACTTCTTTTTTCTTGCATTCTTCCAGTGGAAAAGGTTTTCTAGAGATAGCATCTCTGACAGCCTCCCTTAGTTTCTTTTGTTCTTTTCGATACTTCTTAGCAGCGCTCTGCTGCTTGTACTGTTTATTCTTTAATTTGTTGTCAAGTTTTATTTTACTAGTTCTCAGTAACTTGCGAAAGCTTGGAACTCGTTTTGTGTTTTTTCTCTAGGAAACAAACAGAAAACTACAAGTAACTGCTATGTTCATAGCCTTTATGAAATTTATTTCACTGTTTCAGATCTCATTAAGTTCATCTTTCTGTCAGGGCTGAACAACGTGTTTCTTCCAAACAGTATCATGAGTTAGCTCCAAATTTACCCAACTGCATTACATTTTTGAAAAGAGAGACCTGTGAAGAATGTTTTACAGAAACATTCTTTAACAACTTTTAAAATAAACCCTATTTCCACCACGTTTAGACACATGAACACTCAAAGTATGGTAAACAGATTGTTAGCACACAGTTCTTTGCCCTCTGTGCTCCCAAGCACTGTTTTCTCTCTTGAGGATGCCGTTCTTTTCCAACACACGACACGATACCAGGTACCTTAGGGTACCTTAAACTACTGGTACAAGGCCACAGCCTCAGGCAAATGTCTTCCTGCAGCACACTTCCCCAGGCTGAGCTTTGGCTCTCTCCTGCCCTGAACTCTCCATGACTGGTGGCTGCATGGAAGAGAGGAGGCTGCCCGCTGCAAGGCTCAGAACAGCAAGATCAATGCAGGCACCAGGTGACAAAACCGCACAGCACTCCCAGTGCTCGCGATGGAAACAGACGCAGCACCGCTTACCTACTGAGGGGCATAGGGAGGAAAGGGCTTCGGAGAGAAAACAGGCCATCATGTTAGTCTTGGGGTGGTGGGGGGGGAAGGGGCGACAAGTGGCTGGACCAGTGTGGGGCTCCTCGAACCTGGGATTTTTGCCAGTTCACCTTTACCTTCCCCTTTTAGATTTGACTCTTGGGAAAGTGCTATAGAGACGGAATCAACACTGACGCCTGTCCCTGCGCCTACAGCCAGCGCTGAGCCAGAGCAGCTGCCGACAGCGATGCCGCTGCCCGGGGCCGGCTCGGGCCCTGCCTTCCCCCTCCTGAGGCCGCCTCACCGCCGAGGCCGCGCGGGCAGGACAGGCCGCGGGCTGCCCGCCTCTGTCACCGCTCCGACGCCACGTTCCTCAGTGGGACCAACCACGGTCCTGCATTTCTTCTTCCATCCCTCAGTTCCGGTAAAAATCACCTTCGAGGGACCCGTCGCCACAGGAAAGCTGCCCCTTCCCGCGGAGCCCGCGGCGGAGACCCGGCGGACTCTTCCGCCCCCCCACCCCCGGCCGGGCCGCCGCCGCATCAGCCCACGCCGGGGCGCCCCGCGGCAGCACACGGGGCAGCGGGAGGCCCGGGCACCGCTCTCCCCGGGCACCGCTCTCCCCCGGCCTGCCCAGCCCCATCGCCCGCCCGCTCCCGCCGCGTCCCTACCGGCTTCATGGCGGCAGCCCCGAGCGCGTGCTGTGCCGGCGGCGGAAGCGGCGGGGCCGAGCCGAGCCCTCCCCCGCCCCGCGCGGCCGCGGCCACAGCGCCCCCTGGCGGCGGAGGGCGGCAGCCCTCCATGAGGGAGAACGGGGCGCCCGCCGCGGCTGCCTAAGTAAATAAATCCGTTATTTTAAATGCTCCACCCTCTGTCCCACACGAAAACGTTCCCTCCGGGAGCGGAGCATAACCTGCGAGCTCGCCCCCGAGCCTCGGAAAGAGCGGAGCTGACCTGAAACGCGGCCCCTCACCTCAGCTCCTCGGGGAGGCTGGACATCCAGGCCACAACAGTGGGCACCCACTGCAGAACCCAGCACGGTTTCCATCTGTACCACCCTACCCTCGAGGTACTCTCAGCAACTTACGGAGGAAACATACACACACATCTGCCATAAGTTTTATTTACACAGGAATTGTTACTAGTGGTCTTAAAGGAAGGCTTGATCCTTCTATTTACAGTTATATACAGATTTATAGTTGAAAAGTAAGAAAACTGTACAAGATAACACAAATATAAGACAAATTGGATCCAATTAAAGTAGTGAATACATAAGTTAAGAAAAATCTGACATTTAAATTTCAAATTGTAATGTTATGAGTAGCATATACATAGTTTTTAAACCAGATAGCAATGTAAGTTACACCACACTAAATCTTTACCCCAATTATGTAGACTCTGCTTTTAAACACCAGACATCCGGAAGCCTCCTGCACTTAAAAGTGCATAATGGCAATTTTGACGTGATTTCCACAGAGTGATCAGTTACAAAAAACCCACATGTAAGGAATTTATTTACATTAAATATTAGCAAAAATGGACCAAGAGAATGCAAGTGTTCCTCACCTGCAGTGCTATCCATTTTGAATTTCCATCCCCTACAATCACAAATTGTTGTACAGCATCTTTGAGAATAGGAAATGTTTGAAAATATCTGCTGTGACACAAATGCCGTATGACCTTATGTCTCACAGTTAAAAGATGTTAAAGAATTAAGTATCACTAAACCAGATGGTTTTTGGATTTCAGTATTACACAATAATAAAAGATAGTTTCAAAAACAATTCTGTGTCTGCATTATTCTGAAGTGTTAAAAGTGGCTACTCCTTAGACAACATAAAGTCTGCAGATAGCTTTGTCAGTTTCTAGTGTTCACCATTACATACAAGTATTTCTTGGCTGGAAATGGCTCAACAAAATAAAACTTCTGGTGGCAAAACCCTTTCACAGAATACTCACTCCATTTTTAATAGGCTGCACAACCAATACATCAAAACAAATGCTTAACACCGCTGGCTTTGAAAGCTGTACACTCTGAAAATAGCCCTGATCTTACCACTGTTTAAAATTCAGATGATTTTTGCTCTAAAAGGTTTGGGCACAATACTTCCACAGTTCCTGAGTTAATTACATTTGCCCAGACTGAAGAATGAAGCTGCAATTTAAAACAAACAAGTAAATAAGACAATACCCCTTCCCAAATTTTTAACCATCTTGCACATAAACATACCAAGCAACCGTATTTGGTCCTCAATACTTTCAAATGGTTAATTTTGGAGGTAATATTTGTACCAAAGCATTTGGTTTGGATAGCAGTTTTGGGGCCCTAAGATTTAGCATTTCCCTCATCCCCCCGAAAAAGTGCCTTTGTGGTATTTGTAAGAAAAGTTATGCCTCAAATTTTTTTTTTTAAAGTACCAACAGAAGTTATTAAAAATGTTTATTGCATTGAGCTGATTCTTTTGAAGTATTAAATATGAACTCCCCTGCTTCTCAGTTTCATAGGTTTTAGTACTCTGTGTGAAAACAAATCTTCCCACGACAAAAGCTAATACTGGCAAAAGGGTGAAGATTTCATCAGTTCATTACTCCACTGAGAGCTGTGTCATTTTTCCATCTCATTTTCACATTCTCTATGGTGCTTTTCCACATAGAAGTGATGTGAAAACTCCTTTGTTATCAAGTGGTTTTCCACATTTTTCAATTGACCTCAACATTGCAGCGATTAGCTTTTCAGTGCTGGGCTATGGTTCTTGTCCCCTTCTTTGTTGTCCTTCATCAGTGAGGCAAACACCTGGAAAAGTAAATTTAATGAATATTTAAAAAGCGAGTCTTATAAAAAAGATCTATATTAACCACCACAATATTAGAGTGGAGATTAATTTCTAGAATGAGACACTAGAAAGGAAGCGCCCATTGCTCAGAAGTCAGAAATGCAGCATAAAGTAGTCATTAAGTGCCCCATATACTCATGTGCTGACATGTCTGTTTTGAGATATATGTATCTCTCTCCAAGAAACTCACCTGTGCCCATTTTTTGTTACTATTCTGCATCTGAATAGCTGCAATACAACTAAAAAGCTTTTCTGATGTAATGTCTTCTGGAAGTTTTGTTAGAAACTGTGCTATATGAATAAAGTCCATCTGTAGGAGAATATCTTCATATAACCGAAGGATTCCTAATCCTGTCCTAAACAAAAATTCTTCTCCATCTCTACAGAAAACGTCCCAGACACGACAGGCCAGATCAAGTGGTAATGACTTGCTGTACAGTGTAAAAATCCTACAATTGAGAAAAAAAGGCACAGTTATAACTTTAACTTGTTTCAGAAAGATGAAAATACAACCTCCTTGAAATCCGTTGCATTAGCTGAGAGTGAGCAGATGACAAGTTATTTCATATGTTCTTATTTTTTCCACATTTCAAAGATCCACAAGTCTCCAGTTTTTGAAGTCAGAACTCCTACTCCAAAACCCATCTTTTTTCATCCCACAGGAAATCCTCCATTTGAAAGCCACCTCCTTTAGGAAGCTCTGGCTAGAGGAGTTACAAACATCTTTACACTCAAACAGGGTATAATACACAAATAAGAACTTAAGCAACAAAGGTTGTAACTGTGTAACTTAACTCTTCCCATTATTTAAGCCATACAGTTTAACAGCTCTGTTCATTATTTTTTTTCTAAACTAAAACCACAAATCACCTCAATAGAAGGCTACATCCCACAAACACACTTATGAGAATTCAATAACTACATTTCTGTGATACATTTTAAATTTCTATTCATGTTAAAAACCATCAAAATCTAAAGACAGTCGCTGTTCTAGTCTTACTGGGAAGAGTCCAATTGCATTTCTTATTGCAAAGTTTCTTTTTAAAAAGCAGTCATTATACATGGGCAGAGAGTTCAATCTGCTGTGTGTACCATATTGTAGAACCCTTCCCATAAGTCTGTAGTGGTTCCTTTGATAGAAAGCACAGCATTCTCTCTTTCCCCTGTTATTCCTATTGGGAAATCGTTCAGGAACCTCAGAATACTCCTTACCGCAGACTACCATAACCTCGTCTACTCTCCCTTTACAAGAGGAGCTCTCCATCTCAAGGCCATCTTTGCAACACGCGCAGGAATAAATTTCATTTCTCACAGGTAACTGGAAGCAGAATGTTCTAGTACTTTGTACAGCAGCACTATTTCCAGAATACATATACCTCTCTCGATGTGCCTAAGCTCTCAGGACCGCAGCACACTCCTGAGTCAACGCTGCTACTGTATAACCTGCTCCTGCTGAGACTTGCTGCTTACTGATAAGCTGCATCTTATAGCTGAAGTTCTTCATTCCCAAGTACTCCAATGACATGATGTTTTTATAGGATTTAATTCTATCCAATTCAATTTACTCTATTAGAAACTTCTAACCCTTATAATAACCCTGTAAGAAGCACATCCTTATCCACTTGCACACTTCTGAATAGACATTCCATATTTGGCAGCACTACCCACGCTTCCAGGATGCTTGCATTACTGCCTTCCACTACAGGCACATGATGTAGTCCAGTACTCTCTGCTTTAGGAAATTCATTACTTCAAAACATTCACTGTATTTCCAAGTTTACCCCTTCCCAAACCAGGTCCTAAATTTCATCTTCCTTCTGCTTTAAAGTATATATTCCTATATTCATACTTTCTTCAGCAGCTGATTATGCTTATGTCATCAAGTCACTTACAATCAGTCATAAGACAACTATGGTGTAGTAGCCTCCTCTCCCCTACTTCTGTTACACACAGCTGACTCTCACCTGCAGCAACAAGAAAATGAGGCACCCAAGACACCTGTGTGCCTCATTTTCTATCTGAATAGATGTCACTCCTAATCCCAGCTTATAAAGTGTGAATCCTGCCAGAGAAAGTGCAGTTGCACAAAACAGTTCACCGTGTTTTCACAAGACCTAGAAAGCTGAGGTACACAAACACCTATTGAATGCTTTTTTTAATGCTGTATTTCTATTGCTGAAAAACCTATAGCAAAACAGGAAGTGTTCTGACAGTTCTAAAGTTAGGTTTGCTATGTTCTCTGAACTCACCAGTCTATCAAATATATGTCTGGAGTAAGACTGTATGATTTGAAGTGAAGAAACAATTTGGGAAGGTTTTCTTCAAAGAATACTTCAAAGGCTGCAAAGTATTTCAGCATCTGTAGAGACAGTAAAGCACCACATAAGCAGTCAAAAGAATGTTTAGTTGTAAAAATAACACAAATCCCACCAGGAATTGAGGATGTCAACATAGCACAGTGTGATTTCTTAGGATAAGTACAACTATTAAGCATTTCTGCAGGAAAAAAATCAAAACAGTAGAATGTGTTCTATGGATTAAAATCTGGTATTCTCAATTTTGTAACCAAAGGTTAAACTTCTCCATTATTCAATAGGACAAAAGTCAGTCATCAATAAATCAACTATGCTTCAAGTCAAAAGAATGTTATAGTTCAAAACCAGAAAACTCTGTGCATACCATGCTGTGATCCACACGGAAAAAGGCCAGCTGGCATGGCTTGTTTAGAAGGTTAGCAAAGGCAATGAAAGCATCTGCCTCTTCCAGATTGAGAATGAGCACAGCAGCAATGAAGGACATCCCTTGTACCTTCAAGTGGGAAAAGCATCAGGCAAATACAGGTCAGTAGGTTCAGTACATCTTGTATCTTTGGAAATGCAAATATTTACAGTCCGCAATATATCAAAATACCATTGTATAACATTTCCAGAAGAACATAAACACAGATAAATAGTTTTCATGCATTCAATCAATTTGATTTCAGCAAGAAAGAGTGTTTCTTCAGATGCTGGTTTTAGGTGCTTGATGGAAGTTCTGGGAGGTCTCATGATCATAAGTCCTCAGGACTTGGAATGCAAGAAAGTTAAAACCACACAGGCTGGACGCAGAGCTCGTAAGAGACAAAAAATTGGCCTTAAATTCATTGTTGAGCTCTGGGAAAAGCAGACATGGATTAAAAACCTCACATATGGGACAGTTTAGACCCAGACAAGTATGCTGGAATTGAGACAAAATTCTGTTTCAGAACAGTCAATACTTATTTTCCACTTGCCAAACAGTATTTGCTTGCATATATAAAATTACTTTTAAGTGGTTAGCTACAATGCAAGTTTACATTTTCCCATGATTACTCTCTCAAAAACACTTTAGCCTGCAATAAAAGTGAAGAGCATTATTCTTGTAGTTGTTAACTGATTATCTGAATGCTCATTATACTAAAAATAATTTCTACCAATTTCAACTGCGATGATGATTATTCCGCTGTTTCTAGGCATTTATGCTTCCTGCTCCTCATTTAAAAAATACACACAGTATTTTAACCAATGAGGGAAAAGAATATTTGCACACATCAACAACAGTCCAGCAGCTTTCCATTTTTGTGGGATAGATGGGTGTGGAAATAAGATTACATTAAATTTACTGCAATATTAACATTTAAAAAAATATAAATCTATGATCAGAAATATCCACGGTAGCCGAAATGAAAACAATAAGACCTATCCATGAAAAATTACTTATTTGCCTTTTAAAACTCCACCCTGGGAACAAGCAGTCTCAGAACCTGCAGAGTTTGTAATCTCACTTAGAGAGTATGGGAGGGTCTCCAAAAATGAGGCCGCATTCAGAGCTAAAAACATTTGAACACGAAAAACCAACTAGATATTGATGCAGAGTCCCGAGCATATCTGATTTAGAGAGGAAAACACACCCTGTGCTAAATAATGCTTTGTTGTATGGATCAGACTTCAAACTAAAGTTTTTTATCCCAGAAGCGATTAGAACTTGTGAAAAGGAACAAAGAAAAAGAAGAAAAAAAAGCATCCCTTCGTTATTTAACTGCTTCTGTAAGCTGACACCATTCAGAGAGATGTTAGGTTTACTTGGTTTGTTTGTGGGTTTTTTGGCAGTTTTTAATGGGGTTTTTGTTGCTTTTTTCTGTTGGATTTTTTTTTTAAACACAGTAATCTCTGCTGCAAGCAATATTATCTTCAAACTCAGATGGAGTGATTAATCATTGACAACACCACACCAATAAGGAGTTTCTGTATTTAGGATGTGCAGTAGTGAAGCAGAGAGTATCACTATGGAAATAGCAGAAGTGGGAGCAACACGAGGACAGAACAGGCTGAGTGCTCACTGGAAGTCTGCCAGCAGGTATGGGTTTTTTTCCTGTAGATACTCTGCATCTGTCAGAACTATAATGCCTTGTGAACACATCTGTTTAAAATCTTCCATGCAAGCCAGATAGTATACTCATATTTGACATTCAGTACATTTTCAGCTATTTAATTATCTCTAAACTACCATCATTGTAACTGCTGTGAAAGGAATAAGTACTAAAGCTGAATATTTTTTTTTTAAAGTGCTAGTAGCATACAGTTTAGACAGCCTACTTATTTAATACACTCTAATACATGACATCTTAAGCTTATTTCCCACGTTATGAACATTTTACAGCAAATACTTACATATCCCACATCTGGTCTGTAACATGTATATGCTCCTAAAACACTATGCAGGAGATCATGATAAGGACCACCCTAATAAAAGGGGAGGGAAGACAGGGGAAAAGGAAAAGGAAAAAGATTTTTTTTCAAAATCACTTTATAAATATAGCAAGGTAACAAGCCAGTATTTTAAGATGCAATTGAGCCAGTGAATTATTGCTTTGTTCAGATCTAGTATAACACCAGTTTTTACTCTAAGCATTACCATGTATGCTCTTTTGAGATGTTCAAGGAAAAATAACAGACCAATTCAGTGGAAATTAGTACATAATGGAAAATGAGGATATCTAGCACACATCCAGGTTGGTTCTTCTTTTTCAGAGACAGTGGATGTTTTAATTCGTAGGAACACAAGCTATTGTATTACAACAGTACATGCTATTTTATACACGTGTGCATATATATTGTATCTGTATAAAAATCACAAAGCCTGAAAATGTGTACTGAAACACACCAAGATTTCTGTAGAAGCAGTGCGACTATTCTCATTTTTGCATGTAATTTCATAAACATTAATAGGAATCACATGCAATTTTTCCAGGAGAAAAAGCCTTATAGTCCATCACAGTGTCCCTACTTTATTCTCATTTAAAAAAAAAAAAAAAGAGAGTGACCATTTGCTGTTGTATGTAGAAAAGAACTAATCTTTTGTTGTGTTACACAAATAACTTCTAAAAAGTATTCCATCTTTAGCTAGCTAGGTTTCTTTTCTTGTTTAACTATTCAGAAGTTTAAAGCTGTTATAACTAAGTTACAGAAATCTCACCTTCTGGAAAATATACAGGGATGGAAATGTGCGTGATATATCCAGCTTAATTAGCTCCAGACTGGCCTCACGATCAGCAACAGATGCAACTGCATCTGCAAGCAAAACCAACACTTATTAAAACTGACAGATAAATTCTACAGACTTCAGAATAAAACTGCCATAGGCATATAAATATGTTTAAGATCTAAGGAAAAAAGTCACCTAGTTCTAATTCTTGGAGTGCACGTCTATAGTGCTGTACTTCAAGAGCTAAAACTGTCCACTGATACCTGGTATATGCCATCAACTCCAAAAAGTGAGGGAAACAATCAGTAATTACTACCTGTCTACTCATTCTTTACACCATTCAGACTTAAACCCAACAGGTTACCTTTTACTTCTGTATAATCCTCTATCCAGGCCCCGACTGGCCTTGCATTCACTAAAATTTAAACTTTGCCCAGCCCTCAAAAACCTGCTTTCTTTCTTATATTCTATTGTGAATTCAGTTACCGAGTCTGTTCAAGAGCACAGAGCGAGAGCCCTGCTCTTGATCTAAACGTGATCCAGCAGGATCTTGTTTTAAGAATTTTTAATTCTGAATCAAGCTCATTTCAACCAGCAGCATTAAAATATACTATGTACACTAGAGGAAAGAAGATAAATTACGTCATTATCACAAGCAGCCAGCACTTCTTCACCTGCAAAGTCAAGCCTATTACTTTCAGTCATGCATTTCTCATGTCCCACTTTTACTGAAGGTAACTAAAATATCCAGAGAAACTTCACTGAAGTTTCCAGAATTGACCACACAGTTATGATCTGCATAAGTTACGTTACTTCTGAGCTCTCATTAGCTCTCATTTGACTCAGATTTTTTTTTCTTTTGCATCTGTAGGACTGGCATTCTTTGAACAGCAGGAAAGAAGGCAGCATTCACTCAAGAACCTCCAGAAGAAATTCGGCCAGCCATTTTCTCTGTGCTATCCTCTACGTAGGGACATGATGCAAACACTAGTATTTTTCTCCTCACTATCACATGTGGCACTTGGGGAAAAGGCTCTTTCAGAGGGCTTAAACCTGCCAAGAGCCACCTGGGAAGTGGAAGATCACAAAATTTGATGACTAGGCTAAACAGAACCTGCTCTGCTGAAGCCTGGAAAGCAGCGCATCCTTCCAGTCCTACTAAAACTATGATAGTCACATTCAGGAGTAAGCGGGACTGCTGCAGGCTGCATTAGGGGAATTTGGGAGGAAAAGGGCAATTATTATTACAGAGAAAGACTGTAACAGTCTAAAATAAAAAGTTCAAGAACTGCTGCTTAATCCCTCCTTCCTCTTTCAAAAGGAACAGGCATTACACTGGATAATTTGGGATCATTTCATTTGGCACAGTATCCATTTAGCATGATTCCCAAAGAAGATGAGACTCTACGATACAAAGCACAAGAAACTCTGGATTTATACAAAAAATTCACTTCTGTGAACTGCAAAAGAGGAGCTGCCGGGGGGCCTTTTGAACAGATCTGATAGATAAGTTATCTTTTGACAAATGTCTTATCTTCAAGATGCAAAGAGACAGTTTTCATGCATTAATGTTTATCTGCCAAAATAAAGTGCTAAAGATATTTGAACAGGAAACACCCTCAGAACTACTCAAATATGTTAAATGAGGTTAAAATAATTGATCTTCCAGACTTCGCTACCAAAGATTAGTAATAGGCACAGTGGGCTGGCTTGCTTTTCAACCAGACACAAAAGTTCTATTACTCCAAGCTTCTCCTTATTACTACATTTCCCAGAACATTTGACACAATCAAAATGGACCATTCCCTCTTTCATTCCCATCCAGAACTACTACCTTTCCAAAATAAACAAGTTACCTAAGCTTTCCCCCACACTCAGTCCACACCCCTACAACAAAAGAACAAGCAAACCACCACCCCACAAACCAAGGGGCATTGCAAACGTGTTTTCCAAAGATAAGCATATTTACAATCATGTACACACAGAATCTCTTACAAACAGTTTGTCTCAAGACATCAGATGCGTCACAGAGGTAGCCTAAGGAAGACCTGAATAATTTAGAGTCAAAGTAGCCTATTAGTCAGGACTGGCTATGGCAAGTGCAAAGAAAGAAAGTACTCCTTGCATTGCAATGCCATTTTCTTTCCCCCAAAAGAGAGACCAACTAAAAAAAGTTATTTCACAGCAGCTGGTACTGACAGTATCATATAAGACAGCATTTAAAAGAGTAACTGTTAACAGCACAAGGAGTTAACATTTATAACAAGGATATATACATCATTAAAAACATTATTGATGCTATTTTTAACGGAAAGAATACTCACAGGACACAGCAATATGCCAGTGATAAAACTCCATTATACATACAAGCATGATAATATCCCTACTTAATAGATTTAGGAGGAAAGGCCATCTGGGCAGCCAAGGAAACCCAAGTGGGATCCGAAATGTGTAATGTTACACATTCTTCACCTCTCAGTTCCACAATCAAGAAATGGAGAATAACTTTTTTCTTTCCCAAACTTGTGGAAGGGATATCAACGTTAGAATCATCTAAGCACAGCTAAGCAGTAGCACATACTGTAATTTAGTTTCCCATTCCTTCTTTTTGTATTTCATCTACGATTTTCATGAGAGCTTACTCCTGGTATTTCAGGAATTCAGAGGATAACACATTCATTTGCAAGTGAACTAGCACGTGCAATATTCTAATGCGTCTTTTACTGATATAGTAAATACTGTTAAGCCCGTCACTCGCTGACTTGTTATGAGAAAGCAAACATTTAAGTAGGAGATGACTCAGAGCACTTTTAACACATATTCCTAATGCTGCAATTGCAGCTGAGCTTGTGAGACTTCTGGGATTGCAGAAGCGATTAGGAGGCTGTCTAGCATTCAGGCGATCTCACCTTCTATGTCATTCTCAGAACTTGTCTCACTGAAGCTTTTCCATCGTTCCTTAGCTCTTGACAAGAAGATTTCATAAAGTTCTGCAAGAAAGCAAAACAAAAGCAACAACAAAAAAGGAAGAGGTAAGTAAGAAAAATACCCATCCAAAACAAAAGCACACTAACCATTCTTGGCTTTGGTTTTGTTGCTTGGTTTCATCTTAACCACTGGGGGCAGAGGGAGAATCTATTAGATGGTTACCGCTAACCACTGGAGTACCGCTACACACAGTTTTACAGTGTGCACTGCATTATGCTTTCTTCTGTGGTGAACATGCAAATTACAAGAGGGAAATCATGTCTTACATAATTCAGATTTTTATTTTTGCAAATAGGTTAGAACACTTCCAGTTCATCAAAATCATTAGTTATGAAATAAAGCAATTCCCCTTTCCACACCCTTAAGGAAGTAAAGCTACAAATTCACAATTCTAAACATAATTTTTTTGGGGGGGACGGGGAGGGGGGAACGGGCATCACCTTAACTCTTATAAGACTAAAATGTTTTTGTAAGCAGGTTTTGAACCTTATTTCCATGATTTACCAGGCTATGATGTCTAACTGTAAAACACATGCTGTTCCTAAGGTTGCGCAATACAGTTCTTCAAGAAGCAAATATACCGATTTATATTTTTTTAAACAAAAGTTTAAATTTTTCTTTGGAAATAACCAACTTAATTTTGCGTTAAAAATGTGATCTGTTAAGGCATACCAGGAGTGATATTTAATTCGTTTCCCACAGCTAGACTCCAAACCTTCCCACGTACGCTTGGGGGTAATCCCTGCCACCACAGCTCTCGAACTCTTCGGGTAGCACGCCTAGGACAGGGAAGCAAAAAAAAAAAAGGCAGGCACATATTGCACATCTTGTTTTCTAAAAATCACTGGGCAACTTAGAAGCAAAATAATACACTATTTCCCAAATCAACATTCAGGGATCTCTGCTTATTCTGAAGCTCCATTAAAAACCTGCAAAACATTAACCTCCCAGAAAGCACATTTCGTGCTGCTTTGTAATGAACTCTCACTATATCACAGCAACAAAAGCTGACTTCTTCAAAAAACAGAAAGGAAAAGGAAAATTCTTTTCCTTAGGTATGTAGTTCCTCTGTTTCCAGAGGAGAAACAAGCCAACCTTGCTTCATTTACACATCAGAATTTTACTTACATGCCTTCCCAGTTAGGTAGTATTTCATTGACCCAAATCACCATAGCACTAGCGATATTCTCTTCTTGCTTGAAACGCTCTCTCATTATTTTTTTCCTTTTATGTGCTTCTTTAATTTCTGTTAAGTGTAACATGTTAATAATTCTACATTAGTGTACATGAATTATTAGGTAAATAACTCAGCTATGATCTAATTATTTAGATGATGCCTGAAAGAGATCAAGGGTAAATTACAGTTGTGCATGAGCTAGCTGGTACTATTTCTGTTGACTGTAGGTGTATTTCTCAGGAAATTTTTTAATTTAAGCTATCTTTAAGTTACTTAAATACACAGTGATTCAGACAAGCAAAAATCTGGCTAGAAAACTCTTAGCACTCTTCTCTGCAGTACACAGAATGACTAGAAAGCAAGCACATCAGTGCTATTTTTCCTGTAATGAATTTCATACCACATTCTACCAAAACCTTACTTATTACTTAGACTAATCAGAAATAATTGTAGATAAAATTATTATTCAAAAGTGTCATTCCACATCCATTTTAAGTTTATTCACTTTTTACTGAAACTTCCACCTAGAAGGATTATGTATTTTCTTTTCTGGAAAGAGGACCTAAAGATCTAGGACAAAGCCACAATGCTGAACAAGAAAAAAGTATTCTGCCTTCTGTCAAAAAGGAATTGTTTGCAGATCCCTCTTATTAAAAAGACTAAAAGAAGGACAGAGCAGTGCTATCTTGACATCACTAAGAACCACTGTGACATTGCAAGACATTTTCTATTTATGGATGCATTAGACATCAACAGAGTGAAAATGCCATCCCTGGTAAACTGATATGGCTGACCAGCTTCATTTAAGTTTTTACTGAAGCTTTGTGTAGCAATAGTTATTTTAATGAATACTAGGGCACATGTACTAAAACACTACACATGGCTGACCCTCCAGAGATGGAGAACATGGACCACAGATCACACCTTAGAAGATGCACACCACAAGAGAAGAGTGAAATGAGTTGTCAAAGGCCTTGGATTTCCTATTATGTCTTCCAGAGTAAGCTGCACAGATCCATAGAGGCTCAGTCAGTTCAGAGCTTACATCTCTGACAACAGCCAAGTAAAACACGCGGCACAGGTTCTTAAAATAGCTTATTCCCTGAACACTAGGCATGAGACTACAGAAGTAGTCTCAACAACTATTCATAGATTGACACAGTACCAGATGCTACGGATCTGTTTTTCAAATTAAACATATCTACTGGGAGTAGGAAGGTTTACACAGGTAAAGCTGGTTGGAAAAAAACACACAGTTTTCACATGTCTTCACACAGAAATTGATCTCAAATTCCTGTAAAAAACAGATCTTTAAGCAGTCAGCTTTATCATACTTTGGGTCTCAGTGACAACTGCAACAACACAGCTTGAAAAAAAGAGTCCAAGTACTCAGAAAGTTTCTAGCTGATCACGTTAGACAAGTCTAAAAAAAAATTCATCAAGTTTCTACTTAAAACGGTTAAACTGACTTCTGAACCTAGTTAGTGGAGTAAGAAAACAAATTGATAATCGAGTTCTGTTTTAAACTGTGTGCACATATGTACCAGAGAATAGCCCAGATATTAAACAAGGTTGTTCTTTACTGTACCTACTAGCCTACAAGTCAGAAATTACTTTATTTTTGCTGCACAGTTAAAAAGAATTATAGTGATTATTGGCAGTTAACATACCTCGTTTTTTTGCCTCTGCCACCATCTCATCATATTCTTGTCGGTGACGTAAAGCCTCCTCCACTGATTTGGCAGGAAGATTTCTGAAAACAAGTTGTTCCTGAATTCAATACACACAAATGACATTCTGAACCATTTCAAAACAGGTTTTAATTTGGCATCTCTCTAAGGTGAGCTTTAGGGTTGTCACACTACCAGTGTTTCAGTAACAGCAGTAGAGGACTGACTTATTCAGAACTACCAGATGTTTGCTGCACCTGTTCATTAGTTCTCCTATAGCTTCCCCCAAAGCAGAGTTACTAGATTTGTTGAACATCTGGAATGATGCTCAAATGAAGTAACAAAAGGGAAATATTGATATGCCGTATAAAGTTGTTTATTCCAATGCATTTCTGCACACGCATATTTTAATTACTAAATATACTTGCATATCAATACTCAATTTGTTCATATGAAATTCATGATGATGTATTTCCAATAAAAGGTAAAGGTCTTTATTCATTACAGTTAGCCCTTTAATTCCCACAAGAGAAGACAGGTTTACCAATGGAAGAAAGGCTAGATCCCTGTTTTTGTCACAGCTAAAGCTAAGGAAGCTTGAAGCAGAACTACAAGTTCACCAGCCTAAAATGTGTTTGGTTTTTGGCTGCACAGTGATCCCATAATTGCTAAACACTCACTTCCTTTTGACCAAGCAGACTTATTCCAAAAAAAAAAAATCAGAACACAATGTTTGGTCTCAGTCTTTTACCCAATCTCTAATCTACTTTGGTTGAAAAATGAACAGGAGACAGTTTTGTCATTTTAATATGCACAAAGAAGTTTTCATCTCTTATACAAGCAGAAAAGATAAATTTATTAGTATTTCCAAGAAGTGAGAGAATGTTTTCAAGGATGAGATTGTAGCACCACATTATACGCTTGGGATAGCGCTCCAATTTAAAACAAGAAGTGTCATTTGTAAAAATATACTTATGTTAGTTTGTGAATTGTGATATTTTGAAAGTAGAGAAAAGAATCAGCCAACCAGTTACTGCGTATCTTACTCTCCATCATATAGTAAAAGAAATTATGCATTTACAAAAAAATAATTGTAGCAATCAGAACACAGAAATATCCTGAATGGAGGTAAACACTGAATGAGCTTATATACACTAGAGAATATCAAAGAAAACACTGTATGTTCTATTTTCCATTTCCTAATTGGAACTGATTAGAGCAAACGTTTAACAGTTCATCACAAGCTTTCTCATGGTGCAATTGGAAGGCTTTGCTCCATTTGTTTTCTTCACAGCACGTGTTCCTAGTCAGGAGGTCCTCCTCTTTCGTACAAATTGCTGAAGACTGCATAGCCGAAAATACTGACCAATTCATGACCCATTTTTCATTACTATTCTTACTTGTACTTAATGCAGTTTTTGTTGCATCTTCATCTGCTGTTTCCCAGCCTACAGCTGTACTTTTAAGAAGCCATGAAAACATAACTGGAACAGGGGCAAAGAACAGTTTCAGTGAACACTATCACCTTGGTACCAACAAAGCATTTAACCGTAGTTGCCAGATACAAAACGCGCATTCAGCATTTGTGACAGAAAGACAATTCTTCCCACTCCGGCTGTTACCAACCTAATACTTTTTCTTTCTTTTCAAAAAACTCTGGTAAGCGAAGTCCAGGTTTGCTGAAGTGACAACTGCCACTGTTAAGTCTTCCTGACTGGTCTACAAAATTGTTTCCAGAATGGGGGAAGGAGAAGGAAGTGAGCACTGAGATGGCAGTGAAGAAATCCATAAAAGTCTTCAGGAGTATTCCCGATTAAGGATGCCCACAACACAAGCAGCTGTGATATACAGCAATAGATTGGTGGCCTCATTACAGTGAGAAAGAACTCCTCATATAGACTGTAATATATTTAAAGGTTCTTCTGCAGGTATTATTTAGGCTATTATCTGGGATGGAATAATCCAATGATACTTTCATGTAAGACTTGTGAAATTTAGCTCAGCAGAAGCGTATCTAACAAATTTGGTCATCATGGGTTCCACAGCAGAATCATACTTACGCTGGCCGATCCTCCAGAATCAAAGCAGTAGTTGAAAGTGGTTCAAATTCAATATTTTTACGTCTTGCTGATGGGGGTGGAGGTTTATACATTCTTCCTGTCCGTGCTTCATATTCCTAAACAACATTATTGATAAAAATTAAATTTCAACTTTCAGCATCACTTCTAATTAGTAAGCATACTATTACTTGTTGAACACTTATTAAATAATGTTTAAAATGTATAACATCAAATAATTTAAGACAGCAAGAAGCTAACATTACAAATTGTAATTGTTTATAGCAGGAAAGTGCAGCTTTCCAGAACTTCTAAGTAAAGATGAATGATAAAGCAGTTTCTTGTATCAACTTAATCTTTGATCTATTCTACTTCAATATTACTACTGAGCATCCAAGGATAATCTTCCCAAACTAATTAGTGCACAAGGATATTTAAGTAATATGCGAAGTTCACAAAAAAAACTGCAAAACACACCACCACCAACAAAAAAAACCACTAACCAAGAACACATGTCTCTTCCCGTTTCTTTACTTTTGATTCTAGCGACCCTTAAGATCTGGTACTCCTCACGTTTCTGAAGACTTCAGCATGACCAAAGCCACATTATCCAGAACTACCTACACTATACACGGTGACAATATAACAATATAATTATGAGTCTGTTTCACATAATTTATTTCTCAGAGGTTAAAACATGCAATCTACTTAGAATGAAATACTTAACAGCCTTTAATACGCAGAAGATTCTGAGCAAGAAAGAATCCCATTCCTTCTTCCACAAAAGCAACTCAACAAAGCAGAAATATGATAAAGTCTTTAGGAAAAAGGCTAGACAGAGACAGATGAAAACCTCAAACCTTACATTCCCTCTCTTTTAGCCTCTGTAAATAAAAAAATATACTGCCAAGTTACTGGGAAACCCATTCTTATGATCCAGCAAATCTTAAGAGGTTATCTGTGAGAAGACTTTCAAGCTATTCCCAAACCAAGTTAGCTTGTGGTTTCACACTCTCCTTAGGCATGAAGGCTAAATACTTGTTTCTCTGCAAGTCTCCCACATGCTGGAATTCAAACATAGAATACTAAGACCTGAAAAATCATCTTTTTAAAAGAACAAATTCAAGGTATTTTAGTAATGTACTTTCACCAGATCACACATCCCTATTCTTAAGCACATCCAAGTGAGCTCTAACTTGTACAAGTTTGTGGGTTCTTTTCATCTAAAGACAGTCTGTTCTTGTACACCTGTTGCTTTAATAATTATGTAAGTTCAATCTCAGTTTAACCAAAATATCTTATGTTTAAGTAACCAAAAATAAAAAATTGATCATTTACTAATTAGGTGATGTATCTTACCAATGAACATAACAGTCTTTAGAAACTGCTCCCAAATGAATCTCAGACCTAATACACAGCTTCTTGTGCACATTCGTTCTCCCAGGGAGAAGAAACAGAGGGCTTTACACATTCAGTGTTCATTGATTGCGTTACAGAAACAGAGCTGACAACTTTAAAACTATTATATAGCTTAAAAGTTCAGTACACAGATGAATTCCATAAAGTTAAATGGGAAAAGGCCTCTCAAATGCAACAATGCAGCTTCAGATTGCCAGAGAAGGCACAATGCGCCCAACACTGAGGTGGCGTAAAGCTTTCTGCTTAACAGCCTCCTTAGCCTACCCATTTTAGTGGCCTCGAACAAAGTTTCTGTTCTTCCACACTGGACATAATACAGTAAGTGATCTGAAAAGTATAACCTCAATGACGCCATGTTAATCTCATGTCAAGAGCAAGTTATTACAGAATCAGTGAGGTTGGAAGGAACCTCTGGAGATCATCTAGTCCAGCCTCCCTGCTCAAAGCAAGGTCAACTACAGCAGGTTGCACAGGGCCTTGTTCAGCCAGATGTTTAATATCACCAGAGATGGAGACTCTGCTCTTGCTAGGCAGAAGCTACAGCATCCAGTATTCCCAAGCGGTTTCCCCATCCAAGTACTAATGAGGCCCAACCTGTTAGCTTCAGAGATCAGAGGAGATCAGATGTGTTCAGTGGTAGGGCCAGACACGTTATATGCCACTATACTTTCCAGATCCTGAGGAGTTATCTGGACTTCTTACCTTTTTCTTTTTCTAGTTTGTGGGAGTCAGAACAATAGTTTAACTGATGAGAAAAAGTGATTGCACCTCCACAAAACAAGCTGAAGAATGGTTTTGAAACATTCTCATTATCTTTAGAAGTAGTTTCCACCCTGCCCCCAGCTCCCAAGTCTTCAGCTATCCACCCTTCACCCACTGTATCGTACTCTGCCTCATGGCAGAGTACCAAGTAATTTATTTTGTTAGCACCCTGGAAAGACAGGCACAAACCTAGAGCAATCAGCCTATTTCAACTATAGGAGAAGCTCTGCTTTTCCATCTTAAAAAAAAAGCCCAAGTACATGTCTTGTAGAGGAAAGGAGCAAGCAACTGTTTGCTATTATAATCAATACATATATTCACACTAAAAACCTAATTCTTTGTAAACACAATGACTTAAAAGTTACTAGCCAACTGTTCTTAAATACAACTTAGTTCTAAATGTTTCTAAGTCCCTGGCCAAGAACAGTGGTTATACACATTTCCTAGAACATATTCCTCTTCTGAAGGGTAATTCCCAAGATAACTTTTGATTCAAAATTATATACGCCCACCATCATTCAGCACATTCAAACAAGTATCTTGAAAAACTGGACATGTAGAATTGGTACAGTTCTGTTGTAATCCACGCAAGCATGAGAAAAAAAAAAAATCAGAAAACTAACATTCACTGTATGAACGAATATACATATTCTTAAGCTTAAAAATATTTAATTCCACCTATAACCATAGAGACATTATAGGCACTCCTGCCATGCTTTATACCTCAGGCTACCCCAGCATATTCTTAAGTTCGGAATGCATCCTGTGATAGCACCCAGAGGGTCAGCATCCAGCCTGCAGTACAGGAGCAATGCCATCCCTCATATTCTTGGTAGAAGTTCTGATTTACTTTCATACTTTCCAGTACATTGTAACAGGAGCCACAAAATCAAGTTTATTTAGCGGTCAGAGACAAGGAAGCTCAAACAGTACCAACCTTTTCAACATTCGTACATACCTCATATGTATGCAAGTTAAATAAGAAAAACACATCGCAAGATGGACACTAGAAATGAAGCCACTTTCACCTTTTTATTACAAGCAACACATTTGAATGGTGCTAGCTCTTCTGGCTATCATACATGCTAAGAACTGATATGCTATTTCCAAAGCAACAGAGAAAGGGGAAAAGAAAAGAAAAAAATCCTTAACAGGGATTTCCACAAGAGACAGAACTCATCACCCAACTGTTTCTGGAAGTAAGTACACTTTATGAACAGTTGTTTTTTGCAAGAAAAGAACACATGCACAGAGAGGGAAACAGTAAGTGTTACTAGAAAGAGTCAAAGCAGAGACCAAAATAGCTTCAAGCTCAAACTGTCATGACTGTACATTCACCAACATTAAATACATTCCAAAGTATCCGAACTTCCCAATGGAAGATGATTCCTTCTCAAGAAGCCTGTGCTCTCAAAAACTTATTTGAAGACTAGATCCCAGAACCATGAGACATGCATGTAACTCACTAGTTTGTGCAACTAAAATATCAATTTTTTTCTGGAATATTTTGTATGAGTAGATGTAAAGAATCCAATAGCCTTAACCATGCATTTGATGCAGAATCTAAAATTCTGAGCAAAGGATAAAAAGCTTGAGTTGACACAGAATTTCACTTCAAAAGACGTGAGCTAATGCTCTTCCGTAAGGTAAAAATACAATTTAAAGTCAAATGTCTTGTAAAATGCCTAACACTCAGGGCATATGCCAGAGGACAGAACAGTTGACAGTAAGACTCGAGACTATTAAGACCTGTTTATGTAAAAAAAATAATTTTGGAAGTGTCACATGCATGGTTTCAGTAGCTTACAAAGTATCGTTAAAAAATTCTTTATTGCAGCATATCTGGTATTTATTGAAAGTTACAGAATATTTCACAATCCCAAAATAAAAAAGCCAAGATTTGTTTTTCAATAGAAAGTAAGAAAAGTTATCTACTGCCGATAATTAACCTGTTGAAAGGCTGAAAGCATGTTTTTCCTGAAAAACGCTGTGACAATATATTTAAGAGCACTTCAATATGTGGAGGAACTTGTATTTCCAGTATTTGTTCCTACAGAAATACAGATAAGTCTATTATCCTACAGACAGAACACATAAATGAGGCTGGGAAAAAAGTCTTTTGCTTACAAACTGCCTTTGTGCTTAAGATGAAACTATCTTCTTTATGAAAAAAAAAAAAAAGATGACCACCACACCAAAAAAAACCCTTGTGTTTTAAACAAAAGAAAAATAATAAACCTGCAGAGGTCTTTATTGCCTGCACCTCTCTCATACCTACATGGAAAACATACAAAACTGAAGTTTCTTTCATCCTTCTGAGGAAGAGCCATATAGGACAGCTAGACAGAGCTATTTTAGATATCTCTAAACACTACTGGACTGCACTGTGTAACATATGCTGCTTCTTCCAGCGCCTAAGCAAACTACCTCACAGAAAGGAAAACCAGCTGCATCGCAGCATTCCAAAAGCATTAGTTGACCTTAAGTAGGGTATGCTTGTGGGGATAAAGTATTTAACTAAGCATGCTCATAATGATTCAATTTTAGAAGACAAACTTGCATCTACAGTGCCCAAACTATAGAGCTTTAAAAGAATAAATACTGACCATGAAATTTAACGTGCACCTTGCTAGGATATGTTTTGATCTATCTAGGAGCCAACAACAAAAGCTGAAGTCCTGAAAATGAGTGATAAAAGCCTTGGATTACAAGGATTGTGAAAGTCTTCACAGTCCTGAAAGTACCAATTATACAGATTAAGCACCATGGATCCAATTATGTTTTATGTATGCTGGAGGAGAAAGTGACCTGATAGACAACACTGAATTAACTTTCACTATCTTAAGGCTTGCCTTTAAATAAAGTACATGTCAAGGCATACTAATACTCCAGTTAAACAAAGCATGCACCCTGTGTATGACAGTTTCTTTTAAGATGCTTTACTCCTCCAAAATTCTAAGCCTGACACTGAAACAGGTTTTATTCAATCAATCATGACTTCTGTTGAGGAAACAATGGGGATATTCTGCAAGTGGTTTTAAACTTCTCTTCCCTCTACACACGCATGCAATTCTGGAGCAGATGGGCCTTTAAAAACATCTACATAATTATTTTCACAATGTTATACAGCTAATTAGAAATATCATCAGAAAGATTATTTCCCTTCATTTCAAGCAGAGTTGATCATCCAAGAGTGGAAGCATTAATAGAATCTTTTAAGAGGGCACCCATCTACATCACTTAGATTAATAAAACTAGAAGAAAATTTAAGAAGAATTTCTGCGAATGTGTAAGGATTCCCTCCTATGTTGTCATGTGTCTCCCCTCCAGGTTAAATGTTAAAATTGCTGAGCTAGAACTGGTTACAAGGTGATTAAAAACAAATGTGCTTATAGCAAGAGTAGATGTCACTGAAAAATTCTGTGAGTCATAAACTAGACATTTTCCCAGAACTACGAATGCCAGAGGCTATCAGGACAGACAGAACAGTACATTCTTTCCCAGCTTGCAGGCAATATAGAAACAACCTATATTGAAGAAGAAAGGAAAAATACTAATCTTCACATAGTACAGGAGAACCACCAAACAAACACCAAAGAGTTTCTAGGTCAACCTTCCAAAGTAATGCCATCCATCTTCAATTGTTCATTTACTTTATTTTTTTTTTTTCCTCAACTGGATATTTAACAAGTTGCATCAAGTTTCATCTTTTGTTGTTTACAAAGAAAAGGAATGAAGCCAGGGGCTTCTGGACCCTATAAAGGTCCAGCTGAGAGTGTCTGGACCATGTAACACAAACCGCAGGGGTCACATATCAACTAGCAGTTACATTAACTGCTCTATATCACGAAGCCAGAGTAACAGATCCACAGAACTAGACAGCTAACTTGTACCATTCCTGTTTAACACAGGGTGTGGGATCACATAAAAAGTTTTCAAAGTAACAGGCACACGCATTGTACCGATTTCAGAAGGATGCCAGTCACAGCAAATAGAAGACATAACACGTAACAAAGGTTTCAATAGCTACCCTCTTCTAGGTTTCCAATTCCATATTAGAAATAGTGATTAAAAGCATCTGGGGTTCTAAAGTGCCACTGTTCACAGCTTGTGTGACTTAGTGATGGGAAAAAAAAAGATTTTAGGATATCCATTTTCAAAGCTAATACAAGGTGTTAAAAAATATTACAAGTTAATGGTAACAGTTGTTAAAAGGCTTAATTGAGGAGGTACAAACACAAAGTAAATTACTGTCAAGCTCTAGCATTACCTATTTCCTACTATTCAAGAACATGCAATACAAACAATGATAAACAATACTCTATCACTTTGTTAGTGAGATTCATGTGTGAAGTTTATTTGTTTGCTTATTTTACTAATGGTATCTAATGAGTTGATGGTTAGTGCCATAAAATATTCATGCTACTGTGAAAATGTGATGTTTGTTCTATTTTAATGAGTGCTACATAGTCCCATGCATGCATTGAATACAACTAGAAAGAATATATATTAAATTTCATACCCCTGTGTTTAATAGACTGAGAGCGGATATTGATGCAAGACTGCCAGAACTGTCATCCTAATGAGAAAAACAGAAGCAAAGCCTTAGTGAATAAATGAAGGAAAAGACCATTACAATATAGCAACATGCAAGCCAAAAATTTAAATTCACATGTAGAGTATTTATACTCTATGTTTGAAGAAACATGTGGCTGGTTCCTCCTTCTTCTCCAGCCCTCAAAATATACAAAAAACACATACAAAGACTTCCCACTTATGCAAGATGTTTATAGACACCTCTTGGATTGTTTTTTCCGTTTTAATTGAAGTTTTATAGTTTCTACAATCAGCAGCTTTGCCGGAATGGAGATCTTTGTCCATGGCACTTTTCAGGTACAAGACAAAAGGTGTTCCCTGATACACTGTCTCTCCCTAGTCCACATCACCCATAACAGTTACACTTATTTAAACACTAGCCTGGGAAGATACCCTGTTAAAAAGGGAAGAACAAAACATTGTCTATAGGCTGACACAAGAAAACAGAAACTGTTTGCTCTGAAAATGAATCTTGAAGACCTTGCCTTCATTCAGTTCATGTTAGATTGTATCTCACACCCAACTAGATCGTCACCTATAAGCTAGTTAGCTTTAAAGCTTAAAGTGAATTCTCAAGAATAGTATCCGCACTGTTGGAGAAATGGAAAAGAAATATAATTGGACTTGGATAAGCATTTGGCAAGAAACAAAATACTAGGGTAACTTTCAAACAGGACTTTCACATTAAGTGTTTGGGTTTTTCTGTTTAACATGAGGGGGCAAAAAATGTCATTAAATAGCACAGTGACTTAGAGTGGGCCTTTAAGTCCCTCACCTTCCCGCCACCCCCACCATGTTATAATTAGTATTTCTAAATTGAAAGCTCAAAAGTGGACTCTACACCTCAACCTCACTGGTGAACTGATGAGAGCTAAGATACATTTGTAAGGCTTTGAGAAACGGTCACTTAAATTAAAAGTAAGATTAGAAAGCAGCAATCTGAAACCCCTCATACCGCATTGCGGCAAGGCAATCAGGCAAAAGCATGCTCAACTACAGGTGGCCCTGTACAACCACAGCTCTGCAGGCTTCCATTCAAAAGTCAAAGCTGGTTTTCTAATGGAAGAGCCAAGCTTAAAGACAGGGCAGGGGGTGGGGTGGAGGTGGGAAGACACAGCCATTGCTTTTAAGAATTGGATTACAGCACCTGGAAGAAGGAAAATAATCTTTTTATCATGCCTTCAACATTATTTCTGGACTTATCTGCAGTGTTTCTGTACCATGCATAACCCAGACTAATAAAAAGCATTTTAAAGTCTTCCTTCCCCCTTGCCATGCTATCTTCTCCTTTTCAGTACTGGAGCACCATGTCAGCCCCAGAAGGATAAGGATTATATTTTAAAAAAAAAAAAACCCACCCTTTAAAAAAAGTCAACAAAAGACAGCATCTTTACCGCTTGAATCTTTTTGCTAAATCTTATCCTTTTGGAATTTGATACAGCCTGCCTAGATGATGATTTTGCTATCGCAGCACCTCAAGCTCACCAGTGTAAATCTGCTTAACCTGCAAAAGCTCCCTTCTTAAGAGAAGAAAAAACAGTTATTTTTCTGTGTCATCCTTTGCTAAAGAAATTCAAAAGCCCAACAAAGAGGAAGGCATCCCATCAAAAAGAGGATCCAGAAGACCAAAAAAAAAAATAGTAACAGTGTCCCACCAAAGTAAAAGAAGTTCTATCAATTTTATTACCTCAAAATTGTTTCCATATTCATTTCCCCAAAATCCAGGAACTTCCAAGGACAGAAATGAAAATACGTACAATGCTTATGTTTTCTTTTTCAAGCTTTAGGAAGAGAAAGTTTTCTTCAATAGTCTTTGTAGTTGACCTCAAAGACTTTTTTAAAAAAAAAAAAAGACCAAAACAATAATGAGAAGAATTCATGTCAGCAGAGTCAACACCTCCGAAGTATTTTCAAAATATTAGTGCCATGCTTACTGTGGAGTACTCCCTTGAAGATACGTTTGTGCCACCAACATAATGAGAAGTTCTCCTTGTCAAAGCAGCTGGATAAATGCTGTTACTAGGAGCTAAACCATATTTTACATCCTTTATGCAAACAAAAGGAGAGGCGTTTGTCTCACTGAGGTCCTACCAGTTTCATTACCATTTTACTGACAAGATAATCACTGCAGAAGTCTAAAACGTTGGGGAATGTCTTTGAAAGACTTCAATATAACACTTCGTTTTACCATTAGCATAGCATTTTACTGACTACATGTGTGACTCTGGAAAGAAGATGGACATTTCTTGAGAATCTGACCACTACGGTGTCTACAAAGAAAACCATCAGAGCCTTCTCACTGCTGCTAGTAGACAAACTGTTATTCAGGTGTTACACATTCCTTGCAAGACCAAATACCCCTATTTATTGTCCATCCTGGTTTCAAGGCAGTTTGTTACCAATGCATTTCTACCCATATCTGCTAAACAGGCAGAAGTCTTGCCTTTCCTCTTCTCTCCAGTAGTAGTGCAAGACGAGCTGATGTGACCTGTATCTAGATAACTATCTGCTTGAGAACCACTCCTATGAAAAAAGCATCTAGCGCTGTACATACCTACTTCTTTACCTACTCAAATCCTTAGATATGTTGACAGACTTTTTAAACATTAGGAGCTTCATACATCGTTAAACTGAAACAACAAAGATTGGAAAGAAGAGTTAATAGTGCAAGTTAGAAGGTCTGAGTTGTATGAAAACCGATTCAAAATGCATCTGTTCCTCTGAAGAGAAACCTCTGACAACTCTTGTCCCTGGGAGACCATGGGAGTTGTGCTGATTCAGTGAATGCAATTTCTCTGTTAGTTTTCAGACTGGAGATAACGACATCAGAAAAATATGCAAGTGAAGACACTGGATTTTAGCCCTCAAGTACAGTATTTTACTTCCCCACCTTCCCCAAAGATTTCAGAGCCACCTGAAAAATATTTTCAGAGGTTAGTTCTAGGACAGTAACCCAAAATCAGAGCTAATTTTAGACACTCTGTTAAATACTAATACCTTCCATTTCGTACACAAGGTGACAACTTTTGAAAAAGATGGCTTTACTTCACTTCTAAATGACTGCAAGCTTTTCTATTTAAATATGACACACCATGAAAAGAAGCTTCCTGCCCCCCCTTATTAAAGGCGGTCACTGACAGTACTTTGTTAAAACTGCTGATAAAGTGAATTTGGTGTACGTTTTACTTTTCTTTATCTTGTGATGTGTATTTCCATATTTGAGTTTACTTTAACTCAAGCATATTAGGAGAAAATCACCATGCTGCTTTAAACAAATATTTTTTAAAAGTATTCAATACTGCCTTAATAAAAAGCAAGAGCTAAACTTAATGACTTGATATTCAGAATAATTTTGATGATGGATTAAAAGCTGTTTTCTTTAACCATAAGCACAAAAAAATGAAACTGAGCTTGCATTTTTAAACAGAACTTGCACTTCAGTCAATAGACACCAAAGTGTTACAGACCAGCCCACAAGTCAGTTTCTGCTGTAAATGCTTCTATATTAAAATATTTCAGCAGTCTAATTTAAAGCAGATTTCTGTACAGACTGAATTTACCAGACTGACCATTAATGACCACATATTTCTTATAATAGCCAGTTTTATTAGCTGCAGTTCATGAAAAAAGGCACACTTCCTAAAACCGTCAAATGCGTTTGACATTTGCAGTCCTGAGGAGTTGCTATTTTCCCTTTTGAAAAAACAGTGAAGGAAGGAAGCCCAGAGGAGGGAGATGTCCAGCAAAAGAGTTGGCCTCAATCACATCCTGCTTGGGCAGCTCTAAATCCAAGGAGAGCGGAGCGTGCCAGCAGCTGCAAGCGGGGAGACACAGCTGCCAAGAACTTTCAAGCTCTGCCCCAGTTTGAGTCAGAGCATCTCGCCCAAAGCATGCTGATGGCAGCGCAGCTGCAGGGGACTCTGCCATCTCCCCAGCCAGGCAAGCCCTGCGGGTTGCTTTTTGACAAAAATATTTATCTTCTTCTAATACCCCAAGAAACTTGCAAAGATTGTTATTTACAGTAATATTCATTAGACAGTCTCTGAAGGCAGAGCTGGCTAGCATCACTGTCTGAAAAATGTCTGAAACAGTATCCCAAATTAAGTTTCCAGATTTTCTTGGAAGTTATTCAAGACATTAGAATCACTACCTGGCTTCTCTGCAGAAGCACGTATAGCAATGTCTAGTTGATAAACAGTGACTGGGAGCCACAAGCATTCATTTAAATGTAATTACCAATTTAGTACACCATCCTTACCAAAACAAACATAACAAAGGAGGCTTCCATCAGCCAGGATGGAAACAGAGCATGTGAGCTCTACCACCATTTGACTATAGATCTACAATGATGCAATTTTTTTCTTGTTTTACTAATAGGAAAGTCCTTTAACCTTCACAATATTGCCATAAACCTTTGATATAAGTATTGCCCTTATCCAAAAGACTTCCTCCTTCTATTAATTACAAAGTTTTTCCTGTTACGAGCTAATTTTTCCTGCAAAAGAGCGTCTTAAGATCTCATCCATCATCTGAAGGATGCTGACTCAGTAATGAGTTTCCTTAACCAGGGGTTTATTTGCACTCTCCCAAAGCTGGCTGCTGGCATCAGCAGAGTCACAGAACCTTGCGTTCAACCATGGAGAGTACCATAGCTGCTCAGGAACTGCATGATTTGTTGCTAATAAACTACCCTAAACTTCCTCACAGGCAGCTTGCCTACAGCTTAAGCCCATTCTACTTGCATAGTCTTACACCTAGAAGCTCATTTTACAAACGCTGGTAAACAGCGCGTAGCCATTGTTCTGATCACAGATGGCTAAAAGAAAATAAAAAATGCAGGTTTTTTTATTTCAGATCACACTGGATCCCTTGACTTTAATTTAGAAAGTCAATGTGTAAGTTTGTAGAGACACTCCATGTAGGATATGAAGTACTCTGCCACATTCACAGAATTACTTGTGAACAGAACATATTAAGCTTTAACCATATTTCTATCAACTCCTTAAAGGCCTGCGTTCCTGCCTATATTCTTTTCACTCACATCTCCTGCATAGTGAGGAATTTAGTCCAGGGACTTCAGTCAGCCATTCAAAAGTGAAGATACTATTTTCCACTGATCTTCAATAATTAAGTGTGCCTATATTCATTCTAACCCAGCGCCAGCTTAGCAAATTTGAACATTTTTGAGAAAAGAAACTAATGGCTTTTCTTCAAAGGCATATGCACAAGGAGCGATATTGTAAATTTTAAACACACATGCAAGACATTTGACATGTTAAATATGAAGACATTTGGGTCACCTCTCAATTTATGAAACAAGCTTTCTCAGGTATTGTAGATCTAACTCAGTGCAGAGTATAGCATCAATCTGGGTCCCTCTTTGAAAAAGCATCATGAGCTAAGATATACAGTTATCTAAAGACCGTGCTTTATCTAAATTAGAAGCTAAAAATATTAGCTATTACTGACACATTACTCAAGATTATATAAATCCAATAGTGACCCTAATCTGGCAACCATAACAACAGAAACCACTGACTAGTGGCTACAACCAATTCAATCATGTTTAAAGACAATACATTGTTTTAATATATTTGCTTTTCTGCTGCTTTGGAGAAGTTAAAAATATGGGAACACTGCTGTTTAAAAGAAAAACAGTCACTGAGGGACAACAGGATAAGAAAATAAGACTATTTCTGCAGATTATGACTTGGTCTCCAGAACAAACATCTTCATTACTAGAAAACAGGAAGCAGATGACTGGTAGCATTGTGCACACTCTCCATTTCTCAGGACAGAAGAGACATCTGGATTTTAACCGCAGCATTTTCATAGCACAAGGCCAACAGCATTCATCTGCAAGTAAACTAAGAACACTTGTCCTCTCCCACCCAAAAAGGGAAACCATTTAAATAAGGAAAATTTTATTTGAAGATGTTGAAAAATCATTCAGTTTACTTCAGAGTAAATCAGAATGGTTTGGGTTGGAAGGGACCTTTAAAGGTCATCTAGTCCAATGCCCAAGATGGCACTTTATGTAATCTCATCATTTTCCTACAACGCTTTATCGTGTGACAAGTCCCATTGAAGTCCTTCAAAAAGAACCTCTCGTTTTTCGCTTTAGTTGCTCCCAAAAGGCCCTCTTCAGCATGAAGCTCTTTCCAGAAGATGGCTGAACACTGCTTCATTCACAGCCATTTGCACCTCCCAAACACAGCAGCTTATATAGAATTTAAGAAAGGAGACAGAGAAAGCAGCTCTCAAGAGAGTCAAGTTACTGTTTTCACCAACATAAGACATTCACATTTCTTATGTCAACAAATCTTTCAACTTCAGGATCACATGTTAACATTAAGTTAATAATATATTACCAATTGCTCATCTTTAAAGACTATGCCATTTTATTATTATTTTTATCAAGTTAAAAGACAGACTCCACAGGAATGAATATACGGAAGTGCAGCTTTGTATCAGAGGAAGCACATCAGAATTACCTTTCTGTAGTACCCCAGTAACTCCAAGACAAGTTCAACTTACAGTACTATTTTGAAACAAAAATACTTTGACTGAGATTAAAAGTCCAAATGAAACAAGCTTACACGTTTCAGAATTCTAAGCAATTTGTCACAAGTTACCCAGATAGTAAGTCTTCCAGGCAACAAGGACTATGGAAAGAGGAGTTAGATAAAAAAAAAAAAATTAGTTTTGTAACAGTAGAGTATCCAAGAATGCTTTAAGAGGATAAATTTTACTGTATTAATACCTAGTTTGAAGAAAAACTGAATATACAAGTATGATTATGGTTTTTATTGCACAAACCAGGCAAAAGTAACTCAGAACTGAACTTCACAAAAGGAAGCCTAGAATATTTCACAACCACTTTACCATTATAAAAATTGTAGCGTATCATATTAAATAAGGCAAAGTTTTATAGGAAATTAATACAACTTCTGATGCTTTGACCGAAACAGCTTAAAAGCTTTTTAAACACGTATCACCTTTTCATAAGCACTGAGATGTACTGAAGAACATGCTAGAAATCATAAAACTCAAAGTCCTTCTCAAGTAACTACTGTTCTCTAGACAAAGCCCCGAAAGAGTCATCCCAGATCACTCTGTGGCTGTATGGTAACAACGTGGAGATAACAGCAGAAAACTGCAACATCTATGCATTAATTTCTACAAGTTTTGTACCTAGAGTTGTGTGATGTTTACTCACCTGCTGAATAATTTTGGAATCTTTTGGAAGGTTTTCCCTGGGTGGGACTTTTCCAAACAACTTCCAACCAGGAGCGCTTTGGACAGCAGGTTTGAGCTCCTTTGTCCTTTTAGTGAAAAAGTTTCTGAAAAGAGAGGAGGGTTTTCTTTTTGTTTATTATAAGCATATAAACAAATGATACTTCTATTCTTTAAACCAAGTTTACCATTGTAGAGATTTACTGCTCAGCAAATGCATAGTGTGCTACCTTAGCTTTCTCTTACACTTTAAAATAATTAACTTGAAGTGGAGCAGCTTTCATTACAGGTGCTTTGATGCTAATATATTTGTACTTAACACTCAGTTTTACCTCTGAATTCTAAGCTACTTTATGCAACATCAGAGCTCTTTTAGCAATACCGGACACTTTCTTAAATGTAAGTCAGCAGCATGTAACAGCTCTCAGACTTTTGTCTGAGATTTGTTTTAAGTGCATCTTACAGAGCTATTTGGAGACTGAAAAGTAAACAGCTGGAAATCACTGTGTAACTTACAGATTTAGAAAAGAAATGGTGACCTATTACTTCTACTAACATTTTCTGCAATCTTCACACCTTCAACTTTCATAGCATAGACTAGAAAACCAGGGAACATGCACACAGCTTCAGTTTAGCAGATAATTGCTTTAGGCACTGGCAAAGGTTAACCAGGCAGATGACCGCATTGCTCTGTTACTTCTTAGAAAGCCAACAATCACAAGGTCATATTAGCAACCATTTGTCTAGATACACGGCTGTACTATTTGATTCCAGTCACAAGCTCCCACAGAGCATGCTATGACAAGTGCTTTGAAAATGAAAGTGCATTTATCCCGATTATTGGAAAATTACCTTCTAGAAACTTTGAGTAACACAGAGGGATTAAAAGTTAAGTAGTCTGTAAGGTTACTTTTCAGAATGCTTACAAGTTGACCTCTGAGCGGACAGAATATGGAGCACTTTTATTGGAAGATGTTTTTGTGCAGTGCTAACTAGCCAGCCCTGTACTTTCACACTCTTCCTCTGGAAAGACATCCGCAGACTTATTCTTCACTTAATGCATTTGCTATCTCTTGAAAAACGTTTCTTTCTGAAACTGAATGCATTCACATTTGTACACAGGAAAGAGTCTCTTGGCTTTGCCCAGATAGAAGCAGCATGCTTCAACAACCACAGTCTAGCTGGAAAGTGCACAGTCGCTCTTAAATCCCAGCACTGTCAGGGTTTCTGACCACCAAGCATAGTTTTACAATTAGGAACTGTTAGTGTTTGTAAGACATTGTATAGCTTTCAAATACAAACTATCTTTTCAGTTCCCAGAATGCTTTTTGTTATTTGGGAAACAAGCAGATGTCTGTCACAAAAATCCCTTCTGTGCAAGTCTGCATGAATGGACTCTACAGATACTTGTGTGTAGCTGAAGGCCTAGCCACCAGAAAACAGAAAACTGAAGAGAAGAAGTAGATGCTGATAAAGTGTGAAAGTCTCCCAAGAACGGGTAAGCTCAAGACTAACTGTCCTGTGGAATCCACGAGAACACAGCATCTCAGAAGACCAAGACTGCCCGAGGCCACCAGCACACACCACCATCAACACCAGCTTGCAAAAAAAGGAAAAAGCCTGCATTCAAGAAAGCAGCAGCTGCTATAGGCAGGCAGGGAGTATGGGATTACTTACACACCTGATGAAAGAGTGCCTTGAGAGAATTATTGGAACACCCACACAGAAGCTTTTGGTGCATCAGTACACCCCTCCACTTCTGTGGAGGTCTCCCAGCTGTTGTTCCAACCCAGTAATTGAGTAAGCATGTTTGGGAATATTTGCTTGCACTGTATAAATAGTTAGCTGCCATGAATGGAATCAAGCTGTTGCTATTAATAATAGCTTAACTAATACAAGGTGTTCTAGTAAGCTTTGGTTGTGATCTGTGCATCCCAGAACTCTGTTCCCATCAGGGAAACTTGCAATATCTTAGTCCATCCTAAAATAAGCGCCCAGAACACCAAAACAGTGGTTTCTGACACATGACCTGGAAGGAAGGGCTGACAAAAAAGCCAAGCCATGGCACCAATGTGTTTAAAAGACTCTGCCCTCAGGCAGTCCCAGGACTGCATACTATTAGTGAAATAAACAGGTCCATCCATAAAAGATATGTAAAAAGTGTGCTAACGTAAATGACGGACTCATTTCACAAGTACAGGACACCTTTCACCATGCTTTGCATTGTCTTCAGGAGAGAAGGAGTGTTCAAAGAATCATCAAGAAAACAAGACAAAGTATTCTAAAGACCAACACATCACCAAGTACTACACTACAGCCTTGCCCTTAAATCTGCAACTACTGCAGTGGCTGTATCTGAACTTAATTGGAGGAGGTTTTTTTTCCCCAAAAGCAGGTATGCAGGAAAATACATTCTGGAGTACCATTCTTGAAATATGAAATAGCTCACGCATCCTGACTTCATGGATAGCCATAACCATCCAGTCTCTGCACATACTATGGAATACCACCAGGATTACCTAGCAGTTCAGCTCCATTGCTTCAGCACTTGTGGAAGCTGAAAAGATGTATGCCTTTAACACCAATGGCAATTTGTCACCGTATCAGAGCTGTTTGATGATTAACCAGGAAGCTGGCAGATTTAAAAAGGAAAAATGCGTAAACACACAGAAGGTTTTAATTAATATTTCTGTGCATAAGATTTAAGCCTGCTCACGGCTCTTACAAAATTTTTTAAACAAATACAACATTAAAACAAACCTTCTAGAATATAGTCCCCACCATAATGAATCTTGAGGGTTTCTTTGTTGGTTTTTGGGTTTTTTTTGTTTTTTTTTTTTAATGTTCTCTGGTGTACTGCATTAAGCAAAGGCTTATTTCGCTTTTTACAAATGCACAAGTGAAGATACACAATGTTACTTTTATCGAGTAGGTGTTCCTCAAAGTCTGTTTCTTGCAAAGGCAAAAAGCTGGTCAAACTTTACATCATGTGAGAATAAGCCTCACATAGGAATTCTAATCCAAGAGAAATTAATGGGAGGTTTAGAAATAGGCTTTGCTGAAGATGGAAGGACACTTTTAATACATTGTTTTGGCAGCGCACAGTATCACATCTGATGTGTTGTTGACAACAGTAAAGCCTTACAAAAGCCCTGTTAAGGAACAGCATCTGTGAATGCTTACAAGTTGCATTCACTGAATTGCAGGAAGTGTACTAGATTTGATATATTTGTTGCTGCTTAGAATATTCATGAGTTTCACTGATCCCAGGAAAAGTCATCCATTGAGATGGACTGAAAAGTCAATAGCATTTTGGTACAGAATCTCAAAATCCATTTTAAAACTTCAAAATTCCCTAAAAAGAAGCCTATGCTTTAGAACTGAATAATGCTTTCTGTTGAAAGGACCTGTGGGATAGAAGTATTAAGTCAGTTCATTGAATTAAGCTCTTGCTTACAAAAACCCAGTGGAAAAGTTGCAAGCTTTTTCCCTGCTAGTTTTATATAACCACAGAACACACATTAACACTCTCAAACTACACTCAAAAATGTTTCAGTAGGTGCACTGAAGAGCTTGAAAAATAACTGAAGCACCACAGAATAAGAAGCTGTTACTGGCACATACCAAGGCATCTATTTCTACCGTGGTTTGGATTACACAATACAAAAACCTATGGGCTCTCATGATCACACAGCTACAACAGCTGTAGTAACAGCTACAAGTGGTAGTTTGCTTCCTTATTTAACAACAGTGCTTCAGCTATTCCTGCTTGTGCCCACGGAGCACTGTGCAAGAGTTTCACCATTCTGACGGTACAGTAATTCAAAGATGTTAACCATTTCCACAGGTAGCATTAATGTGATGTTCTAGTAATGCAATTGCTTGCTTCATCTCTGCTTTTGATTTTCAAGTCACTTTTTTGTTGCTGTTTAAGATAAATTGCTGAAGTCTAAATGCAGTTAGAAATAAGTCTCAGAAGGGGATAGATGGAACATTATATTTTAATGAGAGGTGGTTTTTTTTGTTTTCTTTGGGGTTTTGGCTTTCCCCATCACCAGCCATAAAACCTGAACACAAAACTTTTTTCCACTTTTCATGCTAGCTACATGCCAGCCCAAGAGGATGACAGATTTCCAAGTTTTGGAAGAAGTTACTGGAAAATACCAGAGACATGCACTTCAAGATTGATCTTAAGGTTCATCCAACACCAGACCAGAAACCAGGCTGGCATATTTGCACAACAGTCACTCAAAGGAATCTGAAGTGCTTTGAATAGCAGCAACCATGAACATCAGCAGGCAGGAAAGGCACCGGGCTAGATATAACTCCAACACCCTGCCTCCAGGAATAATTGATGTACCTCTGGGCAAGACCAAGCAGTCTTGTGATAGTCTTCTGTTTGACCAAAAATGTCAAACAAATCTAGTTTCAAGTTAGATGTTATTTTGCTACAGTTCTTTCAACAACAACAAAAAGTCACACATACTGATCTTCCCATTCCACAACTCCACAGTGTGCCAATAACAACAGGCTATGAGTATTCTGCTGCTTTGTACGTCCCTGCAAAACCTGAAGTTGCTTTCCTTCCCACTCCAAATGCACATCCTTGGGTTTCCAATCTTAACTTTGAGTCTCAAAGGAGCCTGCCAGAAGAATCATCTCTGATGATTCAGAGGTCTGATGTTGTTGAGATCTAGCACTGCATTACTGGAAGCAATCAACTTTATTTACTTCCCATTTTCCTTACGTCCTGAGGATGTCCAGCATTCTTATCAGTAATCCAATCAATGTCCAAATTCTTATCAACTTGGACACACCATTCACAAGCCTCTATCTGCTCTTAGTCCTTAGCTTTAAAACATGATACAGATTCTGACTCATCTCTCCACTCCCTCCATTAAACTGTAACCTGTAGCCTTTAAACCCATACATTCAACACTACTTGCGAAGAGTCAGCCCCAGCTTTCAGTGCTACAGGACTAAAGGGAGACCTTCAGAAGCACAGTTGTTCTAACCTGGTAGAGAAGCAGGAGCATGAGTTGTGCTAGAACCACAAAGGAAAAAGAAAATAGTAGTTTAAAAATCTGTGAAACGCAACTAAGTTTCAAGATGGCAAGCTAAAACGCAGTCCTTGTGTATACAGCTTACTCTGCATTGTTAAAGTACTTTTAATGTGATTGCTAGAAAGACATCCTAACTGTTTAGCCAGTGAGTCTAGTAATGCAGTTTCAATCAGATTTTTAAAAAAGGCATAGCAAACTCAAGGACAATTAGTCAGCAAAAGCAGACACGTGTCCTAATAGTGATTTGCCTCCTCCGCATCAAAGGCAAGGTTGCGGCATCATTATACTTCTTATTAGGTGTTAGAGAATCAAATCATTAGAACTCTACCTTTGCCTGTTCTACTGCTTTTAGTTAACCACACACAAATTTCAAGCGCAGAGGAAGGTTGGATCTCACACCTGAGCCATTTAAGAATGTGTAGAATGCTTCAGTAGGAACCACATGAAAATGAGCCTGCCTTTCTCCAATTTGTTCATCATGCACTAAGAAAAATGGCAAAAATCAAGTGCTATCAACTACTGAGACGAGGATAGGATCTCAGAAGAGAGCATAACACACATGATCATCATTACTGTTACTCTTAAGCTGCCAAACACGCTTCCTTGCGGTTCACTTTAATATACAAATAAATCTAAATCAAAATGCTGCACCATGTTAGACAACAAAAAAACGTGGGCTTCCTTGGAAAGCAAACCTTGCAACTTTTGAAGCATGGCACCAAAGAAACATTTTTTTTCCAAATAAAATATTCAGAATTCAGGGTTATCTTAGAAATAAATGAAGACTGTGTTTGAATCTTGATGCTGAAAGCTAGACTACTATTCTCTTTATTTTCCTTGCAAGGTAACTTCGACCACGCTCAAAATGTTTACTAAGTAATCTACAAATAAAATAGTTCCAACAAGTGATCTCTTCGGTTACTAGAAACTACTTTTCTTTAGAAAAAAACAAACTTACTGTTAAAATATTTTTCTAACTTTTACTTTACACACATAACAATGTGGTTTACTGTCATTTTCAATCAACAATCATTTCTTCTCATTGCATCCACCCTTCAAGAGATATGGTAACAGGGAAGCACTGAGAAAACAAGCTTTGAAAGCCAAAGAACTGACAAAGAAAGTGAGGGTTGATTATATTTTCCTTTTTATTAAGCATCTAGCACCTGTTACTAGACATTGCATAAGACAACTGTCTCATGTTAAATCCAGGGAAGCAAGACACAAACAGGAAGGAAATAGCATCATCAAGATCAGCCTCGCTCTATCCTATGTAACTTCTCCTCCCAGAATCATGAAGGCTTAGAGGGGGAATCCAGCATGGAATTAACGCTACAAATGAGCACAGAGTTGGACAAAAACCAGTCTAGGTTTTCCAGTTATTTGTTTTTACAAAAATGCAGTTAAAAACTCTGGAAGTTACATTTCTCTGCAATAAGTGAAGCACACTAAAAATTCAGTGATTCCAATAAAATATCAGAACTTGTAAAATGAATATGAAGTAACAAAACTCATTAAGAACTGTGTATATATTACAATTCAATTAATTTTGCATTTCCAGAAGTAGAGTTCTGCTTGTGCACACAGGCTGTTCTTGCTCCATCCCTATGCTAATTTTTAAATAAGCATCCTAGGCATGCAAAACAGGTATATGCTTGAAATTTATTGAAATTTTAATTAGCTGAAAGACAAACTGATAAGAAAGCTACTTACATACCTAATAATCTTTATGCAGAGAGCTGTATCAGTGGTAAGTTAGAAGAGTTATGTCCCAGAAATTGTTATAGATGCGTTTTTATGGTACAGCATTAAAATGAATCATTCTGATTTAAAACCATACTTTCAGAACAGTCTGCACAAATTCTGAAGACCCCTGCAAGCCTGCAATTTCATATTTCTTCATGACTATACCCGAGTACATAAGAATTATCACATTGGCATGTTTTTACTGTGTGTAAAACACAAAAGCTGTTTAAGAACAACAGAGTTTTTCTTCATATTCAAGTCTTCTCCATTCTCTCAAGGTCTTATCTGCAAGAATTTAGACCTAACAGCAGAAGAACATTGCTTGATTATAGACAATTAGCTCCTCTGCTTTAAACAAGACTTCTCAATAATTTACACACAGAAACAAATGTAACTCAACTCTAAGTATAAATAATGAATCATTAAAAGGAAATAAAGCCTTTTCGGTTAGCCACTTACAAAGCTCACAAGGCAACAGAAGTAGGATTCTACTTCTACATTTTAAAATGTTTATATACAGTACACCATTTGTAGGAATGTATAAAAGTGTGTCCAAAAAGTTACAATATATGCTTGAAGTGCAGACAGTAGTTATTTCTCAGACCAATGGATAGGATATCCCCATTATTTTAGATTTGAATTATATGACATTGTCCAGAAGCTATTTGCTCACTTTCACATGCTCACAAGTATTTTCTCACATTATTAGTTATGGCTGGAAAAGTGACGTGAACATGAAAGTATTAAGAGCAAATACCCCCTACTTTACAAATATACTTTTCAACTCATCCTTTACTCTCACATTTCAACCTTAATTTGTAAGTTGACATGCAGCTGTTTTTAGGTTTAGTTTAAAATTCTTAACATGGAGATTTAGAGCAAAACACTAATAAATTTAGAATTTATTACACATTCTACATTTTTAGTGTCAATAACTTCAAATAACATCAGCCCATTTTTCAATACATTTATACAGTTGCTCCAATCACAAGTTTCCAAGTTCTGCCTGAGGAAAGGTGACCCAGCCAATTTTACAGTTCACATCTTCCACCCCCTTGCAACAAGGAGAAGCTAGACACCAGCTTCTCTTTAAATTTTATTACCCCCAAACACAGATCTACTACAGAACATTTCTAGTTTCAGCACCTTTTATCAGTACGAAGATCTCTTCTTTCTCTCCACACCAAGACAATCCAAAGAGTATATCAAACCACCCCCCTGCTTTGAAGGAATTTCAACGTTTGCATCTCTAATGCTCTAAAACTACAGTCCTTGGTGTTATACAAGCACGTTTTCGGTTTCCCCTCCTCCCCCAAAAAAAGTTAAAATTAAACCAAAAAATCCTAAACAGGAGAACACACACCTTCAACAAGACCAAGCTTGCAATTTTTGGGTTTGGTTTTGTTTTTTTTTTTTTTAAAAATGGAACTATGACATTTCCACTTATATTAGTGGTCAACTAAAGCCTCAGCCACAATTAGGTATAACTGAAATCCAATGAACTGTCAAGGAGTAGCTGCTAAGGATTGAGGGCTGGGGAAGAAGGAGGTTTCTGGCCTCTTAGAGAGGACACAGATTAATAGAACTATTATGGAACTACACTGAAGGGACTAAATTTGATCAACCCTATTGCTCAAGCTCCTAGTTGATACTAGTCCCAAAGTGGCTTTGCAAACTCTGCTGGCAAAACAGTTTTACTACAGGTACACACACGTTTGGAAAGGTTTAAGAGTTGAAAGCATTTAGCAATATCGCAGAACACTCACGGATAAGACTATGATGTAGACTGCTAAAATACTGTTTAACAATGAGCTGTTGCACAGGTCAGCTTTATAAACAGGCTCAAGTATTCCAAAACATAAGTAAACAGACACATATGTGTGATATGCAAGGTGACAAATGGTTAAATTTCAGAATGCTCAATTACAAAAAGAGTAAAGGAAGGTCTCACCTTCGCTTTTCAGAGTGAACTAGCAAAACAGAGCTCTATGCCAAACTATTCTATCATCTTCATATTTAATCAGGTAGTTCAGCAGCTATTTTGACACTACACCAAAGACTACAGTCAATCTTCTGTAATAATAACCAAACATCACTTGCCCACAGAATCTAAAGCAAAATCCCAGACCACAGGGGCAAGAGGTGGAGAATTTCTACCAGTTGGCTACAGACATTCTGCTATTTCTTGCATGGTCAGGAACACCTACTCCAGCAAAGACACAGCTGGTTAGCCAGCAACATACTCAAAGCAAAACAATGCTAGAGGAATAAGAATCTTTCCTCCCACACATGCACGTAATGACCAAGCTGTTTCAGCTCCACTAAGGGAAAGCCCATTCCTCTTCCTTGCACCAGTCATGTCCTACACACCCTTCTGCTGCATCAATTTGAGACCCTCCATACCTCGCAAGTCAGTTCAACTCACTAATCCCACAGAAAACCATCCACATTTTTTCACTCCCCAGCTTAATGAGCTACAGCAGCTCACAGAGGCTCAAATACATACCAGAAGCAGGGAAGAGACATTCCCTTTGTTTCCTGACAACAGCAAATTCTTCAATCAGCTCACCAAGGTACCTCAAGAAAGTACAACCTAATTAAGCAAACTACCCAAGACTGTTCCAGTAATAACTCACTTTCAGTTAAGGCAAAAGTCACCAGCTTTATCAAGGCAGTCACTATACCTACAGTCCAAATGTTCCTATACGAGATACGTTTTCAAGACAAAGGCAAGAAAAGCCTTTGACACAGCCTACAAAACTGTGAACTGTAAGTTCAAACACGGGACAGTCTTCAAAATAAGATTGCCCTAACAGTTGGCGATGCTTACTACTGTCACCAGCCTGGTTAAACCTCACTTAATATTTTTCCCTTTGGCTCCCAGACAGAGTGCCTGTCGACTACTTGATTGTGTAAAGTAGTACTACAAAGTACTACCGTACTACTTCTGTAGCCACTCAGTGTATCAGGTTTCTGCTGAGCTTAGCAATTCACAATATATTTTATGTCACTGCTTCAGTGATAAATTGCAGAAATACTACAAAACGCAAGAATCCATTTTTTATCTGTTAGACAGCTGATATGAATAGGTAAGAACCTGATTTCCTGATGGCTTTGTGTTTTACAAAGCAAGGAAGAAATTACCCAATCTACCTACCACTCAGCTGCCTGCAGAATTTGAGGAATAGTAAGCAATTTGCAAAACATCTGAAGTTTACAAGAACAAAAAGCTAGACTCATAGAATCAATTTAGGTTGGAAAAGACCTTTAAGATCACTGAGTCCAAACCTAACACTGCCAAGTCCACCACTAAATCATGTCCCTAAGCACCATATCTACACGTCTTTTAAATCCTTCCAGAGATGGTGACTCAACGACTTCCCTGGGCAGCGTGTTCCAATGCTTGACAACCTTTTTGGTGAAGAATTTTTTCCTAATATCCAATCTAAACCTCCCCTGGTGTAACTTGAGGCCATTTCCTCTTACCCTATCACTTGTTATTTGGGAGAAAAGACCAACCTTCACCTCACTGCAACCTCCTCTTAGGTAGTTGTAGAGAGTTATAAGGTCTCCCCTCAGCCTCCTTTTCTCCAGGCTGTACAACCCCAGTTCCCTCAGCCACCTAAAGCAGAGATACTTTGTGCTCTGGAACCTCCACTGCTTCCCGTTTCACAGCAAATACCTTCGGTAGGTCATGGTTTGTTTGGTTTTTTGAAGCATTCTGGCATCCAGCATACAAACAGCTTCATTATGGCCCAGCAGCGAGACAGACCAGAGCCTACCTTAACGGATGCATTAGGCAACTGAAGCAATACAGCTTTCAAGGGTCTGAGACACAGCCAGGGCCAACCTTCCCTTGCTACAGAAAGCAGAGGAGCCGGCATCAACAACTCTGTTGTTCTTGGAGCATAAGTAAGTGTGTGAAGCACAGTCACCCTTCTCCCATAGCATCTTCCTCAGCACATCAAACCAGACTTCAGCGACAGAGACGGCAGCAGCAAGCCTGGGTTTCTGCAGCTCCAGCAGAGGCAGAAGCGCTATAGATGTTCTGTTGCTGTCAATAACTCTGGTATCTTTTCTCCTTTACTTCTAGACTAGCACTTAGTTTGCCTATAAGCTGGCCTTCAGGAAGTCTGTTTAGAAACAGAACCACCCTAGGTGAGGAAAGCCAACAAGGCAGCTTTCATTATACTCCCTGATCAGAGACTCGTTCACTTGAGAGCACATTAAACAAAAGTTCAATATAACAATGGAAATTGAACACGATTTCTTCTTAATAAAGGAGCACCTTGGAGAAGGATGGAGAAAAACTGCAAAGAGCTTCCTCTCATAGGCTACAGGCTATGTTTTTGGTTGGGAGGAAAGGAATTTACAAGAATACCAGTCTGCATGTTTGGCTCTTGAGTTCTGGAAGAATAAACTCATCTACAACCATAAAAACTAGTTTTCTACTAATTGAAGTCATAAGTTCACCCACACAACATCCATCTACCCCTCACACTGCTACCCCAATGCCAGGCCAGACGCAATGCGCTCTGCAGGTGGTTTGCACAGCTGACTGGTTTCTGCAAATACAGAGCCAAATTAGCAGAGTCTCTCTTTTGCAGGCTCTCCTTGTGCTCAGCCCTCATTCAAAAACCTGTAGGACTTCTATATCTGAGTCCTCTCAATCTCAGAGAGGTTTGACTGAACACAACTAACAGGCTGCAGTTTTAGAGAGATGAGGCAGTAACTGCCTAAGCTTCACTTCCTTAGAAAGCAATAATAAAAAGGCTGAGAAGCACAGCACAGTCTGAGGCCGAGAAGCTTAAAGCAATGCCTACCATCCAGTCTAAAAAACCTAGTCCCTTCCCAGCTGAACAACAAACAAAACTAATACGGGATAAAAAAAGGACAGGCTTTATGTCATAAATATCTCAGTTTCCAGAAATTGAAGAGAGGGATAACAATTTTTGCATCCATGTAAATGAAATGTGACCAAAATCCTTAAACTCCATTTTTATTCTTAAAACTCCATTTTTATTCTTAAACAATGAAGACAAAATAGCCTAATGAATAATTGAACAGCCAGAAGAGCAAAAGCATAAAACTATCATTTTCTTAGAGGCCAGCTGTGATTAAAGCGACCTCCTTTGGTTGTTGTTTTCCATGTAAAACATTCTCCTTTTAGTCATAGCCTTTTCAGAAGAGAGGTCCCATTCACTTCATCACACTACTCCCAGTATATTGAATCTGTAGGAAATTCTGTGACACAAAATAAGCAGAAAAGACCAAGGAACAGAAAAGGCCTTCTGCAAAATGAAAGGGGGGGGAGAAGATACTTTCTGGTTAAGTTGAAATGCCTCTATAAAACGCTCCTTAGCAAAACAACCTACAACTCCAACAGCTTGTTGCACACTAAACAGCAATGTCAGTGGTCTGGCTTAAAAAAAAAAAAAACAAACACCATCACTCACCTTACACCCCCACCCCCACCCCCCCCCAAAACTACAGTATTGCTTTAAGGAGAACTTACTTCAGGAAAAATCCTATTGGGATTGTAGTCTCCAAGTGCAAGTACCTGTACCAACATAGAACATTACACTGTCTACCAAGGAGAGCCGAGAAATTGCTGGTAATACTTGGGGTAGTTTAAGTTGATGAAGATTATACATATGGATCTAAGGTCTTAGAAGTGACACCTATATAGTCAGCTTTTTAGGGGAGGAGGGAGAAGATGGGCTGCAGACAGAAGTTGGAGCAATATAGCCACCTGATACCTACCCAGAGTCAAATCAGCATATGATTCTTCTGCTTGCACGCCTGAAATTTAACTTTGGTTTGCTACTCAACAGACATCCTAGCCAAAAGGCTGACATGGGTGCACAGCATCTTACATACTTATGGTGAAACACCTGTTGCTAATGTTTTTCAGGAACACAAAACTCTTAAAAACCTATACATCATGAGGCCTTGGAGTGAAACTTTCTCAACCCTGCATTTTCAACTCACAGACCTTGAACTTCCTCATTTTTTGAGCTGCCTGGATCTGATTCACTAATAAAAAAGGCTGCTACCGTATAGATTTAGGGGTTTTTACAGTGGGATCTGCACTAGTGAGAAAAACTTTAGGTGCACAGAGTATTTCCCTGACCTTTTAATGAAAGGCTTATATAATTTGGGTAAAATTTTCCACGTACAGTTATTAAAAAGTTGGGAGACAAAAAAAAAGCTGACCATTTGTAACCACAGTTTGCTACAGTTTGTTTTACTTTGGAGACTACCCTCACTTAAGTAGTCATTATATTTGTTATTCATACGACTGAAAGCCAGACACTGGCAAACATGTCAACACAACTTCATAAAATAAATCATTCTCAGCAAACAGTGAATGAAGAATCCACAGAGCAGCTTCTAATTTTGATAAATAGGAAGAAGAATTCATATTCTACCACACTAATTATGTCTCTAACTCAGGAAAAAAGAATACTGTCTGAAGTTAGTCACAGATTTGGGTCCAGGTGCTCTTGCCTACTTTCTCCAGTCAGCTTTAATTCAAATCAGTTATAAGTATCCACTCATTCACTTAAGTTACAAGATTGCTTAGGGAAAGCAAAAAAACTAGGTCCGACAAAGACAGAAGGGTGCCCTCACAATTTCTGGGGTGAAGCTTTATTGCATTCCCTCAGCTCTTCTCTCCAACTATCTTTCCAATATATTGTCAGTATATTTCCTTGACCTGTTAGAAGCACTCTGTACCTTTCCCTCACTGCCTTAACTGGACAGGGAAAAAAACAACTCCAAAATCAAAAGCAAACACACAAATCTTTCATGATGTCAGCAAGGACTGACTAAGATACAGGCACAGGCAATACAGGAATATAAATTAAGCATTGTGAAGTGCCCCCATCAATCTGTTTTTGATCTTTACACAAATCGAAGGTTTAGAAGATCTATCACAACCAGGACAGCTCATTCCCCACTTGAGTCTCATTTTTGACCCAAAACCCACAAAACAGATTTCTTCCCCATAGATGCACAGCACATCCCCTGAAGTTTCATGCTGATTTATGAAACAGAAAAGCTATATAGGCATATACGCAGCCCACAGTTGCGTCTTGTCAGTGTTTAATACCAGAATCAATGGTATTAAAGAAACATTGATTCTGGTATTAGAGGTTGATGAGACACAACTGTAGGCTAGGTATATGACTATATAGCTCAGAGAGCTTCAAGTGCTACTTTGTAATAAATTGAAATATAAACTACAGCTCTAGCAACATTACTACATACACCAGTAACAATACTCAAGGAAGTGAACCACTCTGCAACCCTCCACAGTCTTTGTCAAGGACATTTGGAGGAGCAAGAAGATTAGCAGCTTTTGAAGAACTACCTATTTACTGAACCACAGAACTGTGTCTACAAAGAGGGAGAAAAAGATGCAGGCTTCAGTGATTTCTCAGTTTTGTTGCTACATACACTGACACCCTTCAACTTTCCATCATCTCCCCGAGTGAAGATTTTTCAAGACTTCTGGACAATAAGCACAACTGTTCTGGGTGAGGAAGGAAGGACGAGATTAAAGACAGTTTTTATAATTATATGTGTGACAACTACCATATATGCTTATAACTCCTTTACACCTCTTGCTCACAGCACATCCTAAAGACACACAAAAAGTGGAAGTTTGAATTAAGCTCTTTGTGATTTTATTGCAATTAAAACTTGTTAGATGAATTCTGGAAAACAAGTATTTGGGAAAATGGTGCTTTACTACACCAAAGTAGTGTCACTGCAGTTGTCAACAGTAAGCATTGAATCCAGGAATGAGCAGCTTTGCGAACTACCAGACACCTAACTTTATCTAGTAAACACACAATGCACAAAGGAACAGTATCTACACAAGCTGAGAAGATGCCCGGTACATACACGTAGAACCACGAAGCACAATTAATCTTTAAAAGAGGTTCAGAACCACTGTGGCTTTATCTTAGCCCTGGAATACTGCTTACCCTTTTGGGGTTACTGTTCTGCTCTGTATGTGCTGCTTTGGGGGATAAAGTATAATGCAATCAAGGTAATCATCACGGCTTTAATTCTACTGTCCACGCAATATTCCTGCTCACTGAACCATTCTGTATACAATAGCATTCCACTAGGGCTACCCAAAAGTGATCCAGTAACCCAAGAACAGAGCGTTGTGCTTGTAAGCTGTTATGTAAGACAACAAGCCGTAAGAACAGTGCCTATATATGACTGTATTATGAATCATACACAGGAGTACAAAGCAGTGACAGGTGACTCTCAAGAAACCACTTAATGCTCTGACCATAACAGTAGCACAGCAGAGACAAGTGACCAGTCATGCAGTTTTCCTTGCCACAGCACCCTGCCCCGCATACCTCTGATTTATCTGAGGCATCCCACTTCACATGCTGAGAAACAAAGAGGTAGAACAAAAAAAAACAGCAACACCAATTATTTTTCAGTTAAAAGCTGTTAGCATTGATTTGACAGGCTTAATAATTTGGCACAAGTACAACTTAAGATCCCAGTGCCAAATATTACACCTAACACCTGGGGGGGAAAAAAGCTTTAATAAACTTTCGCATGATCTTAGAATAATTATTACTGACAATCTCAAGGGCACAGCCGCTCTTCCTGTCACAGAGCTCGGGTAAGACGCTGCTGTTCAGAGCTGCTCGCTTTTTCCCCTACTTCACCTCATCAGCTTCTCCTTCTGTTCAGTAAAATGAAGACAGACAATTAACACAGATGATTTCAAGGAACTGCGAAGCAGGCCAGTATGATAACTGAAGAGCCGGGAACAAGCAGCTGGAAACAGCAGCCTCCTAACCCAGATCTGCCACGACCACACAGTTTGTCTGACTGGGCAATTACAACAATGAAGCTTTCACACTGACAGCAGCAGGACTTCCCCCTTGCCTTCTCTCAGTTTTTAAATAACAGCAAGAGATGTCCACCTTTTAAAAGAATTTCCATATAATTATGACTATTAGAAAAAACAATGAGTGCTACCAAATTTCAGACAGCTTGTAAGCTAGACAAAGAGCATTACAAGTGCGAAACATCCTATATACGATCCTCCAGACTGCTGAACTATCCGTGTTTAGCACATCCAGTACCTTTGCTCACATACTGTGCGAGCAGGTACACATTCTGACAAAACACAAATGAGTTGTTCTTTGCAAGTACTTTTGCTAAAACACGGCCACCAGTACAACTCAAACTTTGGGGAGCAACATCATTTACGGCTCTGTGCTCATTCAAAAATACAGCAGCCATCTGCAGAGAAGCTTCACAAGGGGATACAGTTGCTACCAACATTTAACCACAGGACAATTTTCATGCAATTTGAGCCCTCATTACTGAGAACCAAGGTATTTCTAGGAACTAGAGAGAACTCCACTTACGATGGCAACAGTCAGTTTTAAATGAATCCGAGCAGTTTAAAAAAAAAGTATCAGAAATGGTCCAGAAGTCAAGAACTAACTACTCAAAATGATGAAAAGAAAGTTTTATTATCACTTTTCTAAGCAACGGAGACTAAAAACTCTAGTGTCACGGTATCTAGAGTCAAGTCTATCAAGGAAGCAAAGTTTGGTTTTAAAAAAAATGAGTAAAAGCAGGTTTTATTAGTAGATCTCATTTTGACTGCTCAGATGAAATCCATTGTAACTAAGGCACTTTTATGAATGTACAGGCAGAGCTGCAGCCAATATCGCTCACCAGGCCAAATGCACAAGAGATACAGCCCAGTCAGGGGCTATGAAATGGTCTCGCTGGCAAATCCTTTTTTTCACTGAGCTGTCAGCACGATAGATTTTGCCAGGATAGCAGCAATTAAATTTTCCCCTGTATTACCCAAGCCTTCACTGAAAACAGCAAATGTCAGTTTGTATTGACAACAACCTCTACTGCAACACGAAGTTTGGTCTTTTCTACGAGGAAAATTCTCCAGAATTACATTAAGCTATCACTCTGGGGCAAAAAGCAACAAGTACCAATGTTACTGGTCAAAGTGTTCAAGTAATGAGGCAAAGGGAAGGTAATACACTGCAGTCCATGTAACACGGAGGGGACAAAAGGTGGGAGATGGAAGAACACTAACAGGAAATAGCAGGAATAGAGGGACATCTCTCAACCCATCCTTCAAACAAAGTGGAGGCACCAAACTTACCCTGCAACTGCCACTATCCTTATCCTCAGGCAGGAATCCATCTCTCCCTTTCCTAAGGGTTGGCAGAAGGAGCCTATTTCTCAATTTGGGATCCTGCCACAAGACCAAACCTCTCCTCTTCTCTATCAATTCTTCAATTAATAGATTTAATCTTATTCTGTCTTCTCAAAACACTTAGAGACCCACTGTGCTACCAGAGTAACTCACACAATAATACTAACCTGAGGGTTTTGGACAATAAAAACTGTTAGAAATTTGGAAATTAAACTCCCCCTCTTCAAACATAACAGAAGTAATATAGAGTGCGCTATGAACTATTACAGTGAAGACACATCTCTCCTGTGTAGTATGTTAAAGAGCAGGCCACGCTACAGAGTCCCCCACATAATGAAGCTGGATGTCCCTGAAGTTTTTGGTTTTCTGCTAGAAACTTAACAGAAGCCCAATTAATTTGAGCACAAAGCCTTGTCCTTTAACCTTTCTACACCACACTTTGGAATAAATAAGTAAACTGTACCTACACTGTCAACAACTGGCAAAAGCTTTATGAGCCTCTGCAGCTTTTATGATGATTCTCAGAATCCCCTGAAAGTAGCTTCCAATACCAACAATTTTCACCTTATTCCCCAAGCAGTTTAATCAGTACCACTGTGCTCATTCAGACAGTAAAACGCTCCGGCACAGGAAGCAAATTCCAGTTTGAAGTCCACGTAGTTCGTAGCAGCAAGTGTACCTTTATCATCTTACCCTCACGTCCAACCCAAAGCCTCTTTCTTGCCGTAGCAATGTTTACTTGGCAGCAAAAGGTCCCGTCGGGGTCGAAATTGCTCACCATCTGACCAGCAGCAAGGCACTGCTGGCCTGAGACACGGTCCTTTCGGACAACCCCACCGCCCCTCCCGTGAACTGGTCCCGGCAGACCTCCACCCCTGCTCCAGCACAGCCCGCGGGGCACCCCCTGCCCCCGGCAGGCTCAAGGCCGGGGGCTCCGGTACCGGCCCCGACGCCGCCCACTCCTTTACCTGGTGAAGAACTCGGCAAAGCTGCTGCCGGCGCCGGCGATGCCCGCCCGCCGGGCCCTCTCCGCCGGCTCTTGCGGCGGCGCCGGGGCGGCGGGCGCCGCCCCTCCGTGGGGCAGGTGCTCCGGGGCGCTGCGGCGGCGGCTCACCTCGTAGGTGTTGCGGCAGTTCAGGTTCACGTCCGTGAAGCCGAGGGGCTCCAGGGGCAGGGCAGTGGGCTCCACCGAGGTCCGCGGGCCGAGGGCGGCCTGCGCCCGGCTGCCGGCGTCGTCCCCCGGGCCGAGGGGCGGCGGGGGACTGCTGGCCGCCGCCCCCCCGCGCCGCTCCGCCTCGCTCCGCAGCCGGCAGCTCCTCAGCGGCTCTTCCAAGGCGGTTCCCGCGGGGCCGGACAGGCAGGGGAGGAAGCCCCCGTTCTGCAGTTTCGCTTCCTCCTCCCCTGGCCCCGGCTCATCCCGCCCCGGCTCGGCCCGTCCTGGCCGGGGGGGGCGGCGGCGGCGGCTCCTCCGGCGGCGGCAGCAGGAAGCCGACGTCCCCGTTGGTCATCCTCCCGCGGGGGCCCACGGCGTAGGCGGCCCCGTTGGCGGGCTTCTCCGGGCAGCGCTTCCCACCCGCCGCCGCGGCGGGGCCGAGCGCCGCCAGGTACCGCTGGAGCAGCCACTCCTGCCCCGGCCCGCCGCTGCTCCGGCTCAAGCCCCGGCTCCCATCCCGCTCCCCGTCCTCCTCGTCCTCCTCCGCCGCCTCCTCCGCCGCCTCCTGCCGGCCCGCGGGAAGCACGGCTGCGTTGCCCGGAGCTCCGGCATCGTCCGGCCCCACCATTTGCCGCCGCCGAGCCCCGGGGATGCCAGCGGCGCAGCGGGGCGGGGGCGCGGCCCCCCCCGGCGCGGCGGGGGCCGGGGCGGGGAGGGGAGGACGCGCGCGTTACCTCCGCACCGGCGGGGCGGCGACCGCTGGCAGCCGGCGCGGCTCACCGCCTGCGACCGGGACCGGGACCGCGGCCTCGGCGGGGGGGGCGGCGGGCCCGGCTCACGCAGGCGCGCGGCGGCGCCCCCGGCGGCGGCCCTTCCCCCCGGAAAGCCACCATAGAGAGGCAGGGCGGGAGGGGCGCGCCCGCCCTCCCCGGCGCGGCCACATCCGGGACCATAGAGTTGCCAACTAGACAGGATCTTCCCCGCCAGAGAGGTGCCGCGGAAGCCCGCTCCGCTACCGTACTCCAGCTAAAGGCTCGCCGCGCGCAGCACCTACCGCATTCCGCCGGCGTGCCGCGCACTCCCCCCACCTCGGAAGAGCCCAGCCCGGCAGCCTCCAGCCACCGCCTGCCCGCTCCTGCGGCTGCCCCGGCACGCCCGCAGGCTTCGGGCACGCCGCGCCCAGGCCCGGTAGCGGGGCAGACGGATGCGCCCCGCGCACCCACCGACACCCCTCCGCACCCCCTCAGCGCGGCCGCACAGGGGGCACCGCTCCCCGCCGCGGCAGAGGACGCCGTTCCGTAGTTTCGCCGTTGACCTTTTCATGAAGGAATAGCAATTATAATAATAATAATAATAAAAAAAAGACGTTTAACAGCAGCGAGGGCGTTGCGACGGGCGCCATAGGTGGAGGTGTGCTTACGGGCGGCGAGGCAGGACGGGGAAGGCGACAGGGCTGTGCGGAGGCCGGCGGGCGCCCGAGGGGGCGATCCCGGTCCTCGGAGCGGGGCGGGCTCAGGGGAGCACGGCTGAGCACCCACCGAGGCCCAGCACCCGTTTCCCCGCGGGGGCAGGCGGCGGCGGAGCGGCGTGCGGGATCGGTGCCGTTGTTCACCTCAGAGCCCGGACGCGGGCGTCGCCGGCGGGGGGAAGGCGGTGTCGCCTCCTGCCCGACGGGCGGGACGGGACAGGGCCCGCCTGGGGATCGCTTTTGAGGAGATAAGACGTACGTGAGCTTTTCGGGGGTAGGAAGGCATGAGGAAGAGAGAGAACGGGGTGAATCCTCTCCAGAGCAGTGATGGGATCTCAAAGCTCAGATTAACGCTGGGAGGCGGATGGAGAATGTGTAGAAAGGCAGGCGCCAGCACCTGGGTTTCCTACCACATCTCTCACAGGAAAAAAACCAAGTTCATCTGCCTAGCGAGGAAACAAGGCCAAAAGTCAAACACAAAAGAAAAGGGCTTCAAGTCCCCAGAGCAGCACCAATGTAGGTCCCAGAAGAACAACTTGTATGCAAGGTAGTAGACTGCTGCTCATCCCAGGCAAGCACCAAAGGTAGCACCTCAACCCAACAGGTTAACTTTCGTACTCCTACAGTAAATACTCACAGCTGGTAAAAAGGGAAGTACCATTCTCTTGAAAATTCTTGGTCAGAGAAATCCTCCATTTGGTAACCCCACCTTCAAACACCCTGCAGTACAGTGGAGGTCCTTGCTTTTAAAGGCGAGCAAGTGGGGCATGCCTAGAGAGAGGCCTCACCCACCACATGGGAATGGGGAAGGAACAGCCATCCTCTTTTAATGGTTTGGTTTGGCTTGGTTTTCTTAAAAATTGTGGGTGTTTTAAGAAAGTTTAAACTGGGAATCTTCATCCAAATAAAAAGTTGATGCATTTCGTTGTGTTATGACTTCTTGTTAGGACTTTGAAAGCCTGCTGTTTGCTTTAGTAAAGAAAAGAAAAAGTTGTCTGTGATTTTTTCCCCCCCTTCTTGTCATCTGGTAACTGTACTTCTGAGATCTAATGTGCAACACTGGGTGTTTTACATCTAACCAGGAAGTCTGATCTCACCCCTTTTGGCCTGAGTAGATGGCAAATACTTGGGATCTCAGAGGCTGGAGAAGAAACAAATCTGATTTTGTATTTTTTTTGCCTTGCCTATCTTGATAGCAGGCATGCAGCTTCATCCTGCTGCAGCTGTGCCACATAAAGAACCATTGGCCTCAGCTGCTTGCAAAAATGCCCAGTAAAGCTTTCCAGGATTACCTATCCTTTGGATGTGCCAGCTGAACTGCTTGTAGGAGCACTTTGTAGGCTACTTTGGTCAAAACAAACCATTAGCAAAGATGAACTAATTAAGCTTTTGGGTTAACTAAAGCTTTTTAATTAAACTTTTTGCTGTAGCTAAGATGGTACGTTTCTGTTCTTCGCTGTGATCAGCATCATCTCAGACACGTAGCCTTTGAACACCGTGCCTGCCGAGTGAACATCCATCCTGGGTGTTATAGGGGCTCTCTGTGCACGGAGACTATGCAATTCACAGGCAGTATATGCTATGGGTCGTCTTTCAGACTACGGGGTCTGTGCGGGTGGCTCACCTATCCACCTTGCACTTCTGTTGTATTTTAGTTAAACTGATGCAGCAAGCAGAATATCCCAAAGAGTACTTGAGTAGTTATAATAATAATAAAAAAGAGTCTTGGTATTGTTCTACCCATCTTAAATAGGTGACTTTATACAGTATAAGAAGGGATCAACAGTGAATTCACTTAATAGCTACATAGTCATTGTTACCCTGGATAATGTGATATTGTTGTCTTTACCTGGTGTGCAAGCCAATAACACACAGAGCAGAGGTATTTCCAGTTTATTCTGTTAATATGCAGAAATGGGTTGCTCGCCCCAAAACGGCAGCACACCCTAGTTTCAAAAATTTCCATTTTTATACACTGATTACTACATATTCAAACAATTAATACATATTCATTGTTATTCTCTTTAATGATTGGTTGAGATTTCTTCGCTTCCTATGTAAATTAGTGTGCAGACTCTGTCTTCTTCCATTGTTCTCTTTTGAGTAAGTGGTATATCATTTGGGTAGGTGGTCAATGAGTCAGGGGTCGCGATCTCCTCCTGCCAAAATTACCTTTTGCCTACCTCTCTTTTAATCTTGGCAGTTCAGGTTTTCTTGGTTTGCTGACCAGGCCTTCAGTGCATCGCTCTCTTGACAAGAACATGCTACTTATCAACAAAGCTACATTGTCTAGCAGTTAGTTCCTTAATCAAATCTTAGATAAATAATGTCTAGTTACTATTTCTCTATTTTAATATTAGGTAAATAATTGAATAGGGTTGGGGCTGCATAGAGGACTTTTAGCGGCAGCAGGTTTCCTTGGTTGCTTCAATTACATTTTAAATTTTGGTTTTGTGGTTGTTTTTTTTCTCCTTCTAGTTAATATCAATTTTACTACAACAATATGAAGTGAATCGTTGTGGAAACACAGCAGCACTCTATGCCTTGCAGGTCAGGAAGGGGTGGATGCAGTGTGAATCCATAAAGTATAAATTATCCAGGAGCTCATTCTGCACCAGGACAAAATGAGAGATATATCTGCCCTGACTAGTGAGGATTTTAGGTTTAAGGAAACACTCAGAAATCCAGAGACGGTTTGTGCTCATTTTCAACAAAGTGGTCACTGTTTACCCGGGATGCTGTATGGCAGTGTCACTCTAGAATAGATTCCTGTGATTTAATTAATGCAGAGCCTGCAAAACAGTACCAGATGTTAAAAAAGCTAAGCAAAATGAAGACTCTCACTGAGATTGTAACACGAGCTTTGCTTATGGTGAACTTATTTCGGTCACTGCAGCTGGGATAGTTGGTAATTATGCCAGGGATTCTAAAGGATAGCAGGTTGTTTTGCACAATATAAAACCACTTGGTTCACTGGATTTGCATTGATTTCCACCTCTAGGACTTGCTGGACAGACAGATTAGGCTTATACATAAAAAAAAAAAAAAAACGACACAAAAAACAGATTTCCAAATAATATTTTGGATTTTAAATCACTCCTGTGGGATGGAGTTTAGAGGTGAATGAGGATTTTGAAACTCTGTATTGTATTTTCCAGAAATGCTCAGTCCTGAGGAACACCTCAATGAACTAAAGAATTAAAGATGTGATTAGCAGGGTTATGTATTATGCAGTTCACATAGCTGATAATGAAACAGCTTTGAGCCAAGTATCTGAAAGTCAAGGCAATAATTCACAGAAAAGTGCACGCTCCTCTGGGCAACTAGTTTCATGTTAGAAGGTCATTCTGATATGGATGGGCAAGGATGAGCAGGTAATGTGGAGTCTGCAGAGGGCTGTCAGCAATCCACAGGGAAGAAGTGGGGGCTAAACAGCAGATAGGTGGTTATAAAATCCAGGAATTTTAAAAGCAGGGTTGCTGAAAGGACTAGGAGTGAAGGAACAAATTTTGAGCCTTGTGAGAGTGCAGTCCCATGTCACAAATATTACAGAAGGTCCGTGAAATCATCTGGTTCAGGAAATCAAAATCCCACATCGTTTCACTGATTCATTTTAGGGCAACACCCCACACACAACTGAATCATCGCAAGTGAGAGAGAGTTAAACTGTGGCTGGAGGTTGGGAATGACTGACCGGAGTGGGAACCTCTTATCTTCACTTTGACATTGAAGAAATTACAACACAGGATCCTACTGTACCACACCACACTGTAACTGTGCTGTTGCATGGTACTGTCAAAAATGACATTATTTATACTATAGTTCTAATCTGGTAGTGAGGTCCTTAGTACCCAATGCTTTAGGGATAGTCACATGAGAAATAGCATAATTTATTAGTGAAAAGAAAGTATCTGCTTCGTTGAATATTTGATTAATTTATCAGGCAGTGTTTTTTGTATTGTCCTCAAACTGATTAGGGCAATTTGCATGTACGAAGATTGTTTGTGCTCCTGGGTCTCTAAGGTGACCCTGATGAAGAAGGCAACGTTACCAAACAAGATTCCGTGAAGAAAGAGTGAGTCACATCACATAAACATGAAGCTGAATTCTTTTTCTTTTGCTAAAAACTTTTCTGCAGTAACAAAGCCTCTAGCTCAGTTTATAAAATATCTCAGCTATGAAGAAGATCCTCCAGGCATTTGGGATGACAGAAAGAAGACAATAGTATCTTTTCTACCTTAGAAGGCTGTCAGCTTTGATTGTTATGCCAGTTTTGGGGTGGTAGCAAGAGAATATGTATGAAACAGGAGTTAAGCAAGAAGAATCTGGCTAGTTTGCTCTCACTGTTAGTCATTAGCAATCTTCACTGGATTCATCATTTTATGTTACAAGCAGCACATACAACGTTCAACTAATCAAGTCCTCACTGAGATGGCGTACAAATAATATGCATGTAAACTTCTGTCCGAAGAGTTTACAATTAAAATATCACATAAGGAACATAAGGCTTTTCAGTATTCCTTACTTAAGGTTCGCGCAAACTGCAACCGTGCCCCTTGTTCAGGAGATTTATAATGTGCTACGGTGACCCAGACTTGATGCCTGCGAGAGGCAGCCTTCTTCATTGTTAAATACACCGGCAACAGGGAACTAGACCTGCCTGCATCCTTGACTGTGTTTGACAGCTGACCTTTCGATACCAACCCTCACTAGGAATAGCCCCTGTCTATAACTGCACCCTGTCAAAGGTCTGAACACTTAGGAAATGTCACACATCGCTCATATAATTAGCACAATTCTAGGTCATTAGTTTCAGCTCTGGTTTCTGTTTTGATCTGTGTTGCCCCATCCAGTTATGGATTTTAGTGATGCAAACCCATTTTTTACTCCCAAGTTTAAAGCATAAGGAATATCCTGCAATAACATAAGCCAGGCAATTGTTTTCAAGGAGGCTGTGAACACAGGCAACACATCTAATCTTGCAAACGTTCGTGACAAGGTATACTGTGAGCAGTGCTAAAAACACATAGTTGTGAACTCTGCATACTTTGGTGTGTAGTCCTTGCAGAACTAGGCTCACACAATGCCTCTGGCAGCAGTGTGCTGAGGAAATCGTAAGGCATTCATTCACGAACGAGAACCTGTTGCTGAAATGCAGAATGCAGTGATCTGATTTCGCCACCAAACTGACATCTCCTTGGGGGCTCAGGTCTAGTGTGAAATTTTAAAAACCTCAGATGTTTAACACCTTGAGCAAAACTATCTAGCAGGTCAGTTCAAAGGCCTGTCAGGGCTGATCTCTACCACAAAAAAAAACCAACCAACCAAAAAAAAGGGCTGTGACTACAATTCTCTTGACCATCATTTTAGCACAGTGAATTTAGATCGCAAAGCGTGCAAACTAATATTACCGTAAACATTCTTAGTTTGCGATAACACTCTGTGTTTACCTAGATGCTCATCAAATGCTCTAAAGTCTCTTCAAGAGCATGCCTTTGCCATAAACCAGGAGCTATCCTTCCTCTTCAGGGCCAGATATCTGAGATTGTTTGGACTAGCCCTAACATTAATGTATCCCAATGCAAATGCCAGCCAGCTGTGATATTGAATGAGACTTGAGAAAACTGATCTAAGAAAAGTAAACACCTAAGTCTTTTCTTATCACTATCATTTTGCCATCAAGAAGAGGATGCAGCTTTGTATTGTGAATGCCTGCACACAAAACCTAATGAACCAGTAAATTTTAACATTAGAACGGCTACTGAAAGTGCTAAGCCTGAAATTGTTAAAAATAATTTTCTTTATATAACAGATCAGGTGGTGAGAAGCAAAAAGAATGTCTCTAACGACTGAGGGAGCTGGGGTTGTTTAGCCTGGAGAAGAGGAGGCTGAGGGGTGACCTTATCACCCTCTACAACTACCTGAAGGGAGGTTTTAGAGAGATGGGGGCTGACCTCTTCTCCCACGTGGCAAGTGATAGGACAAGAGGAAACGGGTTCAAGTTATGTCAGGGCAGGTTTAGATTGGATATTAGGAAGCATTTTTTCACTCAAAGGGTTATTAAACATTGGAATGGGCTGCCCAGAGAGGTGGTGGATTCACCATCCCTGGAGGTGTTTAAGAAAAGGGTAGATGAGATGCTTAGGGACATGGTTTAGAAGTGGGTGTTTTTAAATCAGGGTAGGTTAACGGTTGGACTTGATGATCTTAATGGTCCCTTCCAACCTCACTGATTCTATGATTCTATGATTCTATTGTCTCCAAAATCATGACACCTGTTTTGGCCAGGGGTATCTACCACCCTAGATACAGTACCCTAAGCTCCAGCCAGTCTTCCTCTCTCCTGTATTTATGTTTCTTCAAGGAAAAGAATAGCGAATGATTGGAGGAGACAGGTGATCTGCCTCTGTGCCACGTAAGTAATTTCCTACAGAGTGGTGGGATATACTTACTTTTCTGTTTGGCTGCTCTGCAGGGTCTTCGGGGAACCCCAGTGCTGAGGCAAAAAGATGGAGAGGCCGAAGCCCAGACTCATCCTCCCTATTTCTAAACATTTTTACAGGTCCCCTCTATAGGCAATGGAGAGAGAAAAACTCTAAAGGGCAAGTCAGCTGACTTGAAATCGATCTCACAAGCCCATCTGTGCTGCCTACAGAAGGAGAGCAGAGGCAACACACGAGCAAGGGGCATTCTCCTAAGAAAGAGCGAGGGGGGAAGTTTTGGGGCTCGGTGCTATGGATGCAAAACATGTACAGGGATTCAAGGGGAAACTGGGCAAGTGCTTGGCTGAGAGATCCGGCAAGGTACAGTCAGTCAGAGCATGCCAGTGCTCAGAGAGATTTCAGGGGCTCTCATCCATTGTTTCAAAGTTGAGGCCACTGACATGGAGCTGCTTGTGCTCCCAGGGAGACTCAGGCATTTTCCTAGCAGTGGTAAGAGAGCCCCAGTCTCTGGTTTAGAGGCAGGATACTGGGATAAACAGACCCTTAGTCTAAAGGGAATGACTTTTCTTATGTTCTTACGTAAGTTCTCATCTCTAATTCCCATCTGCAGCTCACAAATCAGACACTCTCTGCAGTTCTGGAGGTTACGAACGAGGAAACTGTCAATTTAGAATTTGTTCCCAAGTGCTGAGAAACAACACTACTCTGTAAAAAAAAAAACCAAATCAAAAAAAACCCAACAACAAGCTGTACAAAAAAATAAGCTAGTGCCCATCACAGGGTTCTCCTTTTCAAAAGAACAACATAGCAAGGACTCAGATATTAGTTTACCTCTTGTGCCAACCAATGCTGATAACTGAAATACACATTTAATAGTTACACACATAACCAGTATGTGGCTGGTGGTTTCCCAGTGCTGCTTTATTACTTCTGTAATTAAAATATGGAATGGCTTCCTCAAATCAATATATAGGAAGAACTGTACCCTAGGGCTCCCAAAACCTCAGACGTTCTTCCATTTGCAATATAGTTGTGCTGTTTGGCAGTTCACTCCAGAGGCTCTCGTTTCTTTGGAAATGCTACTTTGGCAAGAACATCTTCGCACCACACTAATAGCAGTTTGCACTTTTAATACAAAGCCTTCTGGACAAGATCTCATTGCAGAGTATAACTAACAATTAATTAAGATGTTCAGAGACACGATGTTTGGCAGACTCCTGCACACAGCAAGCTTTTCCTGAGCACGCTCCCAGTTGTGCTGCTGTCCTAGAATTAAATTACACTGCTTGTGGATCAAACATGCTGTATACCTGTAATAAGATAATTCAGCCTGTGGTGCTTTGCTTGTGTATGCTTATGCTTGCTGTGGTTCAAATAGTGCCAACACCTCCCTGAGCGCTGCAGGGGGGTTAAGCTGTATTTGCCATTGCTCTGCTAGGGGCTAGAAGGCTTTCCGGGTTATTGACAGTCGCTGGAAGACTCTCCTTCCATGTAACCTCCACACTGCCCACTGCCAGACCGGTCTATGTAGATGACATACCTGTGTAGAGACTTCTGTTACCTTCTGGATATCGCCATCAAGATGCTTAGAAGCTAAAGGCTGCTAACATATCCTGATTTAAATGTCACCAAACCCACAGGGACAGAGAGTGAGTTACCTAGAAATCACCCTTACCTGAAACCAGGTTAAGATAAAAACAAATAGAAATATTTATTATGACATCCAAAACAGAAATGTAATTACACTGATTCTTAATAGAACAAAAGAGAGAAATGAAGAATAAAAAATATTATCTGCTTCTGCTATAATCCAAAAGGATTTTTGGATTATTTTTTTTTTTTTATTTTACTGTTTCTATCCAGCTAATTGATTAGACACTTACCTAATCCACAGGCTCTGGCCATCTGCCTGCCAGAAACGTCGGGTTGTTTTCACAGAGACTGCGAGTTTTCTCTTTCTTTTTGGTCAAATCCACCCTCTGGGATCCACCAAAGGAGTAGATGCAAGCTGGCAGAGAGCAGACACAGACAAAGCAGAAGAAAAGGAACAGATGAGGGTAAACAGACAACACCAGATCTCACATTTTTCAGCCTGGGATCCTCACTCACTCAGGCAGTAACCCTCTGTTGTTAGTGGAGGCATGTTTTTGGGATGAAATGAAAGGCGAGTCGCTGTAATGCAGCAGAGATTGGAGCCCTTTTCTCCCTTCCCTGAGAATATTTTGGCCAGTTAGCCTCCATCTGAGTTGTTTGGGGTTTTGTTTTGTTTTTTTAGGACCAACAACAGCTCTTCCTTTATTTATTCCATCCACTAATTAGACCCATTTTGAATTGCTTATATTCAGCCTCAACCCTTTCCTGTTTCCAGGCAGGATACCAGCACGGTCCTTAGCCTACAGGAGTAAATATTTTTGTGGGAGCTCATTCAGCTGCGTGGACTCTGCTTTGCACTTTTCCTACCAATATTTATTGTCCCATGCGCTGAGAGTGTTTTATAAGTTTTTGTTTACTTTTCTAAAGTTATTATGTAGTTGATAAAGATTTGTTAGTCCTTCCCCATGGTGATTACAACCTTATCACAGATTCCTGTCTCAGTCTTGTGCTTTGTTTGCTTGCTGTGTCACTGATACTAATAAAATCACTTCTATGGCTGATAAAATACGAGCAGCAAAAAAATAATGGTTTCTTGGAATTTTTCCTTTTAACTTTTGCCAAGTCATATTGGATATGTATTCTTTTAAAAAAAAATAAATTGTTGGAATGCACATTGGGAGCAATGAGAACAGGACTCAGTCTTTGCATTCTCCAAACACATACTCTTTGCTTCATAAGCTAAGTTCATACTAACTTCTTAGGAATAATCTAATTGATCTCAGTTTTTTGCTGCCCTGAGCCTACAGGTGCTATGTATATATATACAGCATGGGTGTAGAATGTTTGCTGAGGCTGAGCATCAGGTCCTGGGCACTCTGGAATTCTATCCACTAAGTTTAGTGGCAAGAGAAGACCACTAAGAAAAACAGATGAAACTTGAAATAGTCTTTCCTCCTGAATTCAGTGAGAACTGAGTTGGGCTTAGGGCTGACCACTTGCAGATGAAATCTTTTAACTGAATTTTTATTATAAACTATTTTCTTGAGAGATGACCAGCATAGAAACTTTCAAACTTGTCATGGGAAGTTGAAGAAATTGTCACAGGGTGTGTAAGAGCAAATGGTAGAAAGAGTGAATGATTTTTCAGTGACAATGTTGGTGTGAACAGACCTTCCTCTGTCCCAGCTCCTGGTCATGCATTCACCTTCCTAATCCTGCCTGCTGTTATGCCATCTCAGCTGTTTGTGTGGCAATGCAATGAATCAGGCCGAGAAAGTGATATGGCTGAAAAATAACTTTTTTTTTTTTTTGCCATGTTACTTTACAGCCGTAGCTGTTCGGTTGCTTTCACAGCACATGAAGCCGGGTGCTGCAGACACATGAATAAATAGCTGGAAGCAGGAGCTGCCTACCTCAGTGCTACAACGTGCTGCTTGTGAATGCTGAACCAGGTCCTAAATAGTAGGACACAAGAGTTTATCAGTTTATCCTTAAAAGAACAGGTCTCCCTTACCTTAGGCAAACAAAATAACAGGGAGTGGTTGGAAAGGGTAAGGTTCAATTTGCTGCTCTGTGTTTAAGCTGCGCTGAACTGGCGGATAGTCCCTTGGGAAATGCTGCAGCCAGGCACAGTCGGTACGACTGGGGCTAATCACAGGCAGTGCAAAAGAGGAGAAACTGCTGAAGTGTACTATTTATTAAGCCCATTTGTTAGGTATATTTACTAAGAAACATTTGCCTATTTATAAAAAACAACATGTAACATTTGGCATCATGGACGGAAAGGAATGAAGAAAATGAGAAACAAAAAAAAGAGGCATATATTTACTATGCAGAAATACCACCTTCTAGTTACGCATTCTAGTTGCATCCTACACATATCCTGAGCTATTTTCCAGACAGCACTGAAACCTTGTATTGCTGACTTATTCTATACAGTTTTTTATGCAATGCTTATCACTGTGATGTCCCAGTCCAGCAGCACATTAAGTAATGGCAATAAGCGCAGCCATTAGATAATGGCTATGTCTGAGTTGTGGGACGATGCAACACTTCTCATTTCTCAGTTCCAGGGGTATAACTCATTTTATCCTGACCCAATGTTAAGAGCTAATCATACATCATGCCTCCAATTCTCTGTGCAGCAATTTCCATAGATGGAAAGCCAAGGAAGGACTGAAAGGGTCCCCAATCTAAATGGTTGGGGTGTCTCATGGGAAGTACCTGGCATGCAACCGAGATATAGCCAGTGCAACTAATATTTGTCATGTTCTGTGACAGGGAAAGAAGCACATACTATTGACAAGGACTTTTCTTTATTTGTTTTGTATTCAAACACAAATTTGCTCAGCTTGTGCTAGAGAAGCAACATGGAGCACTAGGTGGCAAAGATGTGTGAGGTGCTGGAACTTCTGGGACAAAGACTGCAATCAAGCGACTCCTGCAGGGTGGATTTTTTTCTGACCAGAGACAGTTCCCAAGCAGTTATTAACCATCACCTTTACTGTCAACATTTTATGTGGTCTTTACCAGCATGAAATGTGGGAAAGCCTTGAAGATAAAGAACAAGAACTTGAATCTGAATCCATTTCCAAAGTAGCCGCTGTAGGCTGTGGAGACCTTTATCTGTAATGCCCACATATCTGTAAGTGTCCTTGAACATCAATGCCCAGTTACTTTCAATGCTGCACTCCAGCCATGAGCTTGCAGTAAGTGGGTAAATTAGGCTTGCCATTGCTTGCCAGTACAGGCTAATAACCTAGCTTAGTAATAGAAAATTTGTGCTGTCAAATAAGCATTTGAGAGGAATTCAAAGACTGTTCTAAAATACAGGTTGTAGGGATGTGGGATCTTCAAAGAAAGAAGAATGAATATAGGGTTGTGAAGCCTTCAAAAGACCTTTATCAGCCTCCTGGCATCATTTCTGCCTTGCTTACATTCCGTGTACCTAATTGTTGTTATTCCTTAAACCCAGGTTACCCAAGCACCAAGCCTGGTGGCAGTGGTGTGGTCATCTCTTCAGGACAGAAACCACTGTGTATCATCTCTGTGTTGTCTGACCATGTAGTCCAGCCAGTTCCCATAGTGGCTGCATGCAGACTTTTAACAAGATGAGAAATTGAAATGGTCCTTGTGAAACGCTAAAATTCAGTGGCTGTCATGTGTCACATCTGCTAGGTGCTAGAAAGCTGTCCAGCTTGCTGACAGGCTGTTTCACTAAATGTCTAAAATAAGCAAACACAAAACAAAGCAAAAAGCAATGCTGTGGCTGTCTGAAATCCTTTAAAGTAAAAACGTTTCGAGTAGAAATTAAATTGCACTTCTTAATGCTGAGTGCTGAGCACTGTCCCGTATGGACAGAAAATCCATTTGCACTCTACCCTTTGAAAATATCACACATCTTCTCTCAGAAAACTATTCACACATTGTGGGGACATGGGCAAAAAAGCAAGGAAAACTCACATTGATTTTCTGAATAATTAAAATTTGTATATTCAGAAGCAAACCAGAGAGAGACATTCCCAACTTAGCAGATAGCTTTTTGTCAGAGGTGGAGCACAAATTATTAATTTCTATAGGCATCCAAATATGATTTGGCAACAGTTCTGTCACATCAGCTAGTAAGAGCAGATTTCAAAAATTTTTCATTCCACAAAGTGCTGTGTGTGCCCTCTATTGGAGACATATGATGGATTTCATTTTAAAATCTTAATTATAAAGCTTGTTTTATAAATGCAATGGCAGTCAATGAAGCATTTGTACCCTAAAGTATACAGAGGTAGCATTTTGAAATAGGCAACACTTTATTATAGACTGGTTTTCACATTATTATTATCTTGATTACTTTAATCTAGATTAAGCACTGGTTAAAATAAGGTACGTACTGATTACTATAGCAATGTAATGTATTTTGCATTTCTGTTTAAAAAGCAAAATCGAAAAGCTCTTTGCCCTGCGTCTCTGGAACAAGGCAGCCACTGTCACAGAATACCTCAGCAGCTGGACACCTTGCTTCGGTCAATAGAGAAAGTGCTGGCTTTTGTGCTGTGCAACTCAAAGACACAGCTCATGTGCACGAGGGCAAAGATTGCATTAAAACCATCCTTCTGCCTCCTAAATTATGGGCTGTGTCAGGAGCCAACTCAACCCCAACATTACTGCCATCAACCCTGTACGCAGCTTTGCCCCTCAGTGCAGGCTGCCAGTGAGCGGGGCCCAGGGTAAGAACAGTGAGGAGTACTCTCCCAGGGCTGCCTGGGCGTTAAAGCTTCTGGCTTTACCTTCTGGGTTTTGGACTGGACCTAAATGTCACACTGGGCATTTCATCCCTGCCTGAGCTGGGAAGGGTACCCGCTCAAAGGTATTCATTCGCCTTTGAAGGTGATGAGTGAAAAATACGGGTGTTTGGTCAGCAGCACCCTGCCAGGAAGGTCCAAGGCAGCGGGCCAGGGGTGATTAATTGCTGGCCCTCTTCTCGGATCTGAGCTTCTTTGGTGGAAGCCACTCACTAGAACTGTGCTAGGAAGGGATGAGCAGAGGGAGCTGATAAAAGCTGGGCCACTGAGAACACCAAACGGGAAAAACCAGGAGACTCATGCTAGTTCTGAAGAATATTGGAAAGACTAATATCTTGATAAAAGAAAACAATATGATGAGCTTATCAGTGTGATATCAGCACAGAAATTCCCTGGAGAATGGGCTGAATTACCGAAGCTGATCAGAAAAGTGCTATCACCAAAGGCGACCTATTGAAAACATGTAACACAGGATGCTCAAAAGACAGATTTTCCTTTAAATTACGCCTTAACCAGCAGACTAAAATAAAGACAAAGACTCCTTTTAGCATTATCTTTGGTGAAATATGAGCATGGTTTTTCTATTTAGTAATAAGTATTCGCTTGTTTCTTGGCACAATACTGAACTCATCAGTTTCACCTTTTGAAGGAAAAAGTCTAGAAATGTTAAATTTCTTTATGTGTATTTGTTGCTAACAGAAAAGATTAAATAGAAATTGAAGTAAGGTAGCCCAGGTTAAATGCACAGTTATGAAATGTTGCTGCAAGCAAACCCTTTCGAATTAATTATTCTCTCTCATGCTGTTCACATTAAAGTTGCAATTCAAATGACAGTTGATTGGACCTGCTACACTGCTTCAGTCTTCACATATTTATTTTTATAGTTTTTAAAAGAACTTTTAAATCTATGTATTATTTAAAAAAAACCCTATCGGTTTATCACTTAAATATACCTTATACTCTTGTTATTTACAGTATCTATTATTTAGTCATATGCTAATCACATTAATTATTTTTGAAATGGTAGACTTCCATAAAATGACAAAACTAATAAAAATGCTCAAATAGGGAATAGTGAAGGAGGCAGAATATTTTCACTATTGCTTAAGGAAACCACAGAGACATTCAAACAGATGTTTGTCCCACTCTGAATAGTGGGAAAGCAATTTAGCAGAGCCCCAATGTGGCGAAATGATGAATGCCCAGTGGTAGCTAAGCCAAAGTGCAGTCCTTTTCAGTTCTGGGGTCCAGCTTCAAAACTAACTATTGAAAACGGCCTCAGGAACAGTAATCTACAGCAGGCAGAGGATAAGAAACAAATTAGAAGGGTCAGTACAGCCCTAAATGGATCTGTGCCTTTCCTGTATCACCAGAGGTTAAAGGGAATAATCAAAGAAGATTTAGGCAGTAATGGGAAGGACAATGTTGTCTTCTCTACTTCAGATCTAAGCTGGAGAACATGACGGGAAGACAGCTACCCTTGACCTAATCTTTTCTAGTAGTGAAAATAAAGTCTTCTTTCAGACTGGAGTAGCTGTAACGTAAATCTGAGTAATCCTATCGTTTTAAAAGCATAAGAGTCATCATGTCCAGGTGGCATACCCAACAACTCTGAAAGCACTTACAGGTGAAGTGGTTAGGCTGTCAGCAAAAATACGCAGCTTTTCTGTGAGACCTGGAAGGTCAAAATAGTGCATCTGTATTTAAATTATAGCTCTACGGTGCCATCTCCAGGCATTCCCAACGAGGGATTTACTTAAAACATCGGATTGCAAAGGATAGCTCAGTAGACTCTCAACCAAATGCCTCAATATCTGCTCAAAGCCAGTATCAGGCCTCTAACTAACACCCACAATCTCTACACTCTAAAACTCTGAAAATATCCAAACTTTGAGGTCCAGATATTATTGTGCATGCTTCCTAGATACATCCTGACCCAGCCACAACAAGAGACTCCAGCGTGTGCTAACCCTGTCACTCCCTGGGCACACTGGCATCCATGGGAAGGAAATTCGGATACAACAGTGGGAAGGAGCCAGGACCTGCCCTAATGAAGTTCCTGGTCTGGGTGAGGATGTTGGAGCATGCTGCAATACACACTTACAGCTCAATTTAGGCAAAGCCTGAATGATCCAGCCAGCAGAAGAACATAAACCCAGTCTGTTTAGATTACAGAAACCAGGTACACAGATAATGCAGAGACCCTGCATTCATTCAATCTGTCAACCACACTACAGTAAGATGCCTTATTGATTATGGTAGGAAAGGATCTGATAGGCAAAGTTTCTGCAAAGAGACATCATCTCTTGCTGAGCTGGTATAAAATACTGTCTTGAGTTTGTCAAAATAGCAACAAGGGAGAATAGATGGAAATTATTCTTTCACATTTAAAATTCCTTAAACATTATCCCCCATGAAAGATTGCTAAAAAAATTAAGAAACGTCCCTTTATCTCTCAAGGAAATCTGTTTAGCCGTTTAGTGGTCCAAACATGCATGAGGTAGCAACTTCACTTGCTGAGTACCCATTGTGCTGTGATGCCAGCAAGTGTTGCGGAAAAGCCATTTACCTGTAGTTATTGTTCTCCCCAGCACCCTGACACAGGACACACCAATTGTGAATAGGGATTGTCTTCCAAATTAGATCATATGAAAGCATCCCAGCATCCCCCCAGACTGGTGTTCGTAACTTACCATATAGCAACGTTTGGAAGGCCTTTCCAAAAAGTGAATTTGACATCTCTGGCCTTTATATCTGGGAGACAAGCCAGGCATTTTTGCCAGAAAAGTCATTTAGTTAGATATTACATCACTTCTAGTCTTACTTACTTTACTTCAAAGGTATTCCAAACTCAAGAGCTGATTTACTAAACACCTCATAGTGAAATCACTTTAAGAACTGTATTAACTTTAAATGATGTGAAGAGCTACAGTGGACTCTGTACTGGACATCACAAATTCAAATTATTTCTGTTAAGCCTGAACAGACTAAACATGTTTTTGATACTTAGCTGTTGATTTAGTTATTCTTTCTTTAACTTGTCTAGACAGTTTCTGAAACAATGAATTATTCAGTGACTTCCAATCCTATCATTCATCTAATCCATATCTCTGTAATAAAAAGGTCATTTATTTTCAACAGGAAATGCTGGATTCATTATACAAGTAGATCAGGAGTCTCAGTATATGATCAAGTTCACAAAATTCACATGGCATTGAAAGCATGAGTATAATATAGACAGCCAAGATGATACGTGTACACACACATATATGTACAAAATTGAATAGATTCTTTAGCTGTACAGAGATGGATAGACAGACAGATAATCATATTGGTTTCAAGATGTAACTTTATTGCCTTCAATGACATTTTCTTCCAAGACATTTAAAATCAGTCCCCAAAAGTAGCTGTAAAGGTAATCACAAACCCCAGTTTAGTCTAATTCACATGCTGTGGATGTTTTTTCAGACTGCAAGGCAACTTATTCAGAGCACCATTTTACCAGTACCTCAACACATCTTTACAGTGTCATCACATTCCATTAAATGATACTTCTTCATGAAGTTGGTTATAATAATGCTTCCCCATTTGGACAAGATCTCAAAATTAAACAAACTATTTAATTAACCACTGTTGGTGTGACATTCTTTTGACAAAGCAGTAACAATTGGCACTGGATAAAATGTGGCTGAAATCTACAGTCGCTCTCTTTATAAGACCAGGTGAGGTCAGTGAGATTTGGCATCAGTCTGCATGCAGGTTGCAGGCACAGTGCGGATCCTGTCATTCACCTGCTGGAGGCTCGTTCTCCCCAGCCGACTACAGCGTGACAGCATGGGACGTGGGAACTGCTGTGCCCTTCCAGGAGGCACCTTGAGGCTTGGGTTGAAATATCACGTCCCGTTGGAGCGCTGAGTTTTAACCTGCCTCAGTTGTCCGGCCAGCTGGCATATTAGGGACCTAGAGAGCAGCATGAGCTCCAAATGCGATCATAGTAAACCATTAAAGGCTTAAAATTAAGTTCTGAATCAGATCTCTTAACCATAATATGTGCTATAAATATGTGAGCACTGAGCCTAGGCTGAAATAGTTTTACAAGGGAGAAGTGAGACAAGGGGAAGGAAAGGGGAGGGAGAAGGAAACTGATTTTGGTTTCTTATCTAGGTCTGCCCTACCAGGCTTCCTTCTTTCTCTTCTTGGAGGGAGGGAGATTTTGAATACAGTGACTGCATTTAAAAAATGTACAATAAAGTGACATTATATACATTGCAATATGTTTTACGTATATTGTCTGGGTGAGTTTATTTTTTCACAGGTGGAATGAGCTTGCAAATATTCTGGAGTCTCAAGAGACAGTTTTATCCAGTCCATTAGTATCTTTTACATGTTATTTTGCTTAGACCCTTCCTATTCTATCCCAAGTAATATTAATTCAAGAAATAGCTACAGGCCTTAAAATCAAAGTTTACAGCATTTTCAACTCACTGCGCACATTGATTTTCACACAGCGTTTTGTTTTCCCCCGTGTCTGTCCTTCCTCCCTCTCCAATAAGCTTCCACTTCACTCCACCGTGCCCAATATAGGAATAAGAGCAGGGCAATGTTTCTATTCCTGTCTTTGCCACTGACTCACTGTATAGTTCCTTAAACATTTGCATCTTGCACTTGGATCCTCTGGTATCTAAGAAGATGAGTGTCTGTTGATGTTTTTTTTAGGATAAAAGCATTCATAATGTCTCCCTCTGTGTGGATTCTCTCGTGTTTAATAAGGCAAGTCTGCACTGCAACCTTCCTATCAAGTGAGGATATTAGTAGGTGTTCTGACTTCTGTCCAGATGCCTACTTTAGCTACAACTGTAGGGAATTATTTTTTCTAGACACCTACCTCTCACTCAGATTTTACTTCAGCCAACAGCCTCAAAATTTTGAGACAGGGCACTCACATGAAAATATATGCATACAGAACAGCATCATCATATATGCTTCCCTTTATAGTACATGCTAAAAAGAAGCTACAGATATTTGTAGAGCATAACGAAATCCTGGAACCTGGAGATACAGAGACACTGAAAACAGTTGTTTTGATAAGGATAATGCTAGCTACCCTCTGCTACAGAGCCTTGTGGCAGTACTATCTGCTGAATATGCAAAAGCATTGCTCTTTCCTTTTCAGTGCTACATTGCCTTAATTCCATCTACTGTCCCATTTACAATTCTTCACAAATCTGTTCTGTGCTTCAGGGTCATTTTACCGATTGTTAAATAAGAGTAAATGTATTGAGTCAAATTAGCAAGTGTGTAGGTAATTCTTACAAACAAATTCTTACAAATTAAGTCGTTAGTATTGGAATGAAAATCAGACACCTGCTATGGTTTGCAGATATTGGCAAAATCCACATACGTGGAACTAAAGACGGTTCCAAATAAGACAAGGTGTGGAGTTGGCTCTTACATTACAGCCTGTGTTGACAGCTACTACAGTTTTAACAAAGGATATCTTTTATCAGAGAAGATTCTAGCTAAATTGTTTGAATTACTAGTCTTATAGACAAACACGTTAACAAGAAACGTCTTCAGTGTCACAGCAGGAATAACACAGTGGGCTGCGTTATGAAGACTGTGGTCTCCAAGGCACAAAGCAACTAGGATCTTAAAAAACACAGCCAAATGTTAACAATCTGCTACGAACTGATACAATCCAGCTAGTTTATCTTAAATATGCTGATTTCTACAGGCTAAGCTGTCGGCTCGGCTGTTCAAAATTTGTTTAAAAAATTTCCAGTCTCTGTTCTAATTACCAAGACTATCATAACAGTACAATGGAAATCAGATACTTACTGGCTTGAAAATCATTTGTGTTGGCACTAGTGGATGAAGTCGTTTTAATTAGAAGGCAAAAAGAAAACATAAAATACCTCATCTAAAAATAAATACCTGTTTGCCGTGTTAATTAATTACACGAATTGATATTTTCTATTCACATCCAAATCTTTTATTCTCATTACAGGATTACCGTATAAATTCTTCTAAATAAAGGATTATACCTTGTTTGCGTTAGGATACTTTCTTGTAAGTAGGCTGCAAATATATGCAAGACCTTTATATGATAACACATATATAATTATAACAGCAAATGGAAGACTTTTGAAATACATCAGGAAACACCTTTGGCTGAAAAATACGGAGGCAGGTTTTGGGTGCTCGTGTCTGAGGAAATGCATGAACAACCTTCTGCCAAAATGCAACAAAGCCAGACGAGAGATGTCTTAGGTTTCTACGCTTTTGGTGTCTTTATGTAAGATTTCAGTTCGAAGCAGAAAATAAATAGCAAAATACTGTTTCGGTGAAAACGCAGCTTCTAATACCCAGATTTGATGGCATTCTCAAAGTAAATAGCCGCGAAGTGCTATCCTGTTCTTTAAGGAACCTGAAATTTGATCGTGGTCCCCAAAAGAAGGAGATACTCGCAAAGCGCCACATCCTCCCCCCGACCCTCCCGCCCGTCCCGATCGCAGACCGCGCAAGGGCCCGGCCCGCCCCGGGGCGATGCTGTGGGCAGATCTCCCTCCGTGCAGTTACGACGGTCGCTGCATCCCGGGGACTTCCCACGCCGCTCATTCATTCATCCCCCCCAACTCCCCCCCGCCCAGCCGGCAGACAGCTCCGTCCGACCGTGGGCCGGCCGCTCCCCCGCCTCCCGCCGCCGCCTCCGCGCCTCGACTCCGCCGCCCGAAGGCGCCGCTCCTCCAGCCCAGCGCTCCGGGCGGAAAAGCCGCCGCGCTCCCCCCGCCGCCCGCTCCGCGCTCGGGACGGTCCCCTCCCTCCACCACGGGAGGAGCCGCGGCGAGGCCAAAGGCGAGCGGCCTCCGGCTGCCGGCGCGGTGAGTAGCCCCGAAGCCGCCCGCCGCCGCCGCCGCGGGGGAAACTGAGGCAGGCGGCGGGGGCGGCGGACGGAGATGCCCCCGCGGGCGGCCGCCCTCCCAGCCCCGGACGGCGCGGGCTGCCAGCGGTCCCGCCGCCCCCTCGGGGGGCGTCCCGCCAGCGGGAGCTGCCGGGGGGACCCGGGAGAGCGCCCCCGATGGGGAGCGCGGCGGCGGCGGCGGGGGGGGGGCGGCCCGCGGGCGCTGCGGGCCCTCACCGGGTGCCTGCTGGGCGCCCTGGTGCTGAGCACGCTGGTGGGCAACGCGCTGGTGTGCCTGGCCGTCCTGCGCTTCCGCCACCTGCGCGCCAAGGTCACCAACTGGTTCGTGCTGTCGCTGGCCATCTCGGACCTCTGCGTGGCCCTCCTGGTGATGCCCTGGAAGGCGGTCACTGAGGTGGCCGGCGGCTTCTGGCTCTTCGGCAGCCGCTTTTGTGACACCTGGGTGGCCTTCGACATCATGTGCTCCACTGCCTCCATCCTCCACCTCTGCATCATCAGCCTGGACCGGTACTGGGCCATAGCCAGCCCCTTTCGCTATGAGCGCAGGATGACACAGCGCCTTGCCTGTGCCATGATAGCCGTGGCCTGGGCCCTCTCCATCCTCATTTCCTTCATCCCAGTGCAGCTACACTGGCATAAAGCCAAGGACGTGAGATATCCAAGCTCCTGGCTGCCTGGGACACCCCGCTGTGATGTCAGCCTGAACCGCACTTATGCCATCACCTCCTCCCTTATCAGCTTCTACATCCCCGTGGCCATCATGATCATCACGTACACCAGGATCTACCGAATTGCCCAGGCCCAGATCCGCCGCATCTCTACCCTCGAGCGAGCAGGGGGGCAGTGGCCAGCTCATGGCAAGGAGCCCACCTCCTCTTTGCGGAGTTCCCTGCGCAAGGAGACCAAGGTGCTGCAGACCCTTTCTGTCATAATGGGAGTCTTCGTTTGTTGCTGGCTGCCCTTCTTCCTGCTCAACTGTCTGCTGCCTTTCTGCCAGCCTGAGCAGGAGAGCAACCAGGAAGAACAGTCACCCTGCGTTGGTCAAACCACCTTCAACATCTTTGTGTGGTTTGGCTGGGCCAACTCCTCAGTGAATCCAGTGATCTACGCCTTCAACGCAGACTTCAGGCTGGCTTTCAGCAACCTGCTGGGCTGCTGGTGCTTCTGCTGTGGCACACCCAGATCCGCTGTGGAGAGGGTCAACTTCAGCAATGAGCTGGTTTCCTATCACCATGACACCACCTGCCAGAAGGAAGCAGCTGCCTCATCGTCAGTGCCCCCCCCTGCCATCACTGCCTGGGCACAGCCCGTACCCCATGCCGTAAGCTTTCAGGGAGAGGACAGCAGTGAGGAGATGTCTATGGAGAAGAGGCCTGTGACTTCGCAGACACAGGCTGCCCTTGGCAGCAGTCCCAAGGGTCATCAGGTATCAGCCATTTTGCAATTTGATTGTGAGGCAGAGCTGTCCCTGGAAACGATTACCCCCTGTACGGGGCTTGGTCAGCATGAGGGACCCCATCGCCCTGTTCCAGAGGCATAAGTGACTGTGTGGTTCTCACGCACGCAGCCATCCCACAGGAAGAGTTCACTCTGCCTGCACATGAGATATGCCCGTCTCCCAGCAAACAACGTCCCGTCCCTCTGGGATGGGGATCTGCTGCTCTTACCCCAGAGGCGTGACAGGTATATGAAGTCCACCCCAAAAGCATACAGCAACCACGTATTAACCTCTTTCCACGGCCACCTTCACCCCTTACTCTCTTTCACGGCCAGGAGACATTTCCCATGCATCTGTTCACCCCCACACTTCAATCAAACTTGTGGTATTTATTAAGAATAGTGAGATAATTAGATCAAAACAAAAACAGCTCATAGCTTGAGACTCTATAATATAATCTTGCATAGATAAATTAATCTTGGGTTTAGCTTCATTGCTGAAACCCATTTTCTCCCCCTTTCGTGGTTTCACATCGTACATGTGCATAGTTCTGGTCTTAAAGGTTTGTGTTTGTGTTTACTTCTGTGTTTATTTCAAAGCAGTCTGTCTGGATTTACACTTCTGAATCTATGTTTAGGCTCTTAAATAAAAATTGCTCTACTAAAACATCACTATCTTATGTTGAGTCAAAAGACTACTCAAAACTTGGGAAAACTAAGTTGCTTTTATGTCAGACCCCAAACAGTTTTAGGTGCCAAACTTTGGTATCCAGGCTTAACGATACTGAGCTAGGATCTTCCTCATCCTCAAATGTTAGAAAATGTAGTATTGTATTAGGCTGAAGTTACAGCAGGGTGGTGTTTGAGAACTAACACTCCAGCTCCAGGGTGATTTAAGCTGCTATCAGCTGAGGCAGCTGCAATCCTCCTTTCTCCTACTAGTTCAGGCAGCCGATCCCTTCCAGACAGCAAGTTGGTCCACAAAACAAAAAGTTACCAGGTCATCTCTCTGAACCAGTTTCACTACTTGTAGACCTGAACAGCAGCAAAAAGCAGAGCAAATGGGTGTTGGATGGCTTGCAGGAGAGAAAATTCTAGGGGAACTTGACAATCCTTCCTGTATGTGTAAAAGGATGCAGCAGACATTAAGGGAATACAGTGGCACCTCACTGTCCTCCACTTCTCTGTCCCCCACTTAGGAGTTCTGCTGCTGACCATTTAATACTGTGCTCCGCTAACCACCGTCATTACCCCATTTTTCTGTCCTTCGCCTATGATTGAGTTGATTGACCTTGATTCATCTAAAGAAGATGATGAAGATGCAAATGTCCAGAAAGAGACATCAAGAATGCTTACACTGCAAGAGTTTTCTTGGGACATTCAGTCTTGCGTCTTTCAGAACAGTGACCCATGCTGAAAAGCCAGACTCTCCTCCCAGTGATCCTGGCTCCTGCTCCCCGGGAATTTAAATCATATGTGGTTCTTAAGTCTCTGTACACATTTCCCTCCATGACATTAATTCTTATGAGAAACATTGCTTTTGCTATCCTGCTCTTTTCAGGGATGTCCCCTTCATGGATAGTTTGGTGTGACTGTAATCTGTTCTTCATGGCCAAGACTGGCAGGACAAGAGGTAATGGGCTTAACTGTAAGAAAGACCAAGGTAAGAGTTTGGAAAAACTTCCTAAGAATAAGCATAATTAAGCACTGGAGTGGATTGACTGGGGAGGTTATGACATCTCTCTCAGTAAAAGTCTTTAAGATGACATTGCTAAACATCTGTCAGAAATGACATTGGCGTTGTTAATCCTGTCTTGGGGCAGAGGCATAGTGTAATAGTCTCTTGAGATCTTTTCTAGTCCTGCTTTGCTATGACAACACAACTCATTCAACACTGAGCTTAAGATGTTTGATTTTTTTCTTTTTAATGCAATGATCCTTAGCTATTTTCTTGAGGGCAAAAAAGCATACAGATAAGAACTTTAAGACCCCATTGGTGTATTTACCATCTTCTCTTAGCGATTACCCATTTTTCTCAGCATTTAACAGCTATCATTCAGGATGCCTAGTGCCTCATCTGGAGAGCAACCCTGAAATAAACCTATTATTTCCTTAAAAGGGATACAAGATGCGTGTTTTCTGCTTTGATTCCCTTTGTTTATTTTCTAGGTTCTGATAAGTGAACTGTATATGGAATCAGATGCTAAAGGGTCAATCAATTTGTGAGATTTTCCTTGCTACATTTCTTCCTTCTTACATAAAACAGAAACATGTCTTGTAAGAGTGTCAGCATCTTTTATCTCCTCCAGAACCCCAAAACCCCCAAATTATATCTCAGAGCTGTAAGAGACTTCTCCTCTCATCCCCTCCACACTAAACCCCATCCTGAGGATATACTGATGCACCTGATAAGACACTGTCCTGCAGCGTGACTCCCTTGCTGCCTGCCACACTTCTGTTTCTGTTGCAAGAGTTTCAGCTAGCTCCATCCCTCAGAGAGTTAACTCTTCCTGCCCACACACATCTTCCTTCTCGTGGGCAGGCAGTCTTCTGGCAGTCAAGGCCACACATGAAATTATTATGCACAGGAGCTTTTTAGCTTTTTTTTTTTTTTTTTTTTAGTGTTTGTACAGTCTCATTATCAGCGATAAAAGCTGTTAATTAATGGGAAGGAAAGATTTACCTTCTCACAAGGTTTGCCCTGCTTATGGGAGCTGTCTCACCCAGGAAGGGGTCTGGACTTAATACACAGAGTGATGGAAACTTAGTGTATGACAGAGTGGGCCACAGAAATTAAGCAATGAATATATTTGAATAACGTTTTCTCTTAAGCATAATCAGAAATGCATGGTAGCTTTAATTTATGAAACTATGTGTTAAGAATAGGAAAAGCTATTTGTATCAGTGTTTGTGACTATAGTTTAAATAAGGTTCATTAATAGGTCAGATTGTACCTAAAAATAAATGGATATTTACTTGAAGAAAAAAACAAATGGCCTTTACTGACGCTTTTTAAAGGGACAATTTAAAATTGTTCTTTGTAAGTGATGCTGGAAATAGTTGTTTGTACCTAGTTGATAATGGTCATTACTGATGTGCAGATGATACCCATTATAATAGTTTACAGTGGTAAGGTTCATTGTAGTAAATGCAGTGTAATGTTCAAGGCTGCAATAAATTTCAGAAATTGCGTATTATAAACTGTTTATACTCATTTTAAGTGGCATATTACTGAAGGTACTTCATATGAAAGCTACAATGCATAGCCCTTCAGACTACGTCTTCTGCTGTTGCTGATTTAATAACACATAAATATTGATACTGTATGTATTTTTATTTTCCTACACTGGGAAGGCTCCCGAAAGTTAAGCACACTACAGACCACGCAGTTCTGTGAACAGTAAATGAGCAAGATTTATTTTCCCAAGAATTTTTTCTAGTGATTAACTGGGACTTCTGATTGACATTTTTTTCATGACAGGGCAAGCTGCTGTGTTAGATTACACAAGATTCAATTAGCATTGTTAGGTTCAAGTCTGATGAGATATATTAAAATTATTACAAAAAGCCAAAGGTTTACTTCAAGAGAAATTAAGAGGCAAAATTATTTTCTACTTACACCATTGCAGTCACTCAAAAGAAACACCTTCCAAAGCAAAACCTTGGCAGTACTTTGTTATCCATTTCTGGGTCACAACTTTCTTGGCTTGGCAGGACAAAATGAATTGCAAATGAGGAAGGTATTTTAGGAAGGTCTATGGCTATTCCTTAAACATGCTTTTTGCAACTCAGCTCATCAAATCTAGATACTGCTTTATGTATTCACCACAACATATGTAAGGTATTTTACTGACTAAAAGCAGTTCACTTCCATGCCTAGTAGTTCCCCATTTACAATACCATTAATGTCACAAGAACCTAAAAAATAGCTTTTAAATAGCCTTGGTGTCAAAACAGTCCAACATCACAGGTACCTTATCTAAACACTCTTATTAGCCAATGTCTAAACATCCAAATCAAAACACGTTCCAGTTCAGCAAAGTGGGGCTTTTCAATGTATACCAAATGCCTTCTCTGTTCAGATACATAACTCCCACTCCCTTTCCTTCTGTCAGTCCAAAGTTCTCAACCAGCTACACCTCCTGAGAGCTCTTATTTCTTTCTACTACACAACTGAAATGAATACAAACTTCTTGTGGTCAGTTAAAAGCTTATGTAGCTGCGCTGACACGACAGCCCTTCTCACAATTACATCACACGTGAGAAATAGGGATAATGTCTCCATAGCCTCCTTGGGTGGCTGTAGAGATGCTTATCCAGCTGAGAGCTTTTCCCTGCTGTCAAATTTATCCGAAATTGCTCATTGGGGTTAAAAGTTAATCATGGGGTTCAACAGAGGCAGATATGTGCATGCACGTGTGCGTACCTTCTTAGGCAACTGGGCTAAAAAGTAAACAACATTCTTCAAAGAAAAGGAAAAGTAAGCTTCAAGGCAGAGGTCTCTGGAGCTGGAGACACAGCAGGGCGAGGACAAGAATTCCGTCCCCAGGAAAGACCCAGGCTGGTTCCCACACCCTGTGTGGCAGAGGTGCCAGCAGAGGTACCAGGTGACATTTCCGTGACCAGCCATCAGGGTGGTGGTTCTCAGACCTGCCACTCAGGTACTGCCACCACTTACACACAGCACCTTTGTAGCAGGAGGCAACAGTAGGACAGCAAAGATGTACTTGAATGCTGCACTGATGCAAAATTTCATCTTGCTTTCAAAGCAATGTTTTTTAAAAGGTTAACTACAACACACGTGCATCCTTGACATTATGCTTACATTTTTGTGTTACATTTTGTGTATTTATTGCTAATCTGTTTGCCTGTCATCTTATTTATTTTGCATTACACACAGACTTTCAGAGATCACCACTGACTTTAAGAAGCTTCTTACAGCTACAGCACTGCCTCCACATGTAACGGTTCCCAGAACTGGAAGGGACTGAAAAAGTACATGTCACTTGGCATGAGAAGACATAAAGCCCTGGGACAATTCTACAGTTCAAATCATAATAACAGAAAAAGGCATTCTGAGAGAAACTCTCCATTAGCAAAATTCTAATAAGCAAAACCTAAAAAGATTAGATTTCCTCCCAGTCTCCCCCTCCCCTCAGATTAGAAGTCTACCCATATATCCAATCTGCAGGGAAAGTCTTCCACGTTCCCCATCTTCTTTCTCCATCACAAATGCACGCAGACATGCGGATATTGCAGAGGGAAAGGGTTTCCAGCTCTAACTCTTCCCCTCCTTCCCACAACCCGCTGCTCCATCTTTGAATAATAGGCAAAGCCGAAAAAAAAAAAGAAAATCAAAAGGAAAGTGCCACCACCAAATTGCAAATGATTCTACTGTCCGCAGTCTAAGCAGCCACTTCTCAGGGCGAAAACCTGTACAGTCATATGGATATTCAGCTCTATATTTATATAAACTTTTGGATTCCTCCACTTGGATGTTTTCAGGAAAAGCAATTCATAAAAGGTCGTGAAAGTTATTTCAGCCATTTTATATTACAAAATATATTTCCAAGGCATCAGAGGAGACAATATTTTTCCCAAATTAGTCTTTCCTCCTTCTCCCTTTTTTTCTTGTTAAATTGCTATAATTTGTTTTGCTGAGTTGAATACAGACTAAATAACATTGTGTCTGTCCTTAGAAAGTCCATCCAAATACATGTGCAAACGGAAAATAAATTAAATAGTTCTGATTTAGCAACTAGTACATACAGTTGCTATGATAAAGATAAAAATATTAAATCTCGTCCACAAATGAATCCAAAGTTAGGTGTAACTTGAACAAATACTGAATTCAGTGGAAATAGCAATGTAAAGGAAGTCAAGATCGTACCTCAACTGTATTTTTTTTTCTTTTCCCTCTGATACTAAACTGATGCCTTAACATTTCAGTGAAGCTTTAATTTCAGTGAGAAACAGCTGACCTAGGTAGTAAAAAGAGAAATCTGTTATAAAACTCAGTTGCCATAAGCATCTGTTGTTTTGCTTTTGCCAAAATCATGCCTCTTGTGTTGGATTTCAGATGATGCACCTACGCACACCATATTAAGTATATTTCAATTGGTTGAGTACTTCTCAGCAAAAATTCTTTTGTGAAAAATTCTGTTCTTCACAAACTATTTTGTTTTTTTTTTTCTCACCTGGGGGGTTGAAGTGCCTTTCTGGATGTTAAGCACTACCAGTCCGGTCCCCCTGGATTCTGATGTACTTAAGTGGTTTCATCACCATGGTTACAGACTCCCACCACATAACTCTTAACTTTATTTATCTCATTGTTATAATTTAACTCACTTTCCTGAATCCTCTCCCCTTTCTTACTGCAAAGGGACATCCAGCAGGATCCACCTCCTGGGTACAAACTACTCCTCAATTTTCTGTCTCTCTTAAAAACTGGTTTGCATTTACACCAAAGGCAGACACAAAGAGGTGCACCAAGAAGATTTTGTAGTTCTGAATTTTCCTAACATATTTGGCTTGAGAAAAAAAAAATAAATATGGTAATCTTGATCTGGGCTTGTTACCCCTCATCAATCCTTACCTGTGTCTAATCATTCAATCATTTTAGAAAACCCAGGGCTTATACCTGCATTTCACATTTTTCTAAGCCAACTAGCTACACAACAGGAAAACCACCTATCAGCTGAACTACTGACAACAATAAATAAAGTGTGGACATGTATGCAGGATCTTTACACGTGCATAGCATAAAATGAATGAAAATGCTGGGGAAAGTGTAGGTTTATCTTCATGAACCAGAGGAGCAGAACTTCATCTTGAGCCAGTTTTATTTTAGTTTAGGTAGTGAGAAGACATTTCCATTTGTAAAATTTGCAGAAACCGTTGCTAGGTTCCCCTTTTTCTTTAAAGATCATTTCCGTAGAGTTTTCTGCAATTCAAGATTTTAATATATTTTTTTAAACTAATTAAAATCATGTTTGCACCCACCCTCAGTGAGAACACATCATTTTACTCTTTTCGTATTTAGATCTGAACTGGCTGAGTGAAGTTTATATACACTATTTCATGGGCTCAAATCCTGTGATGACTTTTGCATGAAAGGTAACTAACTACATGTGAGCAAGTTGTCTAAGCTTCTAGTACAGTCAGGGGAGATGTAGACCAAACAGTCAAATGTGTCTAGAGGGATTTATTGGTTCAAGTGAAGATACCTACTTTAGGATAAGAGGAAAAATTCCCTAGACTCTGACTAGCTGAAGGGGAAAAAAAAACCCCAGTGACGGGGGATAGCAGCAGACAGGAGGTAACGTGACCAAGTGTGCAAATTAGTTGCATTTTTTGCTGTTGGTAGCAAAGCTGAATCAGTTAGAGATCATACTCAAAACCCAATAAGAGGTAACAATCTTTACTGTGTTCGCAGAGCTGGATTTGATCTTTTGTTTGATGGTCAGTCTGAAAAGTCTAACATCCCATTTAGATTTCAGGAAATAAAACCATAAAAACCAAAGGGATAAGAACCACCACTTTCCTGAAGTAGTTTAAATAAATGAATGCATAAAATAACAGACCATAGAGTGTTTACTAATGCCTAAATCAGTAATATAGTCATCAGAGGCAGCATCACAGCAAATGTTCTTGGTGCGCATTTGTTGACAGAGGGAAGGAAACATACAATGGAGCTGAGTTTCAAGACAGCAAACTGGCAATTAGACATTTTGACTCTTATGTTTTGGACTATAGAAGAATATTAGTGCTGCCAAACTACATTGTGACAATAAATTAATTGATAGTGGTAATCAATAACCATAATTTTCACTCTAAGCGTGCTTATCCTGTAGTACCAGTGCTCCCAAGCCATGAATTACAGTAGCACCAGACTGATGCCTCCTTGGTGTGCTGCCAGCCTTCAGCCTAAAGCTCTTCAAGAGCTTAGAAAAACCCAACCAAACATCTGCACCATCATAACCCAGACAGCGCTCTGCTACAGTCACTCCCACTATTACACCTTTCGTACCCACAGCAATGGTCAAAAGAAATCCTCTGCTCTGCTAGGGGGACCTCCAAAAAAAGGAAAGACTTTGCCCATATTCTCAAAAGCCTGTCCCTTTCCCAGGGTGCTGGCACTTGGGGACAGGGGCTGTTCCACATGAACAGGACATCCTTGAGGCGATCTGCTCGTGTCCTTTCATGCGGTGCTGTGGCCACGTTACTGCTGGCACCGTCTATTCCTGCTGCGGTGGCCCCTCGGTGAACAGTGTGGTGTAGGGAACCGGCGTGCTGAGCCTGCCACTGACACTTGTGTGCGGTGCTGCGTGACTCATGGTGCCATCCCGCTGTCTTCTTCACAATGTCCGTGAAGAAGCGTGGAAGAGGAGAATCCTTTAGAAACCAAATCGTTAGATAAGTGGCATCAACAACAAAAGCCACATTTGCTCTGACATTTATGCAGATGTGCCTCCACCGTGATGTTCTCCTTTCAAACAGTTTTTGAAAGGTAATAGTGACTACTTCTGCTTTTGTTTCCTCTCCCACTTTTCATTTCCAGCTGCATATTTTTAGGCCCCCTGTTTTGTCTTAACACTTTAGCACTGACCACAGGTATTCCCCACAGGGCCAGTCCGGCCACCTAGACTACTTTTTAACCCAGCCTAACAGCATTGTACTTATAGGAAGTCTCTTCTGGAAAACAAAGGCAATTTTTATTGATGGAGATGCAATAAAAGTTCTGCACCACTGATGCATTTCAAGAGCCTTTTAAGGCTAGATTTTAATAGGTATTGATAGCTAGCTCTCAAGATAGCCGCCTAAATGACTTCATAAAATGTGCACATACAAGGCACAAGAAAGCATAACATATAGAGCAAGTACTACTGGGAACAGTAGGCTGTTTTGGGGACACAACAGCTTACTGCAGGCTTCTTTAAAGAGGGGCTAGATTTTCACTGTACTGCCGACAACTTATGCTACTAAAGGAGCATAAAGTATCTTGAAAGATGTTTGTAGTGGAAGCCATTTCCTTGAGGTGGGGTAAAAAGTCACTGTGATGATCCTCAGAGGCACTACCTTCACACATCTGGGGCTGGTCCAGGGACAAGGAAACAGAGAGAAAGCATAATGCCTTTTGTGTTGCGCTGATATCTGACAAGTCGAATAAATTGATTTTATTTGAAGCACAGGTCATTGTGGTCACTACTACCATCACATTTGCTTCCAGATAATGTGCAATAGCTGCTTATCTGAATATGCATTACTTTTATTTCTTTTTTTATAGAAACAACATTTTATTTTGCTTCTGAATAATCCCCCTTGTGAATTTAAGCCTAACTTTCAGAGACAAGCAAGTTGGACAGGCAAAAAATTTGAATTGTAAATGTCTTGTTGAGCTTCAGTTGTTGTTTAGTATGTCTTACTTTATAAAGCTGAAATGTGTAATTCTGGGGTGGCACAAGCTGAGTTCAAACAATGCCTCAAGTCATATGCTTCCAAATATATTTTTTTCCTCCCTAGGTGTTGCTACAACATGCCTGCTCCCCTGCACTCCAGTCAAAAGTGTCATTCCTGGGAAACACAATGACGGAAGATGAAGGAAATCTATATACAATAAAAAGAGAAATAACCTTGAAGGCACAACAGCAGTACAGGGGAAAATTTTCATGCAGTTTAATACTGCATGAGTAGTATTGACACTAATATTTCTGTATTACTTAGAAAAATCATGCATTTCCAGTCAGGAAATACTCATCATTGTCTCTTGACATCAGCTATAGTGTGTTTGCAATGAAACAGAAAATTTTCCTCATTAACGTTATACTCTGATTTAGGCTATAGGATTTGAGAGGCAAAAGACCCATCGCTCTTGGCAAGAGTATCATGTGTGATAAGAAAGAAAAAATCTCTTCATGGCGTGTTGCTCCAGCAGCAAAGACTTCTATAACTTCAGTCTCCTGATACATGTTAAAAAGGAAAATACAAAGAATTTCAGCACCTCTAAGGGGTTAATCTGGAAGAGCTGGATGTACCAAGCAGAAGGAATCCTTGTGATATTGATAGCCTTTAGGCTGAGCATCTAACATAATGCAATCTTGTATCCACAAAATAGATTTTTTTCTTAAATTTCAGTCTGCCTGCATGCAATCCCACTGCTCTATATTGCCTGCTATCACGCTAACATGCATCCTCCATACACTACAAGCAGTTCCTTCCCTGCCTGATACTGTAGTATTTGCTGAGATTCTGTTACCACTCGACCTGGTAATTATAAAGGTCTCATCTCTATGCTCTCCTATTAAGCCAGGGTGTGGAAAAAATATTTTCTATTTCTAATGGAGACTTTTAGGCCCAGAGACCAGGATGCAGAAAGGGGAGAGCAATTGTAATCTGCTAACAGAAGAAAAGACACATGTGTAACCGCATTGGATGTGGAGAGATTGCACAAAAGGGCAAAGTGCATTCACAAGGTGCTTTGTCCAGCGATGGAACTAGGGCTCTGCACACCTCTTGCCTCCTGTCTCTGACAAGCAGCTTTCTTCTGGATGCACTCAGTCCACAGTGGGAAGACTTCTTTCAGAAACATTGAAATGTAGATCCCAGGGGATGATCCTTTCCAGGCTTAACAAGTCCCAGGTCCTGCTCAGAGGTCACCCAGCGATATAGTCCACCGCATAGCAGGGGGGACGGTGCGCTGCAGCACAGGGACAGCAGTGGAGTGTCAGGGCAGGACTTCATTTATGTCATTTTCTCCTTGGGACCTCACCAAAATACAGTCAGAACCAGCCCACATCTCCGGTGGGATAGGCTCGTCCGGCTGGCTGTCAGGATGCCTGGGGTTTTCACATTCTGATTTGGGGACGGGAACAGGTAGTCTACCTACATTTCTGTTTTACTATATGTACCACAAAAATAATACCCATTTCCTAACTTGTAGAGCAAAGAGGATGAATTAACTAGTTTCTCCACAACTCTTTGAAGCACTAGCGCAGGTGCAACAAAAAGGTTCCTAGGTTTTGTGATTCACTTTTCTTTCTAAGTTGAGGAAAAAACCTCTTAGAGTGATTTTTATCTTGCTTAAGAAATAAGAGAAGGAACTTCAGTGTATCAGTTGTCCAATTCTGTCCTACTTTGCTAACCCCTTGGTACATATTGAGAGTAGCAAGGCAACGGGGAAAGTAATTATGTTCTTATGAACAACAGCAACTATGGAATGTGAAGGGAAAATTATGTTTTGGGTATAAATTCTGCTATCACTTCTAAGCTTTCCACAGCTGCCTACGTGAAGTTCTCCACATGCACCAGAAGCCTTTCACAGACATGCTACTACTACGAGTGCAGGCTGAGCCTGGTGGCAGGACTCACAGAAGCTATGGTGCACCTGGGCTTTTAGGGATCCGGACCAAAGAGCTCACAGTAGCAAACTAAAAAAAGAAAACAGGTGGGTAAAAATGTACAAGTGCAGTGTTTACTATTACTTGGTTTTATGGGTAGAATATTCTGTATCTTCTACCACAAGAATAAAATACCATATTTTCTATCACAAAATACCATTAAAAGAACTGCTTGAAAGACTGTGCTTGCAGCAAAGGCTTGCTAACGGGATACACATTTGTATTGAACTGGTATCGAACCAGAAAACACCCTTTTGGAAACTTGGTGGCCTGCGTAGTGTCAAGGCAAACAAACACCAGCAAGAACATGCTGCTCAGCTGCTTGTATTAATATTAGGTTCTTTGTTCTCCTTTTAATCAGGTGTCTTTCCTTGATGTTTGTTATGGGTTTTTTCTATTTGGTGTTTAGGCATATTATAACTCTACTTAAAAAGAAACCCACAATATTAAACTGGTTTTAATTTTGTAATACAAGTGCCATGAATCATGTGCTGTCAGAGTACAGATAGACTTGTATAACCTGTGTATTTCTGCCCCATAAAAATCACTTTCATTTATAGGGCAGGGCCAACTTCATTGTTTGCTAGTGTCTAATACACCAGTGTTCTCCTCACTACCTCAGATCTTCAGATAAAACCACAGTATAAACAAAAAGAAACACAGCATTCTATACAACTATTGAGTTGGGTTTTTTGGGGGAAAAATCATCCACCTTTTAGGTAAGTGACATCTTTCGTAATTGTGTCTTAACATTTACTTTTCCTTGTAATAGTCTACATATCGGCTCACATCACGGAAAACCAATATCCAGCCTTCAGTTTGTGAGCAGTTTGGTAAAAGAATTAAGCTCTGAACAAACTGAATATCTGAACAACTTGGGTGTCTGAACTTGTTCCAGTTTCAGGTGAGGTACTTTATTGTGATGGTTTACAGAAAGCATTATCCATGTTACATATTTCCTTGGAAATAAATAGACTATTTCTGCTATGTTTTATTAAATAAAATTAAGCCTACCAGGTCAGTTTGTTATATGTTTAATACATTTGCCAATTAGGTTTTCTGGAATTTTATCTGGAACATGGTAGATCAGACCTTTTGTTATAGAAATTATTTTTTAAAACTTGCATTTCAATATATGGTTTTGAATTTTTCTGCTCAAACTACAAGACATTTAATCTATTTTTAAAGAATGCTGTCTTTTGTTTACAACTTGGTTGTCAAATAATTATAATTTTTGCTTCCTTTTGGAAGATCTCTGCAACTACATCTTGTTACTAAAACCCTCACAACTTACATTTTCAGAAAGTGAAATTTCCTCTCATTTCACAAAAAGAAGAAAAATCTCACCCCTCTGAGTTTTCTTGGTGATCTGTACAACACGCTTCCTCCCACACGTGGTGAATGGGGAGTTCATGCTGCAGTACCAGGTTTTACATTACCAGCCGTCTGCCATCCTCACGCTATGCCTGCTGCTTCTTGAATAAAAATGCTCTCTCACACCATCTGATACAAGTATTCTCTGGTAACATTTTAATAGCTGATCTGCATCATTTTAGCTTTTTCTTCCCTTTCTACTCTTTAGCTGCTCTTCTCACTTAAATGATGAAATAAGACTTTCATAGCATGTTGGTGATCCCCACCACGTTGTGAAAGACAGTAAAGAAATAGTCTCAAGATGTCTTTGTTGAATTATGTTTAACACTTTATGTTTCTAGAAATGTTGAGATTAAATGCTAGGTTTTCCCCCTCCCCTCCTTCTGCCTATGTCTAAAACAAGTGGCCAAGATCAATTTAAATGGCAACTCATTTTCATTCTACACCGCTTGCATGGTTTTTGAATTACATAGCATAGGTCTGTATGCATGTTGCAACAGAGGAATATATTTTCTGCTTCTTTAAATCAACTGTAAGATGACCAGCTGTAAGCTCTATGAAAGGAAATGGTCTTTTTTGGTATTCTAATGAAGTCCTCTGTTTAGCAGTACTTGCAATCAAGTCTTTCTGTGATTTCCTCCACTATTAGAGGGCAGAGGCTGATTTATTTTCAACCAGCTTAAATAACGGGAAAGGCAAAGCTGAAGTTCAGCCTTTCACAAGACTTAAAAGTTTTGATCAGCTGATAGAAAAGCCTGGAGTGGTAGGAGTGTTTTAGCAGCTCCCATACCAAGCTCAACAAGCGGCATTGTCAATGCCAATGCCGAGGTCAGTCCATTAATTATACAGTGAAGAATGAAGGTAGGAAAGAGTGGTCATGTGAGTTCTCTGTGAAAGGAGACAACAATGACTCTTTGACAAATGTTTGAGAAACAGCAATGAAAAAGCTTCATAAGTTTGCTTATGAAGGTAAAGAATAAGCATGGTACCCTTTACATGACTAGAAAAGAATCATTCTCACAACGAAGGCAGATTATAGAAGAAAATGTTCAATAAGGTGGCATTTTAAATAAGAAAAATTACATGCTTTGAAAAATCAGCGTGTAGTTACATATCTCTAATCAGAAATACAACAATCTGAGTTGAGAATATACAAGTCAAAGCAAGAAATGAATATACACATGGTCCGGGGAACAAAATGGTTCCTATGGAGCAACGGAACCACTACCAGAAACTCAAGTCACAAAGACTTCCTGAGCTCCAGTGTGAAAAACACAGCGTTGGAGAACACAAGGCGAATACCTCAGACCAGCTTGTGAAAAAAAACCTGCAGGGAATGTAAGACGGAAAAGATGGTGCAAACATATGTGGAACAGTTTTTGTTAAAGCAAATTAATTGAGGAGAAACCATATTCTGGTATGATTCTGAAGCGCGCTGCAATGTCCTGGCTTCCAACAGAGCATTCAGCAGCAGCATGATCTGTTGACTGAAAGACAGGCATATGGATGGTTTTAAACAGATTCTGCAGTGTAAGAAATTGACTCATAAGTCTTCTAACCTCTGGACAATACTACGCATTTTATTTAACATTTCTGTCATTTTGCAAAAGCCATCTTTTGAATGAAAAGCTGGGTTGAACTTCATTTGAATTTTATTGGCAGGGAAGGAAAGAACCAGCACACAAACACGCCCAAAACCCTGACAAAGGCATCGTCTGACCCTGGAGAAGTGCTTAAATAGGATCTAGAAGAGACTTTAAAGGAAAATGAGAGCAAGGAAATCTTTGTTTCACTTTGTTCCTTCTATGCTCTTGTAAACAGGACACAAACCCCAGAATTTCAGCTATCTGCAGGTTAAAGGTGCTAATAATATATTAACCAGTAAATAATCTTCCAAAACTCTTTTCAGGTGTCACACTTATTGGCCAGCTTATGATGGAAGGAGTAAAAACACTTCACGACTTTGCCTTGCAGTGCTCTAGCTCAGAGTGAGGGGCCATATAACTGTCTGCATTCAGAAGATCCTCCAGCATAACTGGACATGAAGCATTAGACACCTCCCCCAGTAACACCAGTAAATGCATGATACACTTTAGGGATTGAACTTCTGAGGTGCCCAGCAGAGATGATTGGGACTGCTGGGCACCTTCGCAGTGTAAGGTAACATCTTACTCTACTTCATGACCAAATTGAGAAACCTGTTTCAGTGTGGCTCTTCAGCCACCAGTTTTTGTCTTTTATACGATGCAGAGCTCAGCTTGCCCTGAACAAAACCCGGTAATTGAGAAGGTCAGTCTATCTCCCTGTAGACGATACTTATTACCACATTAAATATGCTTTTATTCTCTTAAGCCAGTAACAATAAATAAATAAATAAATAAATAAATAAATAAAACCAGTAGCTCAAACAAGTAAGTTAAACGCAGCCATGCTCACGTTGTATATTTAGAACAATTAAGGTTTATGAATCAGTGTTCTTTACACTACTCACTTATCTGAAAAGGAGCTTATAATGACAGGGCTGGAGACTGTGGCTTCTTTCCACTTGTTAAAGCAAAAGTATTCTTGCAATCATTAGCAATTGTTGCTACAATCCTAGAGGCTAAAATAAGGGGAATAACTTTGATTCTTCACGGTGATGGGAGCTTTCAGAGAAAAATAAACGGTTAACTCAACTGAATTTTCAAAGCTCAAAACCCCGAAGCCAAAGCCCTAGCCCAGTTCCTTGTATGATATCATCAATGTGGGTGAAGTGGCCTATAAATGAAGTATAGGTTTTTCAGGTCAGAGTTAAAATTTAACAGCAAAATTTATCCATTGGCCAATGAGAAGTGTGATTAAAGCTCTGGTCTGAACTTCTGAAATGGAAAGATGCATAAGAAGGAGACAACTTTAAGCAGTGATTGAATTTTTACTACTGCCATATTTGCCCTCTTAGTTCTTTTCTTCTTCAGGTTAACAAGCCCATTGCTTGAACTGTTTCATCACAAATCAAGTTCTCTAGGTCTGTGATATTCTTGTTGCTCTTCTGCAGACTCAGTCCAGTTGATCTTGATCTTTCTTGAAGAGCAATGCTTAAAATTGGGTACGATGCCCCAGTCAAAGCCTGGCTTCAGTTCATGCATTACTTCTTGTGTCTTATAGGTGATATCCTTGTTTGTATTTATGCGTCTGCCTTTTTCACAGTTGCATGAAAAATGTTGTCTCACATCCAGTTTGTGAGTCCTTACGTGCCTTATGTGCATTCCTGCCAATGTGTTATTTAGTCAGCATCCCTCAGCCTGGATTTGCGCAGGTGTTTCAGACCAGTATCTTACACTTCCCTCCATTGAGCTGAACCTCCCATTTTAGACCGTTCCTGAGGGTGTTCGTATTCACTTTGAAGCTGGGTTAGAATTTGGATTAGAGTCCCAACTGCAATCTAGCTCAGCACAGCTGGAATCCCTTCCAGTTTAGTCTCCTGCAGGAGTCACATAGTAAGCACACTATTTCATTTACTTAGATGGACAGGCCCATTAGCTTCTCAGACATTTGTTTCAGGCCCTCTGCAGACACAAAACAAGTATTGGTGCCCTGGTGCACACTTTGATCACATTTTCAAAGATAACTCCATAACCAGGTAAATTCTAGAACTATAGAGGCTATAATCTAAGGTGAGGGGGACAGTGGGGAAACAGAAGTAAAACCCCAGCCACAGCAGCAACACAGGCTGACTAGATTATTTTAGCTGCAGCCACAGATCAAAAGGATACAGTGATCTTGGTAATGTAAGAATGATCTTTCCCTACTGTCCTGATTTCAGCTGGGATAGAGTTAATTTTCTTCCTCATAGTTGCTGTGGTTTGGATTTAGTATGAGAATAATCGAGACTACAGCTGCAGTGGAGCAGAGGGGAAGTTGTCGACAAGCACTGTGGCTACTCATTGATAACACATATTGTTTTAGTTGTTGCTCAGTAATGCTTATATCAAGTCAAGGGCTTTTTCAGCTTCCCATAGAAGCTGAGAGGGAGCATAAAGCAAGCTGGCCAAAGGAATATTCCATACCATAGATGTCAAGCTCAGTTTGTAAATGGGGGCTGGCTGAGGCAGGCAGGAATCGGCAGTTGCTGCTTGGGACAGGCTTGGCAATCAGTCATCAGGTGGTGAGCAACTGTATTGCATCACTCCTTTTGTGTATTCTTTTACCATTAGTATTTTCTCTTCCATTACTGTTCTATTAACCTGTCTTTATCTCAGCCCAAGAGGTTTTTGTTCAGTTGGTTTTTTTTTCCTTTTTCTCCCTATCCTACTTGGGGGTGGGGTGGGGGGGTGTGACAGCGAGTGTCGCTGTGTGGTCCTAGTTTCTGGCTGGGGTTAAACCACGACAGTCCTTTTTGGCACCCAACGTGGGGCACAACGAGTTGAGATAACAACCAATCTGGCTAGAGCACATTAGAAAAAAAATTGATTTAAGTATTCATTATACTAGGTTAATAGTCACTGGTCACAATGTTGATTTATTTGCTCTCAAAGTTATTGTGCTTGTTCTCAAGGTTGTGTCTTGTAACACCTTACTTGCTGTATATATTCCCTGTTGTGCTGTTTATCACCTCTGGGAACTTGGTCAAGATTATAATTTTCTGTACTTTTTAACATTGGCTCATGATATGATAAAATTGTTGGTCATGAGACTAATACGGTACTTGTACTCAACATTGCCATCCTCTCTGTACTTCAGCAGCCATCTGTTGCAAGCTATTAATAATTGCACTTCTTTTTCTCCTCAGAGAGCCAAACTACAGGGGAGACACCTTCCTTCACCTCCCCTTTCTCCTCAAGGCTAATTACAATAGCTCTTGATAAACAGCCGTGAGCTCCAGATGCAGCATGCAACAACCCAACAACACACACCACCTCTCCTGCCCTGAAAGACTGTTATGACAGATGGAGCCCAAATCCATGGACTAAAAGAACTCAACAGACATGTTAGAGGGATGGCCCGCAGACTAAGGGAATGATATCTGTGTGTATAGATAGATACATACATATAAAAAACAGAAAAAATGGTGAGGAGGAATAACTCAATGCCTCAGTACAGGTTGGGGGCTGACCTCCTGGAGAGCAGCTGCGTGGAAAGGGACCTGGGAGTCCTGGTGGACAACAGGATGACCATGAGCCAGCAACGTGTCCTGGTGGCCAAGAAGGCCAATGGCATTCTGGGGTCCATCAAGAAGAGTGTGACCAGCAGGTCGAGGGAGGTCATCCTCCCCCTCTACTCTGCCCTGGTGAGGCCGCATCTGGAGTACTGTGTCCAGTTCTGGGCTCCCCAGTTCAAGAAGGACAGGGAACTGCTGGAGAGGGTCCAGCAAAGGGCTACAAAGATGATTAGGGGACTGGAGCATCTTTCTTATGAGGAAAGCCTGAGGGACTTGAATCTTTTTAGTCAGGAGAAGAGAAGACTGAGGGGGGGTCTCATCAATGCTTATAAATACTTAAAGGGAGGGTGCCAGCAGGATGGGACCAGTCTTTTTTCAGTGGTGCCCAGAGATAGGACAAGGGGCAACAGGCACAAACTTGAACATCAGAAGTTCCATCTAAACGTGGGGGGGAACTTCTTTACTTTGAGGGTGGCAGAGCACTGGAAGAGGCTGCCCAGAGAGGTGGTGGAGTTTCTGACTCTGGAGACATTCCAAACCCGCCTGGACGCCGTCCTGTGCAACGTGCTGTAGGTGTCCCTGCTCTGGCAGGGGGGGGGTGGACTAGATAATCTCCAGAGGACCCTTCCAACCCCTGTCATTCTGTGATGATTAATTAAAAAGTGTAAGACCAGGAAAGACGTAGATAGTATATAATAAGGTGTGGATACTGTCCTGGTTTCATCTGGGATAGAGTTAATTTTCTTCCTAGTAGCTGCTGTGTTTTGGATTTAGTTTGAGGATAATGCTGATAATACATATTGTTTTAGTTGTTGCAAAGTAATGCTTTGTAAGAAAGCATTTGTAAGAAATGCTTTGTAAGAAAGTAAGTCAAGGAGTTTTTCAGCTTCCCATAGAAGCTGAGAGGGAGCACAGACAGGACAAGCTGGCCAAAGGAATATTCTGTACCATAGATGTCATGCTCAGTATATAAATGGGCACTGGCCGGGGGAGTCAGGAATCCACAATCGCTGCTCAGGACAGGCTGGGCAATCGATCATCGGGTGGTGAGCAATTGCATTGCATCACAATTTTGTATATTCTTTTACCATTATTATTTTCTCTTCCATTACTGTCCTATTAAACTTTCTTTATCTCAACCCATGAGGTTTGTTTTTTGTTGTTTTTTTTGTTTTTTTTTTCCTCCTTTTTCTCCCTCTTCTCCCTACCCTATTGGGGGATGTGGCGTGGTCCTAGCTGCTGGCTGGGATTAAACCACGACCCCCCCCCCCCCCATCCCCCAATATAAAATTGTAGCGTGCACAGGAAAATTAATATAGAAGTAAGAAATATCAAAGACTAACATCTGCTCTACTCCAAAAGATGTCACAATCATGGAGGAAAATGTGTGTGTAAATATAGGTATCAGAAGAACATGGGGAAGAAGATTAGGGAGGATACAATTACTACATGGGGGGCTAGGCAAGTCTCCATTCTGTTTCATTTTCATTACTCATTTCCTGAACAGTAATAACTTGTATGAGATTTAAAGTAAACTTGTCCAAATCAAAGTGTAACAGCAAAGCATTCATTAAAGCACAGTAGTATTTCCCTCCAAACCTGATACGCTTAAGATAACCTGCCATAAAAGCAATCCCAAACATATTAGTCAGCTCCATTTTGCATTACATAAATGATAGCGAGAATGTGGAAAATGGACAAGGGTCTCAGTGTAATAAAATATAGCAATTACAGGTAGTCAGAACTTAATCTGAAAGCAACTCCAAGGTTTGGTGGACTAATAAGCTAAGGCACATGATGTGCCTTATGCTCACTGAAGCCGCAGAGGGTCTTATAAGTCACAATGCAGTTCTTTATAATGTCTCATGGTACCCACAACCCTAAGTTAGATGCCAAGATTCCTCCTACAGCCCATGGGAAATCCTCAGCACCCTTGAAAGGGATTTACAGAATCCAGCATGCCAAGCAAGGAGCCATGCACAGCTAACAGTCGGCTAAGCCTTGTCCTTCAGAGATAGTTATGTATATAACACTGGGACAGGAGATACCAGCTTCCACTTGAGCTGTTTGGTTGTAAACCCTCTCCTATGGTTCGTTGCCTAAGCCATTTTAACTCCTTCTCGTGATCCTCTCCCCCTGCTGGTCCCCCCTCCCCAAACAACCAAATAGGGAGAGCAATGTCCCCATGCTCTAAGCATGAAATGCTGCAAGGAAGCGGGACCTTTATCTGAAAATCCCCCCTTCTCCCTGAGATAGAGGAAGGACCCTTCATCCCACACTTTCTCCAGCAGTTGTTCTCTCAGCCTCTGAAGAAATCTTTCCTTTTTAGGACTTATTGCACAGAAAGATAAGTGAGTCAGTATCAGCCTCTCTCCCCCATCAAGTCCCACTGAGTATTATTTGTTCAAAATAGAAAAGCTCTATGAGGAAAGATTAGAGGGGTATGGTACCTCCAAGTACCCAGGAGTAACTAAGGCAGTCTTCTGGGGTTTTGTTTTCGCTCTGATCCATCAGGGCAGCTGCCCAGGGAACCAGCCTCGGAGGAAAAGTAGTGTTCTTGGATCCAGCTCATGCTGCAACTAGTCAAGAGCTGCTGCCTCCCAAAGACACGGGCAGCAATGGGTGGCCTTGGGAAGACAGGGAAGGAGCCACACTTAGACTAGCCTGAGATGCTGATACAACCACATCCTCACCCACATGAGACAATTTAGAACAGAAATGTGTATGAAAGCCTTTCTAATGGCTAAATATCTGGGTGCAGATGACTCCAAAGGCACCTAGGCACACTTCTTCCTCTGCGGCTGTAGTCACAAGCACCTCTCCCATGCGTACCCTACTGTAAGGACTGGGATCTTTAAAGAAGTCACTGCGAAGGAGGGATGACACAAGAAGAGAGCCTAGAGCAGTTGTCACTGTCCCAGTCAGTCTTCATTACAGCAACATTTACCTCGTGGTGCAAAGGCGGCTGCGTTTTAGCTCTGCTCTACCAAAACCTTTGCTGCCGCGCCCCGGGCCGGGCGGTGGCTGTCACTAGGTGTCCCCCGCGCACCCGGAGGGCTGGCCCAGCCCTGCCCACCTTAGCACAGCTGCGGTTCCGCTGCCGCCTTACACCGCCGGTACGATGGTCTGAATAATATCTACACATCAATGTAAATATAGGGTATGAATATTCACGGCGGATACGAGCGTCCCTATAGAGAGAGCTCCGTCACAAACTCCCCAAAGGCTTGCGGCAGCATAGCCGGCGCCCCCCCGCAGGTGCCCCGGGCGAGGGGCGACCCCGCCGTGCGGTGCCGGGCTCGGGACGCGCAGCGGGGACGCGCCCTTCGGTCGGTCCGGTACGGCGGGGACAGCGGGGAGCTGCCGGGAACTCGCGGGCTTGTTTTCGATCTTCCTAAGAGGGTGAGAGTGCGAAGTAGTTTGGCCCAGATGTGCCAAGTAAATCATCGCCCATGAAACTGAAACCTGTGGATTTCGAGAGCCCAATTCCGATCAGAGATTTCCGAAAGTGGGGTCTGATCTCCCAACTCCAAACGTGCAGTAACACAAAGATCACGTCTACGTTCTCTTGAAACTTCGGGCATTTTTTTTAAAGACACATCCTCCACATAGAAACCTGTCTCTACATTAACGAAAAAATAACCATCCCAGAACAACCCACACTGGTATTTTACTTCCGAGGTGAGATTCCCTTCTTGTGATCCAACTCCATCAACTCCAAAGGAAAAGAAATAAATAAAACTATTCTCAATCACCAGCATGCCCCGAAGGGAGGCTCTCGCACGGCCCCTGCTTCCCGGCTCGGCACCCAGACCCCGCTCCCTCGGCCATCTCCCAGCGGCGCCGCAGCCCCGGCATGCTTTTGCGGTCCCGGCGTGCGGTTTCCTCGATCAAAAGGGGAGCGAGAGAGAGAGAGACACTGAGAGAGAGAGTGAGTGTGTGTATGTGCGGGACACTTCCCGCAAGTTGGTGCCGTCGGGGCACAGAGCTCCCCGCGTGTCCCCGCGCTGTCCCCCCGCCGGCGGCGGGCTGGGGAGGGGCGTCGGCGGGGGCATCCCCCGGCCATTGATAACCCCCGGCCCCGCCGCTGGCAGCCGGAGACGGCAGAGCGCCTCGCACGCCGGTCCCCGGGCACCTCCACCCACCCCACAGCGCGCCGTGAGTGCCCCCGGGACAGAGCGGGAAATACCGGGGAGGGGTGTTGGGGGGGACACCGGGTTCGGTGGGAAACGAGGGGGCTTTAGAGGAACGCTTTGCCGGGAGCCGGGTCGGGCTGCGGGCGCTGCATTGATGCCGCGGGTGCGGGCTCTCGGCGCACGCTGCCCCGGGGTTACGGCTTGCCGGCCGGGGTGGTCCCGGGGCCCCGCCGCCGTCGGCGGTCCGTCAGCGGGGAGGGGGAATACAAGCTAAAAGCCCCGAGGGTTAGGCCCCTGGAAGGACCAGCCCGCCCCGCGCCCCTCTGCCCAAATCAGCCCCACCGGCTCGCCCCCCGGGGCGGGCAGCGGGTGGGAGCAGCGGGGGCAGCCGCCCGCCCGTCTCCGTGTCTCCGCAGGGCGCGGAGGATGCGGTGGGCCTGCGGGCGGACGCGCCGTCGCTGAGGCACCGGAGGAGGCTCCCGCGGCGCCGAGGAGATGAGGCTGCCCCTGGCCCTGCTGGCCCTGCTGGCCCTGGGGGCTGCCGCCGGCGGCGGCGACGGGGCGGGCCGGGAGGCGGCGGGGCGGTTCTCCACGCCGGAGCAGCACCGCTGCAGCTGGGAGCTGCGCTCGGCGGCGGGGGGGGGCCAGCGAGCTGCGGCTGAGCTGCCGGCCGCCGGCGGGCGGCGGGGCGGCGCGGAGCTGCGCCTACCGCGGGGAGCCGCGGCGCTGCCCGGCCTACGGCGCCCGCAGCCGGCAGTACTGGCGGCAGATCCTGGGCAGGCTGCGGCGGCGGCGGCACCCCTGCGCCCGGGGCGGCCCGCTCAGCGCCCGCCTCTGCGGGCCGGGCCGGGCGCCCCCCGAGGCGCAGCTCCGCCTGCTGCCCGCCCCCGCGCCCTCCCCGCCGGCCGCCACCGCGCAGCCCAGCGCCGAGCCGGCGGAGAGCTACTGCGCCCAGCGGTGGCACTCGCTCTGCAACTTCTTCGTCGGGTTCTGGGAGGGCTGAGCCGCCTCCCCGGCCCGCCGGGAGGGAGCGCGGCCGCCTGTCTGTCCGTCCCGTCGTGTTCACCTCCCCCCCTACCTCCACCCCCGGGCCGGGGCTTGGCTCTGCCCAGCCGGCGCGGTCCGCCCTCCCCGCCTCGCCTGCCCTCACCCGCCTGCCGCCGCTGTCCCTCTGCTTTGTCACCTTTCCTCTTTCCCTCCCCAATAAAGCGGTAACTATTTTGTGACAAGAAGCTCACGTCGCTCTTTTCTCGTCAAAGTCCTGCGGTGCCGTTACGCTGCTGCGCAGCGCGCGTGACGTCTGGCAGCTAACCGAGGAGGTGAGAGCATCTGGGGACAGTTCGTGTATTTGAGTACATTAAAGTTTTTCAAAGAACAAACACCGAGAGACAGCTATTCCCTCCCCCAGAGCAAGTTCTGTAAGCCTAAAGCTTAAAGTTGCACTGAAATTGCCCGACTAGAAAAGCAGACACTTTAGAGCAAAATAAGGAACAACTGACGCTTCACTAAACGGTAAGTCCGAGAAAAAAAAAAAACAAGACACAACAACTTTCCTGCTTACAAAGATTTCACAAGCTAAACGAGGCAGTCCAGTCCTGTTTCCACAGAGCAGATGGTCACTGACCGACTTCAAACATGGACATGAAGAGAATTGGGTGGGAAACCAGTTGTGAAAAGAGTGAGTGACCCAAGCAGCTAGGTACACAAACGGGATTTGGGTGACTTACGGCGTTTCACCGAGCTAATGAGCTAGGGCCAAAGAAATGGTCACGTCTAGAGGGACGTAGTGTTGAAGTAGGCAAGATGTTTTACTAAGGGGGAAGAAGGTTTTGAGATGTTAAATACTTTTACCCACTTACTGAAGCACAATTCCGTGGTATCTTTTGGTAAGGAAAGCTCAGTTTTTCCTCAGTCCTGCTTTCTCTCCTTTAGACACATCCCACTCAGATTCTAAAAAAAAAAGTGGGGGGATTATGATTTCTGCAGCCCATAGCTGACTGCACGTCAACAACTTCCCTGCCCCACCACCCCGTACAGCTGTGCGGAAAGCAGGACTGTGCTTGAGGTAGGTGTGGGAAGGACCCAGCCCCTTTGTTCGTAAAAAAGACCCTCCTGGGGAGTCACTTATGCAGAAACTGGAACAATATCTGTCTGCAGAGAGGCGTTTGATTAAGGCTTACATTAATGTGAGTGTTCTGCAGAGATCTCTTGAAATGACCCCTGCAGTCCCTCAGAGGGCTGCTTCTCATACAGTACTGCTGAACCAGAACGCTTGGGCGCATCAGCAGGCCCAGCACAGAGAAGCGATATCCCAGCAGCAGCAGAGCACCCATCGTGGTCCCCTCACACGAGACAGGACCAGTGATTAAATGTGCAATCCCTGGCAGGTGCGGTAAAACAACCATGTAAGCCGGGAATAAAGCAGGCAGAGCAGTGTGAAAAATAAAATGCAGTTCCCCTCAGACAAGAGGGAGCACTCAAAGTGTTCAAAGGAAGCACCAGGTGTATTTTATTTTCAACCTGAAGATTGTTTGGGGAAGCAGCTGGGCTGGAAGAGGAAGGCAGGTAGTGCTCACTACCTAACCAGCTCTCCGACTCCGGAAAATACACCTCTGTCAAAGCTGGAGCATTACAGATGGACCAGTGTTTAGCCATGTAATATATAGGCTTGTGGCAGCATTCTTTACCTTGCTGGATTACAGAATTTCACCTTTTCAACACTGTGCTGCAAAAGTTTGAATTTCACAGCTAAGCTGTTGGCAAGCTCGTTAGGACAAAGTGTTAGCCTCACAGGTATGCACAGCAGCCTACAGATGTGATGCGACTGAGCTAGACCAGAATTTTAACTATTTCAAATGGAACTTAATTCAGACAAGAGAGAAATAGTTTCTGACTTACAGTCCTTGCAACTTGGATGCTCAAGATCTGGCAAGATAACAAGTAACGTTCACTTTCCTTAATGCAAGTTTGTAACATAATTGTTCAATTGGAGTTCTTTGAGTCTGATGAAATACTGCCCAGGGAGAAATTCATTGTTAGCTTTGAAATTATTTTTTAAAAGCTGAACTACAGAGTGTTCAGAAAGGTTATGCAACGAGAGCTGCTTATTGCTAGTGCTAAATGTGGCCCCTTCAGACAACCTCTAACTGCGCCCAACCTACGACTCAACATGCTTGAAGAAAGCCACACGAAAAGGGGCAAAGCCAACAAAAGCACCAAAACAGGACTGTTGCTTACGTAGCTCTGTAGGTGCATGTGTACCGTCGCAATCTGTCCTTTAGCCCTTGTTTTGCACCATTAATCCCCATGTTTAATAGAGAAGGAGTATTTGATATGTACCCCTAGCTTACAGTCCCTGGACCTGGTTCATCTATCAAGCGCCACAGACACACTGAGTACGGTCACGGTGAGGGGTGGTAGGAGGGCAGCCACGAGCACGTCCCACTCTGCAAACCAGCCCTCCTCGGCTGCCCCCAACACACCTAGGTGCCTGTGGCCCTACACACCCCAGGTGCCTGCCCATGACTGGGAGCACTTGCAGACTCTTTCTATGTAGTTTTAAGGATGGCTGTGAGGAGGCCACCAAGAGGCAATAAAGATCTGCCCAGCAGTTCTCAAGAGGATCTGGACTGTTGCGTACAGCTCTTGGTGCCAAGGCATTTTCCTTTACAGCAAGTAACTCGGGTAATCCTCAGCAGCACTATGCAAAAACTTGATCATCTTATATATGTGACTTACACATATATTTTTTAATGACATATAATGACATATAATGACATATAATGACATATAATGACATTACACATATATTTTTTAATGACAGCTCACTTTTCCTCTGTGTGTGTGTGCCATACAAACCGCCACACAGCGGGCTGGCCATAGCACTGCACGGTGTCTTGCAATAATACGCAGCTTTGTTTTACTTCCATGGCACTGGCACAGCAGCTTTGTGCAGTGCCATTACAGCTTGCATTTCACACCATCAGATGCAAAGGTGGAACACCATGGCAACTGATCTGATTACCCACATTGCCCTGTGTTTAAAAACCCAACTAGGAACTCTGAACGAATACATTGTTTTACCCAAGAGGGAGAAGAAAGAAGAGGAGCCTTTGCTCTGTGTTTCACCACATTATTCCCCTGACTCTCCAAAACAGTTCAAAGTCTTTCTTATACCACCACCAAGTAATGAAACACAACAACGCGAGAGACTGTATTCATTGCATTTACTGTGATTAATAACACCAATGCCTGGAGCTGAATAGCAACAAATATTCAGTTTTTGTACTTTGGGTATTGCAGATCCCAAATGCTGGAAAAGCAGAGGCAGATCCTCAGATTTGTTTTTAAGGGGGAAGATCATGGGTTTTTGCTCCCTAACTCAACATTTCCATCCTCTCCCATGCTTAGGTAGCAGCTGACACCACCAGCTAAGCCAACCAAACACAGGAAGGCTTTGTAGCCAAGACCTTCACCTCAAACAGAATCTGTTCCTTTCCAGCCCTATGACAGCTCCACCACAACATGTACTTGTCACCCTCCTAGATTTAGTTCAGCCTCCCAAATCTGCCCATACATCCACCCTGCAGCCAGCCTTACCTCCGTTCTCCTACGGCAGCAGTGGCGGTCCTCCACTACTTCTCTGATTCCCGGCTTGGCTGGCTCCTGTCATCTCATCCTTCCCTCCTCAGCTCCTCGTAGGCACCAATGTCCTCAGCAAGGGGAGCCAACATAGCCAACCTGCCAGGAGCAAGCCCTGGCTGCCTGCCCTGCAGGCCTGATAAACCCTCCCATCCCAGAGGCGGGTAGTCCTGGGCATAATTAGCGAGAGGACACCTTCCCCACATGCAGCTGGAGGTTGGGTTATCATCACAGGGGTGCTGCCAGCTAAATGGATCAGGATACTAGGTCTGTCCTTCAAGGAAAAGCATAAGCTACCTTAAGAATAAAAAAGAATCAATTGACTTTTTAGCTTCTGGATTTAAAATTCTGGCAGCTCTAACGCTTTGGAGGTTTTCAGGGCTAAAAAAAATCAAACCAGCTTTGTGCCATATTGCATGCAGAGCGTTGTTTACTTTCCTTTGGCTGCTCAGCAGAGACGGTAGGCCGTTTGCATTCACAGTCCATCATGCATTCGTGAGACCATACAGATATCTCAGCGTCTGGAGGTTCCAACAGAATCTCAAGAACTGACAATACCATTTCTTGATTTTCCTTTGGCGAGAAATCAGTGAAGCTGAATCTGGGTATGTTTTTAGTGCAGCTGGCTTTAGTTACTCTCTTTATACATAGAAAGCCCTTGATCTTATTAAATAGCAAACTAATAATCTTTGTTTCACCACTTTCTGATTTTGAAGGTACCATTACTCTAAGTTGCGAGGTTAAAGCTGGCAGTAAGCTGGGTCGCCGTTTGCAACAATCCCTTCCTATAAAGTGACATCACAAAATTAATAAATGAAATAAATCTTTCTTCACTATCTGAGCAGAGCCGCACTATGAACAGGAATCTCCAAAGGTTCAGCACAGGAGCGATACTCACAGCGACAGCAGCTTTAGGCAGACGTGGCTGTGTCTTACTTGAAAGCGTTTCCACCTCTCTAAGTCAGTTTGACACCTGTGAGTTACGCTGGACCGAGGTGGGAGAAAAGTCCAGTACCCACAAAAGGCTGCTGTGCTCAGCCCTGTCTGGACAGCGGGACCAGCTCTCATCCTCTGAAGGACCGTCCACCCATTTATTCTTGGCTTGTAAAGAGAAACTGAAACTAAAGTAAGCCAATGCATGCCGATATACTGCCACATAAGAGTATACCTATTGCAATTTAAGGTGCCACAGTGTTACTGCGTTGTCATAAGCATATTTTAAATACTCACAATTTTGGCTTAGCAGGCACTGGCTGTTGTGTGTCCTGAGTGGATAAGTTACTGCAGCAGAGCACACAAGTACTCTTGCACGCCCTTATATCACCAATACTGACTCCGCAAATTACATTCTCTGTCCTCTTTTCATTTGTTACGTCTTCAGGAGCTGCAGGAGCAGCGCCCACCTTTGCTCCTGCTCCCGTTCCCTACTTCCCAACCCATGTCAGGACGTGCAGAGTTAGGCACAGCATCGAAAGGCAGGAGGTTGTGCTGTCTCAGCGCAGACAAGTAAAGGACGATGCTCCCACGAGTGGCACGGGGTCGCTGCCAGCCCAAGCAGTGCGGTACTGTGGGAAACAGCCTGGGGAGGTCAATTTAAAAAAAAAAAGGGTCCTAGAAATGGCTGAGCTGCAGAGAGTTTCACCCAGAAACATCAGCGGCCATGAAAGCTAAAACAAAGTGGGGGACTGCCGGAGGAGGTTGCCAGGAGACGTCGTGCTGGGACCGGCGGCAGCAGACACAGCCCCGGCACAGCCGCCAGCCCCGAGGTGGCTGCGCACGGGATGGGTCTGGGGTCACAGATCCCAAACTTTGAGCGGTTCAGTCTTTTGTCCCAGTGTGCAAGAGGAATTACTCTTTCTTGGGTTCTGCACTGGGCAATTCCATGTGGAAAATGCCTGATACTAGGAAAAAAAGCAGGAGGATGGAATAGAGAGAGAGATACCTGAGCAAGATGCCATTATTTACACATGCAGTGGTGCGAAAATGCACTTAGTGCTATACATTGCAGTGTATTTGGTCCCAGATGGCTCACAGACTGTCACCAGCACCCCAGTGCCCTGGCCAAGGGGTGGGTGCTGGTGGGTGCCCTTGTCCAGGCTTTGGCACCTTCACGTCCCCCTCATCTCTCTGTGGGAGCCCTTAGAGCTGCCTCCGAGCACCAGCGCTTGAGGCCCCGTACAGCTAGTGAGGACACGTGTGTAAATCTTGCTTATTCCAAAAGCCGGTTAAACCGAGGCCCCAGCTGGGCTGGAGAAGTCCTTTAGTTATTACAGCTACCTGTGAGAAACCGCTTTTTGGAAAAGGAGATGTGACCAGTGTTTGGGGCTGCTGGGATTTGCGCTTAGCCTGGGTCCCCACCCTGCTTGAGGCTGAATGTCACACGGGCTGAAGGAGAAAGTTCAATTTCCGATGAGACAAGGAAAGCTAGAGTGCGGCACAAACCGAGCTTACCCATCAGGTGTTTGACACAAACTGGGATTTCACCCGCTTTCCTGCACCGCTGTAGGAAGCGGAGAGCTGAATTCCCATCCCGTTCATGCCTTTGCAATTCCTCCGGACACTTCACAGTTTCAACAGGTGAAATCTGGTCAGGAAGTCTCAGTTCGGCTATTGGCTCTATCGGCTATATGTGCCTCTCTTTGCATGTTTAATGCTTCCACATCTGATGGTTTGACATTGATGTTTGCTACCCGAGTTTAAGAGCAACCTCTTCTGGGGGAGCCTACAAAAGGCTGCTCTGTTTTTGGAGACTTGTGGTGCAACTTAAAAGCCATCAGGCTATTAAGAAAAGGGTGGAGGCACCAAAAAAAAAAAAAAAAAGCAACCATTCAGGTGGGAGCTGGTTGGATAACGGAACCTGAAATCTTTGGGAATTTCTCTGTAAATGCCTCTGATATATTCTAGGCTCTCCCTCATGCTGTGGACCCTGTCTGAGACTTGCTATAAGCCAAGCAACACAAGAGGTGCGCGAATGGCAGGCTTTGACATTTTGCCAAACACCAAACCCATTCCTTTGTAATAAGTTGGATTTTTAAGAATTCCAAGCTCAGTTCATAAAGACAGTTACATGAAAGAGGCTTTTAATGGGACAGTATTACAGTTTAGACTAACTCTCCCAGCCCTCGCGCTCCTTCCTTACGTGGAAGGGATCTGTGAAGTAGAAGCATGTATGAAATATCTGCTGCTTTAGAAATAATTCAGCATTGTAGGGCTTAACCTTGTTTGGTTCGTGCTGGGCTTTGTGAAGCGTGTACGGTCTGTGCTGGCCTCTCGGAAGGCAAATATTGTGCCCAGCTCATTTCAAGCACTCGGAAGGTTGGCGATGCCTATTTCTCGGAGGGGGGAGAGGGCGCGAGAGGGGCGGCCAGGCAAGCGCAGCCTGAGCTCAGCCCCCCTTCCCGCTGCCTGAACGGTGGCGTGGCCGTACCGCAGGGCTGGGTCGGCTCCAGCCTTCCCACGGCAGAGACACCCCCGCACCCCAAGACCTCCCGGCCTCCCACGAAGCCCTGGACAGCGGGGACAAACCCACAGGGTCAGCTCGTGGGGTCTCAGCGCACCAGGGAAACACAGGGATGCTTCACTGACAGCAAAACAATTTATTATTTTATAAATAAATTTTATGTACTTATAAATGTAAATTATGTATATATATAAAAATTATATTTTTAGTATATATATTTCAGAGCTCTGTCCTTGCTGCAGGCCGTTGCACCCTGGATGGGTACATGTGTTTAATAGCCACTGGCCGCCAGTGCGTGCCCTGGGCAGAGGGCTCGGCTGCCTGCTTGGGTAGTGCCCGAGACGCAGCGCCCCGTCGCCGCGCTGGCACCCCATTTACACCCGCTGTTGGACCAGCTGGAGAAGTTTTATGTTCATCTCTCAGAGGAAATCTAGGAATAATTGCTCCTTGTAAAATCAGGCTTCTTAGGATTAACTTGTAATTAATTTCAGATTCTTAACATGACATTATTTTCTATTTAAACTGTCATAAAATGAGAAAAAGTTTGAGGAAAGGGTCATGGTGAACATAGAATTAAATCCTTTCCTATTACATGTACTGAAGTTAAATATCTATTTAAAAAAGGAAATAAGTAGAAAAAAAATCTGGTCCAATAAAACAGATCCAAATCCTAAAATGTAAAATAGTATGTGACATCTATTTTGGCACACATTGTTAATTTAATGAAAAGGATCTTAAAGCATTTCATTCTGCAAATTATATCCAGAGCCCCTATTTAGTGTGACTGCTGGATTCAACAGATTTTCTTGCATGAATAAATGAAAGTCTTAGGTCCCAAAATGACTATAGGGTTTGAATTCTCAGTTGAAAGAGAGCAAAAATATCTTACAGTAATTTATTTTTTTTTTTCAGACTGCACTTGTAACTGGAAAATACATGAGAGGTATCAACCTCAGATGCAGTTTAGTGAAAAGCAGGAGAAGAAAAACTTGTGGCTGACTTTTTAAAGCTGTGCTTCTTTTCAATATAAAAAAAGCACTGTGTGCTTCCCCAAAAGTCACCATCCTTAGCAGCAGCATGATTTGCACTAACAGGAATAAATACAGCCTCAACCTCATGTGTTTTCTTCTTCTTTTTTAACTTTAAGAGCAAAACCTTTCAAAATTATGAATAAATTTGTCACTAGTATTCTTTTGATGGGAAAGGAGTAACAAGACAGCCACACAAGAGAGTATTATTTCGTGTGAGTCGAGACAAGATGTTGAGGATTTAGAACTGATCTTTTGTCTCTGCTCAAAGACAAATGGTATAAACTTTATATGCATGCTTCTGTCCTGACAGCAAAGGGCTTCGGCACGACTCTCACTGAGAGCTAACGGCTCTTGGGGATGCTGCTCTCTGAAGTCCCTCACCATGAAATGGCCTCTTGCAATTCATCTCCCATTAATAGCCGCTCCAAGACTACAGTCTCTCTCTTTTTGTTTTTTTTTTCTTTCTTTCTTTTTTTTTTTTTTTAAGTTCTTTTATCCCCAGCTGAAGCTTCCTGTGTTCTCATTGGAGCCGAGAGGGTGTAGTGTGAAGATTTTCTCCCCTTGGCTCTATTCTCTGGCAGCCCTCAGCAGACGTCGGGGCAAGCTGGAGGCCCTATGGAAAGCGGGGCCTGATGTCATCCCACCTAGCGCAGGGCCAATGAACGTCCTGCGGCGCCCGGCGCCGCCACACACGTACACATCAACGGCATCCTAATAGCTTCTGGGGGCTTTTTAAAGCTTTATTAGTCCACAGTAAATAGCAGCGGTAATCTGACGTTTTGTTTCAATGGACGTTTCTGAGCCAGGAATTTTACAGTGCCGTAGTCCTGTAGGAAAACAGTACCAGGAAAGAGAAAAATAGTTTTGTTTAAGAAGTTATTACAGCTCTAAGGGAGATAAAGGCTCCTGTTTTCCTTTCTGGGAGACAAGGCAGCCCTGGGGCCAGGGTCAGCCATGCGCAGGGAGCACCTGTGTGGACAACACATCACTGGGCCACCAAAGGTTTCAGCTGACCTTTTCTGCCAGCGCCAGGACGATGGGGAGAGCCTGAATTGCCTGGTGCTGGCTGCCACCTTCCTTTTAACGTGCCCGCATGGCAAACATGGCTTATGAATGAAGTAACATCACAAAATTAGGAATGCGCACCCAATGCCACCGGAATGTACACATTCTGTCACAGCTCGCTCTGCCTTTTACGCGTGTCCTCACCTGCCATGGTCCTGCAGACGTTTCATTGCTGCCTTCATGCTCTTTGCTGCTCAAGGAAATGAGACTCAGATGGTTGTGTACATTTCTGCCTCTGTAGTTCCTCTGCCCACAACTTCATGGTGTGGTGGGACCCTCAGAGATGCTAAATCCTTTCAAGTTATTTAAAATAATATGCTGGAGCAGAGTAGACTTCTTGTTGGAAATTTGGAGCTAACTCCTGAATGAGGTTAATGAAAATATTTCCATCACGCATCACTTGCAGCAAAAGTAATTGCCTCTATAGAGAAGGCACCAGCTAACATTAAATCAGAGAGGAAGCAAGTGTAAAAAACTCAGCAGATAAGGCTGGAAAAGTCGTCATTTCCTAAAGAAAAATAGCTCATTTATTCTTTATTACATAGTCTAGGTAAGGACTGAGTACATGCAAGTACTCTGTAAATTTGAAATAGGGATTTGTTGGATACCCTCTCTTTTCTATGCACCTTGGAAATCCTGTTCACCGCGTGTTTGTGCAGTTAACCCGGTTATCTCGTGCTGGCACCCCAAGGCTGGGGAACATCGCTTACGCCATCAACTGCGGTCGGCAGAAGCTGGCCTTGCAGCTGGAAGACGCAACCTTGTCCTTCTCCTTTTTTGCTATTGCCCATGTTTTTATGTCAGTGCAAGTGTTTATGCAGCCATATCGCAAAGGAGATTGGGGAACCGGTCTGGGTTGAAGCATTCTGGGGCAGGAGAGGTTTTGGCTGGGTCGGTTCCTCCAGATGGTCATATCAGCATCAGGGAAGGGATGGCACAGGACCTGAAATGAGTGTCCAAAGGCAGGTGAGACTGTCTCTTTCAGTGACAGGACTGCTGAAATCCCATTTGAAATGGCTGTAAGTCTACAGCGTAAGCTGTTTGTTTCTTGCAACTGAATTAGGGGTCCACAAAGATCCATTTATTTGCTTTCCTATATCTGGTCTGAAGAAAGGGTGATTTCAAACTAATTAACAGTGATGTTTCGGTTAGTGTCATGTACAGTGAATTACACAGCAGAATTAAGATGAGGCAGTGTAACGACCGAACTCCCCATGCACATTCGCCAGAGCATCTAGAGGGTGCCAGGCTGTCCCAGAGGCAGCATGGAAAGGCCACGGATCTCTGGCTCTAAAGATCGCCAGAAACTTGGAATCTATGCGGTTACACAAAATTAACTGCAGTTCTGTTTGCCTTCTATCTGTAAATGCTCTGAGTTGTATTTTCTGGGCTCGGGCCGGCTGCTTGCTGTTGTTTCCAACCCCACCAGCAGTGACCTGCCCGTGCAGCCCAAACCACCCTTCCAGCGTCCTGCCACAGCGGGTCTCACTTACACCGCTTGTTTCTATCTGGAAAACAAAGCTGGAAGGGCAGAAAAAATAGCTGTGGGGTTGATCACTCAGAGAAGTTGTGCAACCAGTTAGACTATTGAAGAGAATGTGATTTTTTTTTTCTGTGATGACAAAAATCATGGCCTCGCTGACATGAGCCATGCTCGGATCTTGATCAGAAGCTGAATTAAACACGGTCCTTGGCCTTACGTTTAATGGGGCCATAACGCTGCATCTAAGCTGCATTTTACATCCCCCACTATCACTCCTACCCACATTGAAGGCTAAGAGCCACCCGACGGGCTTGAAGGGGCACCGGCCAGCCTCGGTGACCTGTCCTCCTGTACAGCATCTCCCAGCGCTGGCCATGCCCTCACCCCACCAGCCCTCACCTGCTTTGCCACCCCACGGGGGCCTCACAAGCCCCCTCTCCCACCCCTGCTGCTGGCCAGGGCTCCACCTCTCCAGCCCAGACCCTGCCCTGTCCCCCAGGGAGAGGCTTTGTGTCCTGTGCCACCACCCCGGCAGGCCGCCGGGGAACCACTGAGGGGTGCGTGGCCAGTGTCCCTCAGCGCAGACACAGCAAACATCTCCAGCCCAGTGACAAGCACAGGCTGTATTTTAGCGTCATGGGGTGACCAGCACTGCAAAAAGAAAAAACAAAAATCATGCAGTCTGTCTTGTGCGGGGAGGGGGTGAAGGGAAAGGAGCAGGCATTTAATGCTAACAGGCTTTTTAGTTAAGTTTTTATTGATGTCTTTCCAAGACTTCCAATAATTGCTCGAGGCTGTAGAAAGGTAGCTTGGGTCGGGTCTTCTCTCTTAAACTCCTAGGGACGACTTTTGCGGGCTCTCAGAAGCGCATTAGTCATTCAACTTTGTGTGTGTGTGTGTGTGTGTGTGTGTGTGCACGCGCACGCGCGCGTGTGAGCTCATCCCTAGGGAAGAGCATCCTTCCCCGAGTCAAAGAGCTTATTACAACCACTGCTGCTCTTGATTTGCATTGAGGTTGTAACTGGAAGAAGTCAGAGCAAGACGTAGGATTTCTGCTAAATCTGTTAAACCAACCCAGCTACCACTGCCAGTACTGACTGAAAAATGGTAGGATGTAAAGGGAGAAAGCCCCCCCACGAAAATCCATTAAAATGAGCCATGACCACAATACCGATGTGGTAAATCACGGCAATATGCAAATGGCTGCATGTCCCAGAAACCCTAATCCTATCAAGAATGCAGATGTTAATTTGACCATCTTTCACAGCTCATAAATCTATCTGCAGCAAAGCCAGGCTGCCAGATGTCATCCAGTAGCACTTCTTTGAGGCTGGCAGTCTCAGCAGAGGTGCCCGATCATGCCTCAGTAAAGCCCAATAAAGAGCATTGTTTGTGTGGCCTGAGAGCAGCTTCTCAGATTTTGCTACAATAGAGGAAAACAGTGGGAAATGGGGATGACTGATTGGCAGAACTGGTGGTCTCGCTTGTGCTGCTTTCCCCATATGGAGCTATAGAATTCACATGCATTTTATGTTGTTAGTATGCAGATTAATTTACCTTGTTCTTAACAATTAGCAGTATAGGCTCCTCAACTTAATTTCTTGAATTCTAAACTATAAATACAAGCTGGACACAGTTCCTTCTCTCTCAGGCAGACACTCCTTCTTTACTTGAAACTGCTTAAAATGGCGAACAGCTCTTGTTATGATGTGATCTTACTCTTAGGATTTAACATTGAGAATAGAAACATCCTATATCAAAGCAAGCAAAGTTCTCTGAATCAAAGACCTCTAGAAATAAAAACTGACTTTATCCTTCTCAAATACAAGGTTTAAAATTACCAGCTGCAATTTAGGTTCTTTAGTATCAACCAGGATTAATCTTAACTTGCTTTTACAGGGTGTATATTAAAGCGCCGCAGCAGATGTTTTTGTGTGAAGTTACCTGGGAGCAAGCTGGATAAACCTCACTTTTATCTAACCTGAAATGCCTTTCAGCTTCTCCATGGATATTGTGACTATCACAGAACTCCGGGCCCAATCACCTTGTTACAGAATTGGGCTGAAAAGAGAAACCAAGCAAAATTATAGAGAATGCTGTAGGGAAACAGCTGTAGAGAAACAGGAATTTCCAGCAATAAAATTGATACCAAGCTGTCCACCATCTATAGGTACAGAGATCCTCATGGAAATTGCTGTTGGTTTAGGACATGTACATTCCTGTCACCTGCCACCCAAAACATCGCTCAAACATTTCAGATCATAAAGCTCCAGCCACAGCGAAGAGACTTGTAGCGCATCTTCAGACCCGGTACAGAGTCTGTAGCAGGGCAGCCTCTGAACCAAGGAGCCGAGGTCCCCAGTGCCAGCAAGTCCCTGCCGTCTGTGGCAAGGGAGAAGGTGCAAAAGGCCACCGATGAGAGCCCCAGTCTTTCAGGAGGATTCAGGCTGCAACACCATTTGTTTCGTGACACCTCAGACGGCGAGGGTCTCTGCAGCCACCTGTAGCAGTGACGATGGGGAACGTGGTGGGGACCTCTCGGTACTGCTCAGGGACGAGAGGCACATCATCCGTCCGCCTGAACCTTCCTAACTACCCGCAAGCCCCTCCTGATGTGAACAAGCAAAAGCGTAGCTCAGGATGTAAATCTGAGAGATCAAACGCGTGTACAGCCTTTTCCCTACAGTGTTACATGCCAAACCCCAGTCCAATCCCAGTGTAAGGGAGAACTAGTAATAACGAAGTGAGGCTTTTTTTAGGTAGCCACAGTTAAATAAATAAAGTAATTCCACTGGGTCAAAAGAGACAAAATGCTACGAAAAAGAAGAAAACAGAATAAAGTAAGTTTTAAAACTAAAGGACATACTTAATGAATTTGCTTGGGAAATCCTGGTCATGTTTTACCTCTAGAATTAGATACAACAGGGGAGAATGACTTGTGTCTGAGTTTGAGAAGCCAATTGTTCTGGTTAATAACCTTAAAATACCTGTATTGCTAAATTAGGGTATGTATAAATATAGTTCTGATTAATTTTTTCTGAGAATAACAGAATTCTGAGGCAAATAAATGCAATTTCATTGTGTTTACAGACACGAGAAAATTCATTATGCTAAAACTGGTAGGTCAGCGACTCCAAAACCACTACTTTAACAGTGTATTAAGTAGGTTAAAGATGCTGAACTACAAACTCCCCAAAATCTGCACTGTAAAATCAGTCCAGCGAAGGAGACATATTAAGCATTATTTTTAAAAGTTTTTTTCCATTTTTTAAAGGAAAATGTTATTTATTGATATTGCCATAAAACATCTGTAATACATAACAATGCACCCTATTACACAATTAATAATATTTAAGCTATTAATTGTACAACATCGCACCATTACTCTTTCTTCTTTTCAAAAAAATAAACACAACCAAAACTTGGTATATGAAATACTTAACTCATACATTCTGTTAAACTCCTTTACTGAAAAGCTGGCATTTTCTGGGAATGGGGAGGGAAGTCTCAGAAGACAGAAAGCAGGCATACCTAAATCCATACCTATTCGTTTATGGACCATTTTGTATGAGTCCTTGGCTATTAAAAGTTGCCACGTATATAAGGTTCTCATATCTCTCGCAAATTATTGTCATGATTTCAGTATTTCTGCTGGACTGTTTCCCTACAGCAGACATATGGTACTTACATGTATAAAACACTCCAAAACTGGTTTTAAAGCACACCTGTGAACAAACCTTTACATTTACATGAAGTGTGAAATATTCCTTTTAATTGGTCCAGGTCTGAAATTACTATTATTTCTTTCTGTATTTTACAAACATCTGTTCTTTTTATTAGGTGTTTCTGAAATTATAATTGATTAAGCACACTTTTAATAGCAGGTGATTATCTCAGAAGTAGTGCCTTGCAATATGGTCTAATATACGATTACATAAAAAGAGCAGGTTGGCATAATTTTTTGTCCAATCCCATCCATATCGGGTTATTCCCACTCACATTCCCCCCAGGACTAGTCTGCCCCGTGCTACTGTGGCGGTTGCATGAGCTGTGCTAGCACCAGCTCCTCATCCCACCACTCCCTCCCATTTCCAGTCCGATTACACAAACGCCCAGAGGCTTTCAAAAAGATATTTAAAACGCTTAGGTGGCACATATAAATAGGAAGCTGGATAGAAGGTTCACCTTAAAAGTTTTTTATTTCAGAAATTCAGCAATCTGACTTACTTTTCACCACTTTTCTTTATTTTTGTCTCCTTATCAAGACACTTAGTGTCTTTCATTCTAATTTTGTGTAGGCTCTTTCAGACCTCGTGGTACACCACTGACACATTTTCTCTGTTAACATATCTGCCACCACTCTGAGACGCTCAGTCAACCCCACCCCTCCCCTTTTTTTAATCCCATTTTTTCCTTCAAGGTCTGTTCTGCACCTTTAGAAATCCATCTTACTCGTAACGTGCTAACCTGTTCGCCATTGAGCTCTAGTCGTAATAGGAGAACGTTTTTTTCTCTTAAAACCTATGTTTTTGCAGCTTCTAGTGCATTTTCACATTCCTAATCTTTTGAAACAAGCTTCAAAATTAGTCCCTTTATTTTGAAGTCAGATTGATTTCTTTCTTTGATTACTGGTTTTAGAACCTCTGTATTAAATAACACCTATACTATGTGCTTCAGGGGCCTCACGTTATTACTGGGACTAGGCTACCTGTCAAACTGCCCTTATTTACATAGTTTTTGATTATTTATAAATCTGTGTTTTAGTAACCTACCGCTAAGTAGGTTCTTTCCGTAAAGTAGATCTTTCCCTAAATCCTGAATTAGACTTTATGAAAACAAATGCTCTAATGAATATTTATTACTCAAAATGAAGTCCTTTAATAACCCAAATTGAATTTATTCTATTGCATGTTTGCAATGCTTCAGTAAAATACTTGCAAGTAGGGAACTACTATCTATCAGGCATTGGTGATCATATACAGATTTATTTATTTAAAGATTACACTTTCGGACTGCTTGGTAGTTCATTCGCTCATTAATTAAAACAATACTTAATGTAACTGCTGTCAGCTTCCACTTTGAATACTTCAATAATTAAAAACTATTAGATACAATATCCTGTTCAGTTGGATCATAAATATTATATATGCTAATTGATTTACTGTTACTCATTTCTCCAACAAAATCAAATTTTTCCTTTATGTAATTTCAGTTCTACTTACGTGTCAATCCTCTTTGCTTGCTTAATTTATTTGCCTGCTGCTTTATCAGGCTAGTAAGCTCTACTTCTACACCCATCTATGGATCTATAATGCCCACTGCCTCACAAAATTGAATAAATTTCTTGTTGTGAAATAAGCTTCGAAATATATTGCTGGAAAATGTTACCTTTTTGAAGAGCAGCTAGACAACATAAAGCCATACACCACTAGCCCACAAATAAGCAACTACTTTCAAGTCCATTTCTCAGGCTATTACTATTAGCTTCACCATTCAATATTAATCCTTTCCCACACGTACCAACCTACATCTGTAAACAGTATCATCACCTGACATGAAGCTGCTTTCCCACCTATGAAAGTCTTCATCATATGTTCTTAGCCACTAGTGCATTTTCTTTTGCTCCTTAAATAATTTACATCTGTTTTAAATATTAAGGTTTGCAAATACTACTGCTATGATCTTTTGAAAACTCTTGCCGGTCCTAACGTAAGAACTTTGCGAGTGTTCCCCTAGCTGTGGCACTGCACGTGTTTTGCAAGGGCATCGTGTACACTCCAACTGTACCATATAAGAAACTATCGCAATCCCCTTCACTGCCACCCGTTGCCACCTCAGCTGAAACATACCTGAGTCGCAGCTGAATAAATTTAGTGGTTTTGTCAAGATTACAGACGGAGAGATGGACCTGACCTCCACTTCCTCCTCTGAATTTTCTGGTTGCATTAAAATCCCCACCCCCCACCTATCTGGTGTGCTATCTACTGTGGTTTTTCAGCTTGTTTCTGATAATCAATGCTTCAAAACCAATGCCTGTAAGAACTATTGTGTAGGACATTTGCCTTCAGTTTTTATACCCTATTTGTTTTTCTTGCACACATTATTTCCCAGGTCTAATGTTAAAGTTTTGAATTGACCGCACCTTTCTCCTCCTAAACATGTACGTTCTTCTCAAGAAGAGCTGTTTTGAAATCCCTGTAATGCCTACACATCAATGCTTGCTTGCTGGTTTTACTCAAATATAAGTAGGGAAGTTGATGTATCACAATTATCTTGGCCATTCCTACTAATTATATTCGTTATTCCTACCATAACTTTTTAGTGCTTGTAGAACTTGCCTTTTTTTCTTTAGAGCTTATTAGTTCTTTTACTATCTCTCCTCTCCTGTCTTCTCTCAGTTACCAACCGTGCCCCTTTTTAGGGCAGAACAAGTTAACTACAAACCAGCTATCTACATGCTTTTTCTTTTTATCTTGCATTCTGTTGTGGCTGCCGGAAGCTTTTTCTGATCTAGGGAGCCACAGGCAGGGGGAAGAACCCCCTTCATACTCTCAGAAGTACCACTGCTTACGCTTGCTGGAGAGGGGCAGAGGGGCACAGGCCTCCCTCCACGCCCTGGACTATAGCACTTCCCTTGCTGACACCTTCTCCACCTCCTACTGCAACTTCAGCGGGTTCAGGAAAAGCACAGCTCCGGGAACCACAGAGGGGCAGACCTCAGGCAGTCTGATTTTCCAGCTGGCTGAAGGTGAGAAAGCAGCCTTTGCCGTGTTGTTGCATTAGATTACGAATCAAGCCTTTATACTTTTTTTTACTAGAGGGCAGAAGGCAAGGCTCCCATGGAATTCTGTTGTTTCCAAAATCTGTTTTATTACATTAAGTTCAGGAGATGGGCAGAAGAAGGGGAAATGGCTCCTAGGCTGCTCTGCACTGACAATGGTGGTCTGCTGGAAAAGTAACTTTTTTTTTTTTTTACTTTTTTTTCCTGGTGAATAAAGTGAGTGAGAGTGAGCAAGTGTGTGTGTGTACTCATATATACGCACATATGTATACACACACAGCATGGTGTTTAATGAGCAAGTTCAGGGTAGAAAAGACAGGGGCAACTCCTTTCATACACAGTTATTTCCATGCAAAATCAGTGCCAACATACCTCTTGAACATGCACTGTACGGATAATCTTAAGTTTTTCAGTTATGTATGACAGAAGAGTCTGGCTAAACTATTTTTTAATTTCTAAGACCTAAGTTATGAGTTAACTTTTAAGAAAAAAACGTAACATTTTCAATTTCCTTAGTTGCAGCAGTTGTTTTTATACTAATAACTTAGTGTTTAAAAAATTAATGCAGAATGGAAAGTTAAATTTTAATTTTTTTACAACCTAGATTGCTTCTGAAAATCCCACCAATTTTATTAGGAGTTGTACTCCCAAGACACTTCAAAGATTTTTATCATCCTCCATCTTACTAAACATTTGCTTTTCTGCCCTCTAGTGCTCATATCTATTTAAATCTTCTATACAAGTCTGGTTTTGGAAACCTCCTATCATGTGAGTGATCCTACTGAAATAAAACTATTTGCTTACTGTGATCTAAGCAGTACTTTTGTTCTTGCCCATGTACGTATCATACTGCTACCTATGCAGTTATCTGAAAGGTGAGAATTTTCAGGTTACTTTTCATTTTACAAAATCAACCTAAGGCAGTTTTCTTTTTCAGTTTTGGACCATATAATGGAGTTTTAAATGTGTAAATTGAAGCTTACTTCCAGATTAATTTCTAAAACATTTTCACTGGTAGCTAAAGCTGTTAGCTGTATATCAAACTACAGGTTTCCACAGTATTTACAGTTTTTCATCCACATTAAAAGCTTTTCTATTTAATGCAATTAATTTCCCCTCTAATGATGTAGTTTGTTACAGTATAGTGCATGCTTACATTTAAAACAATGGGTTGACATACTACTCTGTAATTACTCCCATGCTACCAAAAAAACAGTGAATTAGATTTATTTAGTGTTAAATGGATATGGAATGTTATACAGTACATGTAAAGACACTTCAAGATGAGTAAAGCAGAACTAATTGCACAAGAGATTAAAGGTTCACCTCAATAGTCAGTATTATCAAATCATTACAGCTTCCATCTTCAGAGTGCAAGGTATGTCATGCAAAAAAACAGCTCAAAAAATCCCCAAACAGACAAAACCAACATTGTGGTACCACTTAAAACGCTATCATACCACAATATTTTACAAGACATTAAGTGATCATTCATAGAGAATGAAGCATTTTAGCAATAACAAAAAAGTTTTAAACATACTTAACAGATTTTGCATGAACACCAACTCCAGCATTACTATACCTAAGGAACAGGCAACATGCTGGGAGAAAGTACCTAAAAATCAAAGCCTTTTTTATTCATAGCCAATGTTACTTTCTGCAAGAGTTATGCAATCTTATTATTCAAATTCCCCACATAACTGGGTAAGGTTCAATACATTTTTTACATAGAGCATAATCACATAATCACCACATCAGCAAGACAATTTCATTATCTTGACCAGTTACTACATTTAAAACCATGGTATGATAACATGCCCTGCAAACAAATTGTCATCTGGGACAGTGTCCTGCATGTAGAAATATAAAACAACTAAAATATACTCCTAACCACTTTAACCCCAAACGAACTATAATTTGTATTTACATATTTTTGAAATATGTAGGTAAAAACTGCAGATGGAAGAGAAGCAGAATGCACAAGAGAGCTACACTAGGGCTGACTGAACCGATCCTGCGTTCACTAACCCCGAATGAGACTGCAACAGGGGGTTGTACTATTTGTACTCTTCCTCCACCCAAGGGGTCTTATCTGGGCTACCAAAGGCAGCCGCTGCCATGGAAGAGATGCTCACGCCGCTTACACACTGCTCGCCCAGCTGGCCGAGCACCGGGAGCAGAACCTTGCACCCCGACCAGTTCCACCCAGACAAAAGCACTGCAGATAAACGCACTTCTACACACCTGCTCCAACTACAGCTTGAATGTTAACATGGAAGAAACACAGGTGATGACAGGATGGTTTTTAACATTTCCACCTCGCAATACTCCTATCCTGAGGGCACCAACAGGCAGATTAATTTACCAAAATAAGCATACAAAAAAGGCCAAGTTGTTTGCCCTCATATCAGGAATAAACTATTTAACTTCCTGGCTTAAATGTAAGCAAGAGGAACTCAAGAAAGACCTCCTTGAGGTTAATTTTCCAACTACATTCAAAGAAAATAATTTACTAAAACTGTAACTTGCAAGGTCTATCAGCCTTGAAGCGAGGATACAGGTTAACTATACCTATAGTTAAATAAAAAACTTCAGAAGACATTTTACAGAAATAAAATGCAACTCTAGGAAGCAGGTGGAAACACACTTTAGTATTCAGCTGGAACATTCTATTTTCATAGCCCATCATTCTCAGGAATGTATATTTCATAAATAAAAACACAGAACAAAAAATTTGCATATTCAATCTAAAATTGGATATTTCTAAACCTCTTCAGAAAAAATTTGCTTTCTCCCTCACAAATAAGTGATAAAACCTGAAAAAAAATTGGCTTTTCAAATCTATCGTGCATGAGAAAACACAGATGAACAAACCAACATCTGGGAAAAACCATTTTGTACAAGGTTGCAGTTCTAAAACACTTATATTACAAAGCAATGTAAATAAATACCAGACTAGTACAAAAGCTCTTATTTACAGTTTTACAAATGAAAACATTTTCAGTGTAAATGCAGTGTTTTAAAGAACACAACATTAGTAAAATGAGTTCCTGTATAGAGCATTACAATTTCTGATAAATTTCAATTCACTTGTACTGTATAAAACCATTGTCTCGAGTTAATTTTTGTTTATAATTTAGTACAGCCAAACCCCAGTTTACGCCTGGAATGGTATCTGTTAAAGTGCTGAAAAAGAGGACATTTCTGAAATTTTAGAAAAACATACTGTACATTATTAAAGCTTTATCAAGTCAAAAATGGTATATTTTGTTCACATTTGCTACCACACCACCTGTGGATGAAAGTTTTTCAACAACTCGGTGTAATTAACAGGATGGCAGCCATTGGTATCTTTGCACCCAAAGTCTGACGGTTTCCCACAAGTAATTTGTCTTAAGCTTCAGTGGCGGCTTCAGGTTTCATAATCTGGTAAGTAATCAAGTATTCTGGATAAGCCTGAAAGAGTCACACACGTATTATTTATTGTGATTTCATTTTCTGGATAAATTCAGAATGTTTGCTAGACAGGGGAAAAAGTGCCAAAGAAAAAAAGGCAAAATGTCAAAGGTAAAATGCCTGGAGCATTCAGGAAACATGGACCCTTTCACCTGCAACCACAGCTGGAGTTTGTTTTAATGCAAAAGAAAGTCATAGCACCTTGAAAATAAGAAAAAACCCCAACACATTACATGCCTTCAAAATAAAAATGTCTGAAAAACCAAACCAAAAAGCTGCTTACCTGCTCCCCTCTGTAAATGACATATTCTGCCAATGCCAATCCATTTACACTGGGTCGCCCAGTAACTGAGTGATGTCCTGGGGGAGAATGAGCCATTTTCATAGCACTGAACTGCAGGAAAGACTTGCCCAGTGTTACACGGCAAAACAGCAGTTGCCTGTGTTAAAAGGGAAAAAGGATCATGAACACAAAATGCTTGTGAAAAAAGCCAGAAAGATTATTTTTGTAATTTGAAATTTTTACTTGAGGAGAACAGGGAACTTTAAAGCCACTTTAGTCACTCTTTGTATTTCACAAAATTTTGAGGTTCCGTTTTGAAGTACAAAAGTTATGCTCCCCTTGGAAAAGCTCTTTAGCCTGAGGAAACAGCTGGTAATGACATAAAAAAAACGTTTATCTTAACTACTGGAAACAGCATACTTAACAACCTACTCAAAGACTGTCACTACCTTTTCCTTTTCATGGTTTGGGTTTGGTTTGTTTTTTGGTTTTTTTTTAAGGTTTCTGAGGGTGCCTTCCCATCACTCATATGAACAACATAATTCACATGTGTTCTAACACTAGATTTGTATCTGACAGCCAAATCAACATCAAGGCCAAGTGCAAACTCTAGGTCAACACAAAATACCTCATACTAGTATTTGTCAGTATGTTATGTTGTTTTCATTATAAAAAGACAGAACAAGGGTACTTATTTCTTTACATACGTACTACTGCAATGGCAATGGCATCTCAGCTTTTTTGTAGATCAACGTTATGTACCATTTTGTTCAGCCAAGACTTTTGCTTTTTCTAACTCTTCACACATGACAAATTAAAAAAAACTTCTTATTTGAAACTTTAGAAAGCACGAGAAGACTCTGACATCCTCTACAACTCAAGAAGATTATTCTCTTTATTTGAGAGTGCCAGAAAGGGGTTAGCAAAATGAAAAGGGGCAGAGAGTCAAGGAAGGAAACTGGATGAACGACCTTATCCCTGTGGTATCAATGCAAAACAGTATGCACACAAACACACAAAATATTCTCCTGGCTGAAATGATGGCCGCTACCACAATTAACTCCATGAAGTAAGAGCAACTTTATTCTGAACTGATGGTGTCAATAAGACATAACAGGTGTTCTGCAGAAAAATGGATTTAAGAACTCAATTAATAGTAGAAAGTCCACAAATCCATGTCTATATTTCAGTGTGTGAAACAGCAGTGACATTGGGGCTAACTGTTACAAAGTACTTCCTCCTCAAAGAAATACAGCATCTGAATATCACTGATTTTCTCCTCTCTCTGTTAACAGGCAATGGACTAAACCCTCATATTGCTGCATCTTTCACACAAGCATCTAGCAGATCCTCTTCACTCTCTAGCTACCTAAGTCTGATTTTTACAATAAGTTAAGGGCAAAGGTTTGGTTAAATGCACTGAAGATGGTCAGAGGTTCTTTAAGACTTAAATATCAAAGTTTTCTGAAAGTCTCCAATAGGCCCAGCATATAGAGAGTGCTGAGAAGGTTTGGTTACCATGCAAATCTTTCTTCAGAGAGACAGACTCTGCTGCCTTGATGGTCTGTAACACAAGATACAAAGGCAAAATCAGATTCTTTTGAATGACTTACCTGTGGCAAACATAACAAGATCTATCTTTGTGAACTGGACATCCAGTGCCACCTCCAATTCCATACACATATTGATTGCTTTTGGAAGAATTTTCAGCAAAATAAATCCCAGCTCCAAACATGCCACCTATATAGGCATGTCTCTCATCAAAGCCCTTGTGAATGATGGCATTCACAAACGGGGAGCCTAAGAGAAAGGAAGTAAAATATTGAAAATACAGTATACAGATTTTTGTATGTGTTGCACTTCAGTCATCCATTCCCAACTTTTTCTTTGTACAGTTTTTCCTACACATACAAGGAAATCAATCTCCAGAAATTCTGACCTCAGGATTTACAAATTTTTTTACATTTTTAATGTAAATTTTACATAAATTTTTTTTTTTACTTTTTTTTTTTAAATTTTACAAATAAACTTTTTTTATTTACAAATGACTGTATTTTACAAATGACTGTAGCTGGTAAGTGTATACATTTTTAACAAAGATTTACAAAGGATAATACCTGAGACAACTCCTGCTGCAAGAGAAGGCTCTATGAATCTTCCTTTGGCAGAGCTTTATACTAACCAAGATTCATTGAATGCATTGCTACACAAATCCCATCTTCTTCCTTATGCTAAGTAGATTGCATTTACAAAGCAATAAATGTAAACCAGTATTTATTTACTTGCAGTAGTCATAAAATTTGGCCTTAATCTGTTCAAAATGGTTGGATTCTGCATCTCAAGACACCTGATACCTATTAATTTTCACAAAAAGTGCAGGGTTTTTTAGTAAGGACTTTTGTAAGAGTATACATAAATATGAAAGCACCTTTAGAGAAAAGCTGTTCTAAGAGAACATGACATTTCAGTTACGTTGAGAATTATAGTGCAAATAATCCAAAGCCTTATCCTCCAGCCTAAAGATGATAAAAATCATACATGAAGCAGAACATTCCAGATGAGAATGACGAAAAAAACCTATGACAATTGCTTGTCATCTTCTGCAAACAGCATGTGGTTAACGACATATGTTAATGCTTAAAAAAAACCATTATATAAAGACTTAAAAAAAAAAGAACACTCATAAGGCATTACACTCATAAGGCATTAAATTGCTTTCTTCCAGTGATAATTTTGTTATTATCTAACTAATTTAAAAGACTTTCCTTTAAAGACAGGTCATTCCATTAAGAGGCCATTTCCTCTTACAGGGGTACAGACCACAGTCAAAAGACAGGATTTAGATACCTACAAGTTTGGGCAAGCAGTTAATTATTGTGTTATTGCTGCTTCCAACAATAATGTATTATGTTGGGAACTATGAAGCTTTCATTGTGAGGATACACCATGAACCCGCTTAATTTGCTCGTCAGGACAAACTACATACTTGTGCACAGGAGAGATTTCAATTGGCTTTAATTTGCTAATTATAAACTATCTTTTCTGGAATGATAACAAGAATTAAATTATCAAATTATAAAAACAAGAAAGCAAAAAAATCCCACCCTAAGCCCCAAAACAACCTATTGCAGAATAAAGTCTGACTCTTAAGCATTTTGGTCATACAGCTGATAAAACAGAATTAGCTTAACCAAGGAGAAGCCACACCCCTTAGTCTCCATTCATAATTGCTAAAATGTTTTAACTTCGAACTTTGAAGTTTCCTTCAGGGAGAGACAAGGAGATGCAAATTTCAGAAGATGCAGTGTGTTATATGTCCTCATTGTGACATATACAAACACTTGTTCATATAAAACTCATGCAAAACCTAGAACTTATTTCCATTAAGAAAATCTACTTTATTTGAGCTAGTAGAAACCCTCCAATAAAGAGTGTTGACAGTGAAACAAATTCATAAGGTGCATTTCAATATCTCACCATGAAACAGCATCCTTTCATTAGCATGGTTATGATTCTCTTCAGAGACCTCTTTCCTCCTGTGAGTATATCTTTCCCATAGTTTTTTGTTGCACACTTTCTGAATCTGAAAGTCAAAAATGTAAGTTCCACCCTGAAACTGAAAACTTCTGTTTGCTTTACTCAACAGATGTTTAACCTATAGCGGCTATACCACAGTACACTTACACTGCCACTTAAACAAGAATACTTTCCTTGGAACTCAATGAAACACAAATTCTCCAACTTATCCTGAAGTTGATTGATGTAGCATAACTTAAGTAAATCATAATTATATGCTTAATTAAGAATCAATTAATTTTAAACATCTGTTGAGCAATACCTCTCAGTTTAAATTTAGCAGGCTTAGTCACAATTCTACTGGAGTATCACTCCAAACATAGCTTGATGCCAAACCACTAGTAAAAACATCATCTAGAAAATTAAGAAGTATCTTCCATCAAGACTTCTAGAACGCTTTTAAAAGAAAGCAAGTTATATACTCTCTGCAGAGCTATGCCGGACATTGGCAAAGCCGTATGTGTGTAGATATAGCATATTAATTCTACTGGGGAAAATGTAACATCAGTTCAGAATAAAACTTAGTAGTACTCACTTGCAAATCAAAATCTCTGCAATTTTAATAAAAATGACCATTTCTTCAGGAAAAAAAAATGAATGAAAACCAAAATTCCACTGAATTATTTAAAGCAAAGTTGTCTACTGCCTGGTGTTCCAAGCTTCCTTTTTAAAATCAAGCCAAAATAGGTACCCTTACTTCCAGGCTTCAAGAGTTTTGCTTTCACTTCTTGCTGTTTTTTCCCCTGCCATTCCCAACAGAAACCTTATTTTGTTTCCTATAAAACCTTCTGTCTCTTTTTTCAAACATCCTGCAGTTTTCTGTGAGGTCCTTCTATGTCAGTTTCTCATAAAATTTCTTAATGACTATTACCTTATAAGCAGTTTTTACATATAATCTTACTTTTTGAATTTCCCTGGAAGATGGTCTTTTTCCTGTGCATGTCTCAGAATGGCACATCTTATCACATTATGGAATTCAACAAACACATCTAGAACATTTTCTGGACATTTTATTTTCAGCCAAAACTCTTAAAGGTGTAAACATTGACCATAAAAATGCAAGAGCTACCTTTAAGATGTTGTATCTATTGAAGACTCCGCCAGCATGTCCTCCGTCTCTATGCTCTCGGACGGTACTCTGCATCTGAAGATTGAGTATTTTAAGGAGGATCAGTTTGCTTCAGCACACATTCAAAACATATATCCTTCACACAGTCAAATAATCAAAAGAACTAATTCTGTCTCAGAAAAATAGAAAAATCATACATGAAATTTTTAGGCAATGACTGTATGTTAAGTAATGCCAGATTTTGTGGATGCACATGAACAGGTTTAATGATTTTTTTTTAAAAAAACCCATATCTTGACTAGTCCATGGTCTAGCTTTCAAATTGAAAAAGACTGTCATTAACCTATTTAGAATATTGCTGCTTCAGATTTTTTTTTTCTGTGTGATTATGACACTTCAGAAGGAAGTGACTTAAAGCTGTGTATAACAGACAGGCCATTGGTAGTATAGAATTTGTATGTTATATTAAAGAGCTTTTCGATATAGCAGAGGTTTTAAAAATACTACAAGCAGTAATAAGTAAGAAAAAATTATGGATGTCATGAGCGCAGATTATAAGTAGTGCAAAGTTGGAAATCTGAAGTATCCTTATGCAAGTTTTTCTTAGGCTCAGAGATGTTTATTGCACTGTTAAATTGCCTAGCAATACTACTTTATCTACTTCTTTAGTAGAAATAACAATACTAAGAGACTACAAAGGAAAGCATACCTCTTCTTCCACTGACTGAAATTCCTTATCTTCCGTGGAAAGATCTATGAGAATAGTTCCGCTACCAGAAGTATTTAGAGTCAGGTATGGGTTAAGTCCTGTGAATATTACAAAACACAACAACGGTTTCAGAAACTGCTTTAAGACTGCCGGTTTGGAATGATAACCAGTAAGAGATTTTTCTTTTTAAAGGAATCATTTTCTCAAAACTCAGTTTACAAGATTAAGAGCTTAGCTGCTAACAAAGGCAGAGATTACCAATGACTTTAATTGCCTTCCATCAGCCACGTACACTTTTGCAGATGTCAAAGTTCAATCCCTCAAATAATTTCATTAGTTTCAAGCAAACTTTTTCAGCATCTCTGTTTATAACTTTTACCCATACATTACCATGCACATACTATAAATGCCAAGAGAAGCACAGCAGCTGGGTCTGGATGCAGATCAAGAGCAATCATTTTCATTGATCTATGGATACTGATCAATCACTCTCTCAACAAGAATAAACATTTCAGATGCACTAACCCATTTATCTGTGCTTACTATGTTAATGTACACAACAGGAAAACTGTATGTAAGCAGTTGCTTACTTAAGAGTTCATTTCAGCCCTAGGCAGTGAACCAGTGAGCAACCTGTCCCTGTACAGAGTCCATGACTACCGATGGCAACAGCATCATGAACAAGAGAACTGACTTGAAGTGCTAATTCAGTAGGAATACTTTTCCCCTGGATCATGCAGAAAGAGCCAACAAAAGAACTAAGGCAGTCTGTGAACCTAAAAGCCCTGAGCCTGATACTGAATGCTTAAAGGAAAGTTCTCTATCATACCAAATATGCAAAAAAATAAAAAATTTGGAATTTTATGCAGAATCCATTGCTAATTTACATACAGACTTCAATCACAACTGGCAAGTAATGAGAATGCAATTATTGGACATAAGAATACAAAGACAGTGTGTATCAGGTGTCTTTTTGCCCACGGCCTTCCCAGACAACTAGCAGGTGACCAGAGTTAGATACTGGTCTGTCATAATCTCTCTAGAAAGGAATAACGTGGGAAAAAGGGAAATTAGAGATTCATCCACAGTCAGGAACCTCACATTAGCAGTATCCATCTGGAATACAGTGTTCAGGAGCAAGAGACTCTGGCAAGACACCAAAATAAAGCTCTTCCACAAAAGCCCTACTTGCTTGAAATAATGGCTATACTGTGTTCATAAAGAGATGCCAAAATATGAATGCAAACACACTTGAGTGTAAGCGCATAACAGCAAGATATAGAAAATTGACAAAACAACTAAATGACAACAATCCTCCCCGCCCCAAAAGCACACCCTAGAAAAAAAAATTAAGAGCTGTTGAAATATTCAGTTTGAGTACTTATGCCTGTGGTTAATGTTACAAACGAAAATGTCAAACCTTTTATGGCAAGACAGCAAGAGTCTAGAATGAATGGGGGTGGGAGCGGTGACGGATTTAGATGGTTGACATTCTGTCTATATACAGACATATTAAAATCTGTACAGATATACATATGCTCAAAAATACATCAGTCCTACTTGGAAGGCAAAACCAGTATATCATTACTGGTTGCGTAAACATAGAACTTAAACAGGACATGAGGCTGAAATACCTTAAAAGTAACTTCTACCCAAAATACTCAATGAATCTGTCAAAAAGCATCTGACAAGAGAAAATTATGAAGATTCACTTTTAACACTTCATTACTAGGAAAAGGATTATCTTGAAGGTTGCTTAATACTGTTTAAAGGAGCAAAAAAATTTAGAACTTGAGATAATGACTCTCTCATTACTATGGAGTGCAGATTTTAGAATGAGAATTCACAGATGGTGTCTCAAGAGGGAAAAAAGTCCTACCACTTCTAACTAATTTATCCTATTTCTATGAAACAGAGCAAAACAATAGTAAGTGATGTTTCAGTGAGACAAGGAGAAAAAGTTTGGTGGTTTTTTTTTGTCTCTTATACAGCCATAGTTAAATGAAGCACACTATTCCCAGGATTGTGCTGGTATCGACAGTGCTGCACAATTAAAGAGGCTTTAGCATAAACTTCAATACAAGCTGAAGCTGTTAGACAAAGCAATTATGTTAATTTGGTTCACTGGAAGCACACCAACTGTATTTTTAAAGGAAAGTATACATAAGAATTTCAGCTGCCTTTCTCAGAGTGCAAACACAGCACTCTTTTGCAGAACCCAATGGAACAGTACATAACAGGCCCTAACTCATCAATAGAGAATATGCTTTGCTCTCCGGAGTGCTCCAAAAAAGATAAACACTGCCCACCTCAAAAAGCTTACAATCATTTTGCACTAGATCTACGCTTAGTACCTAAGCAAATACAAAACAGTGATCACAGAGAAAAAAAAAAGATTAGAGAACTGAAAGGAAAGAATCACAGTAATTCACAGCACAAATAAAAGCACTTAAGTTTCAAGTAAGCAGACATCCTTATCAATTGAAGTACCATTTTCTAGGACAAGTTTTATCAGTTCTTTTTAATGAGATACAACTTGGCATAATGTAAAGCATTTATAAAAATGGATTCTATAAAGGCAGTGTTACATAATAATTTGAAACACGTATATACCTTGCTGTCCAGAAATAAGTCTTTCAACTCCTTTAATGATTTTATGCCTATGGCCATAAGCATTAATTCCAATTTCCTTCAATTCTTTGTGTCCCATTTCAACCAATACATCCAGCGTTATCTATAATGAAAGCAACACCATTATTTTGTAAAACAGCATAAACAGACTAGAACAGCTGCCAATGACAGTAAAAATATACCTCAGAATAGTTGAGATAAAAAGCAAGTGTGAATAGAACATGAACATTGGAGACTTTGGTGTATTATTCTCATACCTTGTTTTTACTCAACTGTTTTCTCCAAACTTTTGTCTCTAAATAAATGTGCTACAAACTATAATAATGTAATTCATATTACTTTCAAGGATCATATTTCTGATTGAGAAATGCAACTTGCTAGATGTACTCAAGCCAATAGAAACAAAACCAGACATTACTCAATCAACACTGACTACTAATTTACTCCACCATTTATACTACTGAAAGGAAACATGCCTACACTCTCAAACTGATTAGACATTATTGCCCCCAGTTTTTTATATATACATATATTTTAATATAGCATATATCAATTTTAAAAACTCCAGTTACACTCCTTTCTTTCATTCCACTCCTTTTGACATTCACTCATTTTAAATCCGTCTCATTATGTTATTCTAAACAGTCAGTATTTATTCCCTTGCTTTCGAGTGAATATCTGGAAATAAATATAGCTACTTACCTGTTCTCTCTCAAATATGTCAATTAGATGTTCAAGGCCAAGGTTCCGCACAAACTGATTTATGCTAAAATCTACACCTGAAACTGGTTAAGAAGAAAAACTCAAAATGAACATTCATATGTGTATTGTAAATTAAAGTATACAGATCTCATGATAACGAGAGAGACAGAATTTCCTGGTCTTCTGAAGATGGGGAATAAGTATCTGTATCACTAACCAGTGGCAACTATTACTTAATTTACGCTAGTACTCTAAGATTTCTACCCCTCCCAAGAGCAGTCTTTGTGCTTCCACGAGCTAAGCAACTAACCAGCTACCACAAATGCATGTTTAAAGAGAAAATATTTTGAAAACTAAAACATTATAGAAGTAACCTTTTCAAGATATCTGATCTAAGAATAGCCTCTTAGAAACTACATAAAGTTTGTAGTAAAATACTGCTTGGTATGGAGCCAAATTTCATTTGCCTTCTCTTTTCAAGCACAATTCGCCATTTTGGTTCCGTACAGCAAAAAAGGAACATTTTAAAGATTCTGTAAGGGAAAAGTACAAAAATCTTACATTACAAGACTCTTGGATGTTCCTCATTAACGATATCATAACGAACAGGGATACTGTATGTGTCATAGTAGCTGTGTGCATATGTGGGAAACTTAACACTTGTGTATTCTTTTTACCATATGGTAGAAAATGTTATTCATTCCCAACTGAGAAAGCCTCACCTTCTTTTTTCTCCAGAACAGTAGCTCCCTCTGCACTGTTTGTACCAACAACAGATGGAAGTTCAGAAAAACTACCCGACAAGTTGTCAAGACTACTTGCAGCAGACAGACTGGATGGACTGGATGGAACAGAAGACAGGGAATCACTTGTAGAACCTGTAGTCTGAGACACACTTATAACCTGAGGTTTGTAGCAAGTCGGTAAGGCGGAAGGAGGCATTGCTGCTGTCAATAATGCGCTGACATCATCTGCCTAAATAGCAGAAAACAATTTATTAAAACAGAGGAACATTTTCACACAGTGTTTTTTTGCAGGAATGCATTATCATTATTCCAGACTTCTTAAGTATGCTGCAAAATAAACAAACGCATATTGGAAAAATATGCATTTTACAATGCAGTTGACAAATGGCCTTTTGTACCACCAGCATACATGAAACTGTAAAATGTTAATAAAAGCTGCAATGTGATAAAAAGTAAAGATTTCAATATTTCTAAAAGAACCTTAGGGACAGTTAAGCAGAATTCATTTTCTAGGAAAAATGAACAAAAGCTTTTACTAGCAACCAGAATTTATGAAGCAAAACAGTTACTGTGAGTGTAGCTCTGAACTGTATTATAATACTTTAAAAAAAAAAAGAAACACACCCAAAAACTTAACAGCCGGATAGTTTCCTGAATTTATGTTGCTACAAAGTTTGCTTACATTTTATTGCCACAGTTTTTGTATTAGTTAAACTGTAAGTACCAAATTAAAAGCATCAAATTATAAGCATGAATTCCTTTTGTTGGTGGTTGGGTTTTTTTCCCCACTCCATCCTGAACTAAGAAGTCTTGAGCACGAAAATAAAGATTTATAAAGGCTCTACTGAGTTTCCTTACCAGGCATGTAAAAACACCAGAGAAACCAGAGAATTTTAAATTTTGCAGAAGTTGCCATATTACTATTTTTTTTAAAGGATAGTTCTTAATTGAGCTGCCACAAAGGGCAGGTAAGTACAGACTTCCCAAGAAGAGCCTCATCACTTACAGTGACCAGATCCAATGGTGTTTGTCCTTCCTGGTTTTTCAGAGTGGGATCAGCCCCGTGTGCCAGTAACAAGGCACAAAGCTGTGTCCTTCCTTTCTGGGCTGCTTCATGCAGAGGTGTGAAAGCCCATTTGTCCGTAGCATTCACACATGCGTTATACTTTATAAGTAAAGCTGCTACATCAACATGCTGGAAAATAAAAACACCTGTTAAATTCCACAGTACCACAGTGTATTAAACTAACTCAGAACTATTACTGATACTTCTCTGTAAACCTCATTCTGAATTTTCTTAGAATACACTTACTTTTTAATTATGATTAGAAAAAGTATTAAAACAAGGTGTTTTCTTCCTCACCTATAGCATAGAAGTAAAAAGTTAAGTTTTCTTCTGTTATGAAAAAAGGACGGACTACAACAGAATCTCAAATCCAGGGGAATCTGAAGGAAAAAAAAGCCTGAATTTGAACTTCCAGTTTGGAAAATACTCCAATTGTTTTGACTAAAGACTTGATCCAAGCACAAAGATCCAGGAAGTCCACAAAAACAATTACTGTCTCAATAACAGACAAATAAGTGAAAAAGAGATCTTGCTGATAAAATTTGATTGGCACAGGTAAGGAAACGCATTTTATGGAACACTTTTCAGGCTGCTGGCTTTCTAAGCATTCATGCTGAGAAACCTGGATTCTGTAAACTCCAACCATGACTTTACAAATCAAGAGTCTTCACCTATACAATGAGCTGACTATGACTGAAATTTTTTTTGTTTTACAAATAAGATTACGTTACAACTCAATGGCAAAAGCTTTCCAGAGAGTACTGGCTCACAATGCAGTCAATGAGATGTATCACTTTTTTTAAAAAAAATAAATAAAGCCTCAGAAAGTTTGAGATACTTACCCCATAAGACGCCGCGTTATGCAGAGGAATCAAACCTCCTTTATCCTGTGCATTCACATCTGCTCCATGTTGTAACAGGTATTCTGCAACCTCCAAATTGTTGTAACCAGCTGGAAGGTTGCAAAAGGACAGAATAAATAGAACATACTAAAAAATCCTCAACAGACTGTAGAGAAGTAATAATTCACTTAAATTACTTGAAAGTTAAGTTGTCAATCCCAGTGAACACAGCATATTATCTATTAGTGAAGACAGCTTCACCCTATTTAAGGGTATTTAGTTTTAAAACCTCTGTCACTAAACAATAAAAGATCCTCTTTGGCTGGAGAGACTAGGAAATTAAAGTCATTAAACAGTTTAGAAAAGAAACGTACAATTATTATGCATAAAATACTTTTTTTTTTAAAGAGAAAATACAGAATCCTCTAGCTTGAGGCTACAGTAACTAGTAACTCTGATCAAATCAGTTAATTAAAACACTGACCTGCTAAATGTAGTGGTGTTGAATGCCGTCCTTGTGTGTCCCGACAGTTGACATTGTCAGGTGAACACAGCTTTTTTACTCGGGCCAAACAACCTTTCTTCGCAGCATCTAGTAGAGCTGCATCTCCTCTAAGTAAGTCTTGAATATCAGTATCACCATCTTTAACAAGGTCTAGAGGAGTATTCCCATCTCTGTTTTTCTTTGTAGGGTCAGCTCCATGCTGTGCACATCAAAAAAGGTCATAAGTATGTAAGTAAAATAAATGCATTGTGCATTAGGCATCTTATGTCTTATTGAGCAAATATTCTGACACATATTTGAATCCTTCAGAGAGAGCCTTCCATTTACAAGGAAACATAAGGACAACATACAAGGACAACATAATTGCTAATAGTATCCCTTTCACTGAAAACATAGTTAACTACAATCATTTAGAAACCACAAATCAATTTCTCAAAGAAGTCCAATCACATTTCAGACTGAGCAAGAAAGGAAAGAAAAGGTAACCTCTCTCCAGCATATGCAATACCTGTAACAGGAGTTTGCAGATCTCGTATTTTCCTTTTGCTGCAGCTTCATGCAAGGGAGTGAATTTCCACAAGTCAGCTACGTTGACAACTGCACCGTGTTTAACCAGCAATTCTGCAACTTCATAGTGACCATATGAGCAAGCATTATGTAAAGGCACGAGTCCTCTGGAAACAATCAACAAAAAACTTCTCTTTAAAAATTGGGTCCTTTTTCACAAACTGATACAAACATAAAACACAATGTACCTTCAACAATCAAACCATAACAAAAACTTTTTTTTTTTTAAATTTCCACAATAGTCTAGTATAGTAGGAATAGCTACTGCCAAAGTGGTAAAAATGCAATCAGCAGTGGCAGTGAAGAGAAGTAAAAACATAGGGCCAGAGAAATTCAGTCTCAAGTACTGCAAAATATTTTTGCGGATATCCTGAACATCTTCATTCTAACAGAACTTTCCATGAAAATAGAAAAGAATTCAATGTCTGAAGAAAGATGGGATGCTTACCTGCTAGCAATATTCAAGAGGTGACATATATCAGCAATTACAATTGCCAAGAAAATATACATTTGAGTATTTACCCCTTATCTTTTGCATGCACATCAGCTCCGTGCTGAAGAAGATATTCGACAACGGATACCCTATTATATCCAGCTGCAAAATGAAGTGGTGTAGACTGACGTCCTTCAATATCTCTGCAGTTCACACTTTGAACAGTACATAGTTTCTGTGAAATCCCCAAAACAAAACATGTATCACTATATATAGTGTTGGCATACTTTTAATTTAGTCATAAAACGTTGTTATAGACACCTAATTTTGAAAAATTGTTTTCATTAAAAAGAAAGGGGTTTTTATTCATTTAGTTTTATGTAAAACCTTTACTTTTCACATACTGTGTCCCAAGGAAAAAAAAAATAATTAAATACTCCCTACTCCCAAATGCACACCTGTGACTTCTTATTTATGCTTTTTACATACGACAAACTTCCTGAGGTGGTGAACATTACATTTTGTCATCTGTAATATCTGTGCAATACAAAGCTTTTAGGACAGGGATTACAACTCTAAGGCAGTCAGTGAAGGGCTGTTTGATTGCTTGTTTTGAGAAATTATAGTTTGGGATATGATTCCCTCTTACTTTTAGACAGGTTTAAACTTACTTTTACAGTATCCACATCTCCAGCCTTTGCAGCCTCCAGCAACTGTCGATCTGCATCAGAATTACCTAATGGGATACCTTCTGCAAAATAAATGAGGTTGCATGACAGGTAAGTGTATGTAGTTGAAGGAATTTGTTAAGACAGTAAATCATTTGAGTATTTCAAGGATTTCCCTTAAAAAAAGTTAACCAATTATAGACAAGTTTTATATTTTCTTACTATCTACAACTGTAGCTATTAGCTCTAACAGTGTTTGCAAAGTTGCTTTTAGCAACATCCATTTTGAAGTAATGTGAAAACAACTAAAGATTCTTATTTCCATTTCAGAATTAGACTATGTCAAGAAGCTTACCTATGTGTATAGTATCCAAACCTTACTCTTGAAAAATCCATCTACCTGTTCCCTCTGCTCACAATTGCAAACCAGTCATTTTTTGCTTTTGAAACTCATTTTCTACTTACAAGATCCTCCCTACATCTGGATTTTTCCAAAACTATTCCAAGTGGCTATACCATTAAATATGCCGAGCATCTCTGACAATCTGTGTAGCTGAATACCAGAGAGTAAAGGATATGGTTAACTACACCTAGAGTAGGCGCTCTCCCTGTGCACGTGGTTATGGAATAAGAACTGTACAACCCATTACTCAGTACTCTCTTTTGCAGAAAGTACTTTTTTTGGATTTGTGTTCACCATTATCTCTTGACAGCACTTGAAATGTCAAGTAAAATGAAGCACCACATTACTTCAGAAGTGGACCCTGAACAAATCAACCGCACCTTGTAGTAGCTGTTGCACACTTTCAGTCCCCATTTGTAAGGCTGTAAAGCCCTGCAGAGACACAATGGAAGGATCGCATCCAGAACTCAACAGCAACCTGCACGTCTGAAGATGACCACAATGTGCTGCTCTATGAAGAGAGGTCTGACCAAGATTATCTAATGCATTAACCTAAAAATAACACAGACAAGAAATACCACCATCAAAACTTAGTATTAAAGCTGTTTTCATTGCTGACTGGAAGAGTTTCACAAGTATTCTTCTTAGCTGAATTAAAAGAACATATTTCTAAAAGGTCATGACATTTCAAAAGACAAAATTTAAACAAGAGCAGTTCATAAAGTTGTAACTACATGTACTGGGGAAGAACAGCCCCCTTTTAGAGGCATGTGATTAATCCAGCATAAACAGTTACAGCAATTTTACCACATACAGAAGTAGGCCATTATTGTGCTCACAGCAGCAGAAATCCTCAGTGCCAGCACGTAGAACAGCTTTTACCTGCACTGGCTTATTGTAGTTTTTGAGTGAGGACTTTCTATGTGTTTCAGTCAAGGTATGTTGAGCAATTTAAAACTCTGCACCCAAAAATTACTTGTATTCCCTACTGTTCCTCTGGTTTTGATAATTGCTTTGGAAAATTCACAGCAGTCAGGCTGTAATCAAATTTCCATGAGAGACAGATTCAACTCCTAGTTTTGGAGAAGTCAAGCATTACAGAGAGTCTCTCCTTTCCACTTTCTCTTTTTATGGAAATTTGAACTAAACACTGTGTTATGATTTACCATTTTGCCTTCACTGAAATTTTTATGGCACACATCACAAAGTCTGCCTGTGACACAGTTCAGTTTAGTTTCTTGCCTTTCGCGTATATCCCTTACTTTTTGTTTTTCCTTAAGCATTTCATTACTACTGCTGGATAATGAAGCACCGAATAAGACTCTGTACAAGCTTTCAGTTACCAGTGAGAACTACATCTGCATTTCTTATAAAATAGGGCCAAAACAACGATGATGCCTCAGTGTATAGGGCTGTGCTGACTGATTGATTGCCTATGTCTTAAATGTATAAATCTACAACATTCCAAAATGAACTATTTTAAAAAAGTCTACTCAACTGTCCATTCTCACAGTATAAAAACCTATATACCAGGCAAACCTCAACAACAACAACAAAGTATGAATAGCAACTCATACCTTAGCTTCATGTTTCACAACTACTTCAACAACATCATTATGAGCCTTTTCTGATGCCACATGCAGAGGAGTCAAGAAGCTTAAAAAAAAAAAAAAAAAGAAGAAACAATAATTCAAAAATGTATTTTGCAAAATCTTCTCAACAAACACTTAGGAGTATTCATTTGTAACCACTCACTCTTTTGTTTTTTCATTGATGTTGGCTCCTTTCCTCAGCAGCAATTCACATACTTGTTTTCTCTTAGGATATGGAGATGCAGCAGCACAGTGCTGAGAACATTAAAAATTGTAGCATTAACAACTAGCTAGGAGTATACAGGTTTTACTGCCTGCTGGCTGAGCTGGCTGGCAGTTAAGATCTGGTTGTGTGCAAAGTCAACAGAAAAAAAAAAACAAACGTAGCTTATTAATTCGGGAGATTCCACATGGGCCTTTGGATCTACTCTGGTATTTTTCCAGAGTTCCCTCTCCAATAATTACTGGGAACCTTCAAGCCTTACAAACAAAGCTAAGATATGTAGCTTACTATTCCTTAAAACTAGACTATTCTACAGAAAAACAGTCATTTAGACAACCTAAATTAAACAGGCGATTCAGATTAATCTTAACATTAACCTTAAGAACAAAATATTAATCAACAATATTTGTTTAACTAGACACTTGATATTCCAGGTTGGTCTGAACTGCACTGTTTGACACTAAAATTTTTAGTTCTAAACTATTACCTAGTATGTTTAGGTCAGTCACAATACATACAAAATAATAAATCCTGAGATATTACCAATGCCGTCTCATGTGTTTGAGGATGCTTGAAATTCACTGTCTCCAAAGAAAGATGTTTCTTTATACGAGCCACATCTGATTCTCTCGCAGCCTGTAGCAGTGAGTGACCTTTGAATTCATCTTTAAAAAGAAATAAATACATACCAGAAGGTTACACTCCTTAACTCGAGAAGGATCAAGAGGACTGTTTCTTTCAGTTAGATAAAAATACTCATTTTACTCAGCAGACCACGGTGCAGACATTTCCAACTCAAACTTAAGTCTTTATATTACTTGACAGAACTTGTTAGCTAAGTCAAAATGCTACAGGAATGTGCTTTGTTTCTAAACCAAAGCCAGAGATATCCAAATTGGCTGAACAAGATCTATTTCACTCAACCACTGTTCGAGGTTCCGCTCTTTGCATATATACCAATTCAAGCACACATAAATCTCTACTTCTGACCTGTCTTTGGAAAACCATTTCTAGATGCTAACATGAAACTTAATGTAGTATTTACTGGTAATTTTTGTACATATCCCAGAAAGTTATTGTTTAACCACAGAAGAACAGAATTTGTTTTGGTCATTCTTTTCAACTCCTTAAGTTTACCAGACAAAAATCAGTGCCTTTCATCAACTTCTTTGAACTTTCAGCCATTGTGTCATACTCAAATATATTCAGCATTCTAAACAGTTATGTTTTTTCTTTTCTTCAAACAAAACACAATGGAATAAAAATAAGTATTTCAACAGTCTTGATGCAATGACAGGAGCAAGTATGGAAAATGAAAGCGTACTGGCAAGGTCGTGAGGGAAAGCGTGTGTTCAGGGAAGAAAAGCTACAAAACCCATCACAACCACAAGACTATAAAACTAACAGTAAAATTATTTTAAGTGCCTACATTCCGAAAATGTAGCAATCTCAAATTATAAACAGTGAAATGCACTGTCCAACATTGCACAATTGCTTGAAAGCGTAAGCATTTTCCAAGTCTGATTTCTGGCAGGTCACTGTCTAGGGAACCTAAGTACACATTACAATCTATAACTGTAGAACTAATCTCACTTTATACTCACATGCTAATCGTTCTTTTAATTGGGGTGTTGGAGCCAAATCAATGGTGCTTTTGTTGTGACAGTTCAACAGTGTTGGGTCAGCACCATAACTTAACAAAAGAGAACATACTTCCACCCTGTTCTTAGAAGCTGCTTCATGCAGAGGGGTGAATTGCCACAGATCCATTGCATTCACACATGCTCCATGCTTGAAAGGGAAAGGGGTAAAAAAGATGCAATATCAAAACCAGATCATTAGAAAAAGACTTTTGTCATTAGTTTCAATGCAGTAGACTGTTAAAATAAAAATAAATAAATAAATAAAAATCAATGCTTGTATGCAAACTGTATCCAAGACATTATCCAGACATTCATTTTCAATACAACACAACATTTCAGCACACTGAAGTTTTTAATCCTCTGGCGTCTCACAGGTACATTCAAAACAGCCGAAGGGCGGCTAGTCTTCAGGCTTTCTCCAGCATCTCTAAAAGGACAGTAGCTCTACTACAGGTCAAATCAGAGAAAGAGCCTAATTCATATACTCCAAACCAGCTTTGAACATGTTGCTCTAGAAAAAGTCCAGAGTGAACAGTAGCACTAAGATAAATACATGTTCTGTGAATACTCCCCAAGATACGAATGCCAAGATATCTAGCAGGCAATAGGCACTCAAAGTTGACTTCAATTCAAAATGTGTAAGTACAAGGTTCTGCAAGTAATACTCTTGGATGATTAGTATGTGTGTAATTCTTTTCCAGTAACATTCTGTATGCACCTGGAGCTCTGTAAGCAAGTCTGACAGGACATGCTCTTTCCCACTTCTCCTGTTAAAGCTGTAGTGCTTTGCAAAACATAATCCAAGATACACTGGAGCAGAAATCCAACAGCGAATACAGCTGTAGCTTAACAGTTAAGACCACACAGTAGTGTCTAGGCAAGAGGGGTTTTTCTTGCCTAGTACCACAACTGTAAAGATTCTCTTTACAATGGGCCTTTAAAGTAAAAAAAAAACCAAACAAACTTGACTATTTATACTTACTACAATACATGCTTCTTTTAGTAATTTTTTACTTAATTTTTGCTAAACAAATAGAAAGACACATGGAATTAGTGGGAACTGAGACACACAGGATAGAACAACAGCACCTACTCCCTGAGCATCCAAATACCTGGAGTTATCTAACAGAACATCCCCAGCTGTTATAATGATCATGATTTGCTGCAGGAGCTGAGAAAGCCCATTGGTGGGCAAAACATACTTTTGCAGGCCACATCTTTGAGCCATTAGTTTAATGTGCATCATACTTTTTATCTTCAAGGTTGACATAATCCAGATAAGCCACTTCAGTTGTGAGGGCTTGCTTACATTAGGAAAATTGACATATTTTTCTTTCTTTGGGGTGAAGGCTACAATTCAGGGCCAGAACTAACATTCTAAAGTTCATTCCCTCAAAAGACTGATTACTCTCTAATTTTAAAACATTTACGATCTTTACCAGTATTCTTTCCAAAAATCTTTTAATACTCTGTCTTCTGAAATATTTTTCTACTGTCAAACTCAATATTGCTCAGTTTTGCGGGGGGTTGGTATGTTTTTTTCTGGTGATGGTGGGAAGGTTGAGATAAGAAGTACCTACTTGGCGGTACAAACCCATTCAACTTTGGAGCACAGAAAGTTAAAAACAGTAAGCACATTTATAAGCACATTCCTTGCGAGCGAAGATTCTGTAGCTCCAACTTAATAGTCACTAACTAACATGTAGAGCATAAGCAATCTATCATTCTTTAAGTTTTGTAAATCTAAATACAAAATTAAGAAAATGCAACTTGCATTAGTCTATTATAAAATGTTCTTGTCTAATAATATGCAATTTAATCTCTTCAAAGACCAACCTTTACGAGAAGCTCTGTTACTTCATAATGACCATAGGAACAGGCATTGTGAAGTGGCACCAAATCTCTACATAGGAAAGAAAGGGGGAGGGTGATTTTCTTAGTACGCATATTTAAATTCCAAATGCATCTACACTGCACAACGTTGCACCTTGAACATTTTACAAAAATAATACCAGAGATGTTTAAATGAAGTTGAGAGGAAATAAGAAGATGAGGAAGAACACAGAAAATCCCACTGGCATGTTTCAGAACAATAAACATTTTAAATAATCAGAAAATGAGAAATTAATTGCACCGCCTTACTGCAAATGAAATGGTTCTGCTCAGACTCGGAACCCTAAGCAGGAAGAACTATCTGCAGGGGATTTTCAGGAGTGACAGTAATTATTTCCTTTTGCACGAGAACTTTGCTGAAAGATTATCTTATCCCTTGGAAACTAAAGAAGTCTTACTGGGTAATGTATAAGTAACTGTAAAATATCCTACAGTAACACCAGAGCTACAGAAGTTTTAAAGCCAGCTTCATCAGCTCCTCTCAAACCCAGTGGTCTTAGAGAAATTGTCCAAAGTGAATTCTTTCACTCTGGGCTAGCAAGGGAGAAATGACAAGAGTGAATTTCGATCCCAAGGGGACAATTAAAGCTGTCTGATCAGGCAGCTATTTATGTAGCTGTGAAGCAATCCTAGGAAAAACGAGGAGTTAAGAGTTTGCTTTCCATAATCTTTAATGTAAATAAATATATACTTTAAAAATAGGGGTTTCATTCATTATATTTTATGTAACTAAACTTAGCATGTCTATATTTCACTACATTTCCTTACATAATAACCAAATGCTTGAAAATGTAGTCCAGATAAAAATGCTGGGAAACAAGTCTTCAATTTTTATAACATTCTTTTCAAAAAGCCGTGCAGAAACTTAAAAGTAGAAAAAAAATTCAGATTGATTCAATCATCAAAATATTTGTTGACTTCACAGTGGTATATGAATGTATTTTATTAAACAAGAGATAAATAATTTGGCTAGTGATACCTAAAAGGCAACATGTTCTATGGTGAGCTCAATTTGGATTCTAGTGAATCACAAGTCTTAAGCCTGTACACTTTGCATTTTTGTCATAACAGGAATAAAACAGTAATACTATTTTAACCATTTTTTAACATGGTTACTATTACTTCATGGTTAAAATAGTATTACTATTCTTCACTTCATCTCAATTTTTAACAAATTCTGCTTATTCTGAACAAAGGAAAAATGAACCTACCCTTTATCCTTAGCGTGTACGTCAGCCCCATGTTGCAGCAAGAGCTGTACTATTTTTACACGGTTATACCCAGCTGCTAAATGTAAAGGAGTAGACTGAAATGAGAGAACGTAGAAGTAATCAGTAACACAAAATCAAAGGTTGATATTTTTTTTTTTCAAAACTTGTTAACAGTACTAATTACTGAACTCCTGAAAATACCTGCAACATTAAGAAAAGAGTGCTCAAATCAGACAGTTGATAACTATGTTCATTGTTTAGTCGCTATTCTCGCAGTCATTATAAACACAAATCCTGAATTTACTCCATCGCTAACACATCCTGGCAATGAAGGCCCTTTTAACGGATTTTTGAGTCCTGGAGTCCATTTTTGTCTTTTAGCCTACTATAACAATAAATACTTTGCTGGGACAAACTACGTCCCTTATGAAAGGAGAAATAAGATGGCCATTAGAAACAATGACCCCTAAATTATAGAGGTCTCCCTGCCAATCAATAGAGTAAAGTTTAGAAATTATTAACAGAGATTGTTATTCATGTCTTTGAGTGTAGTAAGTTAGTGGGGTGTGTGGGAAAAACTTCTCTTCTAAAAATTCTCACCCTCCACAGAGCAGTCAGGTAACTGCTCTACGATCTTTTCTAGCAAACCTACTCAAGCATACCCATCGGCAGCACCAAGGGAAGAGCTACACGTTAGTGAAGAGAAATCTTACCCTCTTCCTTTACAAACCCATCAACTGAACTGGGTTTGTACAGTTCCTAGAGGACATCTCCTAACTAGAAGATGAGAAAATAAATACGCATAGGTGTTTTGGAGATCCCAATATCTCATCACAAAGCCTTAAACAGGGAAACTCATTCGAACAAAACTTAAGTGAATGAGTACACATACTTAATGAGAACAAGGATGCCTGAAACTTGCCTAGGGTATATGGCAAATAAGCGGCCTGTGTGTATCCCTTTGTGATAGCAAGAAAAACCTATGAAAAGGCCTCCCTGCTTTACCACTGCAGATATGAAGGTCAAGCAGAAGTTCCAATTGAAAAAGTGTTTGTTTATCGCTCCTAGATGGAAATAGTCCTTTTAAAGTTAAAAAACAAACAAAATAAATCAGCTAGCTGCTAGAGAGGTACAATCTTATTTTCCCACATAAATTAAAGAAAATACATGGATTCTATGTTTAACATTCTTAAAATCTGGTCAAACAACAACTGTGAAACATTTAAGAGTGAAATAATTTTAAATCCGGTTTTGAACAAATATACCTTTCTGCCATCACTTGCATGGCAGTTAACGTTTAATGGTGTAAGAAGAGACATCATCTTTTCTTCATTTCCACTCCTGAAAAACAAGACATGAAATGGGAATAAATATTTTTATTCCAGTTTTTAGAGGCTTATTATGTTTTTTATATTTTTCCCTGCCATAATGTTCAGTAAATCTGTTCTGAAGTAATACATTCACTTCTGTATTGTCAGCATTAAAGGGAAAGCAAAAATACATTTACGTAGCTATTTTTGTAGCTTTTAACAGCCAAAGCTTAGCATCTAGATGGAATGCCAGCTCAAAAGCCAATACATATTTTCGTTACATACAATACTGAAAACATAACTAAATTCCAGATAACTTCCAAACATGCATACCTGGCACTTTCTAAGAGTTCATCTTTCTTGTATTCACCTGGAAGACAAAAGGGAGTTTCTTTAGTTGTTAAATAAAAATCTATATACATGAAGTTCACAACCACTCCTTCTCTTCCAAAATTTTAGACAACATAAGCGCTAAAAATCTGACAGCCCATTACTGACCTAGCACAATAAACTATTTATCCAGAACACATCCCATGACTGAGATGAAGGCCACATGGGATTTTCTATTTAGAATTACAAAACAGAGAGAAGTTAAAGTAATATCAGAAAAACAAAACCCAAAATACTGTTTTACATTCATTTGACTGTTATTAGTCATAACGTAATCTAGAAATTATCACTTACCAGTCAGCACTGCTTTTGCAGATGGGTCTGCTAAATCCAAAGCTGTTCTTCCATCTGTGTTCCGGATGGTTGGTTCAGCACCATGCTGCAGCAGTACTACAAAATGCCAAAGTTTTCCATGAGAAAACAATTCTATAAGACAAGGCTTCTGATATGCATGATTACTGTAAGCCACAAGCAACAAAAGAAACATCCAGGTACTGATCCTAACTTCCCCTCTCAAATTTTTAATATTGGAATTCCTTAATGTCATCTGTGAACAGTTTAACTGGTGAAACATGCCCAGACACATTTTATGAGAAAAAAGCAGAGCAGAAATGGAACAATTACAGAGTGGCAGGAGGCAATCTCAGTTGAAAGACTGAGACTGACACACCACAAGAAAACAGTAGCTACTTCCCATCAGCTCCAGAGCATGCCGTCTCAAATTCACAAGTGACTACGCCCTAAATTGTACACAGAAGTAGCACGCCATGCATATTGCACTCATACTGGGGACAGACAGACAATGTTATATATACACAACTCTCCAGATGTGCTCCTTAATAAAGTAAATAAGAGCAAACCCCACAATCAAAAAAATTAGTTTCTTGACCACATATCTAATTTTCTACCTCTTCCTAACTCTTAAGAACTGTGTAGGCAAAACAAGTAGTCAGTATCATTGAAGTTTAGCTCCTATCCTTAACTAATTTAACTGCTACACAGAGACAGAACAAATCCATTATTACAACCAGTTTTGTTTTTTACACTGCATTATAAGTAGCAGCAGAAGGCAGCATAAGAGTCTAGGCTGAAGTAGAAGAGAATCTGGCTGTATCACATCACTCTAAAGCTGTCTAAAGATGTCAATGTGAACCTTTATACTAAACTAAGGCAATTATCAAAAATAGATCTAAAAACTTGTTTCCTCTAAAACTGGCATATGAATTTAAAGTTTATGAAAGATTTTTACTTTTAATCCTTATACCAGCCATAGCTCCATAGAATAAAAATGGTCTTTAAAGGGTTCTTGATTTTTCACAGTGAAAAGAAATGAGTCAGTCACAGGAAGAGTGGGAGAAATTTACCAATGCAGACATCTGTCTTGCCCTTAATGGCAGCTTCATGAAGCGGAGTGTAATTCCAATTATCCCGAGCATTAGGATCTGCACCATGCCGCAAGAGAAGATTGACAACTTCAGCATGACCAAAGGAGCAAGCATTGTGAAGAGGAATAAGGCCTCCATCATCTCGTGCATGGACATTGGCACCACTTTGAAGTAAATATTCAACTACATCCTTCCGACCAAAACCTGGCAGAGATAAAGGGAGGAAAGGCATCAGGGTGGGGGTAAGAGAATTCCCTATCCCACATACACAGATTAAAAGAACAAACTTAACAGTAACCACTCTAAATAACAATCATTCTTTGCTAAAGAAGCATTTACACACTAAAGCTATTTTTTAAACCCCTAAAAATTAGATTAAAATTAGCAGAAAAATAATATTCAAGATTACTGGAACAATGAGTATCTTGATAGGGGTCCCATGAGTCAACAGCTTCTTGAAAATATAACAAAAAGAACAAAACACTGACAATAAACCCTCTTTTTTAGTCATTTTGTATGGCTATCACACCAAACACTATTTTGTATGATACTCTGCCAACCCACAGCCCATTTGCGGATGGATCAATAAATAGATGATCCCTGGGAGCAGTAAGGATGAGGCTGGCTACAAGCCAACGCATGTACAATTCATATTCTAAGCTTTTAAAAAAAGATTCATGTAACATGAAAAGCATTTTATGGAGACACATTGCTGGCTTTTTTAAAAAAGCAAGCAAGCAGCACTGCCCTCAGGTTAAAATTAGAAGCATGGCTATTTGCTTTCTAAGGAATAATTAACATAATGTGCACACAGTTTCCATCTTTGAAATGATCACTTAAGAAAATCCTTAGGGACATATGAAGTTTATCTGAGACCATTCTCTATTGAAGAAATTTATTATGAAAGTATGCACAACCACAATTTAAAGATATTCAAAATGTCTATTTTCAGTGATGCCCAAAATGATTATAAAAACTTGATCATAACTGAAGCACAAAAATGCTCTTATACATTCTAAGGCACTTTTTTCACAAACCTGTCATTCAAGTTAATAGCCAGCAAAAAAATACGCCCACTCGTATATTTGGGGCTAGAAACAGATAATAAATAAAGTAATTGCGCTTATAAGCCAATTCTATAGCTACTATTGTTTAATTTCAGCTGTATCTTGCATATTTATATAATAGCAAATAAACGAGGACATCAAACTATATATATGTTGTCTCTAACATCCTCACAAGAGGCCAGAATGACTTAGGACTTCTGCTTGTAGCCGTTATGCCCACCTGATTACGTTCCAAAAGCCACTGCCTACGGTAATCCCTCAAAAGTTTCATGAAGGTGTCTTTGGGTCTCAGGGATTATTAGGGCAGGTAAGAGCCGTATTTTGGTATTTATCAGACTTGTGCCAAGTACCTTCCCGGAAATAACCCCTGTGTGCAGGACTTGATCTCTTCAGGCAAACGGTTTGCAACTTGGCCAAGAACTGGGCGCGGATGAAGTCTTGAGTTTCTCCTCAGACTTAATCATCACACAGTTGCCAACATCATGGATGCTCAGATTGTAGCAAATTTAAACTTTGTGACAAACCATCCATGGAATATAGGCAGGTATAAGTCCCTGCACCCATAACCTAGAAATGATGTTGATTCCTAATAACCACACAGCATTCCACAACAGTCAGAGAAGCATGAGAGATGTCAGCATTTTAGTTGCAACTCAACTTTTTGATAGCATATTCTTCACTAAACCTGACTATTCAGTAAATCCTTTTCCCAGACTGAGAGCAACTGAAATCCTGGAACAAGAAGCACTTTCACCTTTGCTATTTGGAGCTCAAAAAACCAAACATTGCCGTTATTAAGCAATTTCTGGATCCTACTTGCTGAGACGAGATCTTGTATACAAGCTGTATATGCCAAAGATAAAGAGGCCAGGAAAGGTATTGAAAAAAGCCTTTGTTAAATTCTATCTTTCCTCCTCTTCCCTCAAAAGTCTGGTAAGGAACCACATTCCCCCTAGATTTCTGATCATTACAAAAATTATTTTATGTGAAAATTTTTAATCCCAGAATGAACTCCAAGGTATTTTCAAGTAACAGTCACAAGACTATACTGGTGATGTGCTTCAGTCCTTCAAAATACATTAATAATAATACAAATCTTGGCTTGCTAGCACCTTAACTTTGATAGAACCACATACTGTACAACAAATTCCCTTTTGAGTCTCAACATTGCAGTTACCCACCTTATAACTAACAGAAGGCACCTTGCCTGTCCTAACAGAGAACAGGAGCTCAGCACACTTGAGATGAGAACTGGATCAGACCTATGGTCTGTGCAAAAACAATTTATCTGCACAAGCACAGCAAGCCAGATTCACTGCACATGCGTGCACATTTCTGCTGCCAAAAAAAAAATCAGTACCTATACAACATATACCCATGCAGCCATATTGTCTGTATAGTAAATTATATGCAGCATATTTTTCATTCTTAAATAAATTTCGCTTTCATAACTAGACATTATAGATACTGTTATTTTTCTTAAATGTGTCCTCCTGAATTTTTCTTACATCTTTAAAATTTCAGAAAATTCTGTGTCTAGTTTGAATGTATACTCAGAATTTGCTAAATTCTTCGAGGATCTACTCAGATGAAACCTTTTACAAGTGCCAGAGTCCTGCAAGCACATCATGAAAGCTGTTATTTGATAACAGACTACTTGGTATCTTCTTCTTTCAGTACCAAAAATGTTTTCCAGAACTGCTTTAGTTATGTTAGAAAAGCCTCTGATCAAATTCTCTGTCCAGAAGTTACATGTCTGGCAGCTAAACATCACTCATTCTTGTACAGAATGCATTCCTGTCCATTAAAGCTTTGATGTGTAGCCATGCCTTTGAATGTAAACTGCCAACCTTAGCAGGAATCAATACCATAATTGAAAATCAGCTGTAGTAAACCTCATTATAGGCATAAAGAATTCACCTGGATGCCCTCTATTTAGCACATAGGTTCAATCAGACACAGTTCATGAGCAACCCATAGCTTCTCTCTGCGCAAAGCCTGCATCCATTCAGAAAACACCCTAAGTATAGCAACACCCCTAAACTACCTGTAGTTATTTTAATGTTGAGATGGGCTCATTTGCATCACACCAATTTTTTGTAACTTCTCTTCAGCACTAAGTGCACAGTAGGGATTCCTTACTTCCTTGTGGAAGCATCTGTAACCTGTACTATTCAACATCTTTGTTAGCGACATGGACAGTGGGGTAGAGTGCACCCTCAGCAAGTTTGCTGATGATACCAAGCTGTTTGGCGAGGCAGACACGCTGGAAGGGAGGGATGCCATCCAGAGGGACCTGGACAGGCTGGAGAGGTGGGCCCAAGCCAACCTCATGCAGTTCAACAAGGCCAAGTGCAAGGTCCTACATCTGGGTCGGGGCAATCCCAAGCACAAATACAGGCTCGGCAGGGAATGGCTGGAGAACAGCCTTGTGGAGAAGGACCTGGGGGTGATGATTGATGAGAAGCTCGACATGAGCAAGCAATGTGCGATCGCAGCCCAGAAGGCCAACCGTATCCTGGGCTGCATCAAAAGAAGTGTGGCCAGCAGGTCAAGGGAGGTGATTCTGCCCCTCTACTCCGCTCTCGTGAGACCCCACCTGGAGTACTGCATTCAGCTGTGGAGTCCCCAACATAAGAAGGACATGGACCTGCTGGAGCATGTCCAGAGGAGAGCCACAAGGATGATCCGAGGGCTGGAGCACCTCTCCTATGAGGAGAGGCCGAGAGAGTTGGGGCTGTTCAGCCTGGAGAAGAGAAGGCTCCGGGGAGATCTTATTGCGCCCTTCCAGTACCTAAAGGGGGCCTACAGGAGAGCTGGGGAAGGACTTTTTACTAGGGCACGTAGTGATAGGACAAGGGGGAATGGCTTTAAGCTGGAAGAGGGCAGGTTTAGATTAAACATTAGGAAGAAGTTTTTCACTTTAAGGGTAGTAAGGCACTGGAACAGGTTGCCCAGAGAAGTTGTTGAAGCTCCGTCCCTGGAGGTGTTCAAGGCCAGGCTGGACGTGGCCTTGGGCAACCTGGTCCAGTGGGAGGTGTCCCTGCCTATGGCAGGGGGGTTGGAACTCGATGATCTTCAAGGTCCCTTCCAACCTAAACCATTCTATGATTCTATGATCTGTACAAGGGGGCACCGTGTGTGGAAAGAGGAAGTATTTTCTCATTATTTTCTAAAGGATGTACATGTACAGAGGAGGTAGCCAAACTCTGTATGATAGTCTCTCCCTCCTCTTTTGTGTTTTCACTGAGAGCAGAAAGAGAGGACAACCTTTGCTGACACGGGGAAGGGAGTCACTACCTACTGCAACAGTTCCTCTTTGCCATTAGTCCACTGCTGCAAAACCAATTTCAACACTTAAAAAAAATTTACATTGACATTTTTAAGGTGTGGGGGTTCTTTTTGGTTCTTGAGCTCCTATCAAAAGACCAACTAAATGGTATTACAGCTTGCAGTTGTGCAAGATAACTGTCTCACCATCACGAACACTTTACTTCTTACGGCAAAGCAGAAGGGCTACTCAGGGCCTTCAGCTGACACTCTTCCACCATCTATGACTGCTGAGTAGCTCACTGCACTTGCTCCTGCAAAAGTTACAAACTTTTAGCAGACAAATCCTGAATACTAATCACAATAGAAACTTGTAACTATATATAATTAAAAAAAAAAAGATTTATTTATTTACAGCCCCCGTTGTGTCATAATTGACATTCACCTAATTTTGACATGATGAAAAGCTAACAGAAACACCTGAGCTCCGATTCTTCTCCCCTGCCCCAGGTGTTCATTTTTTTGATGAATTTTAGTTTGCAGGAAGGGCATTTTGGTTCCTGCCAAGTCCCTAAAACCTTGCGATACTTTCAAGTTTGACATACACTGTAACAAAAAGACTGACTTGAGGAAGTATATGCAGCTAAGGGTGAGAGAGGACTGAGCCTATTATGTTGCGAAGGGTGGCGAGCTCTTGAGTTAAGATTCAGTACAACTGATCTACCACATACACAATTGTGTACTACAAAGAGCAACCTTCACCAAGATCCCAATATATATTACTTCTAACAATGATACATGCCCAGGAAGAGCTTGCAGTATCTTTTTTTAATATATTTTAAAATCCACCTTTACAAAATGTCACATGGAAAAAGAGGAATTTGTTTTATTTCTTTAAATTGCTAGGTAAGATCTGGAAAAAAACTTAAAAGATGGAACCTGAGTTCAGATACCAAAATGCCAGTAAAAAAGGCAAAAAGGGCAATACACAACCTATCTTCATATTTCAGCTCCACTTCTTCCATAAAATGAGTCTTGAAGCTGAATGAAACTAGTCAGAGTTTTGTAACCTGTTTTCCAAGAATACACACCTAGGCTAAACAAAGCAAGAATACAGTGGACTTTTGCTTTTACTTCCTGGAATGTAACTCCTTTAGAGACAGAAGACTAAAGAACCTAGTATTACTCCAACTGTGAATAATGGAGAAAAAGCAAAACAAAACAAAACAAAAACAATAACCCCAAAATACAGGAGTTACTTATGTCCATCTTTCACACTAAGTCTATTGCAGGTAGGCTGACAACAGCAGAGTTCTTACCTGAAGCAGTGCAATAGTGTTAAATCAAGAAACTACACAAATATTTTACATCAAATGTTAACCAGAAACTTTCGGCATCTAACAGTCTTGTGAGAGAAGTAATTAATTTCTCTGTATCAAGTTTGAAGTAGACATAAGCATGACTATGGCCTCTCCCATTTGCACACTGACCTGTTTAACATTAGAAGTCTAACAGCTACATGAACTTATTGCTACACATTTTTGAAAGAAAAAGCTTTCTATAGATCAGGAGTTCCATTTTTTTAAAGTGAAGACAGATCACTCCTATCCAGAGAGATAAACTAGATCAGTATATTCCATGAGGAACTCCTTAGGCACAAAAAGAAAACAAACAAACAAAAACCTCAAAACCCCTCACTCCTCCAAAACGCTGTAATGCATACTCATTTGTTCAGAAGTCCAGAGTTTATCAGTGAACAGGCAGGGCTGCTTCGTATAAAAAGCTGCAAAATTGTTTTTCTCTGACAGGAAACACAGAGTCTCCTGGGCTCCCTTGTTGATCAAGTTTCTTAAATCTGTGAAATGCAGCTGTCCTGAAGAGGCTTTCAAGAACTTAGACCTGTTAAGTCCACTGAATGCAAGGAAAGGACACCTTAAGTAGAAACCTTTTTCAAAACAATTCAGTGAAGAAACAAACAACTTTATTACTATACACGCTTTTTTAGCTGAAAAGCAGCTGCTGTCTTCTGCAGCCTGCCAGCCCTGGGGTCCTACATCTAACGCTGTAATCAAATCAAAACAAGTAACATGAAAACAACAGTCTGAGTCAGGTCTTTGTCTGAAAAGGTGGGAAAGAATCTTCTGGCCTGCTGCCAGTGAAAGCAGTTGTTCTGTGATGTCAGTTGTTTGTGTATCTAAGTCACAAATTAACAAAGTCTATTTGTTAAAAATAAGAATGCAAAAAGCTTAGAAACTCTGTTGTTATCTGACAGATACCCTTCATGAGTGGAATTCTAAGAATGAGCAGGCCTGCTGAAATCAATGGAAACGGTACCTGGGACACGTGTCACCCGTCAGAGCTCACATGCCACAACACGAACAGCCTAAACCTCAGTCCAGATGTCCCCAACACCAGCTGAGCTTTATTCTTTTTTAATTAAAAAAAGAAAAGAAAGAAGAAAGAAACAAGACGCCACCTGTACCACTCAGCAGCCGCCACCGCGTAGGTGACAGCTGATCAGCCACGCGAGAGCGGCCGTCGCGCCTGGAGACGGCCACAGCCCCGGGACGGTGGCCGAATGCACACGGGGGCCGGCCCAGCGCTCCGATCCCCACCACCACCACTACCCCCCAGCTGCGCCCAGGCCCTTCCCCCGGCGGCGGGGCCTGCGGGGAACGGCGCACCCGGCGCTCCTCCGCGGCCCAGCCCGGCCCAGGCCCCGCGCCGAGAGGGAGGCGCGCAGCCCGGTAGCGGGCCTGGCGCCCCGCGGGGCTGCCCCCTCAGGCTCCCCCTTCCCCACAGAGGCCGTAACGGCGGCCTGAGGCCCATACCTGCGGCAAAGTGCAGCGGGCTGGACTTCCTGCCCGCCGTGTCCCGGCTGTTCACGTTCTCGGGCCGCACCAGCCGCTTGACCCGCTCCACGTCCCCGTTCCTGCAGGCCTCGAAGAGCTCGCGGGCCGGCTCCGCCGCCGCCGCCACGCCGCAGCCCGGCGCCTCGGCCAAGGCGGCCACGCCGCCCGCACACCGCCGCCCCGCCATGCCGGCCCGGGCCCGCCGGAGGCGGCCGAGCAGCCCCCGCCGCCCCGCTCACAGGCCGCGGCCCTGCACGGCGGCCGCCCTCCGCACGCGCCGCTGGGCGGGGCGCTGGGCCCGGCGCCGGGCCCGGCGGCGGAGGGATCCGGGCGGAGCGGTCGCGGCGCAGCCGGACTCGGCGCGCAGGCGCGGGCGACGGCGGGGAGCATGGGCAGTGGGGCGGCGGGTGGTGGCGTCTGCGGGGGGAGTGGGGCGGTGTACGTGGTGGCTTCGGCTGTCGAGCGCCGGTGGCTCCGCCGCGGCCTCCGGGCGGCGCTGAGTGCATCGCGTGGCACTGCTCGGCCCCTGCGTCAGCAGCCGGTGTCGTCGCTGCGGTGTGGGAGGCGCTGCCGGGGCCGACGGCAATGGCTGGGGCCTGGAGCCGGGGGTGGGCGGCGGGAGGTGTGCGTGCACCGAGGGGGGCCCGGTCCACCGGCCATTGGCGCTTCGCTAAGCTTTTGTCGGCTCAAAGCGCTGTCTCTGTCCCCCACCCCGAAGGGCGTGACTGGTGTGGGGCAGGTCTGGAACTGGGTTCTTGTTAAGAGGAAAAAGTACAGTACAGAATCACAGAATGGTCAGGGTTGGAAGGGACCTCTGGAGATCATCTAGTCCAACCCTCCTGCCACAGCAGGGACACCTACAGCAGTTGCACAGGACGGCATCCAGGCGGGTTTTGAGTGTCTCCAGTGTGGGAGACTCCACCACCTCTCTGGGCAGCCTGTGCCAGTGCTCTGCCATCCTCAGAGTAAAGAAGTTCCTCCTCATGTTAAGATGGAACTTCCTATGCTCAAGTTTGTGCCCGTTGCCCCTTGTCCTATCTCTGGGCACCACTGAAAAAAGACTGTTCCCATCCCCCTGGCACCCTCCCTTTAAGTATTTATAAAAGTATACTTTTTTTTCAAGTTGGAGAGGAAGCAAGATAAAAGATCGTGCTCACGTAGGCTGTCTTTAATGTGCTACCCACTCCTCTTTAGGGCAAGTTTTATAGCACAAAAGCTCCAATGTAGGGCTTGCAATTTGTGCCAGAAGAATAGTAATGTGTCTTTGCTGTTTACAGTAATTAAATGGAGATTAGGAGGTGGCAACTATCGAAGGATTATTTTTTTTTCCTGTAAAATGTCTAAGACTGCATTTTGGTGCTAATAACTTAAATGATGTAATCGAAATCCTTACGTAGTTATTTACATAGCAAAATACCTTGCTCAAAATGAAGTTAAGTGCATAATAACTATGAAATGGAAATTATACAGTATAAGTTACATAGTTCTCTTTCTTAATCTCGGAAAACAGATACTAGAAAATACTGTTGGTTGACTTTGCCAATTCAAGGTTTTGGAAGAGAACAGAGAGCATCTCTTTCCCTCTGGCAAGCCTAACAAGCTTGATAAGGAAGGGTGAGCTCAGATGGGACTAGCTAGAGAATTCATTTGGTAAATTTGAAATATATTTTTCCACTCATGCAGTAATAAAACACTTTGGAAAACATAGTTGAATAGGGTCGGTAGGTTCCTGTTCCAAAGGCAGGAAAGATAAGTGCCTCTAAACTCAATTGAACTTGCAGACTATTGTTACACTAGTAAATTAAATGGCCTAAGAACCAGGAAAGAGATGCAGCTGGTAATTTCCACAGTTTAGTCACTTCCATTCTGTTAAACACCCTTGTCTCTGAAACAGGGTGGTTACAGCCACATTGCCTGGCCCTGATCCATGCTAATGCCTAAACCGTGCCCAGGAATTTTTATGGGGAGACTACTATCTGTCCCAGGCCAAAACCATGCTACAGTAAGAGGTCAAGGTCCAATGCCTCTGTCTATGTCCTGGCACTGTTTAGTTTACTAATTTACACATAGACGCAGTAGAAGCGGGACAAGAATGCAGCCAGCACAGGGATGGAAACCACCTGCTTTATCAGACACACGGTCATGGGTATATTCTGTCATCCCACTGGCTTTTCACCCCATCAGCACTTCCATTACAAGCTGTATTCAGCAGGCAGGGAAAAGTCACGCTATGACCAGAGTCCCTCTGTCAGCTTTGTCACACATACATAATTCATCCACTGCTTTGCATGTGGCCATAATGTTCCGGCATAAACTGTCATCAGATGTGGCTCATAGGCCTGCAGCCATCTCAGACCTTCCCAACATCTCCAAAGTAGGCATGATGAAAACTGCCCTTTCCACATATAGGCTCCACAGACTGAAAACAAGGTCTGCAGAGCTGCCATTTGTATCCTTTATTAGCCCCGTTAGCATAGGTGGAAAAAATATACAAGCTTTTGATTTCATAAGCCCTCTGTCAGGCCTGCAGCAGAAATAGAAAATGCATTAGCTTGGCTGCTTCCATTTGAAAACTGAAGAAAGGACTGTGTATCTAAAGTTCTGTGGAAGTATAAATACCTGTGTAAATACAGACACGTCCTGCTCCCCGTGTCTTCTAAAGAAGTTTAAAAGTAGAACATTTTTTCACCGGTTCACTACATATAAACTCTGTTTCTTTCTGTGGCAAAAGCAATGATCAAATGCTAATGGAAGAAAAAAGATAGTTAGAAAAAGGGCAGGATTATAGAGAACATGATCTAAAATGAACAAACTCCCCATTCTTTCCACATCATTATACCAAAAAGATACTATTATTCTGAATTACCTGTAGCCTGACTTCCTTTTCCAGTATGGCTTCCTGATAGCTTCAGTGTAAAACTATGACAGGTCTCTGAAAATAATTAAAAAAAATATTATACTGTAAGAGCAGGATGCAATTAGCCTTGAATTCAGCAAGTCAAAGACTGCATATTTTAGGATTGATGTATTAATAGCTTTCACACTGACTTTTGTGATTCACACCACATAAATCTACTTTTTATTTTATTTATACATTTATTTCTTTTGTGGGAAAATAATCTGTAAAATCCAGTGCTTTCCTTCAGTGTTCCATACGATAGGATGGTTAGAAAACCATAGCTAAAATATATGCCAAATCCCACTCTGTGTGTGTGTGTGTGTGTGTGTTCAGCAATTAACAGCTTGGAAACATTTGACTGCTGGCTTTTTTTCAGTGTAATTTGTGATATACCAATAGCCTCTACCTTTGCAGCACATTTATGTTAGTGGCATGACCTGGCCTAATAGTTTCATGAAAGTACTTTTGAAGTGTTTATTTAGAAACATGCTTGGTTGGTCGCTAGAGGGCAGAAAAGAAAAGAAGAAAAAAGAAAAAGAAAAAGAAAGAAAAAAGCAAAAAAAGAGAAAAAGAAAAAGTAAAAAAATAGGGGAAAAGAGAAAGAAAGAAAAAGAGGGAAAAGTTGGGTATGGACAGAATGAGGCATCCTTGAAAATAAACGCTTTTCCTTTCTGCTTAGGAGATTAAAATTTGCTTATGGGCAGAGACATTGTCCATGCCGATCTGCAAGGCAGTCCATCAGATTTAGGATTTTCAGCTGTCAGCCCTTCATTTCATGAGGATTTCTCAGCTCTAATTGGTCCCTGCAGTGGTTTGTCTTGCTCTTGGAAGCAAAGTAAAATGCTGGAATTAATAGGACATTTCAAGTGTTCAGAAATGTAGCTTATTCCAAAGGAAAAATGATTTAAAATTTATTCCATTTGAGGTATTTCCAAATGAGACTCGGGGAGAAAAACCTCCAACCAACAATAATTAATGGTGTACACCAGGAAATAATAAAACATGGCGCTAAAGAAAACAGGTAATTTCAGAGGGAAACAGAAGTGGTCTATTGTTTTGTTGCTAAATTTGAAAAACTATAAATAGACACTTTCTCAGTGCAAGCTACTTTTTCTATTTCAATTTAGGAAGTAAGAGCTCACTGCAAAATCAAAGCAGTACGGGTTGTACAACAGTGAATGCTTGTGCAACCAGATCTTTAAAGGAACTTACTTTCTCCCTTCGCCTTCTCATCACATCTACCAAGTACTCTGGCTGCTCATTTCAAGCAGGAGCGAGCTCCGTTCTCTGCCAGTCACTCATCTGTAGTTAATGGCACGTTACGTGTGCGAGCTTTGTTTTACCGGCAGATGGGGGTAAAGCGGAATAAATATAAAATGTTCTGGAATAATAAAGGGATTAAAAAAAAAATTAGATGAAAGGAGATTTGGAGATCGTGAAACACTGAGAAGCTGAGCATTGCAGAGAGGAGCAGACACAGAGCCAGGCGGTCCCTCTAGGAGGTATGGATACACTGTGAGTTGTTGACAAGCTGTAGGCGATTTAGTTATCAAAATACTGTATCCGTGTATGCAGCAACCAAGAGATCTCTTCAGCAGCTTGGTGACCAGCTGTGGAGATGACAGTTCACGTGATACATTTAGAGAAGATTCTTTTTAGCGGTAGGGAGAAGCTTGTAATCCTGACGCCAGAAGCACAGATAAATCTATGAGAGTTCATGGAAACTTGATTACATGGAAAAAAAGCCTGTAGTCCAGGACCCTTGTGATTTCTTTAGAATGATTCCAGTTTCACTGTCAATGATGACTAGACAGACACGTGTCTAGAGGGCTTTTGTTTGTTTTTCTCTAGTGCCTGGAACATGTCTGGGAGGAAAGAGAGCTTTTTTAAAAGCATAGACTCCACACGTGCAAAACAGAATTACGTGGGCTGCCAGCATGGGAACATGGCAGAGACCTCAGAAATTGTTATTTGTTATTAAGGAATAAAGCCACAAGTAGCAGAGGAGCAGTAGGGCCAAAGATCAGCATTGACTAGGAACGTTAGCAAAACAGACTCATTTGTATCTCAAATAGGTACAATAATATGTAAAAGCTAAAAATATATAAAGACAAACTAGAATGACTGTCCAGCCATGACATATTCAGCCTTTCTGAAGTGACTGAAAGAAAAAAATAAAGCAGCAAGCTACTTAGGTTATAATCTGTCTGGAACTGACTGAGATGGGAATAGTAATTCTCTTGGAAAAATCATCTTAGAGGGAAAAAATTTCAGAGGAGCAAGAACTAGTGAAAGAATCTCCATGCATTTAAATTTTAGTTCAAGTGACATTATGTTAACAGATTTGAATATTAGTTTCCCATCCCAATTGAAAAAAAAAAAAAAAAGGTTTTGCGGAGGTTCAGGCATTTTCACAATCTATCCTGGGCATTTAACAGAAGTGTCCGGGTCTTCCGAGTAATTAAGAAAGCAGGTAGGTTTCTCACTGATGTATTCTTGATTGCCCTCTGAAGCACTGCCTCTTTCCATTGATGGTATAAGAAGGCTATACTTTATAGTATGTAATGTAAATACCATACAGAATGTGAAGGAAAGCAAAAACGCGACTAAGTGTGATGTTTAAGTGTGATGTTTTTTTAAAAAGTGGTAGTGTACTGCTCCAACTCCTTGCATGTAGATTGGCAAAATGTTATTTCAGGACAAATCTTTGAGAGGCAATTTCTCAACAATTCACATGATGGCTTCTTGGAACAGCTAGTTCCACAGTCTGGAAAAAAAAAAAAAAAAAAAAAAGAAGAGACTATTCTTGACTTAAGCCTAAGGAACACAGTTACTTGGTTCAAGAAGTAATTATAGTTTCACCATGAAGTAATAATGATCAGATCCACTGAATTTCAACATTTCTAGTGGAAGACTCCCACTGAAAAGTAGTCCATGGCACTGATTCAAAAGAGGAATTGTGATGAAAAAAAGGCATGTCATTACAGTGGGATTAAAATCAGATATGAAAACATTAAAATTCTAAGACTTACTGTGAAGAATCTATTTATACAGATTTTTAATCAAGTGACAGAAAATAAGAAACAGGTTCAAATTGGCATCAAACTCTAATGGTCACAAATTGGCAGTAAAACCCAGTAAAAATGAATAGTCATTTTTTTTTAAAACAGGAGGATTATGAGAAGTGAACACAGTTATGTATATGTCCTGCTAAGCATAAGTTATCACGGAGCTAAGCCAACACATGACAACTAGAAACTTCTCCTTTGGTGTGATTTTTCCAACATCTTATCACTTACTGTAACCAGTAATAATGTCTCAAGAAGGGTAGAGTACATTTTGCCAGGTATGTTGGAGAAAAAAAGGTTTTGTGATCTGTTAAAACAATTCTTCTGTTCCTGCAAGCAGGGTTTAAAATCTGCATCCAAAGATATTTTTGCCTGTAACAGATAAATCTCAAAAGACTCAGATGTTTACTGGGTAAATATATTTGCATTCCTACCTGAATACAGGGTGGGCAGCCACACTGCATTGAAGGAGCTAATCCTCACTTAAGGGACATCTTCTATTTCATTTATTTGTTCCTGACAGAATCTGTCTATCAGACCTCTCAGACTGAAGCAAAGTAACACAGCAGCTGTTTATACCTTAAATTTAATGTAGAATTGGGTCTAACAAAACTTACAAAACCCTGGGTGGTCAAAAAGTTCTAAAATATTTCTACGTTTGAACTGTCTTGAGGGCCAACTATATTGCAAAACTGAATTAAAATTCATTAATTTGGCTTCATTTTGAGAATCTGCTATGTAGGTCTCTATTTTTTTATGTAATTACCTGGCTAAGTGTGTGCAAGAAAAACATCTTCTAACAGTTTCACTGATGCTTTACAACGGGTTTGTTGGATTTTACACTAGAGTGTATTACGTCAAAGATTCACTGCGTATTTATCACAGGGATGGGCACTGAAACATGATAACAAACTGACTCTTCTCTATAGCAGGTTTTTTGTGTTACATCTCCATAGGCTGCATGAGAAGAATAATTCTTATTTTCCATTCATTCATTGACAAATGAATGGTATGTTGCAAGAGACCTTACCAGTCACAAGTGCTGGTACAGTGCCAAAGTTCAAACTGTTTAACTGTTGTAATTTTTATATTTTCACTTAGATTGCTTTCTACATGCAGGTTCACAGAATTATCAAGTAGACAAGTGAATTAATTCCCTTTCAACTGCCTACTAAAAATAGCTGTCAAAACATTTTAATGGTAAAATGTCTTGGACATCAGTGCCACACACACAAACCCCATATGTAAAGCAATTTAAAATTGATTTTTTTTTTTAATTGAAAGAAGAGTTAGTATATTGGTAGGCTTTGTTTATTGCCAATATTATATATTTAAGTGGTGGGGAAATACTGGCAAATTAAGTATTCTTGCTTTCTGTCACAGTTGAGTGATGTAAACAAATGGCAATGTACCATTCATTTATGTACATAGAAAATCTTTTTCTGCATTTTGTATTTTATAGCAAGGGAAGGAAAATTTTGAGTGCTTTATTCAAACAGTTTATTCTAGGATTATTTCGGTGATCTGCTTCTTTCTATAATTCTTTGCAAACAACTGAGATGTTTCTTCTGCATAGGTTATAGAAAGCCTTATAACAGTAACTTATGTCTTTATTGATCCATGGAAAATAATTTTTTTCCATTCATTCCAGAAAATTACAGTTTTTTTTTCTTGGATTGAACATACCTTGATTGTTGAAGTGTTGCCTTATGGTCACTCTCAATATCACAGTTACAATGGTGCCTAAAAATAGTAAATAGTAGTGCTTGTATTTCACCTGGGACTGTGATTATTTAGCGTAGCATGTACCCGCTGTGTACTTGGCCAGTACAGCCAGTGCCTAACACCTGATAAATTCCCCTTTAGATGGTAACATTTTTGAGTGTATAGGGTAATTCTTAATGTCATGGGTTTTTTTAGTTATCTGGGAAATGTATTTAAAAGTAATTCTCTTTTGTATTTTACAGGTGACCAAATACATTTCTATAAAATGAAAAAATAGGCCCTTTTTAATTTACAGAGTTACATAAATGCTAATTATTGCTGTTAAGATGAAGTTACACAGGATGTCATTTCAACAGAAGGTCACTTGGGGTTAAAACTAAATATATCTCAGGTTCTGTCACTCTGGAGTCCCTCCAGGAGAGTGAGTGGTCATCCTTCTCGCTTTCCATTTCACTTCTTTTCCTCGTCTGGCCAGGCCCTTTCGTTTTCAAGATGGGATCTCAAAGTACTTAGCTGAAGGAGACTCCAACCTCACTTCACCACCAGTACGTGTCCAGTGGGAGCCTATTTTACTGTCCAGACCTACCTCATAACCCAAACAATTTCAAAACTGGAAACAGAACAGCTGAATGGAAAATTGGATTGGTGTGGAGGTAGCGGGGCATGATTAAGATCTTGAAACCTTAAAGACACCTGAAATGCTATCACTGCACACAATATATGTGCACACAAAGTGAATGTCCCATAGGCATGTAACAGTGAAGTAGCTTTCTCCCAGTAGGTTAGTAACTGTTTTTCTTCAGAAATAATTTCCCTGATGATCCTTTCTTTGTTGTCTGGACAGCTCATGCAGCAGAGCTACTGCTGTCTTTCTTGATGCTGTCCATGTACGGAAACTCTCCAGTGTGGACCAGAATAGCCCTTGCGGTGTAGATGAGGACATAGCACCCAGCCGTTTTTGTGGCCCCCTTAGCTTGTAAACAAAAATCCTGTGCAACAGATAAGTACTGGACAGAAGTTGGCCTTGTTTTTATTTGTTCCAAGATAAATTATGTTCCTTGAAAAAAAATATATGGAATGCATGCTGGTTACTAGGGATCTTTAATTGGAGGCAAACGAATAATTTTTATAACTTGAGTTAGTTTGATGCAACCAGCAAAGTCCCTAGTGTCAGCCATGTACTCAGAGCAGTACAAAGCACTGTAGAACTCATGACAGCATACGCAGGAGAGTACACAAACAGCTCAGGGACTTTCTTCTCTCCTCAGACACTTTAGAGTATAACAGTATCTAATAATTTTATTTTATCAGGTTCCCATTTTATACCTTGATTGAGTGATCTGAAAGAAGTCTGCTTGCTGTAGCAAAGATTTGAGTGACCAAAGTGCAGACCGTTCTTATCAGAACAACTGATACATGCCTGCCCTCAGGCTACTAGCATTTTATCTGAGACAGAGTGATGACAGTACGGAAGCATCTGAAGGTCTTGGGAATCAGCTTTTAGTAAAATGAACTTGGAACCAAATAAAATCATACTTTTTCTGAGCTATTCTCATTTGGCAGCTAATCAGGTAACACAGAGAGGGCAGCTCTGGAAAGGTGGATTCACCTCATGGAGAGTAGGAAGTCAAAACTGTCTCTTGCATCTAACAGCGCAGCAGCACCAGCTGCTGGGGAAGAATTGCTTTGCTTTTAGTAGAAGTCTCACGCAGTCCTGTAGCTGTAGCCTGCCCTGGCTAAGAGCTGGATCAGCGATTTTTTTTCCCAGATGGCCAAGCTCTGGCTAGCAAAGTATTATGATATTTTGAATGGTCATGTTGACTTACACAGAGGTGTCTGCATACGGGAAGTTCAGAAACATACCTAAATGCTTTACTAACTAAGTCGGCCAACCACCAATCCCTTTAGGATAGGAAAGGGAACCAAAGGCTTTGCTTCTGCGCCAGGCAGTTCTGCTGGGGGAGGCCTGAAGTTCTGCAGTGGCAGAAGGAACAGAGAAATAAATAAATCTTACTATAGATTCCCTTAGCTAACATTCCTCAGTCCTGTTTTATTTATCTATGGACAGATTTATAATGTACTTTGATGCTGAGCTCATAACATTCTTAAAAGGCATATTTAATAAGCCTCTGAAGAGAAGAACCAGTTCTTATATGAAATCAGAGACATTATGCTTCAGTACAGTAAGAAATTAAACAACTATCCATGCTACTGACATTGCTGACAAAAGTTATGGGAAACCATACTGGCTAAACATCAGTTATGCATTAATGACTGCCCTGGGACTACTCCCTAAAGCAACAACCTTGTCAGTCAGATGCCAGCTTAGACGCACAGGCTAAGAGATGGTGTGAGCTGATCCCTCACAGTGCTGAGTCCAGCACCTGAGGCCACAAAGGTTGCAGGCTGCAAGTGACTTGTGAGGGGCCAAGATAGACTGAAGATGGACAGGGAGTATGGCACGGCTGTGTGGACTCTCTCAAAGCAGCATATATAGAGCTGTTTTGTCCTTTTTTATGGAGGTAATTCACCCGTAGAGATGGTAGAAGAGTACACTGTAGATATGGTAAAAGAGTTAACTCAAGAATGACGAAGGAGTTAAGTAAAAGCAGATGTGCTGCAAAGTGATATTAGAACCACCCAAGTAGTTGTATTGGCAGAATGGAGTAGTCACAGAATCACGGAATGGTCGGGGTTGCAAGGGACCTTGGGACATCATCTAGTCCGCCCCCCAACCAAAGCAGGTTCACCTGGAGCAGGTTGCACAGGAATGTGTCCAGGTGGGTTTTGAATATCTCCAGAGGGCAACTCCACCACCTCTCCGGGCAGCCTGTGCCAGTGCTCTGTCACCCTCAAAGTAAAGAAGTTTTTCCTCCGGTTGAGATGGAATTTCCTGTGTTCCAGTTTGTGCCCATTGCCCCTTGTCCTGTCGCTGGGCACCACGGAGAAGAGTCTGGCCCCATCCTCTTGACACCCACCCTTTAGATATTGATAAGCATTGATGAGATGCCCTCTCAGTCTTCTCTTCTCCAGGCTAACCAGACCCAGGTCTTCCAGCCTTTCCTCATAAGAGAGGTGCTCCATTCCCCTGATCATCTTCGCAGCCCTCTGCTGGACTCTCTCCAGTAGTTCCCCATCTTTCTTGAACTGGGGAGCCCAGAACTAGTCATAACCTTGCTATTATTATTGGTCTGAGCATCAGAAATGTACGAACTCCAGGCTACGGTCCCACACAGGCCAAACTCATAGTGTTAGTCAAGCAAGAGATCTGTATGTATGGACAGAAGTCAGCTTGGGACAACACTGAAACTCATCCTTTAGGAAAGAGAAGCTTAAGGAACCAGATGTGACCTTTAGTTACTGAACTACTTCAGAAATATATTTCTTCTTTACAAAGAAACAAGGAATCCAAGATTGTCCATGTTTGTATTTTGAAATTGCCCTGTTACAGATTTTTTTCTCAGTTACACTTTGTCCAAATACTTTAGACAGAGGATTTATTGTCAGTTATTTTTTCTTAGGCAAAGTGCCAGTGTCCTCTTTTAAATCCCTGCTTCTGCTCCAGCTGATCCCAGCACAAATGTGAAGACTTAGGTGACTTTATACTCCCTAGCCAGAGCTTCCAAACTTACATTGTGTAAAAGCTTGATATAGCACTTCTGTATCTATATTGGGAGGAGTTGTGTAAAGCAGCTAGATATGTGCTTATTGTGAGTACTGGCAAATTCTGCTGCTTTTTTTACTGCTGATGCCAAGCACTCTGATATAACTTGGAATACAGTGTGTGCCATTTGGAAACCCTGCCTTCTGCCCACTCTTCAGGGAAAAAGAAGTTGAGTGAAGAGAAACCAACACAAACACGACGTGCATTATATGTTAAAAAGTTTCAAACAAAAAATTTAATGTCAGTGGAAGACCTTGATTTTTCAGGCCAAAATGGTGCTCTCGTTTTGATAAAAGCTACCTTAGAAATATGGCTAAGAATTTACCTTGTAATACTGCCAGCAGGCTATTTTGTACTTCAATCTTTTGTAAAACACCGGGGCACTTAAAATTAGTGGATGGAAACACTAGCATAAATGTTAACTAAGAATCTCAAACAACAAAAAGCAGTGAATATATTAAAAATGTCAGAATTTCAAGGATGGGGGGGGGGATATTTTCACCAGTGTGTGAAAATTCTCTGCACTTTGTGGCTGCTTGATAGGAAAATTTACATTGCTTCTCGTATAGGAAAAAGTATGTTTGTGAAAAGACAAACATCACCACCTTTTCTTGGTCTTGATCACAGAAGAGGGAAAGACCTTCCATAATTTTGGAAGGCTTCAAATCATCAAGTGATCAATGAGGAAAAATATGACAGAGGTAGGGGAACTGGTTTTTATGTTTGCAGCTTAGTTTGGGCATGTTGTTGTGTTGTGCTGTGTTCAACCAGCAACTGGACATGGGCATCGACATTCCAGGCTAAATTCAGAAGGAATTCAAAGCAAGGCCACAGTGACCTGCAGGGGCTTATTTGTATGTTCTTTTCCTTTGCTATGTGCCTTTTACCGCCTTATATCACTCTCCCACGTTTATCTATATGAAGCTAACACCCTCCTATTTTTAAATTGCTTCTGAATTTGATCTAGACCCATTCCTTTAAAAGATATGTTCATGGTTGTGCATTTGAGCTGCTGTATTGGAGCTTGTTCACAGCAGACCCACTGACATGCAAACCTTGTTTTTGCATCTGACATGTTAGCATATGGTAAGTCTAATAGCATACTTAGAGTGAGGCACCGCTTTGGAGCTGACAGCCTGCTAACTTTTTAAGCTGCCTCTCAGCTGTAATGGAGAACATGACTGCTCTTAGTCATTTTTCAGGGCAAAGAAGTTCATCTGAAATCCTGTTGTGGCTTCAGCAAACCTCTTTGACATGACCCAAAATGAATTAGAAAGACTCACTGAATCAATTCTCGGCTGTCTTCTGTTAGCTACGGGTGAGAGGAGGCAAGGATGGATCTGATGCCTTCCCCTCATGTCCTCAGGGCAAGAACAGCAGGTTCAGTCCCCTGTTAACATTCCTTCCAGCAACCTGCCTTGCCTCGGCTGAGTGCTGAGTTTTCCACTGGGGAGCGTTTGTTGTGCGGATGTGTGAGCCTGGCCCGGAGGCTGGCACACACAGCAGCTAGACATGCTTGGGACTGGCACAGCTCCTCTAACTGCAGGGACAAAAAAAGAGCAGTAGGAGGAATGGGATGGCAGGGAAATGTGCCTCTGAAAATGTCACGCACCATTTTAGCTCTCACCTTTTCCTAACGTGTGTTGCATCACTTGAGGCACAAGGCGAAGGGAACAGAGCAAAGGAAGGGCAGTGGCCAACATCACCTCTGAATTAGGGCTGTTGTGCTTAGCACGGCTCAAGGACATTGAAAGGTCTTTTTTAAAATAAAACCCAAGAGGGAATTTCTGCCAGAGTAGTGATGTTTGGATAAAATCAAATGTGCCTACAAAACACTTAACTGCAGTGAAAATACAGAATTTATGAAGACATAAAATTTCCCTTCATATTTAGAGAATGTATGTAACGATTTTTGCTTAGTTCTTTCTTGGCACATGTTACATTTAAATTATGACATGTGATGGGAGAAAATGACCAGCAGGAACTGGCAGTGCTCTCTTCTGCTTCCCCTGTGAGGAAAGTGTTGGAAATCATAGCAAAGTGCCAAATCAGTACCCATTCTGGGACACTGCTCAGAGCCAGAACAAAGCCTCTGAGATATGAAGCCTCTAACAACTTATTTCCTAGCCTGGCATCTATTTTTTCCATCACCATTTCCTCCTGCTCTCTGCCTCCTGCTCCAAGTTAGACCAAATTTAATAGATAATTCCAGACATTTCTGTTCAAAAGTGTCCCCTGGCAGGAAATCAGCGCCCCATTTTTCAGATTTAAAAAAAAAAAAAGCAAACTAAGCATTTCGACAGAGTGTATGCTCATGGCTCTCTTACCCACTCTAAATCCATGCATACACTTTTTGCATCAGCCATCCCACCACCTCCCTTCTGAGCCAGGCTGCCAAAGACAAATTTAAGGTGGATGAGTAGTCAATTATCTGCAAGAATGAAGTCTCAGTGGGTAATTGAACTCATCTACTCATAAGACTTAAAAAGGAAGAAAACTGGTTTTAGGTATGATGCTATGTATCAGCAATGGAGTCATAATACGTTTCGGTAGTCTTACCCTGCTAAAAGTGTGCTGACTCAACAGTTAAAATATTGTGCGACATTACAGTGGCTCAAAGGATTCTACAGCAGTTTGGCTGTAGGTTATTGGAGCGCGTATAGTACAGTATATCTTGTAAGTCTCCTTTCCCTCCTGCTAGAAAGTCTTGCTCCAGTTCCTTGTTTCAGATCTTTGACCGTATGACTCTCTTGATAAGGCATGAAAACATCATCATTTAGCTGTGAAACTTATACCACTACTAATCTTCAGGAAAAGCAGCAGATTTGCTCAGCTGGTCTGCTGAACCACTTCTTCCATAAACGATAGAGGCAGATTAAATAAATATTAGCTGGCACTTCTTGAAAATATCAGTGTTTCTTTTCAGCATTGCAACAGGTTGCAGATTGGTGTTGGATGTCACCATTCAAGCTGATTGAATTATACTGGCACTGAAGTACAGAAATCCGTGTACTCAAAGGAACCTCGTGCTTCGTTGAATTTGTGCAAACTATTGTGGCTGTGGGGATGATGCACAGTGAAAGTATAATTGCCTCAAAACTCAAAGCACATCCCACTGAATGGCTTTCTAAGCATCTCCTTGCCCCATCAAGAAAAGACTGGTAGTGGGAGTTTCAAGTGGGAGTTTCCACCTTTGTTATTACTTGCGTTGTAAGGGTTACACATGGACTCTGCTAACACTGCTCAGGGAAAAATCTTCAGGAGTATAATTACTCTTTCAAATTCGCATGGAGAAAGAACGGAAATGATCCTAAGAACAGAGGACCTCAAAGGCCCACGAAAGCAAGAAGAATATCTCTGTTGACTTAGCTGAGAATCTATCATTAGAAATGTCAGCCAGCGAATAATGGCAGGGACCTTCTATATTTATATGGTAACAAGTTTTTCATCACCTCACACTAGTTTGATGTGCTTACACTGGAGAAGGTCTCATGTTTTTCAGAAAATCTGTAGTTTCATTAGGCACAGTTGTTTCTAATCAACATTGCATCCAACTCTAATAGGTTTATACAGTTTAAACAAAATACAGGTGAATGCCTTATTTTGATAAAAATGGTAGAAAGAAGCTTTTACAAATTTCAACAAACTGATGTAAAAAAAGCAAAGTCTAAGTCCAGGAAGCTGCCTGCGTTGGGCAGAATGACCTTCACCTGCAAGGGGGATTGATTTGCCTTCATTTTTTTATATGGCTATCATAAAAAAACAGGGCACAAGCAGGAGCCTGGAATGCAATTTATAAAAGCTATAGTGTACTATAAACTATATAATGTATTTCTAAAGTTCCACATGCCATTTAAAAACACAGAGGACAAAACTAATGGTATATGACTTGTAAAGCTTATAACAAGGGATGGTAGGAGTAGGGCATATTAGAAGAGACATTACATACCCATAAGTCTAAGGCTGATCTAGACCTTTTGATTTAGAACAAGATCCATGACAGAAAGCATGCGCATGCTCCTGAGCATGGCATCTTTTTAAAGAGATTTGACAATAGTCAAGAATACGTTTAGACTTGTGAAGCTTTAGGATGTAGCATATGAATCAGCAATCTTGTTTTTTGGATGAACAGATAATGAATCATCACTTCTCTTCCTCTATCTGTACTTACATTGTGTTACATAAAAGGGGCAGGTATACTATTTTATTTTCTGGTATTATACCTGCAGGGTATTCACACCTGATTTTGGAGCTAGCAGCCCTGATAATAAGGTGTCATTTCTAAAACAGAGACATTCCATTGACCAACACCCCATCCCGCTTTCAACATTGCTGTGCTATGACTAGCAGAGAAGTTTCTCCTTAAATACCTTCTTCATGGCATGTTCAAATACAGACTGTATGAATTATGAATATGGCTATTATCTGGAGAAGCCAAATATGTAATGCATATTGTCAGTAATAAAAGGGATACATAATTTCTGTGCTACCATTTTTATACAGAGCTAGAATTTGTTTTCTCTCACTGTCTGAGAAAAAAGCTACAAATGGAGCAACTTTCCTTTCCCTTGGGGATGAAGAGTTTAAAAAAGTTAGCATTCTGTGTTGGACGGAAACAGATTTATTAAGCTTTAGTTTGTAAATATTTTACGTCTCTCCATTCCCTCCCTTGCTCCCAAAGGGCAGAGTCACAACTTCCTCTCCCATAACAGCCAGTTGATATAGCCAGGCACTCGCTGGCTCAGGAGACAGCCTGCTCCTGCCTTACCAATAGGCTGCAAACTGCCTTTACTGGGATACGTCTCTCTCAGCCTCTCCTGTTAGAGCTATGCAGCTTTGTGTACATAAATATACTGCAGAGAAATATATAGGCATATGAAAAAGGATCAGGGAGTTTAGGAAGGGTTTGCCCTAACCCAGGAGAAGGACGTGAATGGCATGCCACCCATGCCACGTGTTATTTTGTGTCCCATCTTACTCTCTGGGAGGGGGTCCCTGGTAGAACTCCTTGCTAAAGTCAAAGAGAAAGGTGTTTTTTTTTTAAAAAATGGTTATATTTCCAGGAAGCATTCTGATGAACATTCATTCCTCTAAACATTCCAATTTTGTAACACAGAAAAATGTCTAACTACCCCTGTTAAGAGAAGCTTTTTCCTTTTTACTAGCCTGGGAATAAAAACAGAATTCCTTTTTCTCTCCAACATACTCAGTGCTTTCTCCTTCAGAGAAAAGTCCTCAAATAACTCCTCATACTCTTGAATAGTACATTATGACTAGTGAATGCGTGTCAGTGTCACCGAGGTGAGATCTATGCTTTTGCAGTAGAGTGCAAGTTAGATGAAGTTAGTGCATGCTTAATAAAAAAAGTTGCGCTCAATAAAAAAAGTCGTGCTCAATAAAAAAAGTCCATCCAGTTGCCTGGTTAACACAAAGTGGCTACCAAGAATTAGCCAGGAAGGGTGCATGTGGGTTAGATTAGCATTTGAGCAACCTTAAGTGGTTTGAAGTAAATTTTTGTTGGTGTGGTGTAGGAACAGCATGGTGAAAGAGCAGCTGTGATTTTTTTTTGCATTAGATGCCTTTTTAATGGGCTTCAGAAAGCAAAACTGAAAGGTTGCCAGCCAGAATGCTCAAGTGGGATGAGGGAAAGCAGTAATGAAAATCTTAGTGGCTTTTGCTAAGCCAACAGTGCAATAAGCCTTGGGTAAAAGATTACGGGAGATAAAGTGGAAGTGCGGTGAACCAGTTTAGTAGACTTGGAGCTAGAAGGGATGAGAGGATGAACTATAAATCAACAGCGTGAGAAGTCACCCAACCAAAATGAATTAGAAGAAGAGATAGGAAGATGGAAGCAGCAACGTGTGAAAATAAAGATGTGGAAGATCTTAAGGTGTCAGAGCAAAAGCCTCCAAAGAGGTTGACCTATCCATGACAGCAAGCAAGGCAAATGGTTTGCATATCAGCATTTTGGGGAAAACTTTTTTTTCCAGATTTACAGATGGGTGTGAACAGGTGTCATTTGGAAATGGAGGCAGACGTTAAATCAAAAGTGCTGAAGGTCTGAGAGAAAGATTGCAATAGTCTGTTTACAGAAGTGCAATAGCTCTTCCATAGATGGCTGAAATTATATGTGAGAGAGAGAATGATTTCCAAAACTGCCAGATTTGGAACAAAGTGATAAAAAGAGAATCCTCCAACCCACAAATAAAAGGTAACTTATTGTATGCCAAAATACTGATGAGATAACTGCTGTTTCCCAAACAAAACAAACAGCCCTGAAGAAATTGCACAAATTTCTATGTACCAACCTGTACAGAAGCTTTGCCACAGCAAACAAAGAAGTTCTGCTTGTGAATGTATGAGAGAACACCATGGATCTTGTTTAAAATCCTGAAATAAAGCGCCCTCCATGAGGCACTTGTGAGGCTGCATCTGGAGAACTGTGTCCAGGTTTGGGTCCTTCAATAAGAAAGTCTTATGGACTAACTGGGGTGAAAGCAGTGGGGGGTCACCAAAATGGTTAGGGGACTGGAACGTGGTGTACCAGGTGAGGCTGAGGGAGCTGAGTTTGCTTAACTTGCAGAAAAGTCTAAGTAACAGCGGGTGAGAGCGCAGCCTCCCACTACTGACAGAGGGAATAGAGAGAAGATGAAGCCAGACTTTCCCGAGATGTACAGCAAAAGGAAAAGAGGCAGCAGTCACATGTTGCAGGAAAGGAATTCCAGATAGATAAATGGAAAAAATTACAAGAGTGGTTAAGCACTGGCACAGGTTGCCTAGAGAAGCCGTGGACTCTCTGTCCTTGGAGGTATTAAAAGCTCAGCTGGACAAGCAACCTGAGCAGCCAGATCTAACTTTGAAGCTAGTCCTGTTTTGAGGAGAAGACTCGATTAGATGACCTCAAAAGGTCCCTTTGCAACCTCCGTTATTCTGTGACTGTAATTCTCCAGAGAAGCGTGCAAGATTTTTCTCACTGATTAAATCCATTTTAAAGATTGCAAAACTTACTGTAAGCATTATTGCATATATGGAGCAAGTACATTTTGACAGTAAACTCTGTGTTCTGGGAAGCAGCATCCAAGAATAACCCAAGGAAACCAATTTATTGCAAATATGTTATTTAGGCCACAAATCTTTCTACACTCAGAGGCCCTAACTACTTCCCCTCCCATTGTGGACGAAACAAGACTGATGCTGTTACAGCATTTGGATTTAAGAGCTTCATTCTTTCCAGCAAATCTAAAAAAGAAATTAATTTCTGCATGAAATTTGACCCCTGTGAAACTGGAGAAATATACATATATACACACATAGACACATATATGTGTTGCACATCCAAAAAGGTCAGATCCTAGGAAACTCCAATTTTACAGCTGAAGTGATTAGAAATTAGACTAAATCTGAAAGACAGAAGGTTCATTCATCTCTTAGACCTGTGCCATAGGGGAGCTCCCCCCCCATCAAATCCAAGAAATACTTGACACAGAATTTCACTGTACTGATCTTCAAGTCCTGTTCTTTCTCTTTGATACACAAGACAGAAAAAACCTTGTAAGAGAACCTAATATACAGGAATGGATCACGTCCCTCGGGTGGCGGAACAAGAAAAGGAGCATTATTCAGACCCTTCAAAGGCTTCTAAACACTCTGGGTGAACATATTGCAGATGTTAGCTGAGCTGCTGTCAAATACAGCAATACTCATTCAGGATGAAGGTTTTCATTCAACATAAGTCTTATGGGAACGGTAATCATATTGAAAAATCATGTGGCTCCTGCAAGGCTGTAAGGAATTGTTCACATGTGGATAAAGAAATCACACTTTTGCTTGAAAGTTTGCAAAGAATGAGAATACTTCCCACATAGCTGATGGAAGTGTCTACTCGACCAACATTTGCTTGGTTACACAGACAGGATTAAACATAAACTCACTGCACAAAGCAGCATTTCACTTACTGTTTTCTTTGGAAAAGACGACTGATCAGCACAGGGAATTCCTCCACCTGGGCCTAGGAAAAAGAATAGAGAATAAACACTGATTATCTATACACAGCAACATGGTTTATATTTATGAAACGTTTGACCACAGAATCTCAAGGTTCAACCTTCTTGGGTGTGTGGTTAAGAAAAAACAAATAACAAACACAAAAAAAAGAGAAAAGAAAAGCAGTTTTAAAAAATACTGAAATACTGCATTTCTTTTAAACATCTATGAGGGCCTTTGCATTCTCAAAAACTGATCTGTATTCATAAGCCAGATTTATATTCATATAACATATATGTATGTGTTTTGTTTTCTGCACTTTTGCGAATCCTTCATTGGAAGTTCAGATTATTCCAAAAATGAATACTGACATTCACGTTCTTCCTTCTTTCAGTTTTTCTTTCCCTTTTTGCTTTAAGTAGTAGCAATTTCTAAGTAACATGGCATTGTCTTTATTTCATCTGTTGCTTACTACAACCAAAGCAATTATACTTTTAAAAGGCTGCATTTTGCATGAAAGCTGTTTAAGGGAATCGTGCTCAAAATATCCTGAATTTAATGTAATCACATTACACAACACATTCAGGCAGCCCGAGATGCATTTTATGGCTGTTTCTATGTCAGTTGTTTCAGAAAGCAATGCACTTCTCTTGTGCTATGCATTTCCAAAGCGATGACTCATCTACCATTGACTAATCTGTCATTAATCAGTCTTAATAAGATTAGACATTTTAAATCAATTTCTAGCTTCTAATTCTGTCCAAAGCTTTCAGTTTCTAGGAATTTAAATGCCTTAAATTTAAATGCCTTTGAATTTAACCTTACAAAGTTCTGAGACCCAGTGCTGGCAAGAACTTTTGCTATTGACTTAAAAAAGAACCAGACCTAGAGCCCCTGCCAGTGCTTAAAGAGTCAGGCCCACATTGTACCCCGGTGAGACTGATTATCCTTATAGTTGCTGTGAGAGAGCATAAACCCCGTCCATCTTTGCATAATTTCTCAGGGAGTCTGGCTGCGTGCCTTTCTCCAGGGGCCGGGTGCATTCTGCCAGGCGAGCCTGCAACAAGGCCTGATGTCTATGTGCAAGCTGCCACTGTGTAGGAAACGGAGGTACTGTCCCGTCAAAGTCTGACTTTTCAAACATTCTCTAATAATGAAATATCTAGAAAAGTTAAACATTTCTGAAAATTTACTATTCCCATCTCCATCTTCACTTCATTTCGTCTTTTTGAAATGTTTCATTGTATTTGTTACCTTCTTTCTTTCTGAGTTAAAAGTTTATTCCAAAAGCAGCATATGCCAAACACACATGGTTTAGCAGCAATTTCATCCTGAATGATACCAACAAAAAATGCTCTTGGAGTCTCCCAAAGCATAGCAGTATCATCATGATAAGTGGGCACTGGAATACTTTTTTCCAGACTTTCTGTGAGTTGTCTGTTAACAAGTGGTCACAAGTTGCTGATGTGCTCTTGGTGAGGGGGTCCCAAAGGCTGGAGCATGTTAGCTCTGGTTGAACCATGAAGAATGGGGCAATAAAAATTCTACAAAGATCAAAAACCTATTTATTCCTCATATGGAGTGTGCCAGTGCTGAAGAAATCCCTAAAACAACCGAGTTTCCCAGGACAAGTTTCCTTGGTATATATTCGTAACCATTAAGAATTTCCATAGTTCACCAAAGGGCTCTGAGAAGCAAGTAAAGAAAACAACCTTCTGTTAAGATTAAATAAGACTTCTGCTCACTGTATTTCATTGGATAGATCACTGATTTTAAATTTTCAAAGGCTCACAGGCTCAACTCAGTTTGGACTTCACTAGCCTTGCTATGTACAGTCACGTTCACAGAAACCTGCTGCCCAACTTCATAGATAATGCATGTTTACAAAGATTAGTCTTAGTTGCAGAGAGCGAATATTGAACAGAAGAACTCAATTCAAGAATAAAAAAAAAAGAGGTTGTAAACCTTATGAGACAGCACTGTCCCCTGACCTAATGGGCCACATCTGTCCGTTATCACAGATATTCTTTCATTAAAGCTCTGCTTCATTCCCAGGTGTTGAATGATGCTGCAGGACCCAAATATGAGCCAGCCAAAAGAAAGTGGATGTCTTCTGTTTTCAAGTAACCCCAGTATTTTGCCTTTGGCCTAGCAATTGATTTTAGTCTCAAGCCCAAGATCAAATCAAAAACTTCCCTGCTAAATTGCATACTGTAACTGCATTAAGCTAGCATTGCTCTTCCACCCTGCAAACAGCAATGATTTTTCAAGGGATGCATTACTATGCAAGTGAAATGGAGATGTACATTTTTTTTGTCTCTGGACTTTTTTTCCTATAAGTGTGGCCGTGACCGAACTTTGCTCTGAGGAAATGCTTGCTTATGTTTGCTTCAAAAGGATTCGATTAAATGCCAAAGGCCGTTCAACTCTTTCTATACCCTCAACTGCAACATATCTCTTTTCTTCCCTCCTGGAGGTGTGGGGGAGGACAGCAGAGAAGCACAGCCACCTGAAAGTAATCAAGTCAGAGTAAACCACAAAAACCTTGTTTGATTGCTCAGTTTCAGAACGCAGACTGAAAAAAAGCAGCTCTTTCATTCTACTCTGCCGTAAAATGACCAGAGCCAACAAACAAATGACCAAAGCAGCCCATTGCTGCCCGGTAGCTGACAGAAATGCACAATTACTCATTATCTGCTCTGAGCTGCTGATTGAAAAACGTTGCTTAGTTCAGCCAGGTGAAAAACAGCAAGGCCCGGAGGGCCGTCCGCATATAAAAGCTTTCACTGTGGAGCTAATACCATATATTTGTCTTTGAACAGAACAGTGTGAACCCAATTGCCAGCTTGTCACTGAGCAACCTCAGCAAACTCCTTGCAAAGTGAGCCTGTGCCTTACATTGTCCCCACATCAGCTAGGCTGCAACCTATTTTTAAAAACATACATTTAAAGTTTACTGAAACTATGGTGACTATACTAAAACTGCATTTACTATAGCTAACTTGTTGGAATTAGCTTCTTACATTTCAGGCACACCATTTTCAGAAAAAGACAAGGAACTAGTCGAGGTGGTCAATATGGGTTTCCTTGGTACAGAAGCAGTTGGAGGTGCAACCCCCTATGATGGGGCTTAATTTTATAATCAACCCTGCTTCTGCCTATATCTATCTATTTATCTATCTATTTGCCATTGCTTCTATGTGCACCTACAAATGTCAGGGAAGATGATATGCCACAAAGCGCTGTCAAATGCACAGTAAGACAATGATTTTTTTTCCTCCGGTGCTCCCATTTTAGCAGCCCTATTTGAGAGGTAAGACAGACAGACAGATCTGCATTTTCAAGCTGCCGATGACAGGAGAGCTGCCGAACCAAAATAACTGGAAACCTGAGTCCTCTATAAAAAGCACAGCTAGGGATCCATCATTGACAGTGCAAACTGGTGTGCTACCTCAGATAACCCCGTCAGTTTGCCTCGATATCTCCTCGGATGAGGAAAGAGTTACCCTGGCTCTGCACAACGCTCTCTGCTTGTACTGGCAACCGGAAACTGGGACACCAGTCCGCGGCCATGAACGGGCTCCAGGTTCCAAGCAGGTATGGCGTTGCTGTGTCCAGTCCATATTTACTGACTTGGGCAATGATCTGCCCGTGAAAGGCTTTGTATCTCACTACTGTTTTTTTGCTAAGCATACTACCTTAAATCATCTTCCATGGTGTCTTCTAAGTCGGCCAAACCAGATATTTTAACACAACGGGAACAGAATTTTTTATAGCGGCAAACAGTGCGATGAGCTACTAAACAGTAGCAGAAATACGTGTAGCCAAGCCTTGAGGTGACTCCTTTTGTGCAGGCTTCAGGCATGGAATAAAATAATTTCCCCAGTCACATTTAATGCCCGCACATAGGCGCTGTGACACGGCAGCCCCAGCTGCTGCAGGCGCTCCCCGAGGCAGCAGCACAGCTGCACGGTGCCGTGGGGGGAGCTGCAGGGACAAACATTCAAGTATCACAGGCTCATAAAACTTTTCCAGAGTCATTCACTCATTTTTTAAAAAGGGTGAATAGAGGAGACCTGGGAAGTGCCAGCCATGTGCCCAACCCTCCCTTGTGCTCGCGGGGGACGTCGGGCTCTGTGTACTGCTGCCAGGCAGGGAGCTGGGGCTGGAAGGATTTGTAGGTCTTCCTAAAGAGAAATAAGCCCCTCACAACTAGCAAAGCGTCCAGAGCACACGTACTGTTTTCTAGCACTTTCCCCAGGCAAATAATGAGAAAGTATCATCTGCCTTTGAGAGGGAGCTGGCAATCACCAAGAGATAAGAAAGATGGAGAAGGGACAGGAGAGGAAGAGGATGTGAGCGGCGGGGTGCTACTGGAGATGGGGAGGACCAGAGAAGGTCATCCTGAGTAACCGGCGCCAGGGAACAGAGCAGTGCTTTCCAAAACCTTGTCTGCATTGCCAGTTAGTTCTTCAGGCTTCATCTGTGTGACGCTCAGTGTCACGTACTGGCACGAAAGGCAGGAACTTCAGTCACCAAGCTAAGAAACTGAAGTCTTACTGTCCTATGAATACTCTCATTATACGGACAGAGACAGCGTACTGATCCGCATGCCACGCATCAGTCAGCAGAAGTCTTCCCTCTCCAGCCCTTTCATGACTGCTTTTTCTCTCTGCTCCTATGTAGCCTGAATCCAAAATGGAGGTGTCCTCGTCACCACCTTGCCACGCTCACACACTATCTCCTAATAAACTCTCACAGATAGCAGTGGAGCTTTTCATTTATTTTCCTCACAAACCAAGAAGAGAAAAATAATTTGTGTGAGGCAGAAAAATCCTGTATCATCTGTTCATCACTGTAAGCCCCCTTTGCTTCATGTAGAGCACAGGACTTCCTACAGCAGGGCCTGTCACTTCCTCAGACAGTGCACTGATCACCACGAATGGGAGATGAAAAGCCATCAGCACCATTCAAAGTAAATGTCCAAAAATACTTTTTCACTGAGGACAAGGACAGTTATATTCCAGGATGCCAGATTTCTAGCCCTGGCAACATTATCTTACAAGGTAGGGCTCCAGCTCCTTTTCAACGAAGCTGACAGTCTATAATTTCAACTGGGTATTAGTTTTGTTCCACTAGGTAACATCCTTTAGCAGTGACTTTAAAGCAGCCCTACTTTGACATGTGAAACAATATCCACTTCACATGGAAATCCCATGTAGCAAATCCCTGTTTGCTTTCCAGCTGGTTGAAAAGGCATGTGTTTGAGCAAGCCCACTTTGAATCTCCTGCCTGCCTTCCAGCTGCTCTGTTGAGGCCTCATCTCCTGCCTTTCCAAAGGAGTGCAAGATGGTACAGTGCAGTTTCAGAGCAGGCTCCTGCAGCGCCGTAGCTCCCTGATCCCCCCTGGCCCTGGTCAGGCAGACTGATTCCTGCCAGGGAAGGGTCTGCTTGCCTACCCCTATGAAACACTTGCACTGAGACATGAGGACCTGAAAACAGGAAGAGTAAGTGCTGTAAGTAGGCAATACAGTAGGGCATTGAGCCTTAGTGGGGGGAAAGAAGGAAAAAACAGGATGGGGAGAAAAAGGAAAAAATCTGAAAAAAAGAAAAACAAAGGGAAACAAAAGGAAAAAAGGAAAAAAAAGGCAGAAAAAAAGAAAAAAGGCAAAGAAGGCAAAAAAGAAAGAAGGCAAAAAAGAGAGAAAGGGGGGGAAAGGGGGAGAAAGGGGGGGAAAGGGGGAGAAAGGGGGGGAAAGGGGGGGAAAGGGGGGGAATGGGGGGGAAAGGGGGGGAAAGGGGGAGAAAGGGGGGGAAAAGGGGAGAAAGGGGGGGAAAAGGGGAGAAAGGGGGGGAAAAGGGGAGAAAGGGGGGGAAAAGGGGAGAAATGGGGGGACAAGGGGAGAAAGGGCGGGAAACGGGGAGAAAGGGGGGGAAAAGGGGAGAAAGGGGGGGAAAAGGGGAGAAAGGGGGGGGAAGGGGAGAAAGGGGGGGGGAAGGGGAGAAAGGGGGGGGAAAGGGGAGAAAGGGGGGGGAAAGGGGAGAAAGGGGGGGGAAAGGGAAAAGAAAAAAAAGAAAAAAGAAAAAGGGGGGAAGGGGGGAAAAGGGGGGTAAAAGGCGGGGGAGAAACGTGAGGAGAAAGGGAAACGGCGGGTCCCCCCGCGGGGGGGCGGCACACGGCGCCCCGCAGCCCGGCCAGCCGCTGCCGCACGGCCGCCACACGTGAAGCGGCGACAGCCGCCCCCCCCGCCGCGGCCCGGCCGGCACGCACAGCCCTGCACAGCCCCTCCACAGCCCCGCCGCGCCGGGCCGGGCCGCACCCCCGCAGGGCCGGGGCCGCCCCTTGGCCGCCCGCCGCGGGAAGGGCCCCATAAAGGCGGCGGCGGCGGGGCGGGCGAGGCGCGGAGCGGCAGAGCTGCCCCATGCACTGCAGCAGGTAAGCGCCGCCCACCCCCTCGGCTCCGCGCGTTGCACCCGGCCCCGCTTTCGCCGCGCGTCCTCTGCGCGCCTCGCGGGAAGAACGGCCCCGCAGCCATGGGGCTGCAGCCTCCGGGGCAGCAAAGCCCCGAAACTTGCAGCGCTCGCCTCCCCGCCGCCGCTTTTATAGGTCCCGCAGAAGTCCTTGCGCTGGTGTAGTGCCTGTTGACACTACCGGACCCGCCTCATCTTGTGCTGGCGGTTCATTTTTTGCCTTTTTTAGGTTGTGGTGTTGGGGTGGGTTTTGTTATTTTGGTGTTTTGGTTTTTTTTTTTCTCCCCCTCCCTCTTTTTTTTTGATACTGCAAAAGCTTAGGAGCAGTTGCCCCAGGAGCCGGTCATGAAAGTTGCAGAGAGTATTTTTGAAGCTTGAGTTGTTTTCCTATTAAAGCAAAGCAAAACTTGATTGATTTGTTGCTGGTGCTCTCCTCATCCTACTTATTATGGCAAATACTGCCACAATAAGAAAAGCAAGAAGAAGAATTTAGAGGCCGGCGCAGATTCTGCTTTTTTTGGCAGGATTCTGGAATACCAGTGAGAACCCTGGAAAGGAGAGAGCCATTTATTTAAGTGACAGTGCAAATGCTTTGACTTCCTGTGACTCAACAAAAATCCACATTTCCAGCACGGACTGCATCCTTCTCAGAAGGGATGTGCTGCAGTTGAAGCCCCTTTTTACAAATATTCAAGCTAAACTGGCTTTGAAGGGGCTGTGTTCTTGCACAGTAATTGTGATTTTCAATATCTGAGCAGGAGGGTTATGAGTAAGTCTACGGATAAAGCTGTAGCATTCTTATTGAACCCTTGCAGTAGGCTTTTGGCATGGACTTTGGGGATTGTAAAAAAATGTTTTTAAGCCAGTTTTTGAAGCTTGATGAGGTGAAAAAATAAAGTGTGTCCCTTCCCCCCTCCCCATTAGCTTAGCAGTCAATGTTAACGGTGCAAAAGAGCTCTGTTACCTAGACCAGGGTTAACAGCTCATACAAGATATTTCCAAAGGTGTGTTAGCATTTTTATTCAGCCGAATTAACCAAAGCCAGTGTGCCTAACAAATGCATTTGTGATTGTTCAGAGCCACAGCGTGATGGTTCTGCATCAAGGTACATAGCCTCCCAGTTAATGCTCCGGTGGGATAGGCAACTTATAGCTTAATATAGTGCCGTCTCTGCTCACAGATGAAGCAGCAGATCCAACTTGCTGGAATTTTAAGAACTGGCTCAGAGTCCCTAAAAGGGAAGCTCAAGTGGATGAGCACTTCCGCTGTAACTGGATCTGTTTTACTGGTTGCTGGAATGTTCTTTTCTGTATTTTCAAGGAAGTGTGTTTAATTAGCTGTCACTAAAATCTATTTTTCAGAGGTTCTGAAAAAGCAGATGAGACTACATTTGCATTGAAAGAGTTCAGAATTAGCAAGAAATGACTGAATGCTCTCACCCTAGTTCTTTAGCTTGAACTGTCAATTTTAATTTAGGCTGCATTATTTAAAGCCGTGCAAAGACGAGGCCATGAATAATTAAGACAGCGGATGAAGCAAATATGCATTCTTAAGAAGCTTCTTACCTGATGTAACAAATGTTAATGTCCTGTCTTTCTGCTTCTTTCAGAATGATACAGATCTTGGAGCCGAGACCCTTGCCAAGCTCCATCATGCCCGTGGACGTGGCCATGAGAATTTGCTTAGCCCATTCTCCACCGCTAAAGAGTTTTCTCAGCCCCCTCGAGGACTGTCAAAGAAACAACTTTGTGAACAGATTCAAACCTCTCAGGCCATGTCTTCACGTGAAACGTGACTCTGAAGCTCAGAAGAGCGACTGGAACCACTCGGCAGCCCGAGCCAAGAAGCGAGTTGTGTTTGCAGATTCAAAGGGGCTGTCCCTGACGGCGATACACACCTTCTCCGAATTCCAGGAGCAGCCTGGGTGGGATCTCCAGTTTGACCTCTTAGGCCTTGAAAACATAACGTCTGGCTTAAAGCTACATGAGGAGAAAAACTTGATTCTGGGTTTCCCTCGGCCCTCAGCTGACTACCTGGACTTCAGGAACCGCCTGCAGAAGAACTTGGTCTGCCTGGAGAACTGCACCCTGCAAGAGAAGGTGCTGTCGGGGACTGTGAAAGTAAAAAATGTGAGCTTTGAAAAAAAGGTGCAGGTTCGAATTACCTTTGATACGTGGAAGACCTACACGGATGCTGAGTGTGTATACATGAACAATGTTTACAGCGATTCTGAAAACGATACCTTCTCATTTACCATTGACTTGCCTCCTGCTATTTCCTCTGAAGAGAAGATAGAGTTTTGCATTTCTTACCAAAGTGGAGAACATACCTTCTGGGACAATAACGAGGGTCAGAATTACAAGATTCTCCACGCAGAGTGGAAGCCTGATGGTGTTGAGATTCCATCTGCCAAGAAAGACTGTGTAGATCTTCAGGCTCCAAGGAGGGGACAAGAGAGAGAGCCTGACCAGCTAGGCAGCCCGAGGCTGTCCAGCAGGTTCTTTCCCCAGTGGCAGAGCTTGGGTCGTATTGAAAATTCATCACCATATTGGTGATTAATACTAGCGAGGAAGCATTCTTCCGTTTGGCAACAGAACAGTGTTAGTTTTCTGGTTCACATACTACATGACAAAACCCCCTGGCAGGTCTTGTTGGCGCTCTGAACAAATCCAGATTCACTAGTCTGCAGGACTTGTTCAACCATACTATGCTACTGAAGTTCTTAGCCAAAACTTATCCTTGGAAAGAAAGAGAACCAAGATAAAACCCATGCGTATGCCACCTACTATAGAAATAGCATGCTCGTATCTTAAGTATACACTGCTTTCTTTCTGCTGTAGACTCTCGCTGAGTCACTAGGTGAGAGACTCTTGTGAGGAAGCGTGGAAGGCAATGGTATCTTAGCAAGCTGTAGTAACTGCGTGTGTGGGAGTACGCGTGCATGCACAGGGATGTTACATGAACGGGACATCACAATTCATTTTGCACCTATTAGGAGTGCAGTAGAGATGAGGTGATGCTGTCAGGATGGAGGCTTGCTATGACCCTCTACGTGCTTGTAGCAGAGGCAGGTAGGAATGCATGGCTAGGATTTGTGGCTTCAATACAGGTTAAGAAACTTAGAGAGGATAATGGAATAGTGGGAGAAGGGGAAGAGGTAGAATGTGCTGTATAACTTGGAGACGTACAGTGTTCTGGTTTCTTCTTCCAAAGCTGGTCTTCTAAATCCCAGAGAAAATTCTCTGGGTCAAAAAGGAAAATACAGAAAACGATCCAGAGGATCGTGGAAGTGACTGCTGCTTTGGGAAGACATCTGTGTCCTTGTTGGCTTTGTGAATAATAAATGTCTTGCATGTGAGAACAAATCTAACCTTGACTTCATCATCCTACTCACTTAGCAGGCAGATGGTTACCTTCTAATGTCAAAAGAAAAATGTGCCTTTTTAAAAAAAATTTTTTTAAACCACCCTACACGCCAAAAATTGGGTTAGGTGACAAAACAGACCAAGTGATTTGTAAACTTCCTAGTCTGTGGCAGCATTGGATGATTTGACTCATCACCTGATCTGATCCTACAGCATCTGGTGGTCAAGTATCCTGCTCCCTATTGCAAAGTTAGCGATGACTTTTCACAAGTATGTAACATAGGCAAGGTCCTTCATATTGAAGACAGTGAATTAGCTGCACATTGTGAAAGCTAATTTCTTTAAAAGAGCAGGGTTGCTACTAGTTTTTTCTAGACTGAATATAGGCTTGCACATAAATAGAAAGAACTGCTCTGTTTTATTGTACCTCATTGTTTTTGAAGGTTTTTTTTTTAGACTTCAGTAAACTAATGCATATTTTGTATCTGTATGCTTATAATTTAGTTCTCTGAGCTGTCAAACTGTAAGGGTGATCTGTGTTTCATGCAAGACTTGTGAGAAATTGTCCAATACATACTCAGCAGGTGTGAATAATGGCACACCTTTTAGCTTTACAGAAATGGTGTTAACATCAAAATATAAATCACATTTCTGCCCATTGCTACGAAGTATAATATCCTGAGTCTGTAGCTACTTGCAATACAGTGAGACGATAAATACTGAGGTGAAATAAGCCTCCTCCACTAATTGCACTTTTTCTCTATGTAACCCTTGCTGTTATGTGTAAACTAGCCATTTTAAGAATAAATTGTATTTTGATACACCTGGTTCTTACTGTGTCAGCTCAATCTGTCTATTTTCTCAACTTCTTTAAACGACTTCAGTTGTGATAGAAGGCGCAACCAGTTTGTTCTGTGCCACGGGATGTTGCTAAAGCTGGCTGTGGTATGGTATTTCGGGTCAGCAGCTGGCATTACCCTGAAGATGAAATCCAAGATCTTCCCTAAATGAGTCATCTTCAGACGTATTCACCTTATGAGTTGTGTCATTTAAAAAAAATAACAAACAAACCCTGTATCTCAACAAATTTAACTGGAATATTTTGCTTTGACAGAGTCTGCCAGGAATCCTGCTGTGCCCTGGCCGAGTCTGTCTGGCAGGACTCTGTCTTAATCCGACTGCTAGACTTAACCTGCCGAGCTATAGCATATGTGATGCTTGCATGGGCGCATCTAGACAGCAGCACTTAATGTCTTCTGGCTCATTTTCACCTGGTATTTGGCTCATTATGCTGCCCTCTGCAGCTATACTGCTGTTTGGGGCACTGAGAGGTTGGGTTTTGTCCTCTGACACCCAGGAACCCAGCTGAACTGCTGCCAGTACCAGACAACTCCCTGCAAAATCAAGTGTCTGTCTCTGAGCCAGCCATTCACCTTTGACGCTGCAGCGTGGACCTACCCTTGCACGCACTTAGAACAGAGAACATGGTATGTTGTTTCCCAAGGGCCCTAGTCCCTGGGGAACAGAGGGTTTTGATAAACCCCAGCTTCTCCTGGGTGGCAATTTAGACCAGCACAGAGTAAGAACAAGCTAGCCAGCACCAGCTGCACACCACATACTTTATATGGGATTTCTTAAGACAGTAACTCCGTGACAAGATGCAGTTTAGTTCAGTCGGTTGCACACAAAGTCAAGGGTTTCCCACCAAGAAGTCTAGTTTAATTATGAAAAAGCAATTTCCAAAAGACAACATGGCGCTAACAGCTTGTTTCTGACCCGGGGAACAAATTTAGAGCTTCCACATTGCAAAGGCCGCGCTGGACGCAGATCCCTCCCTTCCCCAACACCATCCATCAATCTCAAACTCTACTAAGTACCACACTGTGTCTTACTGTGCTGGAGTTCTTAGGGTATATACTGCACCACCAGCTCTCTGCTCGAGGAAAAAAAAAGTGAACTGAACAGAGATCTGTAACTTAAATGGCTTGAAGGCTCCTCTGCCTCAGTGTGGGACTTCACTTCAGCGAACCAGATGCAAGGCTACTTGGTAGCGCAGAAGCCTTCTAGCCTGAGGAAAAGTAGCATTTCTTATCCCCTGGCCAAGTTTTGTGATCAGCCATTGCAACTGAAAAATGCTTACTCGTCCTTCTCTTGACTGAGACGTAAATCACTTAAAAATACCAGAAGAGAGGTTCCTTTGACCAAGCTTTGGCTTTAAGCCAGCTTCTTTGCAAAGATGCCTTGCAAGATTTTATTTGCCCAGCGGAGAGGCACGTGGTGTTGCAGCGTCGCTCAGCAGCGCCAAAGCCCTCCCTCAGTTGAGAGAGCAAAGGATTTCTCCTGTCTCCACTCCCTACCAAAGCAAGGCAGCTTCGCTCCTTCCTCTTTTAAAACAGGGCTTGTGTTTGACACCAAAGCTTGCGTCCATGGAAAAGGTAATAGACTCCTAAAGGAAGGTATTAGCAACACTAAGGTATATTAACTGAAAAAAAAAATTAGTCTTACAGTGTTTATCAGTAACTGAGAAAAACAGTATCACCCTTGGAAAACTGTTTTAGCCCAGGGGATTCAAACATGCATCTTAGATACTGCTCTTTCAGACACATCCTATTCAAAAATGGAAGGTATAAAGCAGCTGCAGTCCTCGAAACAGAGCTTGCAAACCTATGGCATCTTCTCCTTCCCTTAGGAAGTCACTTTTCCAGCTGCATTGTAGATTCGTATTTCCACCACTAAGGTGACAGAGTGGACAACTGGGTTCACTCCTGTAGCTCTGGAGGTCTAAGGCATCCAACTTTCAGTTATAGCCTATGGGTGGCACAGTACTTGGAGACTTTATTCTTCAGACATAAGTGTTTTAACTTGGGTTCCTAATAACTGTACTCACTTTTGTGAAGCTAGGCCTAGTCTTACTGTGGAAAATTAAATTGAAATTTGCTGGTGTTTCATATTAACAAAGATCTGTCACCCTGGAAGATCATCATCTGAACATTTCCAGAAAACATAATTAGAATTTTCACAGACAATCAGTGAATGCCTTTTTCTGTAATTATATAAATCTAAACCAATTACCACGATTTGTATGGTAAATCTGGTAAGTTAGTGCTAATATTGTAAATGTTACGGTATTTACATATACATAAAGCAACAACTCCCATCCATCTCAGACACTTCTGAGCTTTAAAATTAAATGTAATCAAGAACGAAATGTTTCAGTGAGGGTGAAACAAAAGAAAGCAAGGTTGCACTACATCCTCTCTTGAGAGGCCTCTTCGCCTCTTTCAAGAATCACCTGTACTTCAGCCATTCCTAACTGGCATGGCATTTGCTGAAGTTGTCCTTACAGCCCTCCTGTGATGGCTCCACAAGCTTTCCAATTAGTATTTCCTCTTCTTACCTTAAAAGAGGCTCCTGAGGTCTCAGCCTAGTTAAAATTAAGCTCCTAATTACTTGCTTTACTCTGCATAGACAAGAGGAGGAAACTATTGCTTTCTTTTTGCAATAGCCTGTAAGTGCTTGAGAGCAAAGAATAGCTTTCCCTCTTCTCCCCACATCCCTTCTCTAGGCTATGTAATACTTCATTGCATGAAAAATAGATATTTTGGCTTTTCATCCTTGTTTGGAAAAGAACCTGTTAGACCTTTGGATTATCCTGTAGGCAGAAATAACACTCAGCTAGCTCTGGTAAAAGCCTTGCGGTGTGGTCCTCTACTCCACCAGCGAAAACAGCACAGCTGGGTACCCATCTTTCATTGCTCAACTGACTTCATCTGTCTCATACAATAAGGCCTCGGGAATGTACGTATCATCTGTGCAGTGCTCGATAGGCTGTCTGTGAAGCTTATGACAGCTGGGCAGATTGAATCAGTGATGCGCTTCACTGAACGATTTATTCTAAGGATGGCATTTCCTCCATTAAAACATTCATGTTTTTCCAGCTCCTCCTCCCTATGTTGCAGACTGCTTCTAACACTCCAGCCTTTGTTTATCTCCTTTCTGGACTAGTCATTAAGTGCTCAGCTTTCATTTCTTCCGTGTGAAGAACAGCGTTTTCTACTCCAGTGACAAAATTCATACAAGCTTGATAGGATTCGCGCAGAAAAGGCAGACTGACTTTTGTTTTTGCAGTGTTCTCTGCAGGTGGCCCAGCGTCGACATCAGTAAGTGCATCTTTCAAACAGTAAGGTAGAAAACACCAGGGTTAATTCTGGCGAGGCAAAGCATGAACACAGCACTGTGGGTCTGCTCAGTTGCTGACAATGTTGTAAGATGCTCTAGGCGTTGGAGTGTACTGAACGTACAGCAGTCCTGTACATGGGTTACATCCTCAGCTTCCCTTGAGCACAGGGGAAAAAATAAGGCTGCTCAACAGCTAAAGACTGGGCTTTCTGACAGGAGCAACTGTCAGTAAGATTATGGTTACAGTAAGTTAGCAATCAGAACTGATTCAGGGGGAAGGAGTAAGTGTCGAACAAGCAAGCAAACATAGTATACCAGAAACTGGAAGTCTGCAAGAGAAGAAATTGGTCTACAGTTTACTGTACTGTAGAAGAAATGAGGAAGAATAAAATAAAAATTATTTGCTTCAAAGGTGTTATTGAGGAAATACCTCTGCTATCTCTTCATATTTCAGGTCACTGTAGTGTTTTATATGCTTTTGGACTTGCAGCATCTTGCACCTTGCTTTTAGGAACAAGGTGAATGTGGCTGCAGCTACACACTGGACTAGGTGGCAATGGGACCAATACGGCAGTTTCCCTCTCTTGCAGAAATAGTAAAACAAAACAAAAAGCTTCACACAGCACAACTCTTTTCCTAAGTAGTCCCCTCTTCCCCCAACCACACACACAACTGTAGTTAACCATGAAGTCAAATCCGCAAAATTGTAACGTCAAAAGGAAATATCTGAATTTTTTTTTTTTGAAAGATTGTGTCTTACTGATATTCCTTTGAGAAAATATCATTTTAACAGACGAATTCATAGTATGCAGTAAGTATCATTAACTGAAATCAGGGAAAGCTCAGGATGAGGTGGTTTTGTGTGTGTGTGCGCTTTTGTGTTGTGTTTTTTTTTTTTTTAAAGGCTCCTCTTTGCAAGGCTTTGCTTTTGTCTCCTGCCTTCCCACTCACAGTCTCCCTCCAGTTTCCCATGCCTGGAGCTAATTCAACATCTAACCAGGAAACAGGTTCGGAAAGCATCCAGCTGCCTTGCTTTAACCCAACAGTTAGAATAGAATTTATAGAGATTTACAAAAAAAAAAAACCACCCTCACACACAAAACCACAACACACCAAACAAACCAAAAAACCAAACAAGCAAAAACCCCGGTTCTGTTCCTCAATTTAAAGGTAATTACATACTGCAGGTCCACCAGGTCAGGTCAAGAATATTACAGTACAGCACAGACCTCTTTGACTTGGCTCTGGGCACCATAGCAAATCCGCAGACCCCAGGAAAACAGATCCGTCCATAAACTCAGAGTACAGCCACAGCCATTACTATTCTCCCCTCCTCTACCCATAAAAAGCTCAGGTCACATTCTGCTACAATACAGAAACACGCAGGAGTTGCAGAGTTAGATGGGTACAGTTACAGATAATTTTGTGTTCAGGTGACAATTGTATGTCAAATATTGATAGCCCTCAAACTCTGCATCTAGCAAAGATGAGTGATGGAAGAGCTCCTAATGTTTTCTGTTCCACTTTATTGTTCCCTCAGGAGAGTCCCACCCTCCCCTTTGCCTTCAAAGGTGCGTAGCCAAGACCAGCACATGGTGTCTGTGTCTGCAATTGTCACCTCAGCAGCTGCACCAGCAACAGCATTTACCCTTTGCTCTGCATTGGGAAGTCAGGAAATGTTAACTTCCAAGCCATTCTCCCCAACCCTAGAGCTTCTTTTTTCTATCAGGCTAAAAGATCCTCCCTTTCTTACCTGGCATAATCTTCTGAAAGACCACCGGCATCTGAATTGCTGAACAATATCACTTTCAGAGGTCTGTCATCATCTTTGTTCAGGAAGGATACCAGGGCAGTATATAATCCCAGTAGGCAGGAACAGTCTGCTAGTGGAAAGGAGACCCCAGCAACTGAGATGAGAAGACTTAGGACCACTCACAGGTCCTCCGGACAAGGGCTAAGAACCACCCCCACCAGCAGGAGATGGAAAGGAGGCTTTAGGGATAGGTGTTATTGATGAAGTACATCTTCTGCAGGGCTGATGTCAGCCTGGGAGTGGTGGGTTAGTGCTGAGTGCTGCATTAGCAGTAGCTGAGAAAATGGGAGTAGCAGGTGCTAATTGTATGGCACACATGGCGGTTATTTGCTAAATAACTGAATGACATTCATTTCCCTCCAAATCAAACCTTTACCATGCTGGGAGAAAAACAAAAGGGGTGTTTCCCAGGCCCCTATCTCAGCATCCTAGTTGTACTGGGACCAGTTGCCCAACTTTTTACATTGGCTCATGCGAAAGCATAAGGTCAGGGTACTGCTGAAGGAATACTTGGGCCTGTGCTGAATGCAGTGCGGACCTTGCCAGGGTAACAGGTGTGGGTACGAGGTGCTCCGACTCAGCTGGAAGAGAGTGATGGGGCAATGCACTCTGTGATGAGTATGAGCGAAGACTCTGCTCCTCTATTTCAAAATCCGTGAGCAGCTGAATGCTGAAGAACTTGACTCTGATACTCATTCTAGCTAGTAATTAGAGAAAACATAGTATTTTGATATTTTCAGTGGACTGCAAATGTCAAATATTACCCTCTTACTCTCAAGATCAGTTACATAAATAACATTGCATTTTATTCTAGCCAGTGAAAAATATGCCATTTCTTAAGTATAAAATGTCATACAAATGCTACAAGTGTATATTCTGGGCAAGTGCAGGTTAAGGTGTCATGTAGTCATAGCTCCAAGCAGCTAACTGACAGTGGAGCTGTGCTGGATTGCTCTTCCTCACGCTTCAGTCATTGTTCAGAGAGGAGAAAAAGAGAGATGAAGTCTGCTTCCTCCCACCAGCTCCAGGAGGTTGTCCAGGGCATACACCTGAGCTGAGCTGAGCTGAGGGTCACGGTGGCGATAATATGGGAAAAGAATTACTTTGTCTGTGTGGCAATTATGCAGAAAGAGAGGCCTGTGCAGTCATTTTAAATAATCAGTCACCTTCCCTGGGCTAAAAGCTCCTTAGAGAAGGCAAAATTTTACCCTTCAGGACCTACAGATCACAAGTTTGTACTAACGCCTTCCTCAGCCACTGGTGAATGTATGGCAACAATGCCATTACAAGGAACAATTAGGCAGAGACATATATTTATAAATAATTGTCATGTTAGGGCAGCAAGAGCAGAGCAGGGTGAGTTCCAAATGCAAAATACTGCCCCTCCTTCCTTTCCCGTATGGATTATATTAGTCCCTCTGGTGTTTGCTTATCCCTCTTGGGAGCCTTTTCAAAGGCTTCTCAGCTCTGGGATTTAATGTCTGGCATTGCTGACGTGCGGAATTAAAAACGTAAGGCATATTTTCCACCTTCTGTTTTTAGATTAGCAACAGAAAAAGTAGTCCTCGGCCTGCATGTAAAGCTGGAGGGCCCAAGGGATGCAGCTGGAGCGCGAGTGCAGCGGGGAGAGGAGAGCCCATTGTGGGGCAGCTCAGAGCGGGGGAGGCAAAAGTTCCTCTGGAGCTACAGGAGAAACCAGAGGAGAGGGAAGCTGTGGAGAAAAGCCCTGACATGCTCATTGCTGTATGTTATCTGGCAGGGAAGCCCGTTGAAGTGTTATTTCAGGAGACAAGAAGAAAATGTTTTTGTCTATGGCCCTTTGGCCAAGAACAGGAGTGGGTTATAGTTTAATTGATATCTGCAACTGTTAATGATCAGGGTGGTTTCACAAAAGATAGGAAAAAACCTGATTTTCACTGGATGGTCCTGATATATGAAACTAAAAATCTTTTATTAAAAACAATAAAGAGAATGGGAAGTGTGTTTTCTCCACCCTTAATGCAACATTATTAACAGCTCCAGTGTTTGCTTTCTGAAGCGGCCTACAGACATTTTCCAGACACCGTTCTACCTGTTTTCCAATTCGTCTTGTTTACTGAGTATTTTTTAAGCCCTCAAGGTATAGATGTTAAAGCAGTACTTACAAAAATGGTCTCTCATAACACTTTTGAAGGATCTTCTCACACAGCAGGGTTACCACCACTCCGGTAAGACTAGAAACCAGAATAAAATTCTAATAATTTACCTTTATTTTTATACTGTTCCTTTGGTAAGTAGAGCAGTGTAATTCATAGGCACGTAACCTGTGGTTTAGGTCCTGCAGGGACATTTGCCACAGGTTTAAAATAATCTTGAGACTGTGGTGGGCTTTTTTTTTTCATCCATAGTTTCAATTTTTGTCAGAGCAACTTCTTGCCTTTCCTGCTCTGAGTCACCAGTTTGTGCAGAACAGCATGGGAGCCCCTGCAGTATTTTATGTAAGGGTTTATTTGTGTGCAGACAAATCTGCACAGTAGTTTGTAATGTATTTTTTCCAATTGATTTTAAATTCTGGCCTCCCGCAACTAATCTTTGATGTTGCTACGAGTTTGCTGGGTTTGTGACTACACGACAGGCTCGGTCTGACATCGCTGGTGAGGGAGAAGTATCTGTAGGGCAATTCCTCTTGAACTAATGCCAGTCCTGCCAGAGTGACTTTGGCCCATTATGTGCAAGCATCTTTTGTTCCCCAAAGGGCATTCCTTCTCAACACCGCGAGCCCACGTGGTTTCCCAGACAGCAAGGATTTCCCTTTGCATAATGGTGCAAATTAAGTGTCTCCGTCCTTCAATACACTTGGGATGTGTGAGACTGCCTCTCAAACTGGCAAGCAACACAAAAGTGAAAAAGGACAGAACGTGGACGGGAGTGCCTGGATATTGTCCACCATCCTGTCCTTAATGCTTGCCGCTAGCTCCTCGCTTCCCATGCTGGCTGCCAAGCAGAGCCCAGCCAGCTCCAGACACAGGGACGGCTGGGTCAGTCAGCGCTGGGCTGCAGCTCAGTCCTGCTGAATATATTCCTCTGCTCTAAGGAGACACTGAGAGAGTTGTACTGCCAGCATCTGCTTCCTCTTAAACATCTATTTTACTCCTACATTTGACAGATGGACCAGTGATGGGAAGATGAGTGCTGAGAGCCTCGGCTAATTTCACTGATTTGGAAACACAACTGAGAAATACATGTATTTTTATCCCTTGCTATTTTCACAGAGGTTTTACTCTTTTCATTCAGCAAAGGCCAGAGCTACAAATCAAATCTGAATTTCCTTTAACAAGGAGTAGAAGATGGAGGTGTGAAGGTCTGGCTGATCTATACCAAAGGTTTGGCTGACCTAAACCATTTCACCCATTTTCATGGTTTTGCAGACCTGCTGAATATTTCAAACAAAAAAATTAACAAATATATTCTTCATGCAAAGACGGCTGCTTCTGGAGTAGAAGCAGCAATGTTTGATTTCCAGCTGGATTTCCCACCCTACTCCACACAGGCTGCAAACAGTTAAGATTTCTCTCAGATAGCCCCTTGGTTTTATTGGTCAGGCGACACAGTAATTCTGCCACTGTGCTTGCCTCCCTTCTTGGGCTCCATGCAGTTTTTCGTCTCATACATCCCCAATTCCCAGACTAGCAGCAGAGCTATTCTCACCTTATGTCCTGCCTGAAATTCACAGGCTGTGTGTGCTGGTGTGAGTCAGCAGTAATTACCCTTCATCTTTAGGAAAGACAGTGGTGAAGGAGTTGAAGGTGATTCAGCAGAACACTTTCTTAGCAATATCACACTGGAAGTCATCACACCTGATTCATCAGGTCCGAGCTTCACAATCACAGAGATCGTGTAATAGAGAGTTATCCTAAAAGCTTTCTGTAGTAGCCTGAAATATGCTATCCCTTTATACTTACAGACTGCAAATTAAAACACTGTGGAAGGGCAGGGATGGCGCCTAAGTGCTATGAGAAATTTCACATTTGTCTTCCCTGTCAAACATTCTTCTCTCATTTCTCAAAAAACACAGCACTGTAGTTAGAAATCAGTTTATTGTGATGAGTCAGTGCTCATAGTATTATGCTGGCACAATTGAGGCACCAGCAATTAAACCTTATTCTCCAGTTGTTCTGCCTTTTTAATCACTGCCAGTTCTCATGTGTTTCTGGCTTATTACTTGCTCTGAAGGAGCTGGAGGCAGACGGCTGATCAGGTATCACAGAGACGTGCCATACTGATGTCAGTCTAACTGCAGAGTTAAAATATGCTGCTGAACAAAAAAGATTGGATTTATATAATGAATCCACCATGGGGTTACGTTGCAGGATCCATTAAAACAAGAGCAAAACAGCACTGGATACCAGTATCATGAAAGGAACCAGTAGTTAATTGTGTGATTGGCCTGGTACATTTGTTAGCAATTACAGTAATTAGCAATGTAAACTAAAGTCAAAGGCATTTCTTTCAAGCTTTAACTATTTCTAATTTCTTATTTAAAATAGTACGTCTGGAGGTAGCTATTTATGAGGCTGAGGGTGAACCATCACTGTACTGAGCCACACAGCATAGACTGTTCTGTGGGACGTGTAAGTCTGCAGGCTTCCTCTACAGCCCTGCCAGCACACTGACCCACTCTGTCAAGATCTTCCCCATCTGGTCTACTGTTCCAAACAAAGCCGACTAATTACATGATATTTTGTACGAGACGAATCAGTAAAGGGTCAGCATGAGACCAAGAAACTCCTAGTTTGTGGCTTAAGGAATGCAATGCTTAACATATTTTGCCTAAGAAGTATTTTACAGCAATGACATGCCGTCCTCTCAGTGCTTTATACGTCCAAGTAGATAATCTTTCCTTATCTCCTAAATATGTTTTGTGTAATACCCTGAACAGCATTTGCAGCCACTAATAAAGACAGTATTTTTTATGGACGTTCTAATTTTAAAGGATCACATTTCATCATTTGTTTACTTAGTATAAAGATGTTACACTCTGCAAATATTTTCTTTAAGGCTGACAATATTTTGAAGGCATGTCAGAAGGAAAGTGCTGGGTTTTTAATGTAAGCAGAAGAGACCACTTGAATGCCAAGTAGGGAAAGATGCGATGGAATGAGAATGCTGTGGCCGTGCAGGGGAAGTCATGTCCGAGAGCAGACATCACGCCTCCTAAGCCTGTAGCTGGATCTTGATCATGCAACAACTTTTCCCTAAGTTCGGAATTGAGATTAACTGTGCTTTTCCTAAGGGGAAACACGGCATTTCAAAAATTTATCTGCAAAAGCTACATGGTTATGGAAACCATCCAAGTTAGCCAATATGAAAGTGTGTGTCAAACCTTGCTCCCCTCAATAACTTATTTTGCATTTTATTTAATTTTACTTTAAAAATTTCACTTAATTTAGCACTGCCAAATGCCTCAATGCTTTTGTTTTTTCTCCTTTTGATTCCTTTCTTAAAAGTCTGAATTAAAACCTACCTATCTCCTTTCAAGGTTCCCATTTCTATTAAACAAAAGAATAAGAAAGACACATATAAAGGCAGCAGAGGGAGAGACTAAGATTAAAGGGAAATGGGATTTTGTTAGCCTGGATGTGATAACCCCACCGTTTCCTCCCTCTTTATCTCTCAAGGGCTGTACTGCAAATGATGAAGACATCAAGGTGTTCTTTTTCAAGCACACAGAGTTACTAGGTTTTCTGCTCAGCACATTTCCTTTATCCAAGACTCTGACAGAACTACAGACATCACATACTGTAAGAAGCACCCATGGGGCATGAATCTAATCAGTGTCCTCATCACCAGGTTGGTGTTAGCCCTTTACCGAGACCACACAGAACAGTGAATAACTCAGATGACAAATTTGCGAGGTGGAGCACAGGAACTCTAGCCTGCTGCCTTGGGACCCTCATTTCTGTGCTAGCATGTTGCTTACTACCTCAGCCCCAATGGGGGTCATCCAATTTTATTCCCCTTCACGTCTGAGAAAATGAAAAAGCATTTTTTCTAGAAGGGTGTCCTGCCTATGAGCCCATGAGTTCTCTCCAGATCTGAGAGGAAAAGATTGGAAACACCTTTTTCAAGGTGTTCCACTGTGCACCATAGACAAAAAACTTCCTTGCATATAATAAAAATACAGGTCTATCTTAACAGCCTAGTGTTTAAAGTATTCACCTGGCTTTCTTTGGCCTATGAACACTTACATATTTCTGTATTAAATTGCCATTGGATAAAGTGCACAAGCAATTCCTGAAGCTGTCCAGGAGGTAAAGTATTCCTCCACTTATCTGCAATAGGAATGAGTTGGAAGTAGGTGCTCAGTTGCTGGGTTTCTCATAACTGAGGTGCCTTTGGGGCACACAGTCCCAGAACTAGGCAATCGGGAAGCATTAACAACAGAAGCTGAAGCTGCTATACACTGCATCTGCCTGCCGGTTTAACCACCAGCTGCATGGCGTTTGGGGAGCAGAAGGATTTGGATGCCAAAGTTTCCTTCTGGATCTGGACCTCAGTGCAATGAAGCTTCCACTGGATTTCAAAAAAGGGTCTGTCATTTGACCTCTGGTCCTCCCTTCACTTTCAAAAGAAAGGTGTATGCATAATAAGATTACTGTATGCCCCTGATAATACTTGAAGTAGCAGCTAAAGAGATAAAGGGGATTCATGGATAACTTGTCTGTACTCAGATGGAATTGATTTTCATGGAGAAAATGGCAGAATCCCTCTCTGAAATGTATACAGTATTTGCCTTTTCCAGAAAAAAATACAGCTAATTTCTTTACATGGTTTTACAGAGCTCTTAAACAGTTCTTCAGTGCGAAAAGTTATGTTTTTTTCCGAGTATGTATAGGTTTATTGAGCATTTAGCAATGGCTAGAAACACAGTCTGCACTGAAACATTTGTCCAAACTCTATTGATAAATACCTTGTTATAAACGTAGCTGAGATGACACAAAATATTTTCCCTAATAAGTAATAAAGCATAGTCATGTCTCATTCTGATTTCAGCAATGATGATGTAGCAAAACATGTATTCATAAATTCACTTTACCAGACAGTACCATAAGGACACAACTACCCCGTTTCCAAGGAGATCCCACAACAGATCCCATATTAAATAATGTTCCAGCTTCATTTTCAATGAACAGGGTTTTCTTTTTAGTTTAAAAATGGGACATCATCTGAAAGGTACATACACTTACCCAAGCTGTGGATTAATCAGGCCGTGCCTTCAGCTCATGCCTCTATTATGGAGCTCATAACAGAAAATGTTTTATGCTCACCTCAGACACAGCATCGCCTACTTTTAGTTAAAGCTCTTCCTCTTCTCTTTAGAGAGCTGATGGCAAAGGTGAACACACTCAGTATGTTCTTATAGCCTCATTTACATATGTTTTATATCACGAGTCTTTTGCTTTATCTGGGTTATCCCACCTCATCCTTATCCCGGATAATTGAGCAGTGAGCATGCAGCAGAATCGGGTAATGAGGAAGGAATTATATCTTAGGCAAAGGACTGTACTCCAGGTAGCTTCCCAGGGATTTTCAGGGAGGCTGAAGGGAGATAAAAGTGTGCTAGCTTCTGGATCTGGCCCCAGGGTAAGAACTCAGCGAGGTGAGGAGCTGCTCTAGTAAACCGTGGCTTTGAGCGATAGAGTGGGCTGCCCCAAAGTTATGGGGCAAGTTGGTGCGTGGAGCACTTTGGCCACATGTCTGACTATCCGCCTTGTCCTCCAGACCTTTCCTGAGGTCACCCTGAGTCACAGCCTTACACATGGGACTACAGGGTCAATGCAGAGAGGCAGACTCTTGGCACCGTGGCTGTATAAGGCTGCCCAGAGACTTCACAAAGAGAGGAGGGAAGGGGTGTGTGGATCTTCTGCCAGGCCCCTTTGTAGCAGAAAGACTACTGAGTCCCCAGAATATGCAGGGTCAGGTTGTGGGTTTAAAGCATAGATATGAAGAACATGAGAAGGAACCACAATTTTAACTTCTTGCAGGCTCAGAAGACACATGTGTTTCTAGCCTTAAATCTCTGGAAAACGAAGGGTGTGAGGCCTCGCAGTCTGCCCTTTATACTCCGGGTGCTTCTGGGATCTAGTGGTCGTATATCTCTCACAACTGCTAAATAAGCCTTTACCAAAAAAAAAAAAAAAAAAGAAAAAAGAAAAGCAATTTAAGAGCTGAGGAGAAATGCCAGAAGTGTCAGTGGGGTAGGCCTCCTTCCTTCCCCTTCCCCCAGCCCACCAGCCGTGCTCAATGGGAGGTTTTCCTTGCTGGAGCTGCATTAAAAACACTCTGTCCTGGGCTGGATTTCCACGAGGAGGAGTCCATGTGCCCATGTCAGAGCTTGACCCTAAGCTCAGATTCCTACTACTGAAAGGTACTCTTTGATGCTCAATAAAACAAGTTGATTTCAACCTGCAAAGTGCAAGACAGGCCAGGATCCTCTCGGGGGTGGGGGGGAAAAAGCCCAATTTCTACACACGGAGTCCCAAATTCTGCATTTTTCTTGGGACAATGCTGCTTAGAGGACCTCAGAGGACAGAGACAGCACTAGCACTCTAGGCTGCAGCCCTTCCTCACAGCAGCAAGTACAGTTGGATCTATGGCATCCATCCTATGTACTCATCTCAGCAACATGAGTTCGGGTTGCATAGCTGACATGCAAGCACTGTCAGTTACGCGAACTCAATCTGGGAATAAGTCATCAGTAGAGGTCACAGCCCAAAAGCTTGCCAGAGCTTTGTTGCAAGAGATAGGAACACATAAAAGGGGTTAGCAAATTGCCTTGAAAAGCAGGCCTAAAGTTGCGCCAGGGGAGGTTGAGATTGGACATCAGAAGAAATTTTTTCACTGAAAGGGTTGTGAAGCACTGGAACAGGCTGCCCAGGGAAGTGGTTGAGTCACCATCCCAGGAGGTATTTAAAAGACATGTGGGTGTGGTGCTGAGGGACATGGTTTAGTGGGACTTGGCAGTGTTAGGTTAATGGTTGGACTTGATGATCTTAAGGATCTTTTCCAACGTAAATGATTCTATGATTACTTTTGAAATCCATTGTAGACAGTCAGGGAGCCCTGGTTCTCCCTTATGCACTTCAGAAAAATTCCCATATATATCCCCAAGCTCAGTGCAGACAAGTCCAACCCTTCCTTTGAACCCCAGATACACTTTTTTGGAGTTCTGGGGGGGGGTTTTGCTTTCGATAAGGGAGTGAATTCATGAGAAGGCCAAGCACTATGCTAGAAGAAACATATATTCTCTCTAGAGAAAATCAAGAAAGAGCCAGTGAGACAGCAGCGTTCAGAGAAGTACTTCTGTAGGACCCTGCGCTAGCCTCATCATTTCTTGAGAAACATCTCTCTGGGTAATTCTCTGATGAATTCATTATTCCACCCAGTGACTTGAATTTATCCCATATAAACCAGATATATTTAGAAAAAGTTGCAGTCAAAGCCATACGATGCCATCATTGATGTATGCACAGAGCAGCAACAAATGAGCAATAAAGTTAAAAAGTAACGAGAGGTCTAGCAGATGGGCAAAGCACCAAAATAAATATTCTGATAAAAACAGAGATTCAGCAAACCACCAAACCCAACATGTTCTTGGGAGTTTGGGTTTATTTGGGTTAACTAAGTAAATTTGCTAAGAATGTTGTTAAACTATTCTAATACTAAGGCACAGAACATGACCAAGGACAGTTCAACATAATCTGGATATCAGAATATCAGGATATCAGAGAGAAAATGCAGATCTTATTGTAGCTCGGTTACACTTTGCCCCCATCATGCACGCTTAAAAATCCTTCTAGAAGAGCTGCCCTTTCCCACAATCCGTGTCACTAAAACTAGATGCAGCAATGGTATTTGTGCACCCAGAGCCCTCAGCTGCTGTTCATGCAAGCCATCATGCCTTGACATTTTATATGAAATTGCTTTCATTTCAGGAAACTGGGCTCAAACTTGGGAAAAAACCCTACAGTAATGCAAGTGTATAAAATACTGTGCCATCTTAATGGGACATGGCAACTTGGCAAATAACTTCTCATTAGCAAGGGTTTTGGTCAGCTTGGTTCCTGTTTTCTGCTGCAGGATAGGAAATGTTAGATAAATAATACTTTTGGTTTGGGGAATGTGGCCTCATTATAACTGGGGAATCCAGTGCCATTACTGGTGGTGTCTTGGGGGCAGATTCTGAAAATTGGCTGCTTCCTTATTTCTCATACCCCAGCTCTGAAACTGCTCACAGATAAGGGAAATGGGTAACCTCTCCTTTTCATCAGAAAAAGACAGTCACAGGCTCTACTCTGTGATAGTAAAAATGATTTAAAGGGGGTAACACTGCTGCACAATCCATTGCAATCTGCAAATGAAATAGAAGTATTTTCAACAACATGGTTTTCTTTTATATGCAGCCTGTGTACAGAACTAACATTTAATTATATCTGTTTGGGTTAAGAACATCTGAAAATAACCTCCGACTGCAATTATAAGCCATGGATGGCAGACGTATTTCCAGAGATAATAATCTGTTCTGGGCAGAAAATGAGACTTACGTGGCCTGAGACCAAGATCAAATTTTAAAAACACTTTTAGAAAAATAATTTCTAGAACGATGGTTTCTCAACAGCTCTAAGTCAATCCAAGTGCAAGCAGCCACCAAAAAATTTGCCCTGCCCTCCTCCTTCACCTATATGTTTCCTCCCTTCTCTTGGGCCTGCGTGAGCAGAGCGTGACCAGAGCAGGACGCTTATCCAGGTGCAAAACAGACTCATTCTTTGCTGGGTTCATTTTCAGCTGGTCAGGTTGGGATAATTCCAGACCAACAGCCTTAGTTACAAAAGTTCGAACCACGTACAGTTCAAGTACTTTTTTACTGCTGTGAATAAATAATTTGGTTTATGCTGCAGCAGCAGCTCAGGAGGATGGGAGGCCACTGTGCTAGCCATGCAACCCCGCGTGGTCCCTGTTGCCTACAGCTTGGAGCCCAAAGAACTCTGTCCACTGCCAGACTTTCACTCTTGTGCAGAAACCCTTTGCACAAGTGGGAGCAGGGCTGAAAGGACCTCTCTGTGTGCTTCCAGCTATAACGTCTGGGTCTGAACAAACTTTCCAGCATTAGAACTCAGGATGAATAGACAATTGTAAGAAAACATATGGTAGGCAACTCTTATGAGTAGCTTTTGTCAGAAACAAAAGCTGAATGCTGTACAAATGGGGAAACTTTGGTTGCGGGAGACTGTATAGTGGTTTTCTCAAATATATGTTTTTTGGATATGGCTGTCTCAGTCTATCAAATCAATATTTTCTAAATTAAGAGGGATTTATATAAACAGAGCATAGTCTCTAAGGTGCTGTTTATGGTCTGTCTGGTATAAATATTTATGATCATTCTAAAATTAGTGATCTTTCTAATGTGTGCTTTTGTTTCATATAGCTCATGACAGTTTCTATGGTAAACATACAGTTTTGTTTTTTAAGAGAGAAACAGAGGCAACAAAGAAATGCACTGTAAACAGTGCTACAATGGTGGCTAATCAACGGAGGGTTGTTCTCGTTTAATACTAAGCCTGCTTCTTGACTGCAGTCTATTTGCGTTCAACCATAACTAGGAAGACCTGATCTTCGATATTGTAAGTACTCCAAAATGCTTGGAGAAACAATAAATTTCCACGTGATGTATTCTAAAGAGCTACTATTATGGCATAATTGTGTATGAAAACACAGACAAATAAATTAAATAATACACTTACGTGGAAACAGTTTTCGTACATGGAACCCCCTTTAGGATGAGTGATCAGTTCCATAACTGTCTGTTTAAAAAAAGAAAAAGCTTGAAATTAATCATTCTGTGATGTGATAGTTAAAACTGGGCTGTCCTGAGACAGCTCTTAGCATCGTTTAGGGCTGGGCTTAATATTAAGAGGAGTGCTGGCAGGGTTGGTGCTTCTGCAGCTGCAGTTGTTGGGATTTTCCCTGGGCATTCTCAGTTCTGGCAGCCCAGAGCCCTGGCATCAGCATTATGGGGATAAAACAAAGCAGATATTGCACTTCCTTCAGAACTAAAAAGTTTCCATGTTAATATGTCCACAGGAGATACTCTGGCAAACAGCCCCTTGACATAGGCTCTTTCCTTCCAGCTGTATATACCATACTTTGCTTCTCAGGTCTTTTTTATGACCACGTAGTGCAAAAGGAACAGTAGCAGCTCTCTTAACAGGGAAAAGAAGGACACAGGCTTCCTCCGAAGAAGTTTGAAAGATGGAGTTCATTTTGCATCTCCCTCTGCTTTAACACCTTGCTGCTTTGTGCAATTTTCATTGTTCTGAATTTTCTTTCTGGATAGCAGTCTGCACTGTATAGCAAGCTGGCTGAAATAATTGTCTGCCCTTAGTAACTGCGCAAGCCAGACTATTTAAAAGCACCATAGTTTGGTTTTCTTTCTAGTCTGTTTTTAAATGACTTGGTAAAAACACACTCCAAATACTCTGACAGCAATAGCTTACACGTTCTTATGTACAAATCTAAAGGTACACCTACCTATCTATCAAAACCCAGAAATATGGAATTTGCTGCCATATGTACGTGGCACTTGCAGACTGTACAATTCAGCACTTGTGTGGTAAAATTATGTTGATATTTCACCTGTCTCTTTTGTTCAATAGTGTCACCTATGTGTAAATACACTGTCTGCAGGCTCACAGGTTTTACTACGTGAAAAACAGGCCCTTCTTTATTCTTTGTGTATTAACTATACATTCATAAAGCACTCTTTAATTATTTCGAAGTATATATAACTCCTGTCAAGTTGTGGTGGGTAGGATGCTTCCAGGTAACATCAGCATCATAGTTTCTACTGCCAAGAAGCCGACAGCCACATCTCCAATGTGCTGAGAAGCGGCTGTTACCATTGACTGTACGGTACTGGGTTAGGGATTCAGTTCGCTGCAATAGAGAACATACCTTGCTCTGACGTTCCGCCATGGCCAGAGTGCCTGGTTCTTAAAAAGTAATGCAGGATTGCTAGAATTAGTCGTGCAAATTTTTTTCTTGTCTTTCAGCCTGACGTAGTTTCTTTTTCAAAAAATAAATTACTGTTGGCATTTTCATTCTTACCTTCATCATGTTAACAATAGAAAAGTAGCTGTAGATCTTAACTTTGCTTGAAATTTTACTGCTGACATGTGCAATTGGTTTTCACAAGTCCATTTCTTAGTACTTTTCTCATTATTGCTGAACAAATTTTATTCCAGGATGTCTGGAAAAAATGACAAATGTTTGCCAAACTGTCTGTAACAAAAAGGCTATGAAATTAGTTGTGGGCTTTGCTGGAATCATGAGAAAAGTTTATCTTTAATTACAATTCAAACATTGTAAATCGAATTATTTGACTATAAATAAAACACCTCCCAGCTTCCCAGTCTGATCTCAGCAACTGACTGCCTCTCACAAAGCCAAATTAATTGCTTATGCTTCAGGTAATTGAGATTCATCTTGGGCCATTTTCTGCAGATAGCAATTACTGGATCATACAAAGGAAGTTGCTGAGCTTATGGAAGCTCAGCTATAAAATGAATTCCTGCTCCCATCACCTTGTATTCTCTTTGCAGCTACTGGATCTGGTCAAGATTTTTTTTTTCCCATGTGTGCTGCTGCAATACCATGCTGGACTGACTCTGGCCAGAAAGAACATTGCATTCTGCTCCCTTCCTCCTCTGGCAGACACTGTGTGTACACAGCTAATTCAGTCCACCCTTTGCTAACTTGCTGTTTTTTTCATGCTGCCTTTTCCCTTCCTCTTAAAAGCTCTTTCTCCTTTTAATAACATCTGTAAAATTTTCAAGTGTTTCTGATTATGCTCATCTTCATCGCTTTTCCCTCTTATGTCTTGCAGCTTTTCTTTTGCCACAAGCTGCTTTTCCAATGTTTCTCTCTCTTTGCTTTTTAGTAAGTCCTGTCAAGACTTGCTGTTGCCACCGTGCCGCTGCACAGCTCGCTCTGCAAAGGCTACTTGTTATTATGTGGATATTAGTCAGCCCTGGAGAGAAGGGCTGCATTGTGCTACAGGTACGGCTGAACCCATACCAAATAAATCATTTTGCTTCCTTTCAGAGATCAATTTGTTTTGCTGCAGCCCACAGCAGAACTAAAGGCATCGAGTCTTAAGGCCACCAGAAGACACAGAGATTTCTGGCATTTGTATGAATAGACTGGCTCAGATTCTTATCTTAGAATGGGAAAAATATCAGAAAACCTGTTATGAACAGCAGCAAAAAACCCACGCAAGTACAGAGGAAGCACAGCTGAAAATTAGCTTTTACTCATTTGACTAGGATTGACCGTTGCCCAGCATCTACAGAAATGGCTGGAACTGACAGCAGAATTGAAATATTCCTTTCTGACAAAAGAAACTGTGAAAGAAAAAGCTAGCAGCTACTCAGGGAGGGGGTAAGACAGACATAGAAATCATTCAGGCTTGAACAAAACAATTCTGTTTTTTGGAGGTCAGCTCCTGCTTTTTTAGAAGCAGCTCTTATACCCGGTCAGGTTCAGTTACTACAATTCAACGATCCTGGATGCTGTGCACTTCCCCTTGCCCTTCTTTCATTTTATCCCTGTTACTGAATGTCAGCAGAGAAGTCACCTAGGGAAATTATGTATCAGTGGTTCTGCAAGCCTTGGGGAGAGAAATTGAGGAGGTAAGATGAAGAACATGGAGTGTCTCCTGAGAGCACCTTGGCCTTCTGTTAATGATGATGATGAGCACAAGTCTGCTGCCACTGTTCCAGGCCTGAATCATAAGAGCTGAAACATCCTTTCTTGCTACCACACTACTTATCTTACCTTCTGAGTTGCCATCCTTCCAATATTAGCATGTGAAGCAAGAACTTATGTTACTTCTGGCATGCCTGGGTAAAACCTAGCGGCAGGAGCTGCTCTGGTAAGTCGTGGGAACCAGCCCTGCAGTCTAAAGACCACTCCTCTTGACGGGTTTCTAATTGAAGTACATCACATCTGACAATAAGGGCTTTCCTGACAGCTGACTGAATGAGCAGCATCACAGGACTTTGTATTAGACCTTTATAATGACTTGCAAGAAGGTTTCAGTTCCTTTGTTTGCTCAAGAGGTAGTGACCACTGCAGAAACAAGTCTCACACTGCTGCTTTCAGGAGGAGAGAAAGAGTTGCCCGTTTCCTTCCCTTCAGATTCTCTTGTGGAATGAAAACCAAGCCACCAGCTACGCAGCACCAGCCCAAATCCCAGGGAGCAGGCTCCCCAGATGCCAGCAGATCCTCCTTGGCATGAGGGAAACACAGGGAAAGCAAAGCCCCTGGACTTGGGGAACTGAGATTGGAGTCTCACTCAAGTTTGGAGAATGGCTGGAAACAGCATCAAGCCACTATTTACATGTGAGAGTGAGAGTCCCATCTGTAAAATCTGCCTTTCATTTATGTCTGAATCAAAATATTGAGTTTTTTTGGAACCCAATATCCTTTTTATTGTTACTGCAGGTGGCATAAAAGTCCATATGCATCTCATGCATTTTTTTTCAGCTAAGACCTGCAAGCTTTGCTGAACTCTGAACTCCTGTGGACTCTTCTCTGTTTGAGAATCATTCACTCCTACACTTTTTCTCAAGATACACGACCCTTTTCCCACATGGCCATGTAAGCATATCCATGCCGCACAGCAATATATATAGGAACAGAGTACTGAGAGGAAGCACTGGAGTCTGCTGCTGCCTCCTGCAATAGGAAGAATGTGATCACGTGGAGTGCATCTACTTACTCGGATCTGGTGTCAGAAGGATAATTCGTGTCCTCTCTGCAGAAGTAAAAATAAATAGGGTTCAGGCTGAGTTCAACAACCTAAGGTTGTATATTAACAGCTCACAGTTTTCCTGGGAGATGAGGCCCTTTTCAAGTTCCCACTAACAGGAAAGCAGTCAGATGAAAGCCCAGTGCATGGATGAAGGGCACAGTGCTCACACTGAGTTGACTCGTACTTCTGTGGTCGTGACTTTAGTGGGCTTCACTGAGCCATGACTGCAGCATCTTTTAGCAGGATTGCCATGAGTCACTGGCCCGTCTATTCAAGATCTATACATCTGTGGAATCTGAGCAGGCTTATAGAATAGACTGTTCCTGTTCATGCACTGCATTACGAATCGTAAAGTGCAACTGTGGGTAGACTGTCAATTAATTTCTATCTTAATCTCTCTTTTGAATAACAAAGCTGTATTACTAAGTAGTAACATCACTTTGCCAGATCTCGCAAGTAAAATCTACTCTTAGTGTAGAAATACCAAATGAGAGTAGCAAACAACTGCAAACGATTGTAAACGTCCAAATCCCTGACCAAATTAGGTCATCCAAACGGCGTCCCTTCTTTCTCTGCCTCTTTTCCATTCGTGCTCTTCTCCCTTGTTACACTGCGTAGGAATGCTGACTTCAGAACAAGGGCAAAAGCAAGTTTGCAGTGGTCCTCCACTCGAACCGCTTAAACAAATCTCAAACATACAAACAATTTAAATTCACGTATGAAAATTTAGCATAAAGACAGAGAGCCGGCAAACTGTAAAGCAGCAAACGCAGTGCTAAAATGCAATCTGTGTGAGCTGAGAAGCTGAATGATTAATGTACAGTTGCAAACAGGAATGAATTTGTCCAAAACGGAAGAAGCCAGGCTGTAGTTGCTGAAGGGGATAGAAATGGATTCTAAAATGAATCTGGGATCACAGGGGGCAATTGATTGAACATTGTATCAATGTTTATAGATAGCTGATGGCCATGGTGGGGAGTGAAGAGGAACAACACAGAATTTTCTCTGTGGTGACAGGACTGCGACAGGGCAAGAGGCAACGGGCAAAAACTGAAACACAGGAAATTCCCTTTAAACATAAGAAAAAAACCTTTCACCGTGGGGTAATTGAACACTGGAACAGGTCGCCCATAGAGGCTTTGGAGACTCCATCCTTGGAGATAATCAAAGCCAAACTGGACAGAGTCCTGGGCAACCAGCTCTAGGGGGCCCTCCTTTGAGCAGGGGCTTGGACAAGAGGATCTCCAGAGGTCCCTGCCAACATCCACCTCTCTCTGATTCTGTGAGAAGTTGACTGTGGCTTTTCAGTACTGACACAGAGGTTACAAATATGAGAAGGACCAGAAACTTACCTCTCTGACAAGACTAAAGAACTAGGAGCTGATACTAAATGATTTAAATAAACTGCAAAGTTTTGACCATCTGACTTGCTGGAGCAATTTGCTAAGGACTATGGTGGATACTCCATCAATGCCAATTTTGAAATCAAATCAGATGTTATTTTAAACACCACCATTTTATTCAACGAGGAACTAATTCAGTAAAATATCTGGTCTAAGCTGTTATGTGTTTATATTAGATTCTTTTTAATAATGGTCTTGTTAATAATGATCTATTCTATATAAGGTTTATTCTTATACTTTATAAAAGCACATTGCTGAATGGGGCCTGTGTTCCAGTGAACTTAAGTTTCTTGATATGTCTTTTAGGCCAAAAGAACGTAATGAAAATCATCAGCTCAGAAAACTGAAAAAAAAAGTTATTTTTTGTGTAGCATTGTCACCCTGTAGGAAAAACCTACAATGAAAAGACCAGCTGATGTATTTTTTTAACTCCATAAATGTGTCTTTGAAGAAATAAAAATACCTTTGAAAAAGAAAATATAGCAAGAGAGCCCTGTACAACCCATGTTTCTCCCTGGGGTGCCCTGCAGTATTGGTCTTCACAAGGAAAAAACGTATAGGTGCATTTTTTAGGCTGTGGTTTTAAAAAGGTTTTAAGAATGACAATATCACCTTAAGTACAACTGTAATGATGATGGCAAACATCAGTAACACTGATAACTTTATGGAAAACGTGCACACCTCCTTCTGACTACAGAGGATGTTCAGGTGTCATGGGCACAGAACTGAAGCTTCCACAGATCTTTTGAATTTTAAGCTGGCTCGAAACAGGAGGGCATATGCATCTGAGTGGCGCATTTTCTAGTTCAGTGTGTCACTGGGACAGCAGTCAGTGTATGTAGCATGTTGCACATAAACAGAGTGCCTTAAGAGGCCTGCTTCAGTTCAAATATTTATTTTGTAGATTGTACATCGATCAGGTCTGTGCAGCCTCTTTGTCTGTCTATAGTGTGCTGCAACCATTCAGGTTACAGTGCCCAGTTTGCTGCGCGTCCTGCTTCTATGAAAAACAGAATATCCTTCCCATTCCTCCCTTTGACTCTGGCAATTTTCAGAAGTGAAGGTGCTGCAACTTGTCAGCATCTTCCATGGGGGTACCTGAGTAGTGACAGCCTGGGCTCCATGCTGGCGTACAGCAGACCAAGAGAGGGCTGGGGGCTGTTCTTTGCAGCCTTCTGTCAGACAGCCAGACAAAATCCCTTTAGACACAAAGAGGACATTTTTAGAATAACTAATGTTCAATTGGTGACAGGCCAGACAAAATGATGTGTTTCAGAAAATTGCTGCTCAGGCAGGAAGACTGGAGATATCAGGGAAAGAGGATTCTCAGCTTTACAGAGCCATGTTAAATATGTGCTAAATCTTTCCAAAAAGAAAATAAGTAAAACTAAGTTGGCTAAAACCACCAAGTATGGTTGAACTTTTTTCCCCTATAAGCAAAATCTTATACTTGAGCTGAGGTCTCCCTCATGCGAAGACGATGTTTCTAATGCACCTGATTCCAGCCTTCCACCCTAATCAACACGGCCAGAGACCTGCCCCCAGATGGGCGTGCATGGCAGATCCACCTCCTGGTGGAAGCAAACCTCTGCATTGCTAATGCTTTGGAGCACCCTGGAACAGACCTTTGAATCTGCAAGAATCAGGGCTCAGAAATGACCAATGCATCTTTCCAGCCTCCCCTTGAACCTTTCACTCAACTTTCATTGACAGAAAACCAAACAAAACTATCACACGCACACACACACAGAGGAACATAAAGAACATTTCTTACTGTTACAATTGCAATGAAGGTCCCAGATCCCCTTCTCCCCCATGCCCAGACTCCCCAGCTCCCAAGCAAAGGTAACTGGGGAGGCTGCAGACACCCTGGCCTGAGAGTGCAGAAAGGGCACAAATCGCTCTCTCACATGAACAAGTGTCTAAATACTCAGTGAGGGTAAATTAAATGCCAACATTATTTGCTGGGACTGATGCTTTGTTTATGTGATTCATCCGCAAAGTTCATTTTGTAAAAGAAGTGCAAACAAGCACTGCCATTTCTTTTTTTAAATCCGGGTCTGATGGCTGGCAGAGGTCTGTCCCAGCTTCACAGGCTGCCGAGCGGTGGGTCACCTGCCCAATCCAACACACAGTTGAAAGAGTAGTTCACAGCTTGTGGAAAATAACTTTTTTTTTTTTCCTTCAGTTTTCATTCTTCCCATTTATGGGCAACTAGAAGAAAAGAAAAGAAAAGAAAACAAAGTAAAAACTATTGTTAACTTTAAAAGCTTGCTGATTTTCTAAAATGCGTCAGCATAATGCTTAGCTAGCAATGGAGAAAAAAATTCTTACAATCCATTAAAGATGAAACCATTCCAATTTTTTACTAAAAAAGTTGCATTCAGGACCCAAGGGAGCAGAGCTTTCTTGATTAACCTCCATGTGTTTACTAACATGCATATGTCTAAAAATACGTATTTACCAATCACAGGTTAGCCGAGTTTAATAGATCAGAAAGACACTTTAATGTCAGTTAAAATTTAATGGTCATCTTCTAACTTGCGTGGCTGCAGACTTTGAAGCCATGCCCAAAATAAAGTAGGAGTTGTCTGGGGGACTAACCTGATTTGAGCATGGTTAGAGGGTAACCTTTGAAGGTCTGCCAATACAAATGATCCTTCTTGATAACGTCTGCCTTGAGCATGGTGAAATGTCTCTTGGATCAGATTCACTAAATGTTTCTGTCCTCTTTGAGCACCTTTCAAGTTAAAAAAAAAAATTTAAAAATCACAGAATTTTAGCAAAAAGTTTGCCCTAGTGGTAAGTCTAGATTGTTGACCTAAAATGGGTATTGCCCAAGCCCTTTTCATGTTTTACTAAATAAAGATATTTACTCTAGTGTGATGTTAATTAATAACTATCTGAGAGGCTAAGTTGGAGACCTGAAGATGGGGCAAAATCTTTTTTCTTTTAGTCTGCATTTGCTGCTAAAATCAGTCTTTTAGACCTCTGCTTCAGCTCTCTTGTGATGAATTTAGAGGGATGAAGGTTGGTTGCAAAAATGGTTAGATTTGCTTGCTGGAGCTGGGATGTAAAGACACTGGTATTCCCATTCCCCCTTTTCCTCCTTCTTTCCCCAATATAAGAGTAACATTTTTTAGGTATGCAGCTTATGCTGAAAGTACCACAGAGCCCAGATGTAGACAGCTACAAGTATGCAACAGAAAATTTTAGTGCACACTGAGCTTTAAATAGTACTTTGTGAAATGGGAGCCTGACTGTGCACTGTACATCGTACCTTCCTTTACAGCTGGGAGGGTGAAGGGAAACACTAGGTACATCTTCTTTGTCCATTTTCTTCCATTTACTTTGTGGAAGTGCACAGATTTGAGGAGGTTTCATCTGGGAGCCCAGGACAGCCATTTCCTTCACCTGTAGCAGGATTTCCTAAACTTCGAGGGCTGCTCCTCCTGCTTCAGGGGAAGGAGCAAGGTCCTGGCACTTGGCAGTTGTGCTGTGTGCTGCTGAAGCCCTGCGTGCTTCCTCCCCATCCCCAGCCCACCTTGGATAACCCCGTGACATGTCAGCACTGGTTTGTGCTTTGTTTTTTCAAAAATACCGCCTCAGATTGTCCTTTCAGAAAATGGAACCCCTTGACAACTTCTCTTTAATGCCAATATTTTAAGAGGTTACTTATTGCCAGTTGATACAATCGATATTGTTAATATCAGTATTCAGCCCATCTATATACCTTGTGTATGACACAGGTTTCTCCTGCTATCCTATTAGTGAAGCCTTATCACATTTAAATCCAATTATCATTAATTCAAAAGACAGCCAACAGTGGATAGCTTTTCTATGTTTTTAGAGGCTGGAGCATAAGTATCACAAGTTCAACTCTATGTTTCTTTTTATGATAATGAAGTGCTGCCTTCATTCCCAGGACTGAAAGGATGAACCCTCCCCTCTAGCCCAGGTAGAGGGCCCCTAGGCATCACCAAAATGCTGCAGGGATCTCTGAAGCCCTGCAGTGAATTTCAGCCTCTGCCCCATGTTGGAGATGCCACAACCTTCCAGCAGACTGAAGAACCTCTGCTTTGAGTAAAGCGGTCTCTAACCACTGAAGCTTGTCAGCACAGCAGTGCTTCAGCTCCATCTGCCCTGTTCAGGAGCATGTGTAAACTTGGATTTTGTGATATGACACTTAAACAACTAATGTAGGCATGTGAGGAAATAGTAACAAAGCCGTAAGCCTTTGTTGTGGCTTCTGCAGCATTAACATCACTGCAGCAGAAAGCTGAGAACACTTTTCTAGTTGTGGGAGAAATACAACTCTTGCCAAAATCGCATGCCATCAACACAAACCGCTTATGAAATGCGAGATTCTTCTTTTTCTTAATATATTTTAGAACACATTCTCCCACTAATGTCTTCCAGAAACATACAGGATAACCCTGCCGCAGCTTAACAAACCATCCCTTTGCTCTGTGCTTTTTATATTTCAACACACTTTCCCAGATGCCACTCTCAGCTGAAAAAGATGGGCTGTTTCTACATTTAGCAAATAAAAATGTAAACACACTGCAGTTTAATGAACTAAAACCATGTCATGAACTAGAGGTCTTCCCTTCCTCCCCAAACAAGCTTTTCAATTGGCCTCTAAGCAACTATTTAAACTTCTTTAAAGGGGATATTGCCAAAAATGAAATTAAAGTGGCTTTCATTCTATCTTCAGATCTACTAGCTATTAAATATGGAAATATCTTGGGACTTATTAAATGACAGGCAGCCCATTGTCATTTCAGTCCCACAAGAATCTGCTTACTTTTTCCAATGTTAAAGAACAGTTAAAATAAAAAACAGACAGATTTTGTTGAGCAAAAATGTGTATGTTGTTTAAAACATTAATAGCAAATGTAAGAAAACATATAATCCTCACAGCTGATATATTAAAGTTATTTTGCTAAGAGCCATGAGGTCAGGTGGCCAGAGTTTTCCAGAAAGCTGGTACGTGAGCAAATAGATGCACTTTCTGGGTACAGAAAACACAGACTCACCTGCAAACAGCCCAAGTGCTGCCTGGTGTTTGCATACAACCCCGCTCATGTGGTGCAACCACACAGATCTCACCCACCAACACTGGCACCGAAGCCAACCCCGGGTAGTTACACTATATCATAGCAAATTTTCACTTATGTTTTACCAATGAGTATTTATATCCCAGAGGGGCACAGCTGTGATACGAACTCAGACACGGAAAGGATCCTCACCACCACAAACATAAAAGGCAGCGATATGGCTCTTCCAATTGCAGCCCATCAATGCACCCCTGAATTGTGAAGGATGCCGGTCAGAATCTCTCTCTTGACTCAGTTTGATCGGAGATTTTAGTCCTCCCAGTTAAGTGAACAGAGGGGCCTTTGCCATCCAAGAGCTAACGCCCACTGGATTCTGCCTGAAGCATTAGGAATAAGAAGATTGTACGGGGTGTTTTTGTTTCAGTGGCCAAAATCCTCATTCCACATAATTTGTATGGCTAGAAATTACTGTGTCTTATTCCAGTAGTGGACTAATGTAACTCTGACTGGGATTAATTGACCGTGTTGAAAAGATAACATGTTGATAAAGCTTATTTTATCTAACCAAGCTATTTTGTATACTTTAATGTGAGGTAAATGGATACTGCTGAACGAAAGGAAAAGACAGTGCTAGAGCAAATGCTCGGCCATTTTAGGCACAGAAAAGCCAGTGGGAGGACCTATGCCATACATTTGGTATCAAAATGTCCTCGCTTTCAGCAGGTGGATAAGCCTGATTCTGGGCTGAGCCAACCTGCTCACATATCACTTCTGGTTCATGGTGTCTCTCTCTCTCCTTTCCCTTAGTTGCCAAAGGGTATGGAAAGCATAGGCATCTGCTGCAAATTGCCCATATAGAAAGTCCAGATGAGCTCTTGCTACGTGGGGGCCACCCCCAGGAGCTGGGCTCTTCCCTGGCTGCAGCGTTCCCCTTCTGAAGCAGCTCCAGGATTTTCTGCCCCAAACATCCCCGACCCTGCCTGCCCTTTGCTGCCTTTGCCAGCATTGCTTTCTGGTTCCGTTACACCCTCTTTAGAGAATTTTGTGACTACAAAGAGGGAATTTCAGTGGTGTTAATGATCCTAGCAGCAGTGCCAGGGCTACAGCTAGTGGGATGCCAGACCGTGCAAACTTGACCACACCTTACCAGTTGTCGAAGAGAAAGAAGGGCTGTTGTGGTAAGGAAGTGGTGGCAGACAATAAGCAACTTGGTAAAAAGGAAGGAAAACAACACTCCTGGCACCCCAGCACCTTGCTCTGACCCAGGAATAACGAAAGTTGAGGCTGGCTGGAAATTCATGGTATTACTATGCGGACTCTTGCAGACTCAGGACATTATCCTATCTGCCCTCTGCAAAGCTTCTCGTGATAAAACAAAATAGTCTCCTGAGATAATCCTGGTATATAGCAGAAACCCACCACCAAATATAGGAAGGATTGGCTGCAGTTTCTTACTCTACAAACTATGTACTTGCCTGTGCTGAACTCTAAAATGAAAGAGGGCAAGGTAGTGCTTGCCATGGAAGGAAGTGTTTCCAATCCAGAGGATTTCAGTTCTTTACTTGGGCCAATATATTATTTGGTTTTACTTCGTGACTAATTTGTCTTGGATTTTAAAGGTGATTGTAAATTACAAGAATGCATCTGGGCTTTCAATGGACTTCAGCTTAGATAATAGTGTGTAAAATATACCTGAAATAGGAAAATTCTACAAAAAGAAATTTTTGAAAGCACTGCAGTCTTTAGAACTGATAAAAAAGAAAATCTAACACATGCCAGACAAATATGCATGGTAAGTAATGATATATGTTTCCTTGTGTTACCCTGGTTTGGATTCATTCTGAGTGCACTGAAAAGAATCTTTTCATGGGCACCGGGCTGGGACCACACTGATATTATCAAAATGGAAAAAATAACAATCTATTACTGCAAGCAGAACACGCTAGTGACAAATACTGATACTGCTTACGTTGTATTGACATTTCCCAATACTTTTTCTCACCTGTTTCTGTTGCCTTTTCTGCTTGACTGTACATTCCCTTCCATCTATTGCATCTGCCAGAGAGGGGGTAACCACTGAACTTCTGACGGTCCTAACCCTGGAGAAAAAAACACCGTGTTTAGTGGCACTTGTCATTGCAGAGAGTGGAAATCAAGGGTCATCAGGAGTCATTGCATATGCTTAATAGTCACGTACTATTTTGCACATCTGCTCATCCTGGGTAAAGAGAGACATCAGCAGCACAGAGATGCATGTTCCAGCTTCCAGACTTGTTCTGCCAATGCAGTGCTAATGGACCATGTTCTGGAGAAAAATTCTTTGTGGAATATGAACACCCTTCTGCTTAAATATGGTGAAAATTTGGATAAAGAATTATTCCAAGTGAAACAAAGTCTGCTGCTTATTTAAGAACACTTTTAAAAAAGCTGGATATGGATCAATCCTAGGGCAGAATGATCAAGAACAACGTATTTCTTGGAGTGAAAAGGTGGCTGATCTAATACTTATTCAGCATCATTCTTTATTGACGCTATAAGGTTTCAACAACTGACCAGAAGTCATGGGTTTAGCAGCCCTTAAGCATAAAAGTGTCAGTGCCACACTATTTTAAGGAATTGCAGAGGATGCCCAGAAACACAAAGCTTGTTCCTTAATCTGTGAAGACATAATTGGGAGTAGGCTGAGCTAGATGCAGAGAAATATGAAACAACCATATAAAGGCAAAGAAAGTCTATTGTAATCACTGGCTGAGTTAAATCTGTATTTGTAAGAAGTGTGTCGACTCAGCCAAGAGCAGTTAGCAGCTATGTGTACGCAGCTAGTTTTTAAAAAGGAAGGCCAAAGAAAAACTAAAGTGTGTTTATTCTGGCATCAAGACACTCTCACCCTGGCTGAAAGCTCAGCTATGTTTGTTCTAAGTCCAGAATTATCTTCGTTCTACTCAGTGTATTATTGTTCCTTTCAGATGCATATACATTCTTAAAACAAATAACAATTTGCATCCAGAGGTAATGCTTTTGAGGAAGGTTAATTCTGCTGAGGTTACCTGACTACTCAGCAAGCAACAGGGCACCTTCTGCAGTTCTCCACTGTCTGGTGTCCTTCAGTATCCAGAGCTTTTACTAAAACCCTGCATTGCTCCCACTTTTTCATATGGGGAAACTGAAGCCTAGGGAGATTATCTGATTTACTGTAGGGTCAATAATTTCCAGTCTTGTTGCAGCCTCATTTGAGAAAACTGACAACATACCGTAAGTCCCAGGTAAAGGCTATTGGCTTCCAAAATGGAGCAATAACGAAGCATGGTGATGTTTACAAAAGTAATGCCACACACAAACTATGTAGCTCAGGGAATGGGTTGGCCGCACTAAACCCAAAAGCAAAATAATCATGTTTACCTTATTACAGAGAGATCTGTGGTGGCCTCCATTTATGCAGGCGTTATCTGGAGCAGTCACCTGGGAGCTGCAAGGAGATGGGCTTTGAGATGAGAAGAGCATGACTGGGGCTTTGGGAAAGACTACAGGAGAGTGACCGGAATATGGCTGCAGTTGGGATGAATCCCTGAGGAAGGGACAGAGCTAAATGGGCCCCCGTGCTCTACGAAGGGTGGGTGGGTGCTGTGGGTCTGCTCACCAGCTAAACAGGAGCCAGGGCAGGTCAGTGGGATCTGGTGAGGTTGCCTAAGCCTGGATTAGCATCAGCTGTGGTCCTGCTGGGTGCAGCTCAGTGACCCCAGGCTCGGGTGGACTGCTGTGGCGTCTCCTGGCTAGCAGGGAGGGCTAGTGTGGAGCCACTGAGCCCTGCTCAGAGCCACGCTTCCTGTCCAACATGTCCTGCCTGCTCCCCATGCCCCGCAGGGCTGTGCCTGGGCGACAGCTGCTGCCTGCTCTGGGTCACACAGAAGCCCTGGTACAGAGCCAGGTGCTGAGTCCAGATCTCTAGCACCTCAGGCCGGTGCCTTCATCACAAACCCCCTTCCTTTCCCATCGAATCACTCGCGCATACTCTCCAAGGTGTATGTATGTGTTTCTCTGTGAACAGAAAAAAAAAATTAAAATAAAAACTGTAATTGCTTCTTTATGGAAAAGTCTCACAGAATACAAAAAAGAAGCCAGAATTTTATAGAAATAAAGTCCCTCAGAAATGATAATAAGAAGTCTGCAGAGTTTTATCAAGAATTATTACATGTTCTTTTCATCCAGACCTGTATTCCTGCTAGGGAGTTCTGCAGCAAGCCTGAAAAGTCCAGGTGTAAAGCATTAAATTATCATTTAGACCTTGCATAAAGATTGCCAGGGAAATTTTTTCCTTCTGCAAATCAGCAATTTCCTACTTGAATGAGAGAGAATTCACCTTTAACAAAGTTCACTATTATCATTATAATTGAACAGTTCTATGAAATGTATTCCTTTGCTGCCTTACAAATGCACTTCAGTGAAGTACTGCAAGATGGCTAAGGTTATTACCTTTGTATCTTTAGATGTTTGCGCATTAAACACACCTTAAAACATTTTTATTTTTTTTTCCAGAATACCCACATAACTGATACATCATGCAATGTAAATGCACATTGTCATACTAAGTTCACACGTATGTATTTTTTGATCATGGGATGAAATGAGTTAAATTCAGAGCTAGATTTGTATCTTTATTCATATAATGCCACTTGAAGTGGAAGTATTAGAGATATTAGTAACCAATTCATCCCAAAACACTAGTGAATTTAATAGCCTACTAGGCTTTAAATAAATAGATGCTTTACCAGCTTTGGTTGACATTCCCATGTACAGTGTGTGGTCACTGGAAAGGAGGACTTTGGCATCTCAGTGGTCCACAAAAGACTCCTCTCCTGGAGAAGGCAGGCACACAAAAGGTATCAGAGCCCGAGTCTAAAGTACAGTACTGTTTTGCAAAGCATGTTATCCAGACTTATCACTCATGTATCAGTTTTGAATTTAATCTCTGCATTAGCTGACTTTCCCCCAGAGCACCCCTAGAGCAAATACCCTGCCAGGAAGATGTATTTTCATTACCTTCCCATTTGATTTTTATAATACTAATCCTGAGGCAAGCTTGAAAAAGCACAACAGCAGTTAGATCCCCATCTGGGTTTTGCAGAAAGATTGCGGAGGTTGGAAAAGGGCTTAGGAAAGGAAAATTTAGCATCAGATATGTAGCTTTCAGATCAGATTTATTAGCAAGTCTGCCATGAAGACTGGCCTTAGAAAAGCAGGACAGGCCTTGCTCATGAAACCCTTCCATAGTTATTGCTATATCCAAGACCTTACGATTTGCATGAAACGCTGCCTCTTGCCACAGGCTTCTCAAAACGCTGACGCTTTGCTCTTCAGCCGTAAATTGGCAACAGAGGGATGAGCAGGCTCTTCGGATGTGCTGTGGCTGATGTGGCAGATTAGCCATTTCCATTTGGTGGGGGTTTGGTTTCCCCCCCTGCCACCCTGGCACCTGATAGATGAGTTGGCTTTTGAATTCTGTTGAATCCTGTGATCACTCATGGTCTTACTGGACTGGTGACAATACCAGACTTGGGAACACACAGGGAAAGAAAAGGCTACTTGACCTTGTCTGCCATTTTCTTCCTTGTTCGTCTGTGCTCGCTCAGAAGTCCTGCTGCTGCAAGAGGAAAAAGCATGTGAACCCTGGTGAGCGGGCTCAGCCGAGGACACTTTGGCTCTGACAGCAACTTCTCGATGAGCAAGGCTTAATGCGGATCTAAATTCACAGAGTAAGAAATTTTAGGTAAAAAGAACCTAAAGTCTGGTTTGTTTCACTTAATTCCCCATCTCTCTGTAAACTCTCGCCCAAACCTTTAAGAGAAGTGTCTGCAATAAGCCGTGACAGTGAGAATATTGGAAAGGTGCTTCAAGAAAAGTCTGAGATAGCGTTTTCGTTTGCCTGAAGCGGGGCCGGTGATTGCCAATCATACTACTCACAGAGCCTTGCTACTGAGAGAGCAGGCTGATAGCCTTGGCACAAAAGGTTGTTCCTTCAGCTGCAAATTAGATCTGGCTCAGAGGAATAGGCTTTGACTGGAGCAGCGATGGTGGGTCAGCTCAGTCCCCTTCCCCTGCAGATCGCTGCCAGCGGACTGGGAGGAGCACAGCAGCACTGCCGAGGGAGCGACCCGTGGGACAGGGACACAAGGCACAGCCCTCTGCAAGGAGAAGGCTCCTGCTGATGGACCAGACCACCTGCGGGGCCTGAGGGGACAGGGGAGGCAGACCCCATGAAGCCACCTCCATATAGCAGGTGCCAGAGGTACCTGGGTGCTCTGTACTATAAGCAATCTGATGTCTGTAAGGCACAAACTCCAACATTAAGTGGGGTTTCTACTTTGTTTCAAAAATGCATTAATTATACTTAAAAGGTGAGGTAATTAGGTGGTGAATTGGTCTTAGATAATAGAAAAGAAAACATTTAACAGTGATTAAAAAATTTATAATGCAAAACATGGTATGTTTCCGTAGATTAAATCCTTTCAGCTTTTCAGCACAGATTATTTTTTTCCCCATCCTAACAACTGTCAACACTCTTCTGAGCAAACACTGCTTCATGTTAGAATGAGGAATTAATGTGAGATAAAAGCTTGGGGCGGATTCTTGCCCAGCATGAACTCGCACCTTTAGGATGGAGGTTGGCTCTGCTTGTTTCAATAGCTGCCTTTCTGCTAACGCTGTGAATCACAGCTGTTGGTGCTGACAATAGACATGGCCTGAGCAAGCTCCCCACGTGAACTCCACATCAATAAAAAGCATTTCTTGCCTTGGACAGAGTCAAAGTTCTTCAAAGAATTTAGAGGACAACTGGCAAACACCTAATCTCCTATTAAAAAAAGAGGGGAAAAAGAGCAACAGACTAAGTGATTAGTGGCCAACAAAATAGCTATGTCAGAATAAATAAAAACAAAATAGACTGGAAAAGTTATCTTTTTTGTATTAGAAATATTTACGAGATATGATTTTGATGAGGTTAAAGGTGATAACTTATACAAGCCCATGTTGAGATACCAATACAAACACATACCTGCAGAAACCGCAAAGGTTGCACATTCTGGACATGGATTAACTTTATTAATTCAGCCTGATCATTCAAAACTTTAAATATTCAAAGGTAGTCAACAGTTTTGGAAGATAGCATTTGCATGGAAGTTATTGCCTGCAGAATAGGGACAGGGTCTGCACACTCTGCAGCAGCCGCATCCTCAGGGTAATTGCGCAAAGACAGTGATGCACAGTTCACGTTAGGAAATGGTCAAACTCGCCTTGGGCAGAATTTCATCTGGAGCTAGGGGAATTATATCAGAAAGTGATTAGGCACAACTGAACCCAAATGTAGAACCGGAGCAGCTAATTTATGTTACTATTAATTCTTACTGAATAGGATGTATGTAAAAAAGTTTAAATATATGCTGCATAAATACCCATGGGCAACAGGCGCACAATTGCTCATGCTGTTTTGATGATTTTTCTCCTTCATATATTCAGAACCACAGTGTGCCTGAAGCTGATTATGATCCCTCTCCTCAGACTTGAGAGTTGTAAGAGCCCTTCAATCTATTTTACTTGTTTTGACAAAAATTAGGTCATTAAAGAATGAGAGGTCCCTTGAAAAAGGTGCATAACACTCGATGTAGCAGTACTTCAAGCCAGGGGGGAACCTACAGTAACACTATTTACTTTCTGATACCTGAAAACAAATACCTCCTAAACTAAAACTGAGGGTATTTGTGTTCTAAGGGTATTCTAAGAAGTAACTTACTATTAAGGCAATTTAGGAATATTCAGAGGGGATGATTGCTTCATGTGTTTCTGGTGTGCTCTATACTTTGGGTATAAACACTCGCAAAACATCCAAGCTTGATAAAGGGGAAAAAAAGTAGAAGTGAAAGCTTCAAAAACGCCATTGTGTATTTTTGAATTGTGCAGACTGCAATTCTATACACAAAGTTATGATTTTCATAAATAAGGAAAGAATAAATGATCAAGTTGTTAAGTTTGGGGAACATATTTTGTAAACTAGCGAACATATAAATAGTTATATTAAAGTCTTTGCCAATCAGGTTGTCAAACTGAAATTTCTACAGTTCTATATTGACAGCATTTTTACAAGTTGGCAAATATGGGATTCATCCAAAGCCTGATAAAATCAGTGAGCATTTTCATGGGCTTGAATAAGGACTTTAACACAATATGCTTCATAATGCAAATGGCAGTGTTCTCAACACCTATCTCTGCAAAACTGCTTGAAGCTTTATAATCAAAATGGATTATTTTCAGCTTAGAAAGCATGTTAAAAATTCAAAGTTTCATGGAGATTCCAAATGCATCTTTTTCAACACATTATTCTTCAAAACTGTCTAAGTTTCATTTATCTACATGAAAAAAAACAGCCGATAAATACAACAGAGAACCAGAAGTCGGGAAATCCAGGTTGAGTTCCATCCTATATATGATTTTGTGCAAAAGACTGTTCTTCTGTGATGAAAATAATTTCAAAATGCCATAGGCGTGCTCTCCTCCAGCACTGGAAATGCAAAGGTTTTTCTGCTAATAAAATCTGCAACAAAACATACACCAAACCAAAAAATTAAACTTCTTTCTTTAATTATCTGCAATCCAGAAAAGATTTTTGCAGAAGAAATGGCCTAGAAACCATTCATAAGCATCCATTGGCTGGTATGGCTTCTGCAAACACCCACTAAAAAAATTACATTTACAAATCTCTCCATATACTATAGAAGTGGAAATTTTAGGATGCCTTAAATTGCACTTTTTCACACAGATTTACTATACACAGTGCGGGATATGGACTGCAATATTGAAAAGCAGCAGTAAGAATTGGTGATTAGGTCTCCTGCTCTCACACCAGAAAATGCTTGCAAATAAACTGCCATCAGGAAATAAACCCCACACCTGATGTGAAGGGCAACTGAGTCCGGCACTCTAAAGGTTCCCTGCCTGCTCCACTTAGTGGCTATCCAATTGTCGTGTTTAAACCACGACACCAACTCAGGGCCTGATCCTACACCAGTCCTTCCCAGAGACAAGGCAGTTTCCCTGGAGAAAATAATCCCTTCGATGGTTCAGAGGCCAGGCAAGGCCTTGTTCGAAGGTTTATGATGCTATACAAAGAGCTAACTACAGCCCAAAGAATATAGGGTTGATATTACAATAAAACATGTCATTTTCTGAGTTCGATAATAAAAAAGAAGTTGGTCATATATAGTAACTGGACAATTTACCATGATGGCTTTCACAGTATTCTCTGTATTTTCAGCCAGTAAGGTCTTTCTGGCTTATTACTTTTGCACATTGCTCACGAAAATTTCATACTGAGACGTGAAGAATGATGGTATTTTAGTTATTAGACTTACCGTACTTTGCAGAGTGCTTTCCCATTCTCCGCCCCTGCTGTCCTCCTCTTAGGTCACCCCTGTCTTTGCGAGCAGGAGGGAGGGCTTCAGGCACCAGGCTTTAGCCACCAAACCAAAACGTTTTCAGAAAACAAAGACTGAGATCAAATTGAGATAAAAGTGCAGTGGTGGCTATTTTACTCTCCTGAGGTGAGGAAGAAGGTGGCCCTGGTTCACACTGAATCAGAACAAAGCCGTTAGTCCACTTGTAGATGTTTAAAAAGAGCAACCACAGAAGTTAACAGCTAGAGCTCAGACAGCATTCACGGCAGTGGGAGAACACAGCTCGCTCTGACCCACTCAGCGCGCTCACCGCCAGGAGGAGAGGGCCAGGCTCCCCCTGCCTGGTGCAAACCACAGGTGTAGGAGCTCATGGGCCACAGGCAACACTGAGTTCAAATCCTGCCCTCAGAAGGCTTGAACGCCAATTCCCCCCATCACTGGTGAATGCTCTGACCGCCTGAGTGTTGGATGGAAAGGATGGAAAGGCACGACACCTCCCTCACTTTGTAAATCAAATATTTCTCCCCGCAAAGCTCACGAGCTGAACTTCGCCATTACATTTTATCAGCAATTTTGGATCAAACACCTCTGGTGGGTTCTGAAGGCACAAAGAAGGATTGCTTTAGGTTTGAATAGCTGTGAGTATGCAAAACCCTGTAGCTATATTTTATGGATGCTCTATTTATCAAATGTAATTGCTGATGTATATTAGTTTATCTTGCTGGAAAAATCAGACGCATTTGCTATAAAGCTAAGTCATTAGTGAAATAAGCACTTACGCTACTGGCTAGATGTAGTACTGAAGGTAGGGAGTAGTTACAAACTAGAACATTGCCCTACAGTTACCTCTTGTTTTTTAATTCCCTTCAGCCAAAGCCATCCTGTGCTCCACTTGTGGACAGTCTGGGAACCCTACCAATAAAACCACCCAAACAAAAAAATCCAAAAAACCCCACCCTTCAATACACAAAAATAAACAAACCTTTATTCATTATATGCAAGTTGCCAGTGTGTGGTTCAGTATTTTCTGTGGTTCCCTCTTCACAATCCGCCTATGCTAAAAAAAATAGTTGAGAAAAGGCTGTTACTCAGTTTTACAAGATATAATGGACATATAATGCCCAGCATGTGCCGTATGTTAAGGTAATATGAGACATCTTTAATTAGCTGCTTTGGACTAGTAACGGTCAATAATTGTGATGAAGCTCTAATCTAAGCAATACATTTCCACATTCTTTTTATATCACTGCTTTTAGGTTTGATAAGCTATGTGAAAAAATCTCTGCTATTACTGACTAACAAAGATAGTGCTCGCTGCAGATGTTTTGTCTTTTAATCTGCTGTAATTAAGACAAATGAAGCTATGATATCAACATTGCACGTTTCCAAAACTGCCTTGATTTAAAAAGCTTAAAAAAAAGTCACCAACCACCTGGCTGACAACTTGGTAGTAGTATCTGATGCGTTCAAAACCCAACAATCTCTTGCTTCTTGGTTTTCTCCTTTGACCCCAAACTGAAGAGACACTGGGGTGCAAACTGAGTGACATCACCACAGAGATACCTACATGCACCTAATTAAAGAAGAATGCTAACTGCAGAAATTTAGCACATCAGGATTCTGCATTTGTGACATTCTCAGGACAGCTGTATGGCCACATACTAAAAAGCATGAACAAGTGAAACCTAAAAAGGGCAGGTAGATAATTTTTTTTTCCCCCATAATTATTTTCTTCAAAAGAAATGACTGACCTACTAATCCTATCAGTTTGGTGATAAGCCTACACTTCAGATTTCTTTGCTCACCTCCACTTACCAATTTCCAGCCAAACCTGTTAGAACAAGGTTGGGAAATCAACCACAGAATACAGAGGCAAGATGTCCACTGAGCTTCAGCTGGGATCTAGCCTTCATTGACCGGCTGACATTGACAAGTGGTAACGACTCCAAAGGGAAGAACTGGGAAGCATTTAGGCAGCTGTGGCCACGGGCTGCAGCCCCTCTGCGCGGGAGCCAGCTCGCCCTGCCGAGCCCCAGCCACAGCCTCCGCTGTGGCTCTGCGGCACCGGCTGAGCAAACACCAACATCTCCCGCCGTAGCACTGGAATCAGGCTTGGTTAAAAACTGGTCCGTCTAGACAGACTTGAGACAGATGTTAACTCTTTAGCTTTCTAAATACTGTCAAATAGGGTGGGATATGGTATGGTCCAAGACAAGCCTGGGCTTCTTTCTCATCTCATAAGTGGAGCTTGATTGCTCAATCGAAATCTGAATTCTGACAATCTGAAAGCACCTGAAACCCATCACCAGTAGAAATTAGGTTGCATGGGCTATGAAAAGATCAATAGAAAAAAAGCAAACATCCCCAAGGTAATTCAAATAAGCTAATTTCAAGAAAAAGGAAGAGGAGATCAAATTTCAGTGACTGATCTGAAACACTCATAGCATTATCCCACAGGGATTTTTCTCCCAGACAGGTTGTCTTCAACACGTAGCCTCTGTGTAGCTCCTCTGAAATGAGAGGTGAAGTACAGCGACTGTCTGCTCTTCCCTCTGCCACCACCTTGAACCATTGTTTTTAACCAGTCTTTTTCTCTTTTTCTTTTTTTTTAAGAGGCAAAGACACATTTACAAGTTACACCCCAGACACACAACAACTCATTATCCTTTCCCAGCAGCTTTAGCCACGTGTTCCTTATTAATATTAGAATCGCTTTGATTTATGAAAATGTGCTGCAAATAGAGGACTGACATTGCATGTAGCTAGGATACAGACTGACAAGAGAGCTAGTCAAATATTTTATCTATGTAATACTAAACCTATGTAAGTGACAAGTCAGTTCTAAAACATCTGTTAAATTCCCCTAAATTACCCTACGTCTTGAGAAAATACAAAATAAAACCTGAGGTTATGTAAAACAAAAAAAAAAAAAAAAAAAGAGGGAAAAAAATTGTCACAAATAGCCTAAGAGGTGATTTCCTAATCTAAGGAAATTCAAAGTGAAAGCTTCCATTTCTTGATCATTCTACAATTACATATCTGTTTTATTATGAATGACAGTGGATCTTGAACATAAGTGAAAGGCAGCATCACTGTGCAAAGAATGCAGATTGTTGCTGTAAGTAATGACAGCGGAAATTAGCCAGGGATTGGTTGTGCTGCATGAAAGTAGTAATTTCTTCTTCACGGTACACCTACAAGTATGAAAATGCTAACTGAATGCATGATTAAGCATAGCATCCGTGCTTATGTCATATATAATTAACAAGCCCTACTAATAAAGTCAGCAACAAATAAGTTGAGAAGAAATTCAAGGGCAAAAGGTACACTGAGAATACCTTTGCACCATAAAACATGAAAGCCTTGATGCATCTATCAGTTGGTGCCCAGGAGACAAGGAAGGGAAAACCAGGAAGTTCGTTTTTTCTTTTGAACAACAAATGATGTGAAAAATGACGCAATTACACCTTCAGGTTCACAACTGCAGCATACTCATTGTGAACAGTTACAAATGAAAAACACGCACAACCACAGCGAGCACATGGGGATGGGAAATCATGCAAAGAGCTCAGAAAATTCCAACACACTTGCTTTAATAGAAAAACTTACTGTTATTGCATCTCTCTCGGTTTGGTTATGTGCCTACAGTAGTTTACACAAAAAAACAGAGAATGAGGAACAGAATACACAGCTGAGCACAGCTGCGTTGATGCTGCCTTAACAGCTTTGATTATAGGATGATGTTTAACTCTTAATATCAAGTGTAGGAAAATAAACCCAGGTCTTCTAAACTAATTTCATTGAGATTTTAGTTCCGTACCTGCGAGTTCTTGGCCAACATCATAGACTGTTGAAGAAACTGAGTTCACTTTTTGGAAGGAAAAATTTATGGGTATTGAATATTTCAGTGTAAGAAATATATTTAAAAAAATCTGTAAGCATGTGAAACCCATCACCAGTAGAAAGCCGGCAAGTATGTGCTAGATGATCAATAGGACGAAAGCAAACATCCCCTAGGAAACTCAAACACAGCTTGCTTGTAATATCCCAGGAGATTTCAGCCCCAATCTGGCAACTAACAGAGCAAAGTAAGAAATTATTAACTTGGGATCTTTTTCACAGATTTACAGTAACGTCCAGAAGCACAAGCTACTGGAAAGAGTTTTCATCTTCCAGAATGTGCCATTTGAGATGATAGCTTAATGCATTTCAATCAATACGCAGAAATATGATATTGAATAGATTCTGAATCCTAAAACAAAACCACCCAAAACAAAATGCAATGAGGTTGTTTATATGCCACAGGAACAAATGTATGTTGTTACTTTAAAAGCTTCATCCTGAATGAATACCAAGTGCTTTTAATGCTTGGGAAAGCTTTTCCTTCACTGTAAAAATTGCCACAAAAGTTAGAATTCTGGAAGAAAGCTGATGCAGAACATTTCATTGATTTCAGTACAATTAGACAATGCAGTAAGCACTACACAGCTGCGCATATGGGAAAATATTACAGTTTACTCAAGTTTTAGCTTTAACATGGTGATTGAATTAAAGAAAAATAATTTCAGTTCTTAAACTCTCCAAGAAATTAATCATTAGAAAGTTTAAACCTCATCAGTTAAGGGAATAAAATTTGATTTTTGCAACTAAAAAGAAATTCTATAGAACTACTATATAAGAAAGTAGATTTTTGTCTTCCACTACTAATCAAATCTTTCCTGTGCTCATCTCTATTTTACATAGGTCACATTTACCTGCCACGAATAATTGATTTTTCTATTGACGAAGTGAAATGTTAAACAATTAATATGATTGATTTAGTATCACAGAACACGTCAGGCGGGGAATTTTAAAATCTGAGCAGGATACTCCTCCACCTTGGAATCCAGAAAGATTTGGGAAAAGATCCCTCTATAAAGTAGATGAGCGAGAGGACAAAATTGAGTGCCTTCTCTGCTCACTGTGGCATATGTTACTGACCCATGTACCCTTTCCTTCCTACCAATCAAGGCCACCTATGGAAACCCCCAAGCAGTATACAGGCTGCCACCACAGTCCTTGAAAATGAGGTGCGTGAGGTTACATAAAATCACTACAAGACAACCAAACCCAAGACCCACGTTTGAGTTTTAACCACACTACCTTCAAAATGACTGTGCTTTGGCTACTTTATGTCCAGCTGGACTGATTTTCCAGGGGACAAAACACAGTTCCTGCCCTCCAGAGTATCACTGCTGATGCAAAATGAATAGCAAAAGAAATGAATATTCTAGCTCTCCGTTAGAGGAAAGAGACTGAATATACATTGAGTAAACCCACTCATTGAGAAGATGGTTTGAATACCTTTCACATAGTTACAAACAGTTCTGTTCTGATAATGCCTACAGAGACCAGCAGAGGCCAGATTGGTATTATCCATAGTGTGGTAGCAGCCAGAGATGCTAGTGCAAAGATACTGAGGACTCTGTGAGAACAGATGCATTTCTCCTGGTTAACAAGAAAGTATGCTATAGAGTTAAAGCACCACATAAACAAGAAGCCCATAAATTAAACCCGACCATCATACATTTACATTATCTAGGACAACTTCCACAGGAAGATCTATTGCATCAGAAAGCAAAAGCCCCTTCATCACTCACTACAAACATCAAATCATAAATATTGACACCAAAAAGAAAAATGGTAAATGAAGCCTTGCTGTGGTAGAACATAAAGCTCCTGAAACATGCAACGAACCCATTAATGTATATATCCTATTCTTACACATATAGGTATTATTTAACATTGTACTGCAAAGGGTCCAGAACTGAACTTATGTTAGGTGCTGCCCAACTTATATGAACTTTTCCCACCCTTCCAGAGTTTAATGAGAAACTACTCTACCAGATCCTCAGAGGCAAAATCTCTCCATCTTCCTTGACCTCAGAGTTCTTTTCTAAATGTAGTTTGTAGAACAAATTATTTTTGAATCAAACATCCATTCTACAGTTAGGAACACACTAACTATATCAAACTATAGTAACCCTTGCCATACCTGTTCTGCTGTTATATTTTACATAAAGACATTGGGGTTTAAAGACTTCAATAAGAATTTAACAATTTGAAAGGTGCAGAACTCTGGGGACCCATTTTTGCTAATTAATTTAACAACAAAACCCCCTTGACTATGAATCAGAAAATTTCTAACACGTGTGAAACAGCTATGGCAGTCCAAGATGCCCCGTTATTTTCCTAGACAATATGAATCTTTAAAAGTGCAAGGAACTTCAACAACACATACAACAGCACAGATCCTGAAGAAAAAAAATCCAAACAGAACGGAAAATTACTTGACCCAAACAGAAAAGCAATATTCTTGAAAGAAAACTAAGTGCTCTAGAAGGAAAAACACATGGTCTTACAGTCTGCCGGTCAGGACGTGAAAACAGAGGCTCTGAGGGACCTTTAGGATATTTCGGTTTTACCAGGGAAGGATTCTGAAAGAATATTAAATACCACAGCTATGGAAAATAACAAGATACAGCATTTGCTTTTGGAGCAAGTCAACCGGTACCATCACCAACTGCAACCACAGAGAAGGAACCTCACCACTTTTGGCCAAAAAAAATCAAAAGGAAATACTGCACTTCAACTTGAAGCCCCAGCACCAGCCATCTGATCCCTAGTTGGAACAAGACAAGGCAACCTAAGTTTTCTAACCTCCTTCTAAATATCAGTCTTGAGGCTATTGACTGTTCAGAAACCAGTAACAATCAATCCTCTCTCTTTGAGGCTTTGGCAGAGTCTCTCATTGATCCCAATAGACATTAGGGAACTCTTCATGGAAAGAGAAGACATTTTCAAAACCCAACACTAGACAGAAGCAGCTGCTTCTCCCTCCTCCGTATCTGTTTCCTAGAAGTCGATTTATATTTGCCAATTTTGTGAATCTGCAATTATTTGTGATACACATTTATAAGATACAACTTTTTTCTTCATTATTTGTACTTAAAATATCTACCATTAGTTAAGAGGAAAGTCTGACATCTAATTAAGTGGTTTCAATCCTCATCTTTGCTGCCATCTGTAGGTAACTCGAGTGGTACAAAGCAGACAAAAAGCAAGTTTGCATCTGGACAGGTATTAGTCCTGTGATCAAGACCCATGTCCATGAGAAAGCATGATGTTCTCCTTTCCTGCCCCTCCCAATTTTAACGTTAAAATTAGTCAGAAAAAGATAATACATACAACAACTTGGCTCTGCCTCTCATTGTACCTCAAAGTAATCTTGCAACTGAGGAAATAATATAAGTAAGGAAAATTAAGTTGAGGATCCGTGCTATTTTACAGCATTGTTACACCATGGTATGCACTGGAACACCTGTAATTTTGACTATAAATATGGAATACCCTTCTGTGTGTGTGCCTGGTAGTTGAAACTCAGGGTTTTTTTCAGCGAGCCATACAATGTTTTAGCAAAACTGTTACTGTAAAGAAAACTTTTCAGAAGAAAAATAAGACAAAAGCAGATACGTTCATCATATTTTCAAACCCATTATGATCAGTTTTGGAAATCTGAAATTAAACAGGTGAGGCCAGAAATTTAAATATTTGATTTAATGATTGCACAATTTTAATACATAAAAATAGATACTCAGTAATGAACAAGTTTATACAAACCAGATTTCTTTTGTACGGTACAAAACAACGATGGAGATAAAAAGAAGATTTGCTGGATTACAGGACAAGACAAAACAACAAAACATCATTGAGGAAAAGTTTTAAAATTATCAGAGGCTTATTTCATAAATACAGTACAATGCTTTCATTTAACAAATACAAAATTTACTATTTAATTTATCAACATCAGGAAATATATAAAATGTCATCGAATGACAATCTTATTTAAAAACTGATGCAAATACAATAGCCTTTTTAGAATTCTGAGGTAATATTATACAGTAAATCAAAAAAGCTTCAATAAATAAAACTAAACCCAAGGCAAAGTGCAATTCAGTGAAAATAAGAAGATAAAGCTTTTAACAATAATAGATAAATAGTTATTAAAAGTGGGCTTAAGCCATAAAAAAATATTTTGGCTAATATGCCGTGTTTTCAGATAAACTGTATAGCTATTTATTCATAAACCAACCTTCTATGAATCCAATTCTACAGAGAGGGGAAAAGCAGGAGCTGTTTGTTTCCAGGTTTCTTACCCACATCCACATTCACCTGTTAGAAATTTAACATCGCTTGAAGCTATCTAGTTCATTCAGTGCAATGGTGAAAGTTTCATTTATTCCTTAACATCTGAAATCCTGTTTTATTTTAAAATCTCCATTTGGGAGAAACAATGCAAAATGCACAAGTTTGAACACTCTCCGTGCTAGCCTAGTTTTGTTCCAGGCTGAAGCCAACAGAAATTTTATTATTAATTTCAAGGAGAGCACAATAAATACAGTGCCAAATATTTTAAAATATCCTACTATTTATCTCTCTTTAATGAAACAGTATAGTCACCAGTACCTTCTCCAGGAAATAGAATAAAATAAAATTTGCACTTAGCTATTGAAGAAAATCCACAACAGCTTTGAAACTATGGATTAGACAGATTAATTTGTTCATCATCACGTGTAACTCTGTTGGTTGTCTGTAACTAATACAGCGAGGGAAAACAAAAATAATATAATATTTTACTCTCATTGCAAATAAGTAATTCAGTACAGACACTACAAGATATTTAGGCATCCATGCCCCAGCAGAACTCAATGGGGAAGCCGACAAATTAGATGCTGAAGTGTCTTGAATGATCTGGGCCTCATTCAGTTGAAAGAAAAATCTATAGAACACAGAGTAGCTATTCATATTTTAAAAAATACTATACTGCATGCTGATAAATTCTTTCCATTTAATGACTAAAACCCAGACTTACAGTTACATCTGCATTTTAGAAGCTGTTTCCTTCTCAGCTCCTAATTTACTAACTCAGAGCAGGCATACCAAGAATTCTTTTCATGTACTTCGTGCAGTGAAAACCACAAAACATTGTCTTTAAATGCTGGCTTTCAAGTTAATGAAAGCTTCAACATTCTTCTGAAATGTTATTGTTTTCACTTTTGCCACAGCTTGCATAAGAATCTTCAAAGTTGCTGAAAAAAATCATGGCATGATACACTATATCAGTTTTCCATGTGTTGTGGATTTCATTCTTTTCCTGAAATATTTCACCATATGTGGAATTTATTTTAAATATCTAGTTTTGTTTACTATAACGCTACAGTAGATCTGGCTAGTTAGCTGTCAAAGAATGAACATACAAGTTGCTTAATACCTGTAGTTTGAACTTGAATCCCCTCAAGCTGAAAGAAGTACCTTTTAACACTCTTGTACAGTCAAGCCCATTGATCTGTAAAAGCTGAATATAGAACATCTAAAACCTCTTATTCATAAAAAATAAATTTTTAGCAGTAAATGGCACTATCAAAACCCTATTTGTTCACAGGCAGTTATTTACATGCTTCTTAGACAGCCTGTTTCATTGAGAAGGAAAACCAGAATATTAAAACTGCATACATTTTATAAAGACTAAAATTCCTATTTGCCTTTGTGAAAATATGGCTACATGCTCTATGTAATCTTTGTTTCTATTATTCATGTTAACTGAAAACATTCTGCCACTGGGATTAGCTAATAAAGAAATATTCTGTATATTATCTCCCAGTGGAATATCTGTGATGTAAAGAAATTATGATTAATGATAAAGTGCTATTAAGAAAAAAGAGAAACAAACTATAGCTTAGAAATTGTCTTAGTCAGGTTTCCTTTATCAAATAGACTAACCTTTTGTATGAAGAAAGCTACTTTTTGTGACAAAGCAAGCAGTAAATGTATTGCCATTCAGGAAAAAACATACACTTTCTATTTAATTTTAAAAAAAAAGTATATCTAAGTTGGGTAAGACTGGCACAGTATCAAGAGACATAACAACAAAAAGCTTAAAGGCACAATTAGAAGAGAGTGAATGCTACATAAAAATGCTGTTCTTGAAGTATTTCATTTTATTCTAGACCAAAACCCTCTGCGTTTGAAATTCCAATGATCAACTTTTGCTTCAGTTCCTTCTTGTTCTTGTAAGGAGGGAGACAAAGCTGGTTGAAGCAGGTGTGGGCCACAGGTAACCTAAAATAATTGAAAAAGACCCCAATAAAACACATTTAATAGTAATGCAATAGAAGCAGAACACTGCCAACTGCCTACACATTTTCATTAAATATTACTCAAATAAGAAACGCTGTAAAAGGAACATTTATCCTAATGTTGTTGGTTCAAGTTCTGTTGAACAGAAATAACACCACTGTTGGTCATATGCACCTCAGGTGAATTTAGTTGCCTGCAAGTTCCCCCTGTAATAAGTAATTTAGCAAGAGAATTTTGCTTCAGCTAAAATGGATGTATGTTTTCTACAGCTTCAGCTAAGATGGGTGTGTGCTTGCTCTGCAGTTAACAGATACCTGCTTGCTATGGCTTCAGCTAAGATAGGTATGCGCTTGCTATGCGTTTGGGGGAAGGGATAGTGTTAGATGGGATATCAGAAGAAAACAACAGTTGAAGGTACTGGATCGTTGTGAAAAACAAAAGGTGGTGTCGTTAGCCAAGATAACCACAGGAGTGTAAAGAGTAAACAAGCCACCAGGAGGACAAGGTGATAAAGACTTCAAGGACCACCAAGAAGCACAGCGCCTGCGCCGCTAGAGGGGAGGGGGCATATTTGGGAGTGGGTTGCATTCCAAGAACTCATTGACTATGTAATGGGGGGGGAGGTTGTATGCTAAAAAGCTCATTAAATATGCAAACGTTTTCGAGGAAAAAACATGAATAGGTATGAGGAATATGGAATAAAAGCCCACGTTTGTAATGGGGAAACTGAGGCACAGGAGGAGAAATCCCCTATGTAACTCCCAGCGCTGTAATAAATATCCTTTGCTCCACCGAATTTGCCCCTGACTAAAATTCAATACAGTGAGCGTGTTTCTCACACCCCCCTCCCTTTCTTCTTTTGTTAAGTTGGAAACATTTCCTTCCAGGTTTTGCAAACTCCAGGTACCACATGACCTTCAGTTTTTCCTCCAAATACAAAATCTGGGTAAAATCAGAATCCACAACACGAAGAAGGAAGATGGGTCCTGGAGTAGGTATAGAAACACCTAGATGAACCACAGATACCCTAAGGATACAGAACTCGGAGTTCAGCCTGGCAAAATACATCTTTACAGACACGTCTCAGTGCAAAGTACCGAGGAGCTGATTGAAGCCCTGGAAAAACAGCAGTTCACAAATTTTGGTCTTGGCCACACGGACACTTTCAGTTGCAAGTTTCTTCTGAGAGCTGAGTTTTAATACATATTGCAGGTATCTCTTAGGATTACCCGACTGAAACACTGGAAACCGCTCCTCACTAGAACAGATTAGTTTGATGAGAACTGTTCTTCAGTAGCAGAAACATTTGTTTTGCCATCAGTATGAGATGCCACTAACATTCTGCCTCATAGCCACAGCCAATAAGGAGCTACAGGATCTTCTTGCCTTTTATGCCCTCAAGTGACATGCAGGACAGCACTGAGGATGTAGACTTGTCCTACAACTGATTACTTGTGGGGAGAGAGGAGAAAGACAATGAGCTGAAGTTCAACCTCACATTTGGAATTAATCCAACACACTGAAAAATTTCTAAAACTTGGACACTTCAAAGTTAAATTTTAGTATGTGACTCAAAAGCTCTCTAGTTCTGTTTTCATTAAAGCCCTTAGTCTTTTGAATGGCAGCAGCTTGGCGTTTGGTCATTAGCAAATGTTCTTGAAAGGGGGTGGAAACCCAAGCTACTTCCCCCTCTCCGCCCTTTAAACAAGTGAGCAAAGATCTGTTAATCAGTCTGGAGTCATGTGCTTCAGAATTTGGAAAGTTGGGAAACTGGATATTAATTTGGCAATTCTTATTGCTATTATATTCTTTGACCCTACCGTGTAAGCAATGCAATGCCAACATGTCTATGTTCATCCCCACGCAGGCAGTCTGACTGCAACAATTATCTTGCAAAACACAGACCTACAGAATTTTAAAATGCACGCTATTTCAACACACATATTCCCATTTTTAAGAAAAGGAACAATTTACAGGAAAATAAACAGTGATTCAATGTTAACTGATTTTTCCTCATATCCGCATGTTCCTTTAACATGTTACTGAAACCAATTATTAGCTCACTGATAAAGCATTAGAAATACCACAGTAAATGAGATAAACCAAATTTAAAAACAAAAATCAGGATTTATTATGTTTATGCATTTAATGCAGCTCTCCACAGAAAACCCAACAAAATTTTGGCTTTAAAAATATAGTCCCATTTAAGTATTTTGATTACCTTAAATGTTTGAGAAATTTATGTAAAGCCAGTAATTACTGCTTATCAGCAGTTACTGCTTAGCAGTGAGTTTCAGACCAGTAAGCTTTTCTATACAGCTTTCCAAATTATTTAAATGGACTTTCTCCAACCTTGAGAAGGAAAATACTAGCTGGAAAGTATGTAGAATTTCTCAAGTCAATTCAATACAAAATAAAACACTACCAGAAACATAAGAACTTGGCACGAACAATTTAACCTTCGCAATGAAATTACAAGGCTGCTTTGTTCCTATTTCTTCTGAGCAACCTCTGGATCAGCCATACACTTACTCACCAGAGACCCTAAAGGAATGCTACATCTTCTCTAGCTATATGCGTTAAAGTTCTTATTTAGACCATCAAGAAAGAATACAAGCATTTCTTGCAACAGAAGTGGCTGATACACATAATGACAAACAGACTCAACAAATTTAGAACAATTCATGATGATTCACAGTATATTTTCATTAGCTCAGCTGTCATGTCAGGAACAATTAAACAAATACTTTATTTGAATTGAAAACATGTAAGGAATCTCTATAAATAAAGAATTCCTGGCCTCAAATGTAAACGTTGACTGGACAGTCAGTTTTGTATTAGATGGTGACCTGGAAAATTTATGCAATCAATAAATGGGTATAACAACATTTTGAAGAGAAACTAGAGAAGTCCATGCAGTTTCTTCCTTATACATTACTTTGCTTTTCTTCAAAAAGACATTCAAGAGGAATACGAGCTCTCGGGAAACAATTTAACAAAAAACTTTAAAAATCCAGAAAACTACTTACCAATTAGTGGATGTTTCACTCTTTGAAATCTTGAAATTCAAATCAGCCATTCCTCCCACAGGTACTCTATCACTTCCTGTAGCAAAATGTAGCAGCTTCTTTTGAAGGTCAAGAGAAAATGCAAGTACTACATCCCAAAAGTATCTATGTTCAGGGCAGAGAGGGAAGAAAATGGTGTAAGATGCAATATCATGACAAAACAGCATGATGATAATAATACAACTGCAAGTACTACATGATAAATGTCATTTACTGCAATTTAATTAATGTAATATATAAGACATCAGTAGTATCCTAACATGTGAGGTTAAACAAACTCCTACGGATTTGACAAGTATTATCAAATGATGCCAAAACCCACTTTTCTATAAAAATATCAATGCCTCTACTCACTAGTATAAGTGTCCTTAGTATCAAATCGAATCGGAAGAGAAAAAGCATTTTTAGAAGATTGGAAAAGAAAAATAAAGACTCAGATTTGAAGGCACTCTTTTTAAACTATCTCCATTTCAATCTGATCACAACCTTTCAAAAGTATTCAGCAACACATTATGCCATTAAGAATCTAACTTTAATAGTGTCTTTGTCTTATTTGGAAATAAATTTTAAAAACTTCAATCATTCTCAGATTATTCCCAACAGTCTACCATTTTATGATGTTTTTAAACTCAGTAATTAGAATGAAAAAAATTAAGCCTACCGTATAGTAAGATCAGTTTTTTGGTAGCCCTCATATTGGGTACTTCTCTGTAAAGCGGACATATCCAGTTCAGGACTGCCACAGACAAGAATTTCAACCTCTTCTGGACGAAGCAGCTGCCAGAAATTAAGGAAAAAATATTTATCTTTTTAAAAGATGAGAAAGGATGCTACTAGATTCAGATTAATTTTTTCTTTTGGCATTATAGAAAAATTAACAGAATATCATTCAATATAAATCTATAACTTACATACATACTGTATTATAGAAAAATTAATTCCTCATTACTTTGAAGAATCTCTTACTACTGTATATAGTAAAAAGCAAATTACTAGACAACATAATAATTGTAGTGTGTTTCTTTTGTTCCTCACTTCTTTTCCATTCTTACATTTATTACACTGACTTGCCTGTCATCTGATTAGATTACAAATGGGTCAGGAAGAAAATTAAATTTGTACGTATGGAATTCAGAGGGAGGGTCTTGATCCCAATTTTGGTTACAACTTCCATTTCATTTACACTGAAAAGTCCCAATGCAGGTTGATGAGTAGCAGTGACTGACAGAACCTGACTCTTAGCTGTACATACTGCTGCGCGAAGCAAATACACATAACAATGAACCATGTTTAACAACCACTAAACTTACACCTGCAGAATCTACTTATTCATTTATTACATCATTAAATTGCATGAAAGCATGTTATGGCATTTCAATGGATTTCCATTCTCCTTCCAGAACCTTCCCTGCAGTTAGTCACATCTCACTTTGCTGCAAGTGTGTCATACTTGGCTAACTTCACAGGAAGGAAGAAAATCTCATGCAAATTGTAATTGCCTCTTTCTCTTCGTACTGCACAAGGGATGATGCAAATTACAAAAGGCATTCTAACAGCCAAACACGACTGAATATGGAAGAATGTTTAATTTCAACCTCACTGAGTGTTCTTCCTGCAAAAAGTAATAGGTGTTTTCAGAGGAGTCACTCAAGAGCGCACAGACATAGTTGCTCTACTGCTTATAGATGTAGGGAATACAGAGAATCCCTGTTAACATTCACAAGACCTGCGAAGCGTCTGTGAATGCATACTGATAAAGCTAACTTGTGGAGCTTTATTTATCTGTTTTCAATGGAACACTACAGATAACAGTTGATTACCTGCTTAATTTCTTCTGCTTGTGTTGGATTAATCAACTGCATTGATCAATCAAGATTATTCATGAATCCTAGAATCATGCAGTGTAATTTGTTTAATTTAGATGTCATTGACACATATTTGAAACAGAAGGGAAGAATTGTTTCATTTTATTCTTACCAGTAACGCATATGAAGCACAGACACTATGAAATCCATAATAGAAAGCAGCAAATTGTTTGTAGATTGATTTGTTGAGAAGAAAATCAACATAGAGCTGCACATATTCTACAAAAAAAAAAAAAAAATCTTGTTACATCATAATAATTTTGAATAATCATTTGTTGTGCTCTCTCAAATTGTGTTGAATAAAGACAAATGAATGCATTTCATTTTAGATAGTATTAAATTGGTAGGCATACCAGAAAGGACTACAGTAATTTCACTTTCACACTTTGTTAAAGAAAGCCTTGGCTAATAAGAAGGAAAAAAAGGGCAAACTTAAATCTGCCAAATATGTGTAGTTTATATGTATTGAAGTACCTTTCCTATTCTGATTTGTGACTGGAATTTTATCTCCATTTGGCTTTAAGTTGTAAGATTTTATAACACCAAATTCTTCCTGAAAAACCTGGAGAAGGAGAGGAGTCAAAGTCAGTAACTGGAAAATACATTGATATACTCACAAATTACAAAGCTTGCATTTATTATTTAATGTATTTCCCCTGTTTCTCTCTTTAGCGTATGCTGTAATTCCGAGGGTTGTGGGGTTTTTAAAAGTTAAATACTTCAATTTTCAACAAATTGCTCAAGAAATTGGTATTAAAAGTAGAAAAATTGTCCCTGTTACACAGTAGCATATAAGACTGACCTGCAGGCTCTGGAGCCACAGAGTTTTTCTGTATGAAAGAACAATTTAAGAGCATCAAATACAATTAAGAAGGTATTTGTTCCACTGTAGTTCACCTGGAAACTCAAAAGTACCCACTTCACAAAATTTCTCACATGGTCTGACAATAACATAATTCAAAGCTGAGGAAAAAAGCTCAATACTAGTCCAACACACATCCATAAACCAGCATGAAATTTTTCCAACTAATATGTGTTCTAAAACAATGAATAAATGAAAAAGGCTTTCTTGATTGAAGTAGCAGTTAGACATACAGGTCAGGCTATTGTTCAAGTGAGATGTCCTGGACAAAGCATATAAAATAACAAAAGTAAGCTTTGGCTAGCATCTGGATTAGACAGAAAAGGGATTGTTTTGCAGCCAGATGAATTTCTCAAACCAGGTCGTAGATTGCAAGGTGATGGTGTCAGAACCACCAAAGAGCTGGAAACGCACCAGCAGCCAGACACGCGACCCTGGCAGTCAGTGCCCAGGTCTACCTACACTGTCAGGGGACAACAGCTTAAAGCCAGGTAACCGAGCCAGTCTCTGTGTGCTCTGAGGCCCCAGGACTAGACAGGTTCTTGAAGCAAGCTTTAATGCCCATGCAGTTATATTCCAAACAATCAGCAATCACACAGCAGTAGGGCACTTAACTGCAAAACCATCGGTAAAAATTAATGAATGAGTTTGAGAATCAGTTATAATTATGTATTTAATGACCTGAAACGTTGAGTAAAAATCCTCTTCGACATTGCCTTCATAGGATAGAAGTTCACTTAGTCCATGGGCCAATTCCTACAATATGAGCAAAAACTCTTTAGTGTATCTACAAAACTAAGCGATGTACTTTGCAAGGACATGCCAGAATCATTACTTTATACAGAAAGTATCTTGCAAAAAGCTGTATATTCAAAATGCATGCACAAAGAAAAACCTCACTGCTTAGTATGTGTGTGTATATATATTATTTATTTTTATTTCAGTATAAACTGTTTTGTTTTTCTTTTTACCAGAGAAAATGTGTCTAGAATGCTTATATCAGATTTTGGTACTCTAACTTCAAGTCAATCAACAAAAATTCTGCTATGCTAGAAAACATGGAAAATTTCTGTTTTCAACAGAAGAAAAGGAGACTTTACCAGCCCCTGCTAAAAAAAGGCTGTTTTCAAACAGCTTATATTTCAAGCATTAAATATAAATATAACAAGTTTTAAATCTGTGATTTAGCCTCTTAAAAAACATAATACTTACGGGCATAATCTGAAACAGGTCATCTAACGTGACATCGCAAATGCCTACAAGTGTGTTATGATCACAGGGAACAATGGGAGGACTCAATAGTTTCTTGTAACAGCAAGGTGGGAAACGAATATCCAAGGTGATGCTATTATATACAGCAAGTCCCATAAGCTATACGTGTCAAACGTTAAGGGCAAACCCCACACATCCTTATTATAGTTAATACTTTAAGTAACTTGGAAAAAATATTTTAAGATGTTACTCAGGATACTCTAATACATGCTAAACAAACAAATTATTTAATTTTTTTTGACTGACAATTTTAAATGCAGTTTTGTCTTACAAGTAAGTAGTAGTTAAAATGGTTAAATGATACACATTGACAGAACACTTGAGAATCTTCATCATAATATTCTGTATAAGCATTTCTAGAATAAATTATTCCAAAGTATTGTTATGAAAAAAGTTATTAAAGAGAACTGTACATATATATTTTTTTAATCCAAAAATTCTAGAGAGCTCAGTATAGCAATTTTTCTTTTAAATAAATCTAAAAGCATAAAGACAAATCTGCACTGGCACTGCAGCTCATCAGCTAGCACATTTAAGCATATCTTGTGAAATGAATTTGAAATTATGCCAAAAATTAGAAGAATCCAGTTCATGATTCAGCTTCTCACTAGAATAGAATAGTTCAGTTGGAAGAAACCTACGACAATCATCTGGTCCAACAGCAATCAGTAAAATAGGGACATCATCATCCCATCTTAGTGGAGTTATAAGCATATAATCGTTAATCATTTGCCTGAGGACTTCACAAATGAGCACAACAGAAAACCTAGGAAATAAACTTCTACTCAAAATAGCATGTGGCTTCCATTCAGTTAAAAAAAAAAAAAGGCCACATACTGATCAGAAGGGACTTAAATGAAATATTAATGCATACAGGCTCACTTATGTTTACTGAATGAAACTCAGAGGTGTAAGTACATAAGAAATTACAATTTATACACAAAAAATTGCATGTTTAATCTTAATTCTAATATTCTCTGACTGTGAAATGTACCATGTACCCACATACCACCATTTTCTTCCTATTTTTAGTTCACTTGCTTGAATGACATTCTTTCTGTACATTTAAAATGGAACATATTTGTATATATATATCATCTGAATGAGCTTTAATCAATGCCTTATTTCACCCCCGTACCAACTCAATGAATGGCTGTTCGCTTAGCACCGTCTACCAGTCATAAAAGGATACAGCTCCAACCAATCGGAATTCAGAATAGTTATCGCACTTAAAGCTGCTGAACCAATGGCAGTGCGAGTCCTTGTGGTAGGTGAACATGCCTGCAGAACAGGAATGGTGGCCTTTACAAAGCCTGAGCTCCAATAAAAAGTCATACAAAACCTCATCTTTCTCACATATGCATCCTTAAAAGTGCCCATAGGAGTGCCCGTATCTCCACGCTTGTTCTCAGCCCCCTCTTCCCACCACAGCAGGAGCCTGTGGGTCCTTGGCCCAGGACCACCAAGGGCAGAACCAAGCCCAAAGCAGGCCCAAGCCCACCAGCCCTGTTGGGTGCAATGCATTCTTCAGTGCCTCCAGTCGGGGGTATTCTGCACTGTCTCTCTGCAATCTGTTTCTTCACTGTACTTCATCATCTGTACAGCCAGAAACTTTAATGGTCTAACCAAAAAATTTCTTGCTGGAATGTAAACCCATTTTTTCCTCCCTTTGTGGGTCAATAGCAGATGACAATCTTTAGAAATGCTGTTGAGAATCCCATGATATAAATACCATAAATAAGCTTTACCTTCTTAGAATAGAAAGCTGTAAAAGGTTTATTTTATACACACACGAGCAGCAAAGGAGTATGTTTGGTATTTTCTGTCAAAAAATTGTAGAAATTTATAAAAACCCCAAAACACAAATACACTAAAAAAGCCACTCCCTGGTCAAAATGACAAGCTAGATCCTACTGAAAACATGACTATAGACTAGTTTGACTACTAATTGTGTCAGATATGGATCATCCTGTTTTAAAGAGTGATAGAAAGTAAAAAACTGTGTAATGAAACCACATAACAGCTTTAAGATGCCTAGGAAGTACTGCTCAGAGAAACAAGACACACTCTAGTTAAGTGTGCACTAACAGTGAAATTAACTTCAGCAATGCAGAAGTAAATTGGATAAAACATGATGACTGGTTTTAATTTGTTGGGATTGAACGGGCCAACAGTTTATTGTTGTTTCCACCATCAGCGTACAAACCAAAGCACTAAGGACATCTTGTATGCAATAGCTTACCGCATCTATGTTTGAAGATGAAGTTGGGGAAAAATAACATTTAAATGAAAAAAATCAAACTCCTTTGGATTAAAAAAAGAATAAAAATCCAACCGATGTCTCAGGAACATCTAGTTCTTCCAAAAATTCATAGGTAAAACTCTGCCTTCGTATTTCCCACCCCCCTACTCTCCTGAACAATCTAACTTTATCTTTTGAACTTTAGCTCAAAAATGTGCTCATCACAAAAGGTTTAGACAGTGCTTTTACCGGAAACAACATAACAGTTGCATGTAATGCAGAGCAAGGGTCACATACTGAAAGATGGCAGTGATGCTGAACCAAAATAGGTCTCAAATGCCATTTATTACTTGTCCACAATGAGATGAAGAAAGCATCGTAACGCACACAGGAGGGCAGACAACTGATTTAATTGGGAGTTCTTTAATTTCAGGGGTTAAATCTGCAGGATCAGCTAACCTGGAAAGGGTAATAACAGTGATGTTTTCCTATTTTTTTTCCTTTCAAGCTTCTGACATACATTATTTGCAACTTAAACATTAAAGACAGCAGAGTATACACAGCCCCTTTCCAAGGGACAAGAACATTTCTGAACTCCTCCCACACTTTCTTGATAGTCATATCAATGAAAGAATTTACACATTAAAGTGAGGAAGCCTGCCAGAGCTAGTGAAAAAAAAATTACTCTCAAATGTTTCCAAACTCATCAGTTACCAAGCTCTGCTGACAACACATTTTTACTAACATAACTGTCAAACTTACAGAACACTTTAATAGGAAACAACTTATCCTGGAGAAAGTTTTTATCACCAAATGTCATCTCTCCACACAGACCCCTTTTTACTAGAAAGGGGGCTATAGGCAAATAAGGATCTCAGCAGATTTGAGGACATTTATGACTTAAAACTCTGGACCTTTAGAAGGAGTCCGATAAACAACAGAGGACCATGCATTTAAAGGACATGACAGACAAGCTCTTGCATTCTACCAATGACTATCAGGTGTTATGCTGTTATGTGTTCCTGTTATCCCTGGAAATCTATGTTTCTAATTTAAGAGCCAGCCTGGGAACTCTTTAACCCATTTTAACATCAGTAATGTATCCATGCACAGCTGAGGAAAGCTGACTCATTTGAGAAATATTAGAGTGGGGAAAAACCCCACCTAGATCCATCTACAGCAATATAAAACAAGTAGGTGCTCATTCATGCCTTCCATTCACTCAAAAAAATCTTCCTTTTTTTCCCCACTTTGGACCTGCAAATATCATTATGGGCTCACAGGTCCTGGTGACAGCAGAGGCAGGCTATTTCATTGCCTCACATCTGCCTATACTGTCTGTGCATCTGACTGAAGGACCTTTCTCTCCTGAGAGCATCTCAGACCACTAAGAATACTGGTGACACAGATACCCCAATCAGAATATATGATGACAAAGATTCAAGTAAGAACTAACTTCTACCTGTACTAATCACAGAAATCATGCAAGAACTTGCAGACACTATCATTGCAACTACCTGTGCAAATGGAAACCACTGATACATGGGAGGCCAGAGTCAGCAGTTTGCCAGAACTGAGCACAGCAACAGCATCCAACTGTAGCTACTTGCAAAAACCAGGAAAACTCCCTAAACTAGCAATATGAAGACAGCTGAGGGCAGTGTGAAAAATAGAAAATGCAGCATGAGAAGAAAGAGGCAAGGATGGCAGGTGACAAACAAATACATTTAGCCTTATCTCCACTTGAATAATTGCTAAACCATCTACTTCAAAGGCTACTATGTCTTTTCCTATTTTGGAACAGGAATATCATATTACAGTTGCAACCAAACCACATATTAAGCTAAATGGAAGAAATTTATTCTTAAATCCAAATATACGAATGCAAACATACACTTGTGTGAATTCTAGAAAATTTCCAAGGGCAGACAAGTGTTGGCGTTTCAATGGCTGTCATAGCTTTTGCTTATTCTTCTTACCTTGTTAGTAGGTCTAGCAATTCACTAATACTTATAGAAAACTCTCAGGAGTTTTCTACTCAGAAGAGAATTGGAAACAACCCTTTCAAAGGCCTGATTCCACTTGAGTTATAACAGATTTAAATTATCCTTGTCCTACTCCATAAAATAGTTGATGGCCTTCTCCCATTTGCCCAGAGGTAAATCAAGATCCTGTCTCTGGATAAGGATGGAAACACTGTAACGCCACCAATGTATCAGAGGAAGAACTTCAACGAAAATCTCCTGCCAAACTTGAATCCCCCTGCTGTGTGTCCAAAGTGCTCACTAGCCTAGGGATGCTAAAAAACCATAAAACACTGAGCCTCTGGTTTCTGAAACAGGATTTAGCATGACTAAAGTCTTAAAAAGCTGAATCCTAATTTTAATTCTAAACCTTCCATTGATCAGAGATTTGTTCACCCTCTAATTTTGCCATACCACTGAAGCAAATTCTCAGTTTTTCAGCAACGCTTGAACCGCCTTGTCAAAAGCCAAGATCTTCAAAGTTCTTCAAGTACTTCCCACTCTCTTCCATCTTCCTCTATGCCAAAACTTCTCATCTATATACAATTCCAACTTGCTTGATTTTGGTTTTACATCAATTAGTAACTGGTCTGCCTAATACTGGATTCATGAAGAATTCTTACGCATCACTGTTTTGATAATTTAAAATGAACAAATTTTCACGTTGTACTTGAGAACATGTATGAGGACTCACCATAATCTGGGTGAAAAATCTGGCGAATCAGAAGAAGAAACCATTCTTTTGTCAGGCCACCCATATCAAGACCAGCTTCCCCTACAAATGTGACTTTCAACTTCTTTTTCAGATCTGCCCTCTTCCTCGCTAGCTGTTGCAAAATAGGTAGGGAAAAAGGAAAAGGAGATTTAACATATCACTACCTCTAGCCATAGAGGACACATCTCTGTCTCTACTGCTTTTGCTTTGTTTAAACTAGTAACCTGCATCGTCTCCTACTAATAGGTCAAAACTGTATCAAAACAATGATCGAACTGCAGAAGCAAGACAATCGTGACTACCTGACACCATCAAGTACCTTGCACATGGTGCCACCCTCTAGGCTTGAGAAGTTGTTAGGTGGTGTGCAAAAAGACTTTTAATAAGCTACTAGATACAACGAATTGAGTCTGTCTGGAATATTTTGGACATCTATAATTTTTTACCTACATAGAAGATACTCTGCCAGGAAGAAATGATAGATTTAAAAAAAATTAGACATCCTTTGGAGCTATTTAGAAATAAGGAGGTAGCTAAAACTTTCAATATTTGGACACCGTTCTGTTCAGCATAAGATACCTGCCAGCAAGTATCAGCTGTTTTGCAAAACTGTTTTTTTAGACAATGGTACAAGCTCTTTTCCTTCCTTTGTCCTAAGAGACAGGATTTCATCCAGGTATGCAAAAGATCTGCAAAGAATTAGATTACAGCCTTTCACAATTAGCAGTGGTCTTTCAGATCAAGTCCCTACACAATATTTCTTTAAATCATTAATTACTGGCCAGCTCCAGAGAATGTGTTTAAACCAGTCAGGGAGATGCATGTGATAAAATAATTTCTACGTTGTTAGCTGCTCAAGTAAATTACTGTTGCACAAATTTTATAACTATAGGCATTTGTATTATTTGACACACACTTTTTATTAGCTGCAGTGCTAAGTAGCTTTGCTAATTTTTTTATTTTTTTAAACTTGAACCACAAATAATACATCTTTCCCCCACCTTCCACTCCTCATGCTTTTCAGAATATGGATACTATAATGCATTTTTACTCATCCTTGACATGGGCAGAAGAAAAAATTAGAAATAAACTGGCTATCAGAACTCTTGAAGTTGCTCCTGATTACTTCAATGAGGTAAAAAAAACCCTACAGTGCCTGCGAGAAAGCAGTATTACCACTCATATCTTAGGAGAGAAGGCCACAATAGACAAGCTTTAATCTAGGAAAAAAAAGTTTAAACTTATGTTTTCTGAACATGAGTAATCAGAGTTTGTTTGGTCTCGTTTTCACCACTTGGAATTATTTTTCAATGCCATCAGACTGGTTTTAGTGTTGAGAAAGAGTAGGGAACTAGATTTCATTAAATAATGTTAATTAGCAAGGTTCAGTGGATACTGAAGAATTGCCTGCTTTAATGGACACATCCGTTTCATTTCTAAAAAAGGAAAAATTACATTCAAGAATGTGAGGAATTAGTTAAAATCAAGATAAGAACTTAAGAAAAGAAAGCTTAAAATTATTCTTTTAAGATAGAGAAGTTAGTGAAGGAAAAGAATAAGAATATTCCAAGAATTAGAACAGAACAAACTCATTAGTGATTAGTCACGTACTATTCATGCTCCTACCATGGAACCAAGTCCTACATAACCTGATAATTATGCACTGTATTCTTAAGACAAAAATTGCAAATGCAAATACATACCGCATGGCATGCAAACATACATGTTTATTATGGGCTTAGCTATGGAGCAGTACGAGGATGGAAAATAAAGTTCAGAAGGTTTAACCCAAACTATTCTGCAGCACTGCTATTGTGACAGTAATTCGGGTTTTTTTATTTAGTAGTATACAGTTATATTTCCAATCTCTTGGTGCAGAAAGATTTAGATATGACTTATCAAACTGAAATATAAGTGCAGAAGCTATTCTGTAGCAACACACCATTTAATTACATTTTTTTGTTACCTCATCAAGTGAATCACTAACAAGGTGCGTCCTCCTCACTTTCACATTTAGGAACAACATATTCATGTCAGGTTTCTGTCTGCGGGAGACTTTATCCACAAGGCTTTGCTATTTGGATGAAAAAGAAACATCACACATGCAGTATCTCCATTTAAAAAACAAAGTGCCATACTTGTTAAATGTAAAAAAGTCCTTATTATCTTGCATTAATGACATTACCCTAATATGATAGCTGCTTCAGTACCTTCTAAGAAATGGAGCACAATTTCTTTTCTACTGCAGATAGCATTTCCACCATATTCAAACTAATTTATCAGGAAGTTTAACAAGAAGATGGCAATTGTGCAGCAACCTTTTAAACTCCCCAATAGTTAAAAAGATACCCATAAGATCCTGGAGAGTGGCTTGTGCTTTACTTAGCTATTCACAAGACACATCCAACAAGACAGGAATGGATAGGTGGTGGTGCTGCCGCACTGAGCACTGAGGGAACCAGTATCACCTACTACCTGAAGAAAATTACCACTGAAGGAGGCAGACAACACCTCTTTCAAAACAGAAGAGGCCGCCCAGAAGCAGTACCTCTTTTGTGACTTGTGAACATGCAGTTGCATCTTGGTCTTCCATGACAACATATCTTCACAGAATAAAACAGGCAACAGTCCAAAATTCTCATGGAATTTTTCTTCCTTAATTATCTTGTTAATTTAATATGCTAGCACATTAGGCTGGTTTCTCAAAAAAGGAAAAAAAATTTACCATAATTCTTTCTCCACAACACTGGTATTTATAAGCATCCTGAAACTAAGCACATTAAAATAAAAAAAACCTGAGAGAATCCAGCATGGACATTTGTAGACTAGTAATAATAAAACGGCTCAAGTTCTTTTTCAGGGTAGTCCGAAATACTAGAAGTTGTGAAGAAAGGCTGTACGTAATATCAATCTAACAAAAACTTATAAATTACCAATAGATGAGACACAAACATTTGTGACTTACCCGTGCAATACTTATCATCTGTTGCTCTGAGTCCCTTTGAATAATAACTTTTTTTGCTGCTATAGAAATAATAAATGGGTATTGACAGAAAGAAAACCTAACAGGAGAAAAGAAGATAAAATATTTCCTTTTTAGCATCTAGCATATTATTTTCTTTTTAAGAATACAGGAGTGACTCTTTGCATTATCATTCAGTAACTATCTTCCCTCCACTGACACTAATTTGCAAATAGCTGCTGTTTTTTTGGTGTTGTTTACATAGATACTCAATTCAGTAGAACAAACTGTTATTTGCAATTACTACTAGAAATTGTAATTAGTAATAACACGTATCCTCAATAAAGCTCTTTTTTTTACTGTTTTTCACTATCAATAGACCTAATAAACAGTCATCTTCTGCTTTAAATACTAAATTTTAATTGCTACACTGAATTAAGAAAACAATATCTTCTCATTAAATACAAGAAAAACAGCTATCTCAGTGCAACATTCTTAGGTACACAGTAGAAATACTTCTGGTTTGGCTTATTTGCTGCAGAATTGATTTTCATAGGAACTGATTTTCCACAGGTCCTTCAGATTTAACCCAGGGTTACAAGTGTTTAGGCCTTCTAAAATATCAGATCACAGCCACATTCCACTGCAATAAAATAATACAAATTAATTTTTAAAAACTTCAGAAATCATCAAGGTAAAAGACTTTTTTTGTTACTGGTTATTTTGGTGAGTTTTTTGTTGATTTAGCTCGTGCATCACCTAGCAGAAGTTTATATTGAAATACCCAGAGCTTCAGACTCTAGGTGTGCATCTTCAATTCAGACTGCATGTACACCCTAAATCCTGCCTGTGAGAAGCTCTGGATTCCAATGTCTTTAGGAAAGAAAGGAAATGAGGAAAAATATTCTCACTCGGTCTCCTGGAAATCCTAATCCAAAACGTTTTAACACGGAGCATTGACTAAGTTTGAAGAATTATGTGTTTCAAAGTAAGTTTTCAAAGGTAAACCAGGACTTGCTCCTACTCGGCCTTCTTAGTTCTAAGCATAGAGTCTTGATTGCGATTCTTTGGGGTTGTTTTGTTTTGTTTTTTTTTGTTTTGTTTTGTTTTTGTTTGTTTGTTTTTTTTTTTTTTTAAGCGGAACAATACAAAGTTAAAAGAGGTAAAACCAGAAAAATGTGTGGTTGTAACAACGTGAAAGAATTAAATTTACTTTAAGAATAACGCAGCTAGACTGTACTTCAGCTCCTACAGAAATTATGTATCAAGGAAACTTTGTTTGATATATATTGAATTCCCAGTGTCCCAGCTAACTGAAAAGATCTGGAGCAGGTGGAAATCTCACAGCCCTTTTATAAGCTTGGATGTGGGTGCCAAAACAGCCAGATGGTGCCAATGAAAAAAAAAAAAAAAATTTTGAAGCTCAGCAGGATTCAGATTCCAATGCTTTGACTATGCAAAGCCTACTGTAAGTTTATTGCTCTCATTGTCATGGGTTTTGGTGTTTTTGTTTTGTTTTTTTCCTTCGTTCCTTCTTCCTTCCCAAGCAGAGTATCTGGTATCAGACAGAAGCTTAGCCTAAAATACCTGCTTCGGTCAAGCAAATTACGCTTTCCAAGTTTCCCTCAACTACTGCTAAAGGCAAGGAAAATTGCACATGCAATAAACAAAAAGCTACATTTGGATGGGTGATATCTTACATTAGCTTACTGAAAAGTCTTGAAATATAGGGAAATGTTAATTGACCTTGTGATTCAAGCTGTAAAGACTGAGTGATACATACTAATATGCTGAAAAATACAGCTACACAAAATAATATTTTTATTAAAAAAATGTTAATAAGATTTTAAACTTTAGCAGAAAGATGAAATAGTTTCTCTAGATGTTTAAATCATACTGCTGTCTGCCTCTCACAAGAAGAGAAATACCATTGCAAGCTTTGATTCTGTAAAGATTTAACTTGTATATTTATTTTCACGTAACAGAAATAGTACAATTGATTTCACTGGAACAAATACGATCGGAGCCACATACATACAGGTAATTAGATACATTTTCATCATTAAGTGGCAAGTATGCACACAACACCACTTTCTATGAATGCATTGGAGGTTAAAATGTTCGTAGGAAGACTCAATTAGAAGTCTATGCCAATAAATAATACACTCATAGTATTATATCTATATTTTACATCTTTTCTTCAGTTTGTGAAGGCAGAATGAGATTTATTACAGTCAATCTTGCATCCATGCAGTGGCAAGTATAGCAAATAGTAGCCATACTACGTTTTTCCTATACAGAATTTAATGTGGCTATATATGCACATATAAAGGGTATGCATACCATATATACACACACTATATATACACTATATTTAAGATAGATATACATAGTGTAAATACAGTGCTTTGAAATACTACTTAACAAGAAACAACCAGTTAGTCCTGTTACCTGTGAGAATTTCCATAACATTGCCAGTTATGATATTCTTCCATAAGATCAATATGATCAAGTGTAGAATTATAGAAGTCCATGTATGAAATAATAGGAGGACTGATCAGACTATTTGCAGCATCTACAAAGAAACCACAAAAGTCTTTTAACATACTGCCTGGACTCACCACATCTGCTTTTGAGTCATCTTGAGCACCAGCGACCTCAGAAACTTTAAGCCAAATCAGCTACTAGTAACTTTGTCTCAGTCTTAGCTACAGAATTACAACTATAACATAACACCATAGGACATCAGATTAATTGCTGTAGAAAATAAATCCCCAGTTCAGCCCATTTATGCTAAGAGAACCTCCATTTGACTGTAGCCCAGTTAATGACATATGCTAAGTAAGGTTTCATGGACAAAGAATGCGATGTTCTGCTAAAATCAATAAAAAAGCAGTTTGATAGATGGATTTCTTAAACATGTTCATTTAATTTCAAGCATAGCTATGGATATAACACCCACATGCTTTCCAGTTAATACTCTGAGTTTGATACCTCTTTGCAAATAGGATGGAAAGGGAGGAGCACAAAACATAGTATGCAAAGATATGCCTATTTGCTTAGGTAACTAACATACCACCTAGACTCACCAGTACAAAAATTAAGTACTTGGCCAAACGAAGAAAACCAATTCACATTTAAGCTGCCTATCTTATTATGTAACATTCACATAATGTCAAAAAGCTGCTAAGTTTTCTCTATCTGCACTTAAACATAATTTAATTTTGATCAGTCAGACAGAAAGTAGTGTATTTTTGAATTACTAAATGTCCCTTTTCCCACAATTAAGGAATTAGCAACTCTTTCACAGATAGCTAGACAACACACATCTTGGGTTTAGATACAGTTGAGCTTATGTGTCTAAACTGTCACTCTGGACAGGCAGGACTGTGCAGAATGTTTTTAAGGGACAGGGACTTACTTTTTTTAAGCTGTAGTTTTGGACTTAAGAGGCATATATGCATCGCCTAACTTAGATGCTGAATACTTCTGTGGGGATAATCTAGTTACAGAGGAAATTCTGGCATTTAAAACAGTTTCTTTTATAAATCTAAGGGAAACTTTAACCATCGGTTACTCTGTGGACTTTTGTTTGAGTGCTCCTTCAGTTGTTGTTACAGGAAAACGATGCATAGCAATTATCCTCTATTGTAAAGCAAGTACGAAGACTTGCCAACAGAAGATGTTTTTTCTTGCTTACTACTTTTTGGCATTTTATTGTAGCTTGTACTGTGCCACCATCACTGTCGGTCTTCCCCAGAAGAGGAGAGGTATAAACTATCCCTCCCATATGCGTATATATGCGTATATACACACACAAATGTGCATATATATACATGCACATATATATGCATACACAGTTCAAGGAAAATACCTACTAAATAAAGCCAGGACTTTGGTTGCTGATGGAATCCACCAGGTACATTTCACCATCGGCGGAAACTCTTCAGGTTTTGCAGGAAACAGGCGTAAAGAAATAAATTGCAGTAACCTGTCTACCAGCTGCTTGAACCTCCTCTGTGAAATCCTAAAACAAACATGCTGTAGTTACTCTCACATGACCCCTGTCCACACTAGAGTTTATATTATCAGATTTCAATGTTATTCTTTAAAAAAACATGCTTCTGTCCTATACATAAAAACAAAACTCCAAAGTTTGAAGAAGCATGCTTTTAAATATTGACACACAGCAATGCTCTTCAGTGCACCCTTAACTATGCTTTTTAATATCCGTGATTTAAAAAAAAACCAACTAAACTGTAATCATTACTTGTTCTTGACTTTTAGTAATCTAAAAGAAAGCAAAAATCCTTAGCCGTTTCACTCCACAATCTGAATATTAAGGAATTCTGAATTTTTTATTTTGAGATACTTGGTCCTATTGAATACAGAGTGAAAATTACTTCATATGCTTGTGACAAGTGCACATTTTAAATTATGTACTGTACTAGTTCCATAATATCACAACAATACACATATATGTGTAGATATAGAAAAGGATCCTTTTCTAATTAAGAGCTTACCTATTTTAATGGATTAGATTTTAATACGTTTTAAGACTAAAAACATCAATAGGCCTACTGCATCCTTAACCAAGAGGGTAAGCCTTATTTGTAAACACTGATTCAAATGAAATCGTATATGACCACAATTTTAAACAAATCTAGACATATTAGAGTGGGGCAGTGTAGGGGAAATATAATTTCCATCCTTGCAGAGAAGAAAATCCTTTATTATCATATTCCCTAGGAGATAAGGGAATTGTAAATATGGCCATTACCCCCATATGACTTTATTAGTGAGGGGCTATTAAAGTTTTTTCAATTAATTAAAAATCTAATGCCGTAACTAAACTCTCTTACTACTTCTATTACACTACCAAGCAGGGATTTGATTTCATTTATGGTTTTCATACAATACAGTAAAGTTACAGTATCTTTTGCAAATTATGCAGGATGAACCTTTATTTAAACAAAGATCATAAATCTGTTTGTCTTAATAATACCATTTAAACATGTATCTAAAAAAATTACATACATAAGTTATTTTGGATGTGTTATGGAAAAATAACTAAAATAAGTTATTCTGCAATTAACGCTTTTTTGCATAAAGATACTCATTTTTATACATTATACACAGTTTGCATCTATAAATCAGTATCACTTAGTGGACTATGTCCAAATGTACTTTGAAAACAACAAAAACAACCTCTTTAATTAAACTTTCATATAATTTATAAAACAGTCAACATCAATGGAAATACAGTAACAATTGTAATCCTAAAAATGGAATTTTTAATTTTATTTTTTTATTTTTTTTACTTTTTAGACCAGTGCACTAGGAAATGATGGTCAGCTTCTGTTAAGGCTGCTATCTGTCTTAGCAAGTGAGCATAGATGACATAAGTAGAAGTGTTACTAAATTGAGGATTCTGAAAAAGATTAAAAAAATGTGTTAGGTTAATAAACTGCATAAAGGGAAAAACGTCATTAGGATTTTTCTTATGTTTGCTGTTGCCAATACAATTATGCAGGAAAGGAATTCACAAAATTGCTGTGACAGTGGTAAAACTAAAGAAAAAAAATATTTGCAACTTCGAGTCAAATAAAAAAATACATAACTTCTATATTGTAAAAGTATGATTTTTTTTTTTTGTTTCAAAAGAAAACCCACAGGTAATAAAGGAAGCACTCAATGTATTTTGTCTCGATTATCATTTACTGTGTAGCACACAAATGACGCTCATCTGAGTGATGTGCTTTCCATCTCAGTAACAAGGATCCTCATAGCTCCCGTCTTCCCGCACATCAATCCAAACTTATTTTCCCTCTTACATATGAGTTCACACATTCCCACTTTTCAGCAATATATATTCCTTATCATTCACAGCTAGTATACCACTCCAGAGAAGAAAACTATTGTCTCAGAAAATTAAATTACCATCTGATCTTCTTGAACAACAGCAGAAACCTCTCCTTATGTGAAGAGGTGTTATCTACACTGGCAAAATTTAAAGGGGAAATTTGCTACAAAGGCAAATCAACTATAGTAGCAAAAGTAATAGACAGAAATCTAACACAGACAGAAATCAGACAATGTAGCCAGTCAGATAGACTGGAGAGAGTCTGCTGGATAAAATGCAACACTGGAGAAAGTTACAGCAATATAAAAGTGTGCATATACTGAAACTTTCTGGAAAGATCAGAGGTACAGCATATCAATAAAGCAAATGTGGGAACAAGGAAGAAATAAGAACAAATAACCTGCTAAAACATTTGTTCCTTCAACTCACAAAATGATAGGAAACAATTACATGTCTAACTTAGTTCGTAGCGTTAATCTATGCAAGCTTTCCCCATCAACTATCTTCCATTAAGCTCCCATTCCCGTCATGCATAACCTACACTTCTTCCATATTTTGATACATTCCTATAACAGGAAATTAAATGTGAAGTATTTCAGCTATACAAAGTATCTTGTTTGCATAGTATACTGGTTTATAGATTATAAATTAAGCAGACATATACTTAAATAAAAACACTGTATTTTTCTTACCTGTAAAAGTATACAGTATGCTCTAAGATCATCTTTCGTTCGTGGTCTATGAATGGAATAATAAGCAGAACTGTATGTATACATCACATATACACATTAAGAGTCAGGAAATCATGCAGCCTATGATTTAACTTCGCTTTGTCAATACGTGTAGAATACCATGTTTAAGGATCTTCACCGTTCTCAGAAACTGAAAATAGCACTTAAAGATTCTGACTACTCTCTAAAGGCAGTAGGCTATTTTAGCATCTGCCTTTTGTGGCATAACACCGGGTAAAAAAAAAAAAAAAAAGTCAGAATTGAAGAGTAAGAGGTGTTCCAAAGAGGGAAGTCCATGCTGTTGTCTATCTCGGGTATCATCACAGAAGAGTTTACTCGCCCCATCTTTGATATTTCCTGCCGGAATTCTCCATACACTTCTGCCACTGCAGCCTCTGTACTTCTTGCTGTTTATCTGCTTCAAGGCTTTTACATAACCACAAATACTCATGCAGCAACAGCACAGAAAAGGTAGTATAAGGTGGAGAAAGGAATAGCCAAGGGCTGGCTCACAGCTGAGCCACAACAAGGTGCTGTCTCTTGATATATATTTTGGTGGGGCAAACTATGCATTCTCACTTCTATTACTTCTTGCTAAAACATTGCCATCTCCAAACCCCCCGCCTTCGGGCTACCCCTTCCTGCATCCTGCACTGCCCTTCCTATGCTGTTGCCATGCATGAACAGTATTGTGAAATAAACTTTTGATCAAGGAATTATCTGGGTTAAAACATCCTAGTTGCTGTTGGGGGGTGGGCGGGGAGAATATGTTTTACTCTAGATGGATTCCTTAATTCATCTGAGAGTTCAGATGCCCAAAAGATTGCCCCGACAACAAGCAGCTGACATTTTTTGGGGGAATGTATGGCTAGAGCTAGGTCTGCCTCTCAGAGGTTCAACATCAGCTTACAGAGTTCAAGATACATTTTAGCAGATTTGCCTGCCAAAAGGAGACAAATTCTTATGAGATAAGTTTTATCAGAACATTTTCTTTCTTTGGCTAAAAAAATAAAAACAAAACATATATCAGCTATAAGTGCTGGCACAGCACTAATGCAAACATTTGTTATAATTACCCTTTCCATTCTTGTAGCAGACCATTAATAATTCCTTTTAGGACTGACTTCTGAACATCTTGAGGCTACGGAAAAAGGAAAAAACAATATCTGATGTAATTATATATTTTCTACACAAGTTAGTGTATGAATAAGCAAGTTTGTTTTGCTTGTGATTTTAGCTAGCTAAGAAATCTTTGTGTTATGATGCTGAGCTCCTAAGTATCTTTCCTCACAGACTATTAACTGAGGCCCGGAGTAGTGCAAATGGTGGCTCTCAACGCTTTAAACAACTTAAAAAGTGTAAATATAATTTCTAAATTACTCCCGTCCTGTGTTTACTAGGCACAGTACCTACTTTTTGCTACCCCCATCCTCACATTTTCCTTATTTCCCACCATAGTGTCCCATCACAGTCATGTCGTATATTGCAAGCGGTCTTTGAGATCTGCCACAGTATAAACCGCACATTACTAGGAACAAAAATTTTCTCATCTTTTACTACATCAGTTTTCATGATTCTATGGCAATTCTCATGGGACCATTTGAAGTATGTTTTGAGCAATTCTTCAGAAATCGTGCCTATCTGAGAAAAAGTTTTGGTATAAATAGCTTCTTAGCATATTCCTTAGCTGAAATAATTGTTACAATGTTTTAAAACATTAATTCTTTTCTTCTACTTACAGTATTTAATAAGGCATCATAGACAACATTCACAAATTTTGCATTGATTCCAGAGTCCTCAATGGTATTAAATGGAGAATTGGTATCTTTCTGTAAGTTAGATAATACGTGAAGAATTTTGGTTTTGAAATTTTTCAATATTTTAGCTATGATTGAAAAATAAAAGTTTAACAGCAAGTTTAAACAAAACACATACAGATATAACTATTTTCCTTATCAAAACATAATACTCTAAATTGCTTTTATTAATAAGACGAAAAGTTAAACAGTAGCAATCTTACACACTGGCAATATTCATGTAACTCCATTATCTTGTCATTCTATTTTAAAAATGTAAGAGGGTTTCAAATAATGAATTACAACACATTTTCATCTTTCATCTTTGTTGTCAATCCATCATCAGACAAAAGCAACAATCATAAGCATTCAATATTTGTTAAGTAGCTAAAAGTCACAAGTTACTTTGTCTAGGTTCAGGCCCTACTATCCATATGAAATATCATAAGCACATTTTGCTCTGTAATAGGCAGGAAATATTAATTTAGCCTGAATGCAGCAAGTTTTCACACACGAATATGATCTTTCCCAAGGAAAGCTGAGTATGCCATCACAACAAAGGAACAGCTATACTACTTGAGCCCGTATCACACTCCTTTTTAGGGACAGAGAGTTTCTGTTTCCAGATTTGCCTGGGCCTCGGTATTAGCTGCAGTAGCTTGCATGTTACTAAACTGTAATTTGTATAGAAAGTACACAAGCATAGTGCCACAAAACGAACTACATACTGGAATTTCAGTTACTTAAACTGGAATCAATAAATCAATGCAATAACAGATTGTCTACCAAAGGCAGGTGAGATCATGACAAAATGATCCTAGTGGCCTTGAGTAACCAGCTGCAAGGCTTTAACTGATGTCTTTGTGAACACTTTGAAGATACAAAGCACTGTAAGTACTAAATAGTATTATGAATTATTCTCTACCTTAAATGCAGCATTTATCTCCAGGAAAGAATCAAATGTTGTAGAATAAAAATCATGTACAGCTTTCCAATCTCCTGATGACTTAGCCTTTTCCACATCATCCCTAGAAAGAATATATTAAAATATTGGTAATATAAGGGTTCAATCTTCCCAACAAATTTGTCTTTAGACTGCACTGTAACTCTAAGCTTTCCTCACTAAGCACACTTAGAAGACAGACAAGTATAATATCAGTATCTTTCAAACATCTGCCTTGTCATTTTAAGATCACGGTATTACAAGAGAACAAAAGCATAGTTTGTGTTTGATACACCTGAGCAATGTCTCTTATTCAAAATCTTAATTCATGGTGTCACAATTCAGTATGTTAAGACAAATAATTAGCAGAATAGATTACACTGAAGATACACTGACATGATAAAATTTCTGAGACTAATTTAAGTATGCAGGCTCCTAAACTAGTCAAATCCATTATTATTTGTAAATAATTTTCTTTCTCTTCTTTTTTTTTTTTAAATAAAACTTAATCTTTGTATGTGACTGTACACTTTCCTTACAGGGACAACAAAATCTATGGATCTACTCTTAAAGTCCTTTTAAGTATTGGACCTTAAAGCAAGTCTCTATATATGAAATTTTGTATAATATCATACCTTTAAAAACAAACAACAATCAAACAAACAAAAATCCCCCAACCAACCTTTGAAACAGAATTTTAGTGATCTACAATGCTGGTGATACAAATCCCAGTTTTCTCCCTCCCCCCCCGATAATTTCTTTGTATCATAGAATTGTTATGGCTGGGAAAGACCTTTAAGATCATCAAGCCCAACCGTTACCTAAATCTACCAGACCCACTTCTAAACCATGTCCCTGAGCACCATACCTAGATGGCTTTTAAATACATCCAAGAATGGCGATCCAACCACTTCCCTGGGCAGCCTGTTCCAGTCTTTGATAACCCTTTCGGTTTAGAAGTTTTTCCTAATGTCTAACCTAAACCTCCCCTGCTGCAACTTGACACTATTTCCTCTTGTCCTATCAGTGGTAACTTGTGAGAAGAGACCAACGCTCACCTCTCTACAACACCTCTCCTTTCAGGTAGCTGTAGAGAGCAATAAGGTCCTCCCCTCAGCCTCCTTTTCTTCAGACTAAACAACCCCAAGTCCCTCAGCCACTTCGCATAAGACTTATTCTCAAGACCCTTCACCAGCTTCATTACCCTTCTCTGGACCCTCTCAAGTGCCTCAATGTCCTTATACTGCGGCACCCAAAATCGAACACAATACTCAAGGTGTAGCCTCACCAGTGCCGAGTACAGGGGGACAATCTAGTGTCTAGCCCTACTGGCTACACTATTCCTGATGCAGGCCAGGATGCTGTTGGCTCTCTTGGCCACCTGGGCACACTGCTGGCTTATAATTCAGACAGCTGTCAACCAACATCCCCAGGTCCTTTTCTGCCGGGCAGCTTTCCAGCCACTCCTTCCCAGGCCTGTAGCGCTGCATGGGGTTGTTGTGGCCCAAGTGCAGGACTCGGCACTTGGCCTTGTTGAACCTCATACCATTGGCCTCAGCCCATCGAACCCTCTGAAGAGCCCTCCTACCCTCAAGCAGATCAACACTCCCACCTAACTTGGTGTTGCCTGCAAACTTACTAAGTGTGCTCCCAATCCCCTCGTTGAGATCATTAATAGAGATATTAAACAGAAGCGGCCCCAACACTGAGCCCTGTGGAACACCACTTGTGACCAGCTGCCAGCTGAATTTAACTCCATTCACCACCACTCTCTGGGCCCAGCCATCCAGACAGTGTTTGATCCAGCAGAGTGTATGCCTGTCCAAGCCTTGGGTAGCCAGTTTTTTCATGAAAATGCTGCAGGGAACTGTATCAAAGGCTTTCTGAAATCTAGGTAAATAACATCCACAGCCTCTCCCTTGTCCACCAAGTGGGTCACCTTGTCATAGAAGGAGATCACGTTCATTAAGCAGGACCTGCCCTTCATGAACCCGTGTTGGCTGGGCCTGGTCATTTGGTTGTCCTGTAAATAATATGTAATGGCACTCGAGATGATCTGCTCTATAAGCTTCCCTGGCACTGAGGTCAGACTGACAGGTCTGTAGTTCTCCAGATCCTCCTTCCAGCCCTTCTTGCAGATGGGCATCACATCTGCTAATCTCCAGTCTATTGGGACCTTCCCGGTTAGCCAGGACTACTGATAAATTATGAAAAGTGGTCTGGTGAGCACATTTGCCAACTCCTTCAGCACTCTCAAGTGTAACCCATCTGGCCCCATAGACTTGGTATGTCTAGGTGGTGCAGCAGGTCACAGACCATTTCCTCTTGGATTATGGAGGTCTCATTCTGTTTCCCCATCCCTGTCTTCCAGCTAAAGGGGCTGGGTACCCAGCAAACAACTCGTCCTGCTATTAAAGACTGAGGCAAAGAAGGTGTTAAGTACCCCAGCCTTCTCCTCATCCTTAGTCACTGTGTTTCCCCCTGCATCCAACAAAGCAGGAAGATTCTCCCTAGTCCTCCTTTTGTTGTTAGTGGTATTTAAAAAAAAGTTATCAGTGGGAGATACCAAAAATGCTAATTACTTTTTAATACTTGAAAGAATAAAATTCCTGATAATTATGTAATTAGGCAGCAGTCAATAGATACAGAAATCTGAATACGGAAAAAATCTCAGCTCTTCAGATTGCTCGAATACCAACAAAGGATCATCTCTTGTCAAATTCACTTTTATACCTGAATGCACAAAATTTCAAACATGGAAGAAAGCAATGAGGAGTATAAGCTCATACACCTCCTGGAGTAACTGTGACATTTTTTTTCCCCCATCTGTTTTTGAAAAATAGAAGAATCAGGCTTCTTCCTAGGAATACTTCTCCTCACTGAAAGAAGGTAGATTTAGATTAGATATTAGGAAGAAAGTCTTTACTGTGAGGCTGATGAAACATTGGAACAGGTTGCTCAGAGAAGTTGTGGAGGCCCCATCCCTGGAGGTGTTCAAGGCCAGGCTGGATGGGGCTTTGAGCAACCTGGTCTGGTGGAAGGTGTCCCTGCCCAGGGGAAAGCTAGGGAAAGTATTTTGATAATTTTCACAGCAGCAGACTTATTAATCCCTCCATCACTACCAGACCAACTACTTGTCAGACTTACTGAACTGTTTCCTCATTTGAGATTAACAAAATCAAATGTATGAATTAGGACAAAATGAAGGGAGTCCAAAGAAAAAGTATACTTTTAGAAACACCAGTGTAACTTACTGAAAATCTTTCACAGTTTTGGTTCGGATGGGAAGGGAAGGTTCAGGAGGAATTGGTGCTTTCAGTTCTTGGGGTAGTGTATCTATAGAGATGCGCTGCTTTTGTCGTACATCCAGGCAAATAGGTGGTAGGTCTCTCACTTATGAAAAAAAAGTAAAGAACAATAAACACAATACAACCATATACATAAACATTTAGCGAGTAAAATACAGATATACAGGGACTAGGAAAAAAAGAAAATTCAAACTGATTGATTACACATCTTTAAACCCCTACTTATCCAAATACTTTTCTTACCACATGCTCATCCCAGATATGATGGAAACTTTGACTAAATGAAGGAAATAAAACCCTAGAAACAAAAACAGTGTCCTGAGTTTGTAACTATGCCTTTGTGAACAAAGTGCTCCCTCCTGCCAACGGAGGGAGAAAATTGGCCAGTCTGTCTCCTATCTAAGGCCTTCTGAAAGAAGGGAGTCTCTACTATTTTATAAACGAGCTCCTGGACCAAGTTGAAAACAAATGATTTTTTTATTACAAAAACAAAGAAAGAAAACCAAGACAGATTTTCATGAATTGCTGACATGCTGCTGGGCAGGGGAGCGGGGAAGAGCTGGTGACCTGTGTTCCAACTCATTATTAGGGAAAACAGCAAAATACTGTACTTACATAAGACATGCTGGTATTACATCAGTAACATGCACTGGTATACATGCAGCAGTATTCACACCACACAAGAAAACCCCAAGTTCATATATAGTTTCATTGTCAGAAATGAGCGCAGCAGAATTTTCATTAAATCTATTTGTAGCTGTAGATGCTTAACCTTCTAAACATTTATCCAAGTGCCTTCTAAAGTCAGATGCATAAATAAAGTGCCTATTCTGAACATCACATGCACCTGAACCTGTGAGGAACTCAAGCTAAGCAAGTGAGAACATAATTTAAAAAAAAAAAAAAGTCAAAGGATGTAATGGAATTAAAGAGTTACCCAGAGTGATGCTGTTTGAAAGAACAAACCAAGCAGTTCATGACTGGTAGCTATTAGTCACAAATATTAGTGTTGTCCATTACTGTATTTACAATATATATTGTAAATATTGTACAAACTGTAACACTGGTGTTCCCTACACCTATAGAAAAATCTCAAGCACAACCACACTAAAGTCCAACCATTTTCTGATGCACAAGGACAAGTCTTCAGTCAGTTTTCCTACGCTGTGATACATAATTTTAGCTAGGGCTAACTGTGGATCATCTACGGCCTCCTAGAAGAATCTCTCCAACAAATTAAATGGGAAATGCAAGCTTTCTGTCTTGCAGAGAATTACTGCTGAAACAGTAGCATCTTTAAACATTTCTTCTCAGTGAATTTGGTTGCCTATTCTAAGTACAAATAGCAGCTCTTTAACAAGGTTTTTCTATTTTCTTGTTACTTTTTATTTGATCTGAGAACATTGAATTGGGTTTATGTGGTAAGGTTTTGGCAGCAGGGCAGCTGCAGGGATGACCCCTGTGACAGGAGAGAAACCACTTCGCAAACACCCACGTCAGTGGAGAAGGGGGAGGATGTCGTGCCATTCGCCGGAACGGAGGGAAGAAGCAGTCACTCAATATGAGGGATCAGCAAACTTCGTTTATTAAAGCACAGTTACACCTTTTATAACAGTCTTAATTAGCTCATACATATTGCAAAAGCCAAGCTCCTTATTGGTTAGGCATCTCAAGGTCTATGTTTGCATACACATCTTATCACTGCACATAACTCTCATTTCTTTTAACCACAAGTTCCTTATTTAGCTTTTGTTGGAATAAACAAGGGCAGACTGTCTTTGTTATCTATTAGTTCTCACAGGGGCTGCTCTCGGTATTTCTTGAGATCCTGATGACTTGTTATCTATTAGTTCTCACAGGAGCTGCTCTCGGTATTTCTTGAGATCCTGATGAGTCAACATTTTGATGTTGATATGCCCTCGCTCGGCTAGCCAGCTCTCCACAATTCCCCCGTTTTTATTTTGTGCCAGCCAAGCGTTATTGGTAACTTGCGTTATAAGCCGCTTAATACATGACAAAGCACAACTAAACATTAAGAGCCCTACAATAACTATTACTAAGACCAATACTAAGCTTTGAATTAGCCCCTTTAGCCACCCTCCTAGGCCTAACCAATTAGTTAGGCCTTCTAGCCCAAAAAATCCAACGTCTTTCTGTATTTTCTGTGAGTGTTCCATCAGCTGCTTAATCTCCCTGTGTATGGAGCTAGAGTTATCTTCCAAATCCATGCAACACATCCCGTCAAAATCTTCACACCCGTGGCCGTGAGCTAAAAGCAGAAAGTCAATAGCAATGTGGTTCTGCAAAACAGCGTGCTGCGCAGAGTCTAACTCTGTTGCCACTGTAGACAGTACCCTGCTAGTTAAATTAGCTTGCTTGACAACCCAACATGAAAGTGTCTCTAAATTTCGGTGTGCGCGGGCCGCCGCTACGCCCGGAACAAAAAGGAAGCGAAAACTATCTCCCATTTACTCCAAAGATTGACATTGTCGTTGCAAGTATTATCCAATACCTGTGCCGCCTCTCTGCGCCATCTTACGGGGTTGTTCTTTTTAGGATGATGATGCGGCAGAGCAAGACTTAGACGACCAATTGTACAGGGGCCCCCTTCGGGCTTGGAGGGGATTCCATTCCAAGCTCAGTTACCACAGATGAGGAAAAGCCCAGCAGGGAGTCGTCTTGGGTATAATGTGCCCGGGGCTGCATGAGACCGGTTTCTAAGGATGTGGCTACACCAATGTTCCCAGTCGGACTCATTTCCAATTGGGGACACGGGTGTGGGTATTATGACACTACATGGTAGGGAAGATGGCTCCCCGGCACAATGGTCAGAGCTCGCATTTATAAACAGACAATAAGAAGCGTTCAGCGAGTCTACCAGTTCTACTTCTTGCGGAGGCGGCCCTATTGGGAGGCTATCGTCCCACTTGTCATAGTTATCAAGCCATTTGCTCACGTTGTTTTGCGTCCACTTAAGGCGGCTTATATTCCATAACCCGCGATGGAGTAACGACGCGATCTCAATGTGAGTATGATCGTCCTCCCTTATTGCATATTTTAGCAGAGTATATATAGACTCGCAGCAAAGCATGCATATTCAACAATGCTATGATTGGTCCAGCTCCCCTGTTCACCTACAACGTCCCCCAACCGATTGGCTAAGACCCTCTGTTCACGCGCCTCTGTTTAACTCTTCTCCCGGGCAGGGTGATGTCACCTTTCTTGTTTACTTAGATCTTTTCTCCCTCAGTCTGGGTGCTTAGTTCAAACCCTGGGTTGCTCACCAGAACCAAACCATGCCTTTTCTCATTTAAGAATCTCTCCACAATTCCCCCTTCTTCTTTTTGAGCAACCCAGGCTTGGTGCACAATTTTCATGAGCATGCGCTGTAGACAAGAGAAGATACATAATACAACTGACATTATAACAACTACAATGAGCAATATAAGCAAGCTAGTTTTCACAATCATAGCTATCCAACTTTTGATTCCCCAACCTGATAGTATTTGATTCAACCATCCCCATTCATCATCTTTTCTCAGCTTTTGCATTCCTTGATATAATTCTCTGATGCTTTGGTGTACTGATTTGGAGTGGTCTGAGAGGTTCATACAACACATCCTGTCAAAAGTCTTCACACCCATGACATGCGTTAATAACAAAAATCTATGGCAGCCTTATTCTGGAGTGTAGCGTTAGATTGTTTAGCAAGCCAATATCCTAATTTATTAAGCGTGGTTAAAGCGTGTGCTGCTGCTACTCCTAGTGCAAAAAAACCAAGGCAAAATTATTTGTGTAGTACACACAGCTATCTATCATGAGTGATCCTACAAGTTCTAGCTCTTGCGGCTCGGCATGGAGGGGTGGTAGATATGCAGCCCATCCATCCCGGCTATCAGCAAGAGTTGCAGAGCCATTACCTAGGAATTGCGTTTGTAAGTTGGAAGGCCATTGGTCAGACAGAAGACCGACTAGACAGGTGGAAAATGGATTCTCGGGTGATGCTGTGGATAGGCAGATGGAATCTTGACCGGTCATATTTGCCAAAGCCACCCAGACATTCCTTTGAAACTGCAGGGGTGATCAAGCCCTGCTGTTTCTGCATCCAAAAGAAGGACGCAACTACTTATTAGCAAGCTCTTAAGATTCTTTGGGCCCATTCTGTTGCGCCATCTCCTGGTATTGGTCTGTCCGTCGTCTTTCCAATGCTGGTTTTATCGCTCTGCTCAGGACCCACACTGGGCCTGTTCCTGTAGAGACACACATGTACCCTCGACCATTAAAAATGACTGGCACTGGTCCCACCCATGCTCCGGTGGTCAGGTCTTTATAATGTACCATAAATTTAGGTAGGGTAGTGGTACTATTCAGCTTAATGTTTTGATGGTGTATCACTACTGGCGGTTCCTCTTGATCGCCCATAAGACACAAGTAATTTAGCGTAAACAATACTCTGTGTAATCGCTGTTGTGCATCTGTGTCTTCACCCTTTTGCTTATTTAGATAATCTTTTAGCACTTGATGGGTTCGCTCAACCAAGCCTTGCCCGGTTGGTGAGTGGGGTATTCCTGTTGCGTGCTTAATTCCCCATCTCAGTAGAAAAGTTCTTACCTTTTGACTAATGTATGCAGGCCCGTTGTCTGTTTTAATCTGTTCGGGCACTCCTAACACGGCAAAGCATGCAAGTAAATGCTTGCATACATGATGCGCTTTTTCCATCCACTGATTTCGTTTTAATACTTGCCACATTTTCCCTTTTGGTTGTTGCGAATGTGTACGACCATTATAGCCTATTAATGCTTCTTGGATGGAGGCTGAGTTACGCAACCACCATTCTAAATAGGCACCATTCACTGGAATACTGACATCATCAGGTTCCGTTCCACTAATCTCTATGATTCTTGTTCTGCCCTTCCTGATCAACTCTCCTATTGCCTCCGGTCTTGTTTGAATGCTAGACTTGGGTTGTACTCTTAAAAAGACTCATTTTAAAATCTTAAACGTGTCTCCTTATGATTTGTCACCTGATGATTTGTCAGTGGCACAGGTGGGGCGGGGGGGCGGCGGCGGGGCCGGTCCCGTCCCGTCCGGTGCCGGCGGGGCGATGCCGTTCCCGGGCGGGCTGTGGTGGCTGCTGTGCTGCCGGCAGGGCTTCACGCTGCTGCGCTGCCGGCAGGGCTTCACGCTGCTGCGGCGGGACTACGGCGAGGCGGGCCGAGAGGCGGCGCGGGCCGAGGCCGGGCCCAGCATGGGCGACCGCGGAGCGGCGGCGACGGCGGGTGGGGGGGGGGGGCGGGCAGAGGAGGAGCCGAAGGCATAGGTCGTCAGGTTTCTCCTCCTGGCTGCGATGGCGACTGCAGCCGCACCCCCTGCATCTCGGGTGTCGCCGGAGCAGGGTCGGCGCCCGCGCGGACCTCGGCAACAGTAATTTGTAATTACAGTAACAATAATAACAGTAATTCCAGTCATCCCTTTCACCGCCGGCTGCCCGAAGAACCGTGCCCACGCACCAGGTTTCGTTTCCGTGCTCTCCGGACCCAGCATTTGAGCGGCAGCACAGGCTACTTCTGTCTCTGCTTTCATGGCCTTTAAAGTCTCTAACACCGTGCGCCACAACTCGCGAACAGCCTTTATCTCCTTCTCCTCTTTCTCACTCCCGGTTATCATTTTTTCCCACATTGTATCACCGAAAGATCGCCACTCAATGGGGGAAAACAACATATGCGTATCTTTAAAATGCCCCCACCGTTGTCCCAACTTAATTCGCTTAATCAGCTGTTTCGGCGCTGTCTCAATCCCTCTCTTAGAGAGAATACTTGCGAGCAGCCTAACAGATCAGGAAGTTCCTTTTTCAAGTCTATTCCTTCAGTGCCCCGCTTCTCTAAGAAGCATTTCAGCAGATTATACGCCGCTTGTCTGTTCATACCTCTATCAGCGCGCTGTTGCAGAATTTGCAGACTTCGGCGGCGCGTGGCAGGCGGGACAGCCTCTCTAGGTGCTCCCGGGCGCGGGGAAGATCTCCCTTTCGCCTCCTGCGCTGCTTACAGGACCGCACTCAACTTCTCCGCCGACCGTGGCTCCCGGACTCCGCTATCGGGTCGCCGGGGTCCCTGTTCGGGCGCCAATTTGTCATGCCATTCGCCGGAACGGAGGGAAGAAGCAGTCACTCAATATGAGGGATCAGCAAACTTCGTTTATTAAAGCACAGTTACACCTTTTATAACAGTCTTAATTAGCTCATACATATTGCAAAAGCCAAGCTCCTTATTGGTTAGGCATCTCAAGGTCTATGTTTGCATACACATCTTATCACTGCACATAACTCTCATTTCTTTTAACCACAAGTTCCTTATTTAGCTTTTGTTGGAATAAACAAGGGCAGACTGTCTTTGTTATCTATTAGTTCTCACAGGGGCTGCTCTCGGTATTTCTTGAGATCCTGATGACTTGTTATCTATTAGTTCTCACAGGAGCTGCTCTCGGTATTTCTTGAGATCCTGATGAGTCAACATTTTGATGTTGATATGCCCTCGCTCGGCTAGCCAGCTCTCCACAGGAGGAGGTGCTCCAAGCACTGGAGCAGAGATTCCCCTGCAGCCTGTGGAGAAGACCATAGTAAAGCAGGTTGTCCTTCTGCAGCCCATGGAGGACCACTGCGGAGCAGATATCCACCCTGTAGCCCATGGAAAGACCATACCCAAGCCAGCTGCTGGCAGGAACTGTGGCCCATGGGGGACCCCTGCTGGAGCTGTCTGTCCCAAAAGGACTGTACCCTGTGGAAAGGGCTCACTTTGGAGCAGTTCTTTAAGAACTGCAACTCACGGGAAGGATCCCTGTTGGAGAAGTTTGTGAAAGACTGTATCCTGTGGGACAGATCCCATGCTGGAGCAGGGAAGAGCGAGAGGAGGAAGGAGTAGGAGAGATGAAGTTTTACAAGCTGACTGCAACCCCCGTTCCTCACCCCACTGCGCTGGTTGGGGCAAAGGTGGTAGAAGAACAGGGAACAAAGGAGTGAAGTTGAGCCTGAGAAAAAAGGGGAACGGGGGAAGGTGTTTTAAGTCTTGTTTTTGTTTTGTTTAACTGGCAATAAATTAATATCCTCAAGACAAGTCTGTTTTGCCTGTGATGATAATTGGAAAGTGAACTCCCTGTCTTTATCTCAATCCATGAGCTTTTTCATCTTATTTAATCCCCATGTCCTGTTGAGGAGGGGGAGTGATAGAGCAACTTGGTGGGCATCTGGCAGCCAGCCAAGGCAAACCTGCCAAAAACATGAAAAAAATATTCCAATGCAGTATACACAAACATCCATTTTACTGACAGTGTCTTCTCAAATATCCTTAAAATGCCTTTTTAGTCTGATTTATAAAGCACATTTTTGAAAGCATTTATATGAATTATGATACATGTTTGGGATAAAAGACACTGTATAAAGTAAAAGTGCCTTTAAAAGTCAAACATGTTAAACTAAAGACTTCTATGAATTGTCTAAGAACCATCTAAGCCTTTTCCAAGAGTTGTTTTTTAAAATTAACTAAACATCAAAGTAGTATCACTACTCCACTGCCTACTCCATTTATCACAGCAGGGAAATACATGCTAACAAAATCCCCCAAACCCAAAGGCAGCTTCTTTTCACTCATGCTAATGACAGAAACACTGTCATTGTGACTTAACTCAGCCACCATTCATCAGATGGTAATAGATCAGAGCTGCCCTCAATCCCCTGAGTATTGCATTGATTATAGATATGGAACCTTGACCACTCTCACAGCTGGAATTTAAAGCTATTTAAAGAAAAGAGCAGTAATTTAACACACAAAGTGTACACTTAGATACTAAATTAATTCAAGCCAAGGTGCCAAACAATCCTTGCCATGCAAGTGCTCTGCTATTGCGCATCATTCTTTGAGAGCAGGATGGACTGACTTAAAAGAAACTAAGACTATGTCTTATTTTTATACTCTGAGAAAGACAAGTCATTCTCATTTAGCTCTCATTATGTCTTCTCAATTTTAAATGGATTAAACATTGATTTATAACCAGCTGAATACACTGAAATGAGGGAAATACTCTCTCCACATCTGTAGAAGAAAGCTGTGACAGAAGCTGTTTCTCATTTCAGTAAATTGAGGCTGCAGGTGCTAAGCTAGTAACTTGCACTGTCAGTGATGCAATTTTCTTTGAAATATATGCAGCTTAAATTAGATATACTAAAACTGAGTTTTAATAATACGTTTAATAAATACTGACAACTTCAGTGTGTTTTGCCATAATTCAAGTTTATTTGAAATAGATTTATTTGCTCACTGACATTCAAAAATATTAATTAAGATCTGTCACTAGAATTCCATTGAGGAGAAACTTGAAACTTTATGTATTGAGTTGATAAACAGCAATAACACAGTATTACAAGACAAGAAAAAGCAATCCTTTCTGGCTGTTTGCCCAGTTACAGCAAGTAAAAAGACTCAGCAATGCACGACTGCCTAGGGAATGGTCAAAAACTCTGAGGAAGAAAATCTCATTGATACAAAGTAGAACAGACTAGTACAAGGAAATTTAGGGTGAATGAAATTAAAACAGCAGTTATTCTCACAGTGACCAACACAGCTAATGGCAGATGAAAATTTTCAAAGCAGGTAAAGCAAACAAATCTTACTTGTATTTGTAACATTCTAAAAGAACTAGAACAATCTAGTTCATATGTAGATTTCATACCAGATCACTGTTACATTAGAAGACTTGTTATACAAATTCAATCTCTGTGGCAGCTACATAGCAAACATCACCCTAGCTTTCATGCTGTATTTACTAGCACTACCTTTCCACACTTTTCAACAAAATTAACATTCTTTGAGCTCAAGCCTAAAGCATTACCAGTATACGCACATATACATATTCAGAGAGACAGCACATATATAGATAAACTGAAAAAAACCCACCAACCAAGCATCATTCCAGAATAGCAAAAGAAGCATTTTTAACTGAGACGTTTGTTTCAATTATTATTTTTTCCATAGAACACACATACCTCCTCAAAAAATTGAGTGCACCTTGGACTTTTTGTAAAAATCTGTTTTTATGTAGGCAGGTTACCCTGATCCTGAAATTACCAGAGTATCTGCTCAATTTTACATATTGAGCTCAATTTCAAGAATATAGCCTTGACTATAATAAATACTGCTATGTATTAGTGCGGTGAAAATTAACAACCTTGCACTTATGAGGCAGTAATTGCAACCAGGACAGTATCATGTGCAGCAAGAACTGAGGGCACTTCGAGAAAGAGAGGTGTTAAGAGTTTCCCATTCTTGTCAGATTAAAAAAAAAAAAAAAAAGGAGCTGGGGGGAGGAAGCTGGATCTCTTCTGTTTAGCGAAATGAACTCTGCAAAAGGGTACTGTATTTTTCACATTGCTTGGCCCCATACCAGATTTAATTTAACTTTGTCCTAAATTTTATTAAGCAGCAGGCTTTCATACCGTAACATAAGATTATATTAAGCAACTATTCAGATAGAAGCTGGACAGGAAACAATTAAGGCTTAAATAATTAAAGACAGTAACCTGGAGTCTATGAATCAACTGCATGCATGTTTCTGTTAACAAGGCTAGCAGCAACTGAGTAGTTAATATTGACAAGAGGTCACTTTTAGCTTTTGAGGAAAATCATGTTACATGAGAAAGGAAAAATATTTTATTTCTCTGAGGACTTTCATATTCCAACAATATTGCAATTGTTCACAGGCAATTCACTTACAAAGACTTTTCTTTAAAAATATATAGGCAAGAGCAATGGCCACCTGAAGGTTTTTCTTCCAGCTTTGTTAGCTCAACCCTTTAGCCCTTTATAAGAATCAGCAGAACTCTGACCTGCTTTGCAGCATCTTCTTTTTGCCTTACCCCAAGGATTACCCTCAAGAACACTACTTCTACCTTAACACAGGTAAGCTAGTTATGCAGCAGCTGGAGAATTCATCACCGGCCATCTCCAGCCATCTTTGTCTGCTTTGTGTAGTACAAAGTGACTCGAGCAAAGTACAAAATCCTGTCTGAGCCACCACTTACACATAATTGCCTTCTGTGTTTCAGTGATTGCCTTTTTTTTTTTCTTTAAGTAGAAAGCACCTCCTAACTCCATAACAAAAACTGCTAAAAAAAAAAAGATTATTCCATTGACTTTTACTTTTGCAGTATAGCTAGCAAGTATACAAAGATTATTTTAGTAAGGATCCACTCCTGCAAGGTATAAACCACTTTTTTCTGCAAAACTTTGAAACTGACGATACCTGTCCACAGTTTTGTTTCAAACGTGCACTACTGAGATCTCCTAATTAATGCAGTCTCTTTCTTTCTAGTCTCAAATTCATTGAGTGCTACAAAGACTTAGAGAACCACAGAATAATAAGGCTGAGGGGGGCCTGCTCAGAGGCAAGATGAGTACAAACCTGACAAATGTTTGTACAGCCTTTTATCAAAAGTCCCAAATTATTGAAATTCCATATCTTGGCCCAAAAATCTAATAAAAGTTTCAGGTCTAACCACGATGTCATCTGATCAGACTTCATGATTCTAGCCTACCATACTGAATACACATTCCCCCTTCTATCTTTTCATCAATTATCGTTTCTTCCCTGTACCACAACAACCTTCCTTCTTGCCTTTAAAGCTCTTGACAACTTACCAATCTTTGCCTATGAATTTTATTTTGTGTCATCACTGGCCTTCATCTTCACTGAAAAAGAGCGATTGTCAGCAACGCTTTCCCTCAAAAGCATTATGCTTGCCTCATCCCTGCCATCCTTCAGATAGACAAGTATCTTCTTCACAAAGTTCCGATGCAATTTCTAGAGAAACTGCCATCTGACTGCAGTTAGACAAGTATCTTCTTCACAAAGTTCCGATGCAATTTCTAGAGAAACTGCCATCTGACTGCAGTTAGACAAACAGTATCTGCAGATGGACTACTGAATCTGTAACTTTCTTTAAAACTTCAGATGAGTATTTCATCCCCCAGGTCTATTTGTTTTTCTTATCCAGCTTGTTTCTATGACATAACCTCTACAGAGGATGGACTATCATATATATCACTGCCTGCACAATGCACAGCACACCATAATTTAATGAAATCTAGATTTCTAGATTTTCTGGCACTACCACAATACAAATATTGGCAGAACACTGAGCACCTTCTTAAATTGGTAACTAAGTAACATAGGGCTTTTATTCTCTTACCATTTTTGATGTTGGGTATAACAAGTTGCGTAGGTGAATTTCTGTTTCCGATGCCTTCTTTCTTTTGGTTGATAGTTGTGATGAAATTGCTGAAAGTGGAAAACTGATTTTTGGCTCCTCTCTCCAACCCCTGTAATTAAGATGACAGCATGCTATAAAGGGCTAATACATTACTGCAAGAGTAATCTTACTCATGATGTATTACGCAGAATACTTAAATACCTTTTATCTTGAAATCAGAGTGGTAATACCTAAATAAGACATAAATAATGCTTCTGCAACTTTGTTTCAAACTGAATCAGGTGAGCTACAATAAAGTTCCTTTCCATTACATTCAAAAACTCAAGTATTTGAGTATTACTGTGAGAAAAACACAATACAATTAGAATGCTTTCAACAATATTCTAACTTTCTGTACCCGAATTTCTAACTACTTTTATATTTGTCACTACATCCAGCTCAGTCGAAACAGATGAACCTGTCACATATTCCCTTTTCCAAATAACCCTAATATACAAAAGTAGTTTGGACAAGTTTACCAGGGCTTGAAATGTGAGGCCAAAAATTCTATGTAAGCTAACCTGAGCTAACCTAAATTTAAATACCACCTACCTGGGTAAAAACCCCTAACGATTCAAAAATCCCCAACATGAGCTGCTGCTGAAGAAAGGCTACCCAACGGATATTTGTTAACACAGTGTTACGAAAACCTGCCTGAGTACCTGTATGTGCTGCTACCAAGGATTCTGCACAAACCTTTGCTAAGAAGTGTTGAGCATTTTAACAGTGAACAGAAGTGGAGTAACACAACAGACTTCCAAAGAATCACACCAATCAATCTGTCTGACACTGAGTGCTATTAGATATAGTTACTTACTCTGGAGAAGTTGCAAAGCATAAATGCGTTAAAGGGCTGGCCCAAGATGACAGAAATCACATGATGGAGATTTTCATTTCAATCTCTGCTCCAAGTCACCAGTTGATGTAAGGCAAAGGCAGAACAACTCAAAGAAAACACTCTCTCTGCGCATCATGATTTTCAGCCTCACATTAACCTAAAGATTCATTTGCTTGAGATCTGGCATCCACACTCTCAGTTAGAGAAAATGTTTTCAAGGTTTTCATCAAAACTGTAATTCCCCAAACGAGACAAGAAATTCTAGAATAATTAACATAATATCCTATCAATTTTTTTAAACCCGCACATTTCCCTTTCCCCTTAAGAGAAGTAAATTTGCACTAAGACATGCAGTCAGAGTTTTGAGGAAAGCACTTCACTTCCACCACAACATCCTGAAATACCACCAGGAGGGTAATGACACAGCCCATAAACCTGCCATGCCGCAGTGTACACAAGCTGGTACACTGCCAGGAATTTTAAATAACTGTGGCACATTTTTCCATGGCTTATAACTCAGCAAATTATAAATCTGAACAATCAGCAGGGCTTCTGGCTTTAAAAATACCAAGTTTCAATTTCTAGCACCACATTCCTTGTACGCAACAAACATTCAAAAATAAAACATAATTACAACTGTAATTTTCACATTAACTTTTTATTTTATTCTATAGCCTCTGAAATATCATTAAGATGCTTCTTAAAATTCACCTGGCACATGACTGGAGAAAAACAGACCCAGAACAAACATGTCAAGACATGATTGACTGAAAAAAGGACTTTTTAACCTCAGATCTGGATTTATCTGCTGTGTCACAAAATGTATGCTTTGCATAGACTAGTCCAAGCTCCAGAGGTTTTCTAATTATGACTAATAGGGAATAGATATCATAGATAATTGATAAGGGGAGCTTTTATGAAACAGACTATTCTGATAGCCTTTTTGACCTACTCAGCTTTTTAGGTTTTACTTCAGCCATGCCACCGAAATAGTATAGCTGAACAGCTGTTTGAAAACGTTCTTCTTAATGCTGCCTGCCTCTGCAGCGATCAGAAAAGAACAAAAATTGCACGTGCTATTTAGCTCATTGTCCTGCTCCAAGTGCAGTTCCAACAATATTAAACAAACGTATGGACAAAGGCTTTACTGGAAAGCCCTGGAGGAATACTGGGAAACTACATACTCATTAATGAGCATCTCTGTACTCTCCCGGGAGAGTAATCTAGGACAAGGGTACAGCACCACGTCATACTGAGAAAATTTTGTAGGAGGTCAGTGAGCCTCTAGAGCCTAAGACTACACACATACTGGCATCAGAAAACCGAACCCCCACATAAAGAATGAGTATGCTCAGAGGGAGTAAGTAGATCAAAGTAATATTTAATCCTGTTTTTAAGAGCATATTAATAACTCACAACTCTGCTGGCTTCTTAGTGGAAGTTTTCCAAAGCATTAAGCCCTCCATAAGGCCGGAGAGGTACGAGCATTATACTTTTATAAATGTATGTTTTTAATTATTGAAGTTAAATCAGATGGTGAAAATAAGTCAAACTGTTTGAAAAAAGCATATACAGAGTGCTTCCTGGGAAGAGGCAAGAAGATCATCTAGAAGAGCTTCTTGTAAACCCTACTCTTTAGTCCTAACATAACTCACTTAAGACCTGTATGTGCGTGGCAAGCAAAGGCCAGTGAAGAGTAAAAGGTTTTCTTCCCTTTGCAAGAAGACATGGAGGACACCCAGATTACCTAAAGGCAGCCTACTCAAGAAATAGGATTTTGCCCTCCATTCATATCCTGAAAGGTGTAACATAGGACTGGCTTTGCTTTACAGAAGCCTCTACTTGTTCCTGCTTACTAGGGGGTAAGTTACTCAACTTCCCACAAGTGTCCTTTCAGAATCTGAATACTGACCTCCAAACCCTCAACCCTTATGCATTGTTTCTAACCACCGTTTGGTGCATAAGAAAAAGCCTGAGCTCCTCACAGGATCATGTTAATTTATTAATGGACTAATTTAATCTCCATAACTTTCCTTAGAAGTAAAAGCCAAAAAAAAAACCCCAAAGTAACCATTTTTCCACAATTCCACATGGCCCTTGACTAGGAAAAGCCATGATATGAATGACAAGAACAACAGTCCCATAATCCCTTCATACCAATTTGCAGCCATCTTCAAGTCCAGATGAGACATCTTTCGCACATGCTTTTAGGAGAAAAAGGATAACATGGTCATCTATTGACTTACTAAAATTCTGACCTTTTCCACAGCTGTTGCAGGGAATGGAAACTGATTAAAGGATGCATCACACCTTCAGTTGCCTTTGAGGAAGCTCTAGTCATGCCACATCAGTTGCACAAATCTATGGTGGGTCTTTAGTGCATTAAAGAAAATGTCAATTACACAAAATCTGGGGACTTATTCTGGGACAAGGATATCTGAGGCTCACTTCAGAGAGAGACAAGGTATAGTATCTATATCACCATAGTCATCGTATGATGGCTATACATTTAGAAGTAATATGCAGAGAGAATAGGAAAATTAAAGTCATCTGGAATATCACTGTATTTGTATCAGGCATGTATTTTTAGAGGAAGGGAATTTTAATGGGAAAAAAACATTAATAAGCAAAGATTTTTTTTTAGAAGACACTAATTTCTCCCTTTTCTCATTATATCACATTAAAATCTTTCCCCCAGTTTAATGAGAAGGAAGCTGGGAACATATTTGTCTCTAAAAATGTTTGAGAGGATTTGATTAAGTAACTCATTTTTTGATGTTTGATCAGAACGTTTAATACAAGGACTTGTATTAAAATCATGCTATGTATGATGCATCTCACAACATACTTCACAAAGCCCTGGAATTAAATGCATAGGTTGGTCACAACTAGGGCTTAGCAGACCAACAGTCCAATACCTTCTTTACAGCAACTCATAAATGTCTAGCAAAAGCATACCTGCATTCCCTCTTCGGATCAAAAACTGCTTTCTGTTACGAACAGAGAAATCCAGGGCTATGGAAACATCTACTACATCTGTCCACAAGACACTCTCTCTCTCTGTAAGATACTATTAACACCCATATGCAGCTCTGTAAATTCAAAACCCCACACACATTTGACAAGCAATCACACCTAGCCTGATCTGAACTCCTCCGTAGCAGGTCAACTTAAACAACTTATGCCTGTGGGCAACAGTTCAGAGGTACATGAAAGATGTGCAGCTACAAACAAGTTCTCCTGATACCACTTGCACAGGTTTTTCATTAGCTGAGCTAAGCCTGACACATTTTAGACCAGCACTTGTATCTTTATTCTAAGTGATTGCCATTTGCCATTCAAAGTCTGAAGTGGAGATTTTCAAAGGTACAAATAACTCCTGGGCACTTGTCCATTACACTTTCTCCCACCAAATCTGTATCTGAATCACAAGAACAAACAGATTCTTCCACACTCAGACAGATTTGCAAAGCTGAAAGTCTTTCAGAAGATTGGAATATTGTAGGCAAAACACAAAATTGGCAGAACTGCTCAAAGGAGTTTGCAGTTTGCCTATGATTACTTTGTTTAAAATCACAATTATCTCATGACAGTCATAAACATTAGATGCTCAATCTTTTAAACTCAAAATTATGTAAAGTGATAATTTACAGCAAATCAGGTACTCATCAGAACTGATGAATTAAAGTCTCATAACTGTACTATCTGCTACAGGATTGGTAAAATTTTGCTCTGTTGTTGGACTTAAGTAAGTTACAGCAAGCTCTAACGTTGAGCTAAGTAAGGTATTCAACTCACGCCAGGAAAATTTTATGTTTTGTGATATTGTATGGTCAGCAGAAAGAAAATCATAACTCCGGCAAAATTAAAAATCTCAAACGAGGTTTCTGAAAGGAAATTGATACTGGCAAATATCCTCCTCACGGTTTTTTTACCCACGTTAACTCATTCATCAATTACCGAAACGTTCTGTCATCTTTGCTTCACCACAACGTAAAAGCCGGAAGAGAGCTTTTAAGACAAAGTTAAAAATACAGAAGTATTTTCCAGCTAGCTCTCCTGCTATTAGGCACATTAAGAGCCGAAATCCTCCACCCCCGAAAACCCTTAACGAACATTCACAATGCTGCAAACCCTCAGTCATGACTAACCCACAAGAGCAAAGCGTCGTAAAATGTTAAAGAACTATAAGTAGACGGAGAATTTATAGCTCCATTATGTCACTGCTTACAGGCGCACTCGTTATTTTTAAGAAAACTTGAATGAAAGCCTCTCAGCGGAAAAGAACATGAAAGAAAACGAACACGACGCTCCCCCACCACCACCGCGAAGGAGGCGACAAGCGGAGCAAACCACGGCGGGCACCGCGCAGACGGCCCCGCTCCCGGGGCCCGGCGGGTGGCCCGGCCCGGCCCGGCCCGGCCGGCGGCCGCAGACCTACCCCGGCAGCCGCGCTGGATGCCGACGGGATGGGCGGCAGCTTCTCTCGCTCCTTTTCTTTCTCGCCTTCTTCCTCCTCTTCTCCCTCATCCTCGCCACCCTCCTCGGCTGACGGGGGCGCCGCGCTGCCCTCCTTCAGCTCCGCGCCCGGAGGCAGCCCCGACCCGGGGCAGGGGGGGAGGTCGGCGGCTGCCGTGGCCGCCGGCGGGCTCTGTAGCGACATGGCCCCGCTCCCGGCCGCCCCGCGCCTCTCTCCTCACGGCAGCCCACGCCGGCACCCGAGCCCCTGCGCCCCTTTCTTCTTCTTCTTCTTCTCCTCCTCCTCCCTCCCGCCGCCCCCGAGCCCCTCCGAGGAGCCCCGCGGTCACCCCCGGCGCCGCCGCTCCGCGGCAATGCAGCAAGCCGGGCTGCTCCCGGGCGCTCAGACACCCCCGCACGGCGGGGCGGAGCGCGGCCCTGCCGCCCCCGCCGCGGCCCCGGCGAGGAGGGGGAGAGCGGGACGCGGCGGAGCAGAGGCGTCCGGCGCCGCCGGACCCCGCTGCCCTTGCGCCCCCTCAGCCACCGCGCCACCTACAGACCGCGGGCAGGAAGAGTGGCTGCGGCCGCCATGTTGTTTATAGGCGGCTCATAGAAACGCGCTTGGTGACCGGGGGCGCCGCGCGGGGGCAGCGGAGGACACGGCTACGGAAACTCCGTAGCGCAGGAAAAGCCGCGGTGTCGGCCAGGCGGCGCCGGGCGTACGGGAATGGGGGCTGTCCCCCGCGTTCTGTGCAGCCGCGCCGGCGGGGGGCGAGCGGGGCGCGGGGAGGCTCCGCTCGGCGGGGCGGGGGTCGGCGGGGCGGGGGTCGGCGGGGGGGGGGTGACCGCCGGGCCCCGGGTGTGGTGGGGCCGCCCTGCAGCGGTCACCTTTCCGCACCCCCGTGAGGCGATGCTTCCGCCGGCCGGCATCTCCCGCCTCCCAGCGAAGTCGTGTCCCCCACTCTTCCACGCCCCCGCCAGCGGCCTCCTGCCGGGCCGGGGCACGGCAACGAGTAAATACACGAGTAATAAATATAAAACTGCGGTGAAGGGACCTCGGGGTGGATGCGGGGGTCCTGCTCCTCTGCCACAGCGGGCTGGTGCTGCACGTTGTGCTGCTGGCGGGTGCTGGGCTGCCCGTGGCACCCCTCATACCATCCTGTCACCTCACGGTGCCTGCGCCAGGGCTTCAGGTCACGCTCTAACGAGGGAAATACAGAAATGAAGTGTAAAAGCTCAGGCCAGTCGTGGTTTCAGTAGCAAAGCCAGAGCGGAGCCGGGGCCCGTGTAGTGGCAGGTCTTTCCCCTCCGTTTGGGCAGGCCTCGGGGCGCCTGAGGTAATACCCGCTGCCAGAGCTCTTGTGCAGCTGCCCAGGCGTGCTGAAGCTTTGCTGCAATAAAATAAAAAAAAAAACCACCAAATCACCTTCAGAAGACTTGCTATGTTGAACTGGTTGCAATACAACGTCTAGACTAGATGTAATATGGCACTTGTCTGTGGGGCCACAGTGGCTTGGTATGTATGCAAAGGTACAGGAGTCCTTGTGTGCGTGAGGTGTGCCGGGTTTGCGTGCCCTAAGCTACATGAAACTGAAGTCCTTCAAACCATCAGCTGCCAGACGAAATTAAGTTGCTTTCAGACCACTCTAATTTTGTGTCTAGAGAAGAGTTGCCCTCCCAGCTTCAGGATCAAAGGAGCATGAATAGCACTACAGAGCACTTAAATCTTCAAAATTGTTTTTCGGGTGGCGGTAAGCCATGTGATAGTTTTTCTCAGCATTGGCATTACACAAGGAGCTCCTGCAGGTTGGAGCTGTGGTAAAGATCTGTAAGCAAGCTGCATAAAAGCAAAGGCATAATAGGTACTGCAGTGTTAATCTAATGCATTGAAAAATGCTTTCCCTTTTTGAAGGAACTGGCAGACCTAGAGTTTATTAGTTTTTATTAAGAAATCGCTTTGTCCCCTTACCAAGTTAAATATGAGAGCTGTATTTCCAAAAAGTTCACTCCTCACTGTGCTTACTTCCCAGTTGCTCTCAGTGGTTTCCATGAATAAGTGGCCTGCTGCACTTAAACAAAGCCCCCCAAACACTCACTCATCTTTTCCCTTTCCCTGCCAAGAAATAACATAATGATAGTAATTGCAACAACTTCAGTACAAGCAGCTATACACCCAGTGGCAGTCCCCACCTGGAAGTAATTGGCACAGCTGTTTTGTGGAGCTGTGCCAACTTGAAATGTGGAAGGAGCTGCTCCCCTGAGCCTGCAGAGAGAGATGAAGCAAAGGGAAATAGAAATGTAGGAAGGCAAGTATACAAATGAATTCATACTTTTTTTCCAATTCCATTGAGCTACAAACACCTCTTTCTTGATAGCTTCAAAAACACTGAAATAGCCTTCTACCAGGATTATTTTGCGAAAAGCTAATGCAACATCAAAGACATTGATTTTTACTGTCCATACTGTCCTGTGCTATTTGAAGCTGAAGTGTTCAGTTGAACCAGACTAATTCAGGTAAATATTTTGACCCATGACAATTATGAAAATAAGCACAAAAGTACTGTTAAAAAATTTCTTCCTATTTTTATAAGAAAGTAAAAGGACCACATACTGAAGGAGGAGCAAACACATTTTCCTACTTCTAACAATGGTAGCATATATCTGGTGCCTAGGGTTTGCAACTAGAAGTATTTCAGTAGAATTAATAGATCCACAAGGCAGTCAAAAATGTAAGCATAGCTGGGAAAGGCATGTCTAAACTGGCTTTCAATTTGCTAGCACGGATGGGTGCAGCGGTGCCACATGTAATGAGACAATATGAGTAAACCCTGCAATCATTTGTTGCCAAAGCGATAAACTGGGGTAGCGGGCAACGGAGCAGTCAGCAAACAGCATAACAACAGTCTCTTCTAACAGACAAGATTTGTGGGACACACAACGTACAAAATTTTGCAAAACCAAACAGAGGTATGCAGCCGCCATTTTACAAGACTTCACAAATTTCTTGTCCAGATGGCCTGGGAGCCTTGACAAAGGGCCATGCACGCTCAATGCCTTTATTTTGGAAGTGTTTACAGGCTTTTTGTTTGCATCCCCTTTCATAATAGTTCCAGTTTTATCTTTGAGGCTGATAATGCTTTTGCTTACCTCAGTGATTGCTTTTCCACCCTCAACTATTATCATATTCCCTCCTTTATCCTTCCAAGGACCCTTGCCTTGATTTTTTTAATCTCTTCTGAGCTGCTTAAAAATCTTAAATCACATTGTGCCAGCTACTTCACAGTACTTTTGGGCGAGTGGGGGAAAGGTAAATTTTAATCAAAATCTGTTGCCAAGTACATGCTGCCTGGACCTAAATATTCACCCTGGTTCCTGGGTGAGTTCGCAGCCTGTGCTGGACCCCACGCTGGCATGCCATGCTGCTGGCTCAGATAGGTACACCCCTGAGTGACGACGGGGGGGACACAGGCAGTACGTGACCCTGAACATATTTTCTTGTACTTAGAGGAGAAGAATCCTGCCTTAGCAGGGTGTTGGTCCTTTGAACCAGAAGATGACCTTCTTGACAACTTATTTTAAAATTGTTCACAAATGTATTTCTTCTATCCAAAGAGTGTGAGTTGTCAGGAAGGGGAAAATGTCAACGGCACATCTCTGTGCAATGACATGGCCAGGCACAGACTGCCACTAGGCATGACAGATGGAAACAAACCAAATGCTAACATTTGTTCACATATGATTAGTAAATGCTTACAAGTAATATATACACTCACAGAAACTGGCATTTGGAAGTGATGCACAAATGGAAAAAAAAAAAAGGGGCTAAATTCCTTGGCTAGTATTTTCATGACAAATAATTGAGTGTATCTAGCTCACATGTTCCTCTGCAGTCAGAAGTCAAAGTGCAGCCATAGCCAAAATCAGCCCTGGTTTAATTCCGTAACATTAGGGGTGGTTTTGGCCCATTATGGGTATTTCCCTGGCCCTCAAATGCTTTACTAGTGTTTGCAATCAAAGAGGATCAGAGATCCCTGCTGCAAACTGGCATTTCAGGAATTGAAGTGACCTGTGTCCTTTAGAAAACGTAAGCTGAATTTCCTGCTCAGTTGGTGATACACTGTCATCACACAGCTATACTGTGTCTCTCTCTTTTATTGAGTAGTACTGTTTCTTTCTCTTCATAGCGTTTGAAGATCTCATACACTTTCCAGTACAAAGTATTTGGACAATTTAACAGATGTGTGCTTTGTGGGATGGACCCTGAATGGGCACAAGGGGAAGCACAGGATGACTGAAACATCAAAAGGGGAAGCAAAGGCTGGAAACAACCCATTTCCTCTCTATGGGAGTAGGAGAGAGATAAATGGTTGGGAGTTTTCCAACACAACAGGTTTTCGGCAAAACATTTCGGTTTCAACAGAAAGACCTGATTCATTGAAATGGAAATGTTTTACAAAGAAGCATCTTTTTCAGTGACCTTTTAGCAGAACTCAGGCAAGATGCCACCGAAATCCACCTGTTACTCTGTCGACTCAGTTGGAGAGCTCACCACACATGCCATGTGAATCATCAAAATCAGAGACTGCATGACTTCTGGACTTCCCGGCCAGCTAACTCCCAAGCTGCTCTACCCTCCTGTGCCACATTACCCATTAGGGAAGACGGAAGTTCGTGTCTGCCCACAACTCATGATTGTCCGAGACTGCACAGCCTCAGAGCTTGTAAGGGATGACCCCAGTCTCATCCGACCTCCCCTATTGGCAGGCATCCGTTTCCCTTGAAGTTGGACTAAGGTATAAATTTGGGGAGTTTTGTCCTAAAGAATCCAAATGGTTGTGAATCTGTCTGCCATCATTGACAAACTAGTCCAATTACATTTATTATTCCTGCTGGGAATAGGAAACTATGTCAAACTTGAGCCTGTCTTACTCTGTCTTTCCATTCCTGGATCATATGCCCTCAACTGCGAGAGAGAAAAGCTCCCTCTTTTCCAGGAGCACATGTGCAAGGTGCACTCAAACGCTCCTGAGCTAAGTTCACATTATTTCCCTTATGACTGACATTACATGAACTAATCTATAGTTCTCACTTTTTGGCTGTCCTCCAAGTCCCATTTTTTAAAGAGTTTATAAACATTTAGGAAAGTGGTGCAAAGAACTCCTCAGCTAATTCATCTGAGGCACTTACATGCAAGTTACCCAGCTGTTGTTTTGTCTTGGCAGGTACTCAATTATATCTTTCTCTTTGGCAAGTGGTAAACTTTTGATTGAAGGTACATGGTCAGATGGGATGCATCCTGCTTGGGCATTCCTAGTACAGAGAAGGAAGAGGTAATCAGCAGTTTTGTCTTATCTGCATCATTACGTTTGTATTTTGGGTTCCTTGTTGTCACTGGCTGGTGCAATACAACATCTGTATCAGTGAACTGTAAAAGGCTCCTGGACACTGGTGCCTAGGCAACAGCTGATTTTTTTAGGTTGGTGATTAACTCTTTTGTGTCTGCCTGAATAAGCTGAATATTAGATTACTTCTTGCCATGGAACAGGACCTTGGGGTTGAAAGACATCATTAGCCTCTTATTTTAGAAACACTACAGCTATTTTAGTGATGTCCAGAGTGAGGTTATCTGTGATAACACAGTATATGCAAACGCTAGAAGAGAGACACGACGAGAAAAATTCACCAAGTGAAGAGAATGAGCTTAGTGACCCCGCAACTTTTACTAAGGTTTGCTTTTCTTCTCTCCAGAAAGTTGGTGTTGGTTATTCAATTTTTAAATTTCAGTTAACTTCACTTAACCTCTTACAAGATATAACAGTAGCATGATCTTCCCGAAGATATAGCAAGGGACAAAAGCTGAGGCTCGGAGGTACTCTCTATCTTTGTCATGTCTCACCTGGAAATTATTTTAAAATGAGATGGAGGCAGATATTAGACACAGGATTTTATCCAATTTCTATTCAAACAGTAAATAAGAAACAAGTATGCCATGCTAAAGAAGGTTCAAATGAGGAGGCAGTATGTCACGTTTAATTCAGAAAGTTGCTTGTGTACCTTTGTCATCATATGACCTATAAAATTGTAAAATGATGTTAGAATTAAGATTTCTGTGTAACATCATTTTCCGAATCTTAGTTTACTTACAGGTTAGCAAACTAGCCTTATTTCTTTAAAAAGAGCACATTCTTGAACCGAAGTGACAGCGAGAGATAAAATTTAAATAATTTCAATATGCTCATCCTTTTTGCTGAGGAGGCCTCAGCCGAGAGGAACCGTGCCAGAGAAGGCGGCGGTAACCGGGGCTGCAGCTCCCTCCAGCGCCGGCGCGGCGGTGTTTCCAGCTGGGAGGGAGCCGGCCTCGGCGAGACAGCATTGCACACGCCTGCGCTCCTGGTTCCCAGCATTTGGAAATTATGTATTAGCTCACAGACACGACGGACATTGTAGAAATTCCTAGATTTTGAGCTTTATAAATAATAAATGTGGGATCAGGTCACATAAACAGTAGCTTATGTGAGTACCCTGGAAACTGATAGGGCAAATGTCATAGATCAACTTTATCTCCTGTGTTAGTTTTAGCAGGCGTTAAGAGCTGGGTGCTTGAAGAGTGTTGAGAATTTCACGTCTTTAATGCAGTATGTGATATTCCCTTTGTAATGTCTAAATGGGATAGGTACAGTGCTTGTTCCTTCCTATACCTTGGCTAATTCTCATTGTGTTTCTGATTTCTTGACAAGATGATGGCTAACTTTTGTAAACAGGAGAGATGTCTGAACAACTTGCAGAGGTCTTGAACCTTCCAAGGAGGAAAGGCCTCTGGCAGACATACAAACAGTATCTAAAATCAGCGGGCTGGGGCAGTTACTGTCCCGACCCACTGAATGCTGCTGTTCTTGCTTATGAATCTGCTCCTTTCCTGCTGTGCTTTTCAGGCTGGTCTGTAAATTAAACCCACTCTGCTTTTAATCTGTTGCTACAAGCTTATGGGAACCCAAAGTGGAGGAGCCTCTCCTTCTGCTGGCTGCTGGTGGGGCTGTTCCCGCAGCAGAGCAAGCCCTGAGGACAATTCTCTCCAAATCCCATTCCTCACGTGCAGCTGGAGCCAGGCCTGGATCCACCTGCAGATCTGTAGCATGGGCCCTGATGTGGCCCAGCTCAGCACCTGGCTGAGCAGCAGCTGGTGGGTGCTGTGTCAAACAGGCAGGAACCCGGCTTTCCCAGGCTCAGCCTTCTCACTTCCAGGGCTGCTTTATTTTCCCTCCTTCTCTGCTCAGAATATCAGTTGTTTGAGAAAGTCAGTTGTTTCAAAACATGTCACAGGGCTTTCTCCCCTGCCTCCCATAAACACTGTCAGTTCCAAACCCACTGCCACTTTTGCAAGATTTTTTTAAATTTCCCACATTGCTATCGGTTGCAAATTTCCCCTAGGACGCTGCTATGGATCCACTGGCTGCCTTTCAACTGCTTGCCTGGAGTAGCTGCGAGAGGGAGTAGAGATAAGGAACACCGTGCTGTGCTATGGCAGCCACAGACCAAAACCTCAGAAGGGAGAGAAAAACCCCCAACAATACCTGAAACTGTGCTGTAGTGTCAGCATAAGCCCATCACACATATGTACTGATATGTTCACCATACCTCTGAGGAGCACACCTGAGGTTTCACAGCAGCTGTGGGGGAAGACAGCAGCCTTCAGAACATATCCTCACTCAGCGCGGGCTCTGACACCAGAAGCTGCAAGAGGCAGCAGGACATATGGCTCATAATTTTCCAAGAGAAAATGGGATCGGATGGGTGCCAAGGGCATCCCTAGGCTGTGCGCACCCTGAACGGCTGGCACATGGCTGCAGGCAGGGCGCTCCAGTGCAGGTTGCACTAGCGTGCTCTCCAAAGCCTTTTAACAAAATGTACAAATGTAAGTAAATAAGACTTAGATGTTTTATGGATATTTCTTTCACAGAAATACTCATGTTTGCCCCAAACCAGTTCATTCCTAAACAATGTCTCTTCTAGTAAAACCTTCTTTTCCAACAAATAACCCCACTTGGTGTGTGTGGAGCTGAAGGAGTGATGCAAACACGACTAATGTGATGGCGACTGAATTTACTTAATAAATGAACAAATAATGCTGTTTTGCTTCTGCCGTCTTCAGAGGAGGTGTTCAGCAAGTAGTTAAAAATCACATTTTCTGCCTTTACCCCACACAGAATCCCTGTAGAAAAACCCCACCACAGTGTTTGACTCTAGTGGTAGAAACTATAAAAGCAAAGCATTGGTCTAGATAATAAGGTTGATATATCTGGCCCAAATAGTTCTCTTTTAAGAAATGTTTCCCCTTTGTCCTTTTCCTGCACTTACTCTCCTTAAAAAATAAATATTCCAACATTTTTCACAAAGATCTTTTCCCCTACATAATCTGCAATAGGGTCCCACTCACTGGAGTCTCTGAGACACATCGTAAAGGCAGTAGAGAATCCTGTAGTTACTCAACACTTTTCATATATATGTAAGAGATATTAAAACTCACAGCTGTACCAGATCCCTGTATAAATTATTACAGTTCTTTAAACTGAAAGCTCCATCTACTGAAAATAAATCTGGAAGCGTTTTTCTTGAGACTGGCTTCAGCTCCTGGCTTTGTTGGCCAGTGCTGGTAACGTGAGCAGGACATCACTTTCCTTTTCCATCTGAGTGAGGAAATAGGCTCATCCCAGTCTTCCACTCCGCACTGCTCCACCTGGCTGCTCTGCAAAAGGAAAAGGGGCAGAGGAAAGGTCTGGCAGAGTGTCCTGTGAACCCTCTGTCCAGCAAAAGAGGCACTAAGGAGATGTGTATAGATCCTCCCCGTGCCACAAAGCCTGGATAGGGGTGAGCAGGGGTGCCTGCTCCGGCAGGGTGCAGAGAGGAAGCCGGGCGAGGATGGCACTGCTCCTCCAAGGGGCTGAGCTGGCAGCGGAGGAGCGAGGGAACGGGCTCTCCTTAGAGCACAGTCTCCCACATTTTCAGCTGATATTGCAGAATTTGCTGCTGTTGAGTATAGAGGTGTCTGATTTGCTGGAGAGCACTGCAGCAGTACAGGCTCCTTCCCAAGACAGTGGTGCCAGGTTATCACGTCATTTGTATTCAGCCAAGTAGTTCTATTTATAATAACCTTTCAGGTGACCCAATCGTATACTTGGTAAGGCACTTCTAAAGAAGGAGATTACTTTCTATCTTTTCAGGGTATGAAGTTGTGTACTATATAAATACTGCAGCTTAACTACTGTCTATTTTGAATGTCAGTTAGGATCAGGTAGTGTTCATACACTTCTGAATTTTAGCAGTTTTTATTCAAGACTTTTCAAATTTGCATCAAGCTGAAACTTGGCATGTAAGCTGTCAGCACAGATGCTAGTTTTATTCCAAAAATAAAGTACGTTAAAGCTTTTAAAGGTGTCAAATGGCTTATTTATGCAGTGGTTGCAGATGGTTTAGTTTTCTGGCTCTTTCAACTATACAAAACCTACTGTATCACCACCCTGCCTCCTCCATTCTCCAACATTAGAGTTTTGAACAGCAAGGAATAAGAAGACAAGTAATCACACCGGAGTAATAATCCAAGGACCGTGTGCCCTGGAAACAGGTATAAGTAACAGTCATTTTCGGTGAAACAGAACTACCTTTACAGAATCACCATAAAGAATAAAAATTGAGAACACACCTGAAGTGAACGTTACCCAAAATGATGACAGTGAAAGGGAAGACAAAACCCTCAGCACTGTGGAGGGTCCCTAATGCTCCCACTTAGACAAGGAAGAACCTCCTCCCAGGGGCTACTGTGGCCTCCTCCTCTGCAGTGATTACTGCAGATGACAGCTCTACATCCACCATGATATTTATTGAGTACGTGTATTAAAGTCTAAGGCATCACAATTCAGAAAACTTATACCAGTATAAATCAGTTGTGTTCAGTGATCTACAACACTGTTTGGATGGTAAAAAACTGGCCCTCATAGAATAAACCAACCCAAATATACAGCCACAGGTGAAACCATTTATTCCATTTTGCACAGGCAAAGAAATGCCCTCTGCCATATCCCGAAGTTAACAAACCTGAGTTCTGGTAGACTAGAAAATAAACCCAGGAGATTATGCAACATAGAACCTTTCTTGCAGAATGTCCTGCCAACAGCTGCAGGAGAGGGCAGATCGATGTAAATGTGATGCACACCCCCTTCTCTTTCCTTTGTAAGTACCCTGGAAGACAGGATGGGAGAGAGAAAAACCTGGGGAAATCCTGCTTGGTCAGACATCTTTCTTCAGGACAAGTTTCCATTTCTAACAAATGGCGGCAAAATACACATAATTATTTGCTAGCATGTTAAAATAGAAATAAAGAGTGTCTCATATTAAGATATGTAGGGTTATTTTAAATTTTCTAAGTTTTAAGAATACTTACAGGATACAAAGATTGTGATCAGGTTTCAACTGAACTTACTCATTTAGCATGATCTTCAAATTCATAGCCGTATTTTTTCCAGTGAGCAATTTGCTCTTGGTAGAAGCACTTGTGCCACTACAAGTTAATGTGCATGACTACTTTATTCTACCCCTCCTGGGGAGGCATGCTCCATCTATTCATAAAACAAAGAAAATTTGCCACAATGGTTACAGACAAATATTTTTAAGTTTAGATCCTTTCATTCCAGTGAATCCAGCTAGACCCAAACATGAATAGAAGCCAGTCACAAGATTATAAGCTTGAAGCCTTTGCTCGTACATAGTAAAATATATTCACTACTCAATCTTTTTTTTTTCTCTGAGGAATGATAGAATTTCAGCACTCGTTGGCTATACCTCTTTTTAGAGGTTTTCATCAGTAATTTCTCCTCTAAAATTTACTCCATATAATGTTCAGCTGTAGCAAAATAATAGATAATGATACCACATCAAGCTCTATTTAGTAGCCCAGATTTAACAACACACGCCTACAGTACTCATGCCATGCAAACAGCTTAGTCCTTCCTGTCAGAATGAAGCAATGTGAAGAACCTGAGCTAATTTCTTTGGGTTTCAGACAGCTGTGGATGAGAACTAATTTATGGTCAGGTTTTGAAATCATGCCAGCAGGAGCTTGCTTGTCAGACAAATTCTCCAGTATAGTATTGGGAAGGTCACATATCTCACATCATCATTTGATGGCAACCTTGTCAGAAGTCTCCTCCCCTCCTGCTACAGCTGTCCTTGCGAAATAGCAAACATGTTTTCTGCTCATTGTGTGCTCTGTGAATTCTTTTGCTAAAAGGTTATTTACAGAAAACTCAGGGATCCATTTTCTCCAACCTCCATTTGGAGGATGAACCAAATCATGTTTGTTAAAAAAAAAGCCAACTCTCAGTGTGGTACAAATCTGAATCTTTTTTAATAATTTCAACATGTTAAATTCATTTTACAAATAAAATAAATTAAAAATCCCAAACCCACAAAGGATTCTTGTTTATCAATCCTTTGCTTTTGAAGATATATGAAAATTTAGGGATTGCGTTTTTTTCCTTACATGCGTAAAAATGAGACAGCCCAGGAAGATACAGGCAGAAGAATCCAAGTTTGTGTCCGCATCTGCCTAGACCACCTCTTGGATCTGTGTGAACGTGGGGACCTTCACGTCACACATCATCTGCTGCTGCTGTTTGGGCATAACCCAGTGTTTCCTCAGCATTGCACCCTCCTTTGAAAGAGGTTTCAGTAATCCTGGGCACAGAGGAGGGAGGAGCACAGAATGGCCATAGTGCCCAGCATTCACGCTCTCAGAGGTCGGCGTGGCTCTCCAGGACACTCGGGTCAGTCCAGAGCTGTGAGTGTGTGGTCTGTGCGTGTGGTGCATGCTCCAGCTCCTGCATCTGAACCGTCGGAAGGAATGGGCCAGAGGAGCACACCTTGGCCAGAACCTTCTGTCTCCTCAGCCTCCATGAATTCCAGGTGGCATTGTAACATTTCCCCTCAGGAAACACCATGGTTGATGCCAGAGCTTTTTGGCTCCCAAGAGTTTATTCTGTACCTGTCTCCAACTGAGATGGATAGAAGCTGGATTTTTTTGGTAGGTTACTCGTGCTGTTGAGTGTCAGCAGTGGCTGTAATTTCATGAATGCTTTCAGGTAGCATAAACCAGTTCTGGTGTTGAAAGAAGCTGTCCACCCTTCCCCACCCTCCAGCTACTTGCCGTCATCCCAGATCTTCCCTGCCCTGGTGTTTGCAGGAGCGTTTTGAAGAGTGTTTGAAGAGCTGGTTGTGCTTAAACCAGGGAGAAACAAAGAAAGATTGGTAAATCACTCATGAGAAGACGGTGAGGGCCGGCAGCAGTGGCTCGGTCAGGCACCAGCTCCAAGGCTGGAAATCACCACACTGGTGTAGGTGCTGTACAGGAAAGGGCAACTAAATTAACCCTCGGGGGAGGCTCAGACAGGTCACCCTTGGGATTCAGAGCCCAAATTCACTTCTGGTGCCGGGCTGCCTACAGCACCAAAGGGGAATGTGCACGTAGGTTACATTTTGCAAGAACTTCCCAAAAAAGTTACAGTGAATATTTTTTGCTTGTGGTGTGATTTGACACATGACATACCACAGCGACCTTCCAGGGTGAAGAATGCGATCCTAGTACATATCTGATATAATTAAGGATGTATGACTTAAGTTCCAGCTCATGGCAGCGGTCTGAAGTGATACCATTGGACCGAGATACAATGTTGTGGTTTTGCTTCCCATCTAGGGAATTGCAATACGTGCTAAAAATACTGTTGGGCGCATGGAAATGCAGTGTTATCACATGCAGAGGGGGAGATGGAATGTCAGCCCCACTAGACGTCACCAGAGAAGAGGGAAAATGTAGCATTGAACATTTTAAGGTAAGCCTTTTTGTGTTGCCAGCAAGATAAGCTGGGACTGGGTTGACATTCTTTATCCCTTTCTCCCCTCTGTCTCTTGCAGGGTGAGAAATGATCTGTTTAGAAGTGAGACATAGGTAAATAAAACATATATGTAAGCATTTGCACTGTACTAAGTATCAGCTTTCTGCCACACATCATATCTATGTAGCTACTCAAGATGTTGTTTTCCTCCCTGTGTTTTGTCATGGGAAGACACATTTATTTTTTAGCTGTATTTAAAGTCACTTATCTCTAGGGAAACATGGGAGAGGATGCTTGACAGGCAAGGACCGTGGTGACTCACCCTCCCCTCCAAACCCACTCTGTGCCCTGGCTCTGCTATCCCAACTCTGGGTGGCACACAATGACTGTGATTTAAGAGAGCAGCCAGAAGAGAAGAGTTGTTCTGACAACCTCTTTAGAAAAAGTACCCATGACCCTGTTTGAAATTGTGGTTACAGACAGCGGCATCTGCTGAATTATTTAAATTGTTACATTCAGGTTCTACAATCATATACTCAGACGAGAGGGAGCGAGGGAGCAGAGACATTTACATGCAGGGTTACTTGTGAAGGGCAATAAGGTAATAAACAAAATGTTCTGGATAAATAACAAATTAACCAAAGTGATTAGATTTGAGCCTTAGAGAGCTGTAGAGCCGACTCCTGCCCATTTTACCCATATGAGTAGTTTCATTAACAACAATCTGCTTCTTAGTAAATTGCCAGTTATAATAAAAACTTGTTCTTTTGCTTCTCTATTGTTATGCATTTTAATAATTCTAGTCATAACCATTAAAACTTGTGCATTTTTACTTCCATGTTGCAAAATACTCTTCACGTTACTGCTAAGCCGCTCAATCTCCTTTTTCTGTCTGAGTGTCACTATAGCATCCGCAGAAGAGGTAGAGGAGAAGTAAATAGCTCCAGAACAGGTGCAGGAGCGGGATGATGCAACCGTCTGCTCACTCTGCCCGCAGGAGCAACGCGGCACCTTGGGGCCGTGAGCGTGGGTCTAGAAAGTGAGACTGAGTGAATTCCCTGCCAAAATGTTGACAAGATCTTATATACTCAAGAGGGATGCTGAGCGCACAGAACTGCGTGTCTTGCTGAACATAACACCGTGCAAACACCAGCAGGGTTAGATTTTGCACACAGTAATCATTTATTAGCTATAAAAACAGATGTGCCTTATAATTGCATCTAAAAGGCATGCTCCCAGAATTAACAATCCAAAGCCTATACGAAGATAAAGGTTTTGTAACTTTAATAATTAATTTGGAAAAGTTACTCTCCATTTTCTTAAACTGTAAGGACCAATTTTGGTAAAGTACTGAGTAACATCTACAAAGTTTTTTAAAAATATTTTTTATTTTGTCACATTTTTATGTTTATAACAACTCTGTGCTACCCGGATAAAGGTGTGGCTATGCATGTATTGGCTTAGAGCAGCGAGTTTTCTTTGAGTTGTTTGTGTGTTTTCTTTTCTTTTGTACTATTAATGAAATACTTAAGGCTATTCAGGAGAACAGCTAGCTAAAAAATCATGATCCTTAATATGCACGTGTACATTCCTTATTCTGCAAAAACAAGTTGGCAGAATTTTGTATGTAGTTGTGGGTAACATCCCTTCCCTGAACAATGGTACCTTTGGGAAGTGGCTGCTGGTTCTTCATTCTGCCCATGAGAAGTGCCACTCCAGAAGACTCGCTTTGTGAACGTACTTCTCAGGAGCGTTACTGAGAGGGTGACTGGCTCAGCTGTGCAACAGCTCAGGAAGGAGAGAGTTCACTTTACTACCCCTACGAAAGGGGAAAAGTGAGGTAAAGTGATACTCATATGGACTTTTATCCACGCGTCCAGGAGTCACGCTTGAGAAGCTAGCAGAGTTGCGTACAGGCGTTATTCATCCCTGTTTTTGGAGCCCCTAAATCTGTTGTGCTGAATGTTGTGCCAGAACTGGGATAAAAAGGCAAGCCCAAAGAAAGCTGGCAATCTGCGTGTGATATAACAGCCGATAGATGAGTGCTAATGGATGGAAATAAGGAAATGATTCTGTTACAGGCTGGGCAGCGATCTGAAGGATTGGTATGCAAGGAAGGCGAGAGGGGGTAAAAACTTCCTAGTTTCTAGCAAAAAGACTGTTTCCAAATAGAGGGGCTTTGCTCAGTATTTATGTAGAGTCTGGTTGGAAATTCCTCGACACTGATGGGTATTTAGTGAGTTTGAAGTGTTTCATCTTATACTTTATGCATGTTTGATGAATTGCTGTGGAATCCTCTTGGATAGCCACAAAGTTGTGATCTCTGGATTAAGGAGGGACCCGTAAACCTTAGGGGTCTGTCCTAAGGCTGAACCTGGTCCCACCAGAGTTCATCATTGTACACTGCGGTGATGCTCTGCAGCCAGAAATCCAGCACCTCTGGCTCTGGTGTAGATTTATCAAGAGAATAAACCAGAGACCAGGCTGCTGCCAGCATCCATGGGTCATGGCAAATGCAACCCAAGCAGAAAAAAATCTCTTGGGTCTTTGTATTGCACCAAGGATAGCACAGTCCCAATCCAAAATGGATCTCCACAGTACAAGTAGGAATTATTAATGGTAACAGATTGCTGTAAAACTGAAAACACAAGTCAAGGACACAAGATGTCCTTGCCTCAGTAGTTTTCCGTTTGCTCATGGTGCAAATATCTCCAATGACTATCTGTCTGCTCTCTCGGCTTGTTCTAGTCTTGTGGGCAAAGCATTAACTGTGATGAACTCGGGGTTCATGTGAGCTCAGCTCACGTGGTAAATCAGACTCCAGACTCCAGTCTGTGGGAGTAACTCCACTCATGGCACTTCCTTAAGTAGAGTCGTAGCAAGTGTGCCCTTTATTCTCTGCTGTATAAACTTGCGCCCATTTAATCTAAGCAGTTCTTCTTAAAATTGGTTGGCATAGTGGAGTTTTTGCTGCAAGGTGATTGAAAAAGGAGAGAAGTAGTAAGTGATAGGAAGTGAAGCCAAACTGTAAGTGGTGTGAACCCTGTTTTCCTTTTCAAAGGAAAACTAAATGTATGTGATCTAATTTAAAATGACAAGGTGCTTTTGAAATATATATAAAATGTTTCATTTTAGTAAGAAGAAATGCTGAAAATCTTTTTTGCTACCTAGCAGACATGTGGATGACATTGGCTGGCAGCTTGTTACAACACAGTAGTACAAAGCACATTTTTTCAAACATTGCCACAATATATGTTTTTTGGTGGTTTTTTTTTCAGTTGCGATCTTACTATTATAAAGTCAGTCAACTGAGAAGAATTTCTCATGTTTTGGGTCGTAATAAATCTTCCAGAACAGTGTCAACCAACACCTCGGGCAGTTTTGCTGGTTCATATTACTCTATATCCTACAATACAAATTCCTGAAACGGGAGAAGGGGCTTAGGTACACATTTCAAACATTTCCTTCCTAGTTGTGGTCAGCACCATATGACTACATGAGAGAAATAGCAAGGGTTTCATCCATAATATAAGCCATAAGATACATGTCAAGTTTTAAGTTAAAAAATAAAACAAACCCAGAACAACTCTTCCTTCCATGCTTCCCCTCCTTATTCCCATCTAACTGTTCAACAGACTTTGTGAGAAGTCTTGGAACAATTTCCCTTTTCAACACTTCTAATTTAAATGACTTACTAGAAATGAATATTTCATGGCGTATCAGGACTCTGTTCTTCAAAGCTTCGTCTCTTTAACGCTAATTATTTCAACAAGGCCTATACTAAAGGCAAATCCTGTCACTTCCCTATATTGTCTGCATTAAGACTATAAAACTAGCTTCATATGACAGTTAAAGTTCTTGTTTCTGGTATTTCTTCATTTTCACTTTTTAATGTCTCCCACATAAAGAAGGGACACAGTTTGAAGAGATGTAGGGCTTGGAAACCCTGTAGTTAACCAGCTATGGCCTCGTTAGTAAAAATAAAGCAAGACTGCTAAAATTTAATCCTCCCTTCCCTTTCTCTTCAAGCCAAAGCCACCTTCAGTTTCTGTACTGGAAATTCCCATAGCAGTATCCATAAACAAAGTAATATTTAGCCCTCCAGGTCAGTTTGAAATAGTACATATTGCCTGAACAAGGAAGCAAGGTCTGCTTAGAAACCTACCTGTTTGGAGTTAAGAAGCAGAGAGAGTTTCCACTAGACCTCACTTCTCTTGTCATAGTAAAAAAAACAACAACCCAAACAACCCTCCACCTGTATTCATTTCACAATCTGATGGGCCCAGAGGTAATAAAATAACCCCCAAACCCAACACTTGTGTCATTTGATCAAATGGAAAGACACGCAGTACAACGCTGGAAATCTTTTCCATGTACCTTGGCCAAGGTCAAGACAACCCTGTGTCCAGCTTGTCCCCTGGGCTGTCAGTGTTTCAGACACACTTTCAGAAGCTCTTGCCACAGTTGTTTCATGCACTGTGCACCCTGAGGAAAACACATGTAAGGCAAAGTCCAGGCTCCTCATCTCACCCTTTGAAGCTCCTCTTCTGCCTTTACTCATACTCAACCTCCAGCAGCCCATCTCTCATTAGCTGCAATTAGGAAAGAGAGTCTTCCTTTGTCCTGGCTTCTGCCTCACTCTCAAAGTCTAGCTGAGCATCCAGCTGGACCCTCATATTGAGAATGTGAATAACAAAAGCTGCTGAGAATGGCCTACAAGAGAACAGCATGGGGACTCAGAGTGACACTTTGCCTGCTGCTTGCTGGTATAATCCCCCAGGTGAGAGCATTAAGGGCTGATGGCTGCTCTGTGTTGCCAGAACAGCATAAAGTAAGACCAGTGCAGCCAAAGAGCAGTAAACAGTATAAGCAAAAGTGGCAATAATTTCTCCAGATTACTCTTTGGGCCACTGAGCAGCCCGAAGTTGAGGAAACACCTCAAAGGAGGAAAGAGCCAGAGTTTCAGACTTCCACTGTTTGTCCTCCAACCTCTGAGCTGAATGACCCAGATCAGTTTTGATTTTCTAAAATTGGTATCCACAAGAACCACGCTTCACTGCTTCAAATACTCGAGGCAGCTTTTCCCTTGGTACCTACATATGGCCTTTACTCATCCACACTAAATTTTCTGATGGAGAACTAGAAGGTTTTGCATGCCCTTACCTGTTCCCACAGCCAGTCTCCCAGGCACCCAGCATCCTCATTCACAGTAATCAGACATATGAAACTAAAAACTCAATTCCAGATTTCTGAAGTGCAGATTTCTGTAAGGATGGAGTTATCATCACACAACAACCTGCTGTTTATTATCAGGCCCTATAGGTTTTGACAAGTTTATTAGTTTTAGATGTGGATCTTAACTAACTCCCATTCCTTGACTATTACAAGAGTTTCGGCCTCTTAAACACTTAATAAACATGATGAAACAATAAACTAGCTGAAATGAAAAGAAATGTTGTGGGATTAGCTCTGCATCTGAACTGAGCTCTTATTGTATTATTTAGCAAACACAAGGATAAATGATTGTAAGATGGTTCTTTTGAAATAACAAAACAAGTAGGACAATTTGGGGAGACATAGTGTGAGTAGGATTAAGTCTTGTAAAGAAAAATCCCCCATGACACTGTAGCTGAAAAAAACAAGGTGTTTTTCATTTATCCGTACAAGCTATTGCAACAGTTTCTGCAACAAAGCTGAAATGGTGTCTGCAGATAGCCCAACTGGTGCAAACTTAATGTTTGTATGAAGCATCCTGGCATGCACAAAAGATCTTCAAATGCAAAAGACTGCTTCTATATTTTGCATGACTAAATATTTGCAGTAGTCCTACAGCATTTGACAGCACTGTTTATGATTGAGGGGCAGATTGTAATATCTGTGTACACAGCTATTTAGCTTTTACTCTAGCCCTTCCCAAATTTTCCTCTGTTTATCCTGCATCTGTTGGGCTTGTAACCATACAAACTGTATGAACAATTGTACCTCTGTCAGGCTACTCACCCTGTTGGGACTGCCAGAATCTCACTGGGCTGATCAATCACAGTTCGATTGCTGCTGCCAGACATGACAAGGACATCCCCTGAGTCCAGTGAAGCTATTTGTGAAGGAAGGCGCCGCTCAAAGGGAATAAGGGTATCTCACAGTTGATCTGCTTGCTAGGAATGTGGAAGTTAGGGGAGCAACAACAACAGGCAGAAATATGAAAAAGTCTTTTGGTATGGTTAAATACTTATTTGGGGATTGTGAAATACAGGAAAATAGGGAACATAAATATATTAATCCCATAAAGATTAGACTGATGAAAATGATTCTACACATGAAAGCTGAAGCACAACAATGAAAAAGTATATATTCCAGCAGAAAATCCATCACTATTTACCTCCTTCTGTTAATACAATCATAGTTTATGCTAAGCCCGTCATAAAACTTAAATGAACTGGAAAAGAGAACATTCTGTTTTGCAGTTGTTAAAAACAATTGAATATGATGTGAAGTTCGCTGTCGGTTTTGGCAGCAAGTCCTTGCTTCTTTAAACTCCTGTGTACACACTTTCTATTCTTTTGTAACGGGGACTTTAAAAAATCATTAATTTGGCTAAGTTTGCATGGGAATGATGCGATCAGGACAACGTGGAGAGCAGTGTTTGAAAGACATTGTTTGCAAGGTTGTGCTGGGCGACAGCAACACTTCCAGCTGTCAAATGCCTGCCACGTGTGCTCACTCTGGGAAAGACCGGAATAAACGAGGAAAATAAGGTGATATTGGTCACTCAGCTGCAGCTACAAAGTGTTGCCTGGCATGTGGCTGAGTTTTTGGGCAGGCAAAGAGTGTACCAGTGTGGTACATCAACAAAACCCCCAGGATAGATCCGGTACTGGACAGAAATAATTCTGACTTCATCTGCAGTGCTTAGCAAACAAATTTGTTTCACTAATTTTTCTTTAATCAGATTCTGAACTAAAATAATTCTCGCATCAGTGAAACTGGAATAGGGAATATTCTAAAAGCATGAACAGCTGATAAGACATGAATAAAATGACTTCCATGTGTATGTGATTGTTATAAATATGACTTCTCTTTTAAATAGAGTACTGTAAACAAATGCACGATCCGGTTTATTAACTGAAATTGGCTTGATTACCGTTTGAAAATAAGATACACATGTTGGCAGTTACTATACCTCACTACAGTTAGGTCTTTAAAAAGCATACTTCATGTGTTTTTTACCGTAGAATTTGTAGCCTTTTTAGCTTGCCTTACCAGAAGATTTTGAGAAGTATCTTTTCAAAATGTACATACAAGCCTGACTTCTGAATCCATATTCAGACACGAGAGGGCAGATCCGGTCTCCGTCAGTTACATGGGCTGGGGTAGAAGTTAGAAAGGTCGTCCAGCCGGACAGGGTACGGCACAGAGCGCGACTGGGTATAAACGTCTTGGTGGTTAGTGTGCTCCCCGACAGGCTGTGGTGCTGTGGACACAAGACCAAGAGATGCACAGCCGGGTTCAGCTGGCGGAAGAGCTGTGTCGGTGCACTGTCTTATGAAGGCGATTTTGTCTTGCAGGATGGTTGTTCTCATCTCCTGGTCTGTAAAACAGAGACAAAACAGACCTTCCCTACTTCCCATAGGTGTTATTAGGGGAACTTAAACTGCCAGACTCTTAGGTACGAGTTGCCAAAGAAAGGTAAATTATTTTGTTGTTGTTTTTTAGAGTAGCTTTAAGAAAAAAAGCTCCTCCACTTGGTATAAACAAAGAGAGAACCCTTCTAAACAGCAGCAGCCTGGCATTCAAGGCATGTGTGGGATGCCCAGGCCAAGTTCGTGTTCCCTGTCAGGCAGAGCTCTTGCTTTGCCCTGGGTCTGCTGCCTTGCTGGTGTTTAAAGCCTTAAGCATTAGGCTACTGGCCATTCTGGAGCGAGCCTCTCTCAGAGCGAGTGCCTTCTCTTCCTGAGACACAACAAGTGATTTAAGCACTTCACGCGTTTTGAGAGAGCTCTGTGCTGGGATGCGCTGGTTAGAGTGGAGCGGGCAAGTTAGATCCCATAGCAAGGAACGGTGATACAGAGGTGAACCAGAGCACCATATTCAAGCCTAAACAAATGATTGCTGTTGCACAGTTTGGGCAGATGGCTGGCGAGAACAGCCAGAGGCAATTCAAAGATAATATTCATGTGATGTCCCTCTTCCCCATGTTAAGGAAATGCATATTAGTACTGGCACTAATCCAGTACTGGGCTATGACATTAGAAGGACATAGGCAGCAAGAAGGAACATGTCTGTAGAGATCATTAGGGATGATTATTCACTCTCACAATACAAGGACTTTGTGTAGCAGATCTAGAAAAAAGAGAAGGAAACCTGGGCCCTGGGTATCTGCTTCAAGCCCATAATAATATCCAACATATCCGAGCAATGATGACAAAGTGTTTTGCAGACATTCATCGAAGTGTAGTGAGACATCACTTTCCAAGCAAAGCTTGGGATAAAATTACACCAGAGGCCATACCAGTCTTCAGCTGCCCTGAGCAGGTCAGTAATGTAGGAAAACTTTTTTCCCCTGTCTTATGTTACAGCTTTCCCCTGCATTGCCAGAAAACCTCATATTATTTTTGGATTTGGCGCTGATTCTAATGTCACTTTTCAATAAAGTGAAATAATTTGTCATTTGCAAAAGGAATAGAGTTAAAATTGAGCACAATCTTACTAGAAAAAAATCTGTTCAAATGACATGAGATGGAAGTGTGTTCTGAAAACTCTCTAAAGGGTCTTAAAAATGCAGTAGGGGCAGAGAGATGCCATCCAGTTAGTCCTCTAGTCCTACCCACCATCATGACTACACTAAATAGCAAAATACTCAGTTTAGGAGGGGTCAGAAAATGGGTGGAAAATATTGAGAGAAGGACCCAGAAAAGGCAGTATTCCTACCTCTCTCTGTTTCATTTCATTCTACAAAGTCAGTTTTCTTGTCTTTAGAAAATGAAAGCCCTGCCCTGTTTTGTTAGAAAGTGTCGATCTTTTTATACCACCTATCTGCTCAGACAAGCAGGAAATTTCAGGTAAATCTTTGTAACAGGCCCTTTTTTACTGTAAGGCCAAATAAATGGTTGAGGTATTTATTTCTGGGAAGAATAATACATGAGTTTCTGCTCCGCCTCTGGGTTTGTGGCTGTTAATCAGTGACAGCAATTAAAAATTATTGCCTTGTAAATTGTTTCCATTACCAGCCTGGTTCATGTGTTGGAGGGAGGCAAAGGTGAGCAGGGGCATGGCGGTCAGTGGGTTTCTCAGGTTGGCAGCCAACACTAGCGCTATTGCTGTTATGTCTTTCTCCCTGTGACGAACGTTCGCTGGAGCAAAGCCCCGTCAGCCCCTGCAGCGTGAGTGGTAGAATGCATCTCGTATCGCAGCAGCTCCAGAGGGCTGACATGGTTCTCTCTACCTTCATGTGTTCTCATCTTTGCTGCATGGTAGGCTAAGCCACAAGCCAGCTAATGGCTTTATCAGCCACCTACCATCTAATCTGTCTGATTAGACGGACATCACATGGCTAAGGTTTCACAGCAAGCCCGGGCAGCTCATGATGGCAGTGGCTCTGTCTCGTGGGGAGCTGAACTGCAGCATCCCGTGGCCCCAGCAAAGATCAGACTGCACTTATGCACCCAGGCTTTACAAAACAGACATTGGTCACTGTTCAGACACAGGGGACTTAGATGGGTTTTGGCAGCTGGATCCCCAAACGTGTTTCAAAGAATGGGGTGGGACCAGCCTGTGACCAAACTCTTAGGAGTCAGTGGTGAAGACCTGGAGAACTGTTCCTGGAACAGAGACCGTCCGTCACAGCAAACCCTATGCCAAGAACTGCAGTGATGCAAGGACAGAAACATTCATCCCACTGCCTATGAGGTGGTAGTTTTGTGGTTTACACAATAAAAAAGGTATTATTAACAGCAAATTTGTTGCTTGCTCTCAGACATCAAATTTGCAAACTATGAATCCAGGTGTCTGGTACTGTAGAAATCACTTCAGAGGTGAATGCCACAAAAACTCTTTTTAACTGGCCATTCTGGAGGTGTTTCCAAATGCAAAAGCCTTTGTTTAGGGAAATCTGCTAAGTTGCCAGGTGACAATAAGGTTACCTAAAATAGAATTTACAGAATTGGGATGCTTAGTACAAAAATGAACAGATAGGATCACAAATCTATCTTATGCTAAATTCCTCTCTCTATTATTTAGGGATCCCTAGATTTTAATTTTTATATTTTCTAATGCTTGACTTGATTAGAGTAGGAATTATACTTGTCATTTGGTCAACTCTAGCAGCCATTGCTTTCATTAGAACCAATGGAAGCAAGATTAGATGCAAACCTATTTACAGCAAAGCCAACCAAGCAACCTGAAAACCCAAACAAACCCCAAACCCTGTAATTTATAAACCACTTTCTTTGACACAGCTCATGCACAGCTCCATGAGAACCATGAGGGGGTACATTAATCCCTTTGCAAGGCTGAAGAAGGCAAGTATCAGATGGAAGACACTTCATAGTGGATCTACTCAGACTAATTCTAAGACATTGAAACTTTCACAACTATTTAAGATTTCTTCATGTTCTCTGGCTATAATCTGTTCTTTTCAGACCAAACATGGACATTCTCAAACTGAAACAGTTTTCCAACCAACATTGCAGAGAATTAAAAAAGAAAAAAGTCATTTCTGTCTTACACAGTTAAGGGAAAACCCACAATGAGGAACTCAAAACTAACACTCTGCTTTTACACAGAAATTCCAAGAAAAGAGGAACGGGGCAACAAGTATAACGAACAGCCAAGGAATGGTCTTTAAGAAAGATGAAACATTAGACAGTTTTCAAGCGTATCTTAAGCAGATACCATTGTAAAAATGGCTATAAGGAGCTTTTGTTAGTGTTATAAATTTAACTTGAAGCAGCTTTCTGTCACAGTAATGAAGCTGTTACTATTTTACAATGGAGAAACAAGCTTTTAGCAGCTAATAAAAATATACATATTTAAAGAAACGGTGCATTACCCAGGTCAGCATTATGTTTCACCTCTGGTTTCCTTTTTTCCACACATTCTTCACATTTCTTTCTTGCTGAAGGCTATAATCCTTGAGAGTGGAGGTAGTGAGATTCTGCACAAATGTAATAGTCTAAACCCATCTTTTGGTTTTTTTTTTTCAGATTGAGACTAAGAATGTAATGATTTACAAGACAACACCTCTGCTTGAGGCCTTCTTTCAGCTTTTATTAATTAAAAGTACATGTCTTTGATACAAAGTGGGATCTCTGTGAGGTGGGAGGCATTGCATTCTCCAGTATATTTAACAGAGTGCAACATAATAGATGCAATTTAGAGCTCTTGTATACTGCTCATCTCTTTGGTGGCATAAATTTAGAAAGCGTTACAAGGTTTAATTCTTGTAAGACTTATGCATGTTACAACAAGCCAAAAAAAAAAAAAAAAAAAGAAAAAGGAGATTATGCATTCCGTCAGGAATCTGTCTAAGGAAGTTATGGGTGTAGCTGCAGCACCCTTTGGCTTTGGTGAAAGCCTGGAGCAGGAAGTATTGTGGGATGTCCCTGGGGAAACTTACAGAAACAAAGGCTGTAAAGTAAGAGAAAAATCTAGATAAAAGAATAGATATAGAAGCTTAGGAGAAATGACTCTCCTATTGGACTGAGAGTCTAGAAGAGGATTATCTTCCTTCTGGAACCGACAAGTTTATTGCAGAAAAAGAAATGAAATGTTCTGGCAATGATGGGTTCCCCCAGAGCGGTTTCTGGGACCTCTCACTCGGAGGAGTTTTCTATACTCGGCAGTTTTTTTCTATTCTTCTCTTTTGTTAGTTATGGCTATAACAGCAATTTAAACAACAGGAAGAATTTTAAACCACTTGGGGAAGTAGTCAGGATTTTGTGATTAACTATTCTTTTGTGATTTCTGTAAAATGAGTGGGACTCAATGCAGTGGGACTCCAAATCTTGCCCTCCTCACCACTGACCCCAGAGCCACTCCGAAGGTGGTGCTGTGAAAGCCTACACTTACTACTGCAATGAGCCGTCACTGACAAACATGGCTTCAGAAAATGTTCAAAGTAGTCATGCAGTTTGTGTTTGACTTCTTTTTCTAAAATCAGAAGTTACCTGGTTAAGTCCATTCTGGAACAATATTGTCAGTTGTTTTCTGAGTATTCAGAAAGTCCTGCTTTGTTTGCAGATTTAGACCAGAGAACAAACAAAAGTAATTTGTCAGCTTGAACAAAACAATATATTTGAAGCTGGAGGCAAATATCAGGATACCTTCTTGCTCGAACGTTACGGGCCAGACTACATCAAATGGTGGAAATCAGTTCAACAACACTATTTCGCCAGTTCCCAGTAACTGCACATCTGGCTCCGGGCTGAGCTGCCCCATGGTCAGATTCCAGCGCTTACACCCAGCCAAAGTTTCCACTCCACAGACCTGCAGAAGGGCATGAGCGACCAGCTGCCCTGCAGATACATGTTTTAAGCATAGCTTCAGCGTCTGCCCCAATGCCTTCACTTACATAAGGCACTGGGCTCTGCCCAATTTTGCAGTCATGTTTATCATGTTAGGTTTCTTTAGGAAAGAGGGAGACCAGAATTAGTCCCCTTGAAACTCTTTCTTCTGCTACTGCAGCTATTTTAAATATAGATTTTTTTGGTGTAAAAAAACAGACGTGTGCCTAATGCCAAAATTCCAGTGTCAAATATTTCATACGTGTGCTTACTTCACAGCATCATTCAAGCCCCAGAGCTGACTGGTCCAAGTAGTTTTAATAATTGCTTAAGAATATTGCAGCAGCTCCTCAGGAAGTTCCCACACGAAAAAATCCACTGCTGGCAGATTGAGGAGGGAAGAGGCTCAGGTAGAAATTCTCCCTCCTGCATACACATCATTAGGATTTTATGTGGATCTAAACATGTGAGGAATATAGCTTTCACCCACAGATGGCGATGAACACAATCTATGCCTTCCCAAAGATAGCAAATTACATATTTAGACTCAAAGAAATGCCAACATATAGCTTAAGAAAAGGGGCTCTAGCTTACGTTGAAACAGTATAATCAATTTGGCACGAAAAAAGTGAGAGTCAGATTGGTATAACATTTACCCATTCACCAGGCTCCTGTGCAACCCAGGAAAGCGCAGGCTCTGAGAAGAAAACTGCCTCATCCTAATAAGGCAGAGCTGTCTGCTAGCAACATAGTCTGGATGCCTTCTATATGAACTAATGCAAACCATCGGGAGAGCTGCTTCTGTGCGGCTGAGGAGACGTATCATCTTTCCATCAATAACAAAGTATGATCATCTTTGCAGGATTATTCGTGCTGAGTTGCACACAAATGCTTTGCTCGCATGCGTGCTGCATGAAAATCTCATGTTACAAGAAAAGCCACTTACCGATGTCCTGGATTACCCTCTGCATCTCCTTCAATATGAAAACGCAGTTAAAAAAACCCAGTCATCATGACTGAATAGTAAGCATTTTTTTTTCTGCACAGGGAATATAAAATTATAGCAAATATTTGATTTATTTTTGACTCTGGAGTAAAATGATATTGCTTCTTAGTTTGACTTCTCAGGACCTCCCTTTGTTTAGATTTAACTTGATATGAATGAATCCTTTAGAAATAATAGATGTGCTTTGGAACAAAAGCCAACAACTCAGAAGAAGGGCACCCATCCAAACAGCCAAGCTTCTGCCTATTGCTAAGCAGAGATGGCAGGGTATCTGCTGAGGTAGGAGCTGCTGCTCCCTTATTTTGAAGGGATGTCTTTATTTCTTGATATATTTATAACAGTCATATCCACTACTTTAATGCGTTTCAGGGAGAGCCACATCTCCCTACTGACGTCAAGAGAAGCAGCTGAAAATAGGCCAATAACAATTTTGGGGTTTTAAAGCAGGCTCTGTGGCTGTGCAGGAAGGAGGAGATTTCTTGTTACAAACACAAATAAGAAAAAAGGTCATTTACAAATAAAAAAGTAAGTAGATCATGTCAAAAATATTCATGTTTTGCTGTTGCACTTATATTTTGTTGCCAAAAAATGATCTGTCCTGCAGTAAGATTTCCATCTGAATTATTAGGAGATTTGCTTGATTAAGGGCTGCAAGATGTGGCTTTTGCTCTGAAACTTCATTTTGGTCTAGTGGCATTGTGGACTTTTCTCATTCAATCAGAAACACCCAATATATTAAAATGAAAATGAACACTCGGCTATATCTACTACATCTTACTGTTTTCTCTCAATAACTATAAACATCTATCCAAAATATGGTGACATCTCGTACTTTTCCTACTCCCTGCAATAATCAAGTATGGCTCTACTGACCTCCTAATCCCTCTCCATGCCCTCCTTCCAGATTTCTTCCCGGAACGGGGTGTTAGCTTGAAAGAGAACTAGGAATTGAGGTGCAGGTAGGAGAATGTGCTGTGGTGCTCACAGGTGAATAAACAGTGCAACTGAAAAGATTTTGATTAAACAGAGATGTTTATCTCGGCACAGAAGAAAGCATGAGCTTATTCAACTCACGTTTTTATCAGGTGGTTTGTTTTTGTTTATCATCTTTGGGCGTCCCTAAAGTTTGGTTACAATTAATTTTCAGTTCAGAGGAGATGCCCTCACTTGGTCATCGATTACTCAGGAAATGAAGGTAGCCCCTATCTTTACACACAGAAAGGAACCTCCACCACAAACCTGCCAGTTACTGGAAGCAGCTCCTTTAATAGCAAACTTCTGCAAAAAGACAAGATACACAAGAGATGCATCAGACCAAGCGTAAATATACCTCAATAGCTAATAAAAGAGAAAAGAAGTTGAAATTTTGAAAAGTACTTTTATAAACCCTTCTAATGAATGTGTATACACAGAGCCAAGGAAAATTATGATGGAACTCTTTGACGTGCCATCTCCTACAGATATGCCTTTTCTCTACCACCAAACCACACAAATCAAACTCTGCCCGCAGGAGAAGAGAAGCTGGGTCTGACTAGGGATCTACAATTCACTTACGAGGCCTCCTATTTCACTCATAATTCTTTAATAGTTTCAAGTTGCTAGTCATATGGTTTCCGCAGAGGGCAACTTCCCTGCATGAATTACGGTTTCCAGTTCAAATGTCACAGAATCACAGAATGGTCAGGGTTGGAAGGGACCTCTGGAGATCATCTAAGTCCAACCCCCCTGCCACAGCAGGGTCACCTACAGCAGTTGCACAAGATGGCATCCAGGTGGGTTTTGAATGTCTCCAGTGTGGGAGACTCCACAACCTCTCTGGGCAGCCTGTGCCAGTGCTCTGCCACCCTCAAAGTAGTTCCTCCTCATGTTTAGATGGAACTTCCTATGTTCAAGTTTGTGCCCATTACCTCTTGTCCTATCACTGGGCCCCACTGAAAAAAGACTGTTCCCTGCTGGCACCCTCCCTTTAAGTATTTGTAAGCATTGATAAGATCCCCCTTCAGTCTTCTCTTCTCCAGACTAAAAAGACCCGAGTCCCTCAGGCTTTCCTCACAAGAAAGATGCTCCAGTCCCCTAATCATCCACATTTGAGGAGATGGACAGACACAGTTATTTGAACTTACAGATCTTGGAACAGTACATCTCCATCGGAGCAACAGAGAGAAGGGTTGCAGTACAATTGGTAAAGACCAAAAGGTGAGCAAGCATAGGCCACTGGTGTGGCAGAGTGCCACTGAAGCATCATCAAGGTGCCCTGCCAAGTCCTTGTAGGTGTAGTCAATATAGAAACCCATCTGAAATTTTACAGAAAACGGTTTTCACATAATTGACATCTACAGGTCAAAAAAAAAAGTTCATTATTTCACCTCTTGGTCCCTAGCAGACAAGACAAGAACAAATGCTGACACATCAGCATTTCACACAAGACGGAAATCATCATTTATGGCCACCTCTGCATTTTTCTACTTTGTATAAAGGATCTCATTCCTCTGCACCAAAATCTGTCAGCACACACCAAACACCAGTGACATATCTAAGTGTAGATACTCAGCACTATGTATCCAAGCACCTACATCCAAGAAAGCTATTTATTTAGTAATCCAAATTCAGAGCCTCCTTCTGCTCACCCTGAAGAAATGCTCCATCATCATTCCATTGTTTACGCTCTTGTTCTGCCATCCATAGAAAGCCTGGTGACTCAGAAGTGTCTGCTCTTGGGCAAAAGAAAATGGAAGACACTAGAAAACAGGAGCACAAGAAAGTAAACCTCCTTAAAGCCAGGAAAGGACTCTTTTTTAAAAATCTATTTTGAAGCAGGCTGGCCGGAGAGAAAAACTTCTTTCCTCTTCCTCCATGTTGCTGGAGTTCTCTAAGCATGCTCCGAGTCCAGACTGATGTTGGGAGGGAGCTCACTCACCTTCAACATCAGTTGTAATGCAGGTTTACTAGACTGAACACCCTTGTTCTGGTTGAGAAATAGTTCCCTCATTTCACTGCTTTCTTTACTCCCTTAAGTTTCTGTCTGCTCTCTCCATGTCACTATGATGAGAGTGCTGAGTCCAGTCCCAAGCAATCACTCTGAGTATGTATTTCAGCATTGTTGTGGTTAATTAACTTGTCAGATAGCAATCCAGGAGCAGTTGGATATATAGGTCCCTCAGGCATGCTGCATATTTTATCTTTGCTGTATCTCTAATTATAACCATAGTTGTGATTAGAATGCCGAGATTCACATTTTTACACCTCGCTCTTTCCTTGCCAATCCCAACTTTCATTTCAGTCTCCTCTCTCTGGCTCCAGCGGCAAAGAAAACAGACATCAGTGACGGGGAACGCCTGCCAACGCGCAGGAGCGAGCCATTGCTGATCCCTCTTCCAGTAACACGTCCTGGCTGAGCCTGTCCAGACTAAAAAGTCATTACAGCCAAACATATACATCCTCAAAAGCAGCTAGTATCACTAAGTACTAAAACGAACAGTGCTGTCATCAGAAGCTTCTTGAACAGACAACCTTTAAACTAATGGAGAAATTGGAAGCAGGTTTAAAACTAGCTTTTCCTTATACTGGAGGGCATTTCTTATGCTTAGTTGCACAAATAATACTCCTTGAAATGCTCATCCTTTCAGAGACCTGATAGGGTCCTTGCAATGAGGGAATTCAGACTAACTGAGCTGAAAAAAAAAACCCCAAACCCCAGACAAAAAAGGATACAAGGCAACATCAAAAAGGACTTGTGCAGGACTCAAGTACCTGATCCCAGACTCTCTTTGCTTGGTTGCCTCCTAGCACTGGAGAAAACTCCATTTGACAGATACCTACTTTTTCCACTTCACAATGCCCAGGTGCTCTGAGCTGCATCACTTTATACATCCAGAACTGTCTCCGCTCAGATGGAGAAGAGGAGCTGAGTATCCAGCTCTGCTTCAGCCTGATCTACACTCAGAGACAGGGCTTGAGCTCAGCCGGGTGGCAGGAATCACTTGGTCATCGTGCAGTTCATTTCCAGGTCTCAGAGATGCAGACAGATACCGTGGTGGCTCCTGTCTTCTTGTAGAACAGAGAATGAGGTGGGGTCCTCTTAATTCATTATCAGTCTGATGCTTAGCATCTGTCTGTGGGCAAGAAAGCTGTGATCCTGAGCAGGATGTCTTTGTCACGACGTGAGGGAATGCTCCCCATCCCACCAGCTGAAGCTGTGACACTATTCAGAGAAGCACTCACCGTGCTCAGGGCACTCCAGTGCAAGCAGGGAGTCCTGGTTACTCTCTCTGCTGCCAGAAATGCTTGCATATATTACTTTTCAATTGCCAAACATAACTCATCTTGGGGGCAGAAACCACAGCTCACAACACCCGTCTTCCTCATGAGTGCCCTAAGCACTAACCTACAGTCCTGCAGCTTTTTTTTTTCTCTGTCTTCATGCTTTCTCTCCTTTTAATTAATTTTGGTTTGGTGGCACACATTAAAAAGGAGAGGGGAAGGGTGTTCTTCCAGGATAAGTGGTTGCCTTGAAAATAGGAAACGTGGGTTTGAATTCTCTCAGGTTGAGAAGGGGGCCGAATGTAAATCCCCTGCTTTAAGGTGCACATCTGACGCACCCAGCAAGCCATACCCTGCTCCTTGAAGGAATGGACCTTGGAACCGTCCCCAAGGCAGAGCCAGGACCAAGGTTCTGCAGGAAGGCTTCTCCCTGAAGCTTGAAGCCTGTAATAGGACATTTCACTCAGGTAATTATCCAGGCAACTTCTTGCTGAGCATATAGACTTTGCGTGACCCTCTTCTCAGGCTTTCTGACTGCTAATCTAAGTTGTTAGGAAAAAAAAAATTAGTGATTTTGTCTAAAAATTGGTATGGTAATAATGATGCTTTCAGGATTGAGCCAATAGTATAAGCACTATGCTGACCTTACAGTCCAGTTGAAATGGTCTTATACTTGATTTATAGAATCATAGGATGGTTTGGATTGGAAGGGACCTTAAAGATCATCTAGTTTCAACCCCCCCGCCATGGGGGGGGGGGGGAGGGGGAGTTTGGCTGGTTATTTTTTTGGCTGAAAAGTACTTTTCCCCTGTAACTTCTTCTCAAGCAACCTGTTAGTATTAAGTCTGGGTTACTGAGAGCCAGTCAAATTGCAAAAAAACTGTCTCAGGGCATGATCTCCCTGAAAAAATGACAACAGATACTCACAAGCTGGGCTTAGATCATGAGTTTTGTAGACTACTGCGAAGGTGTCAAATGATGACCTCTTCAGGCATTCATAGCAAAGGCCTGGGGGCTGGAGAGGCTGTGACCCTGCCAGGCCTTTAAGCCCTACTGTCCTGTGTGCAAAAGATCAAAAGCAACTGAAATAACAGTTATGTTACATCACATTGATTCAATACACAAATATATGTGTTCTCACTTCAGCTTTTCTCATGCTTTGAAAAAAGTGCAATTAAAACAAAATAAATCTATGAAATTAAATTGCACATGTCCAAAAGCCAAGCCTGTTTTGTTTTGCTACTTTTCAGTTCATTTACACTAACTGGATTTTTAGAAGTTCAACATACCACTGCTGTCCTGTAATAATACTTCACAGTATGGTAAGATATGCTACCTTATTTTTCTCCTTGGCCCAGGGTGAATAATTCAGCATTGCATGTTTCATAGTCCGAGTCATAAATGTTGAAATTGATTACACAGAGGCATTGGAGTAGTCTCTCATTTTGCTTGCTTAAAGATCCACTGAAATCTGTTGAGACATTTACAATTCCCATGAAACTGAGGCTTCTAACTTGAAGCTTTCCATTTTTTCCCACCCACTGTCAGGACAGCGACTCTGAGGCCGCAATACATGTTCAGAAATTGCAAGAATGCTGAAAACCCCAGATATTCACTTCTCAGACAATACGTGATGAACATTGCATAAGCTGGCTTTCTTCTAGCAGCGAGCAGGTATTACCAGTACGCAGCCATATGCTAATTCTCAGTACTCTGTAACCTCCATGCCAGTCCCTGTTCCTCTGCCTACAAAGAATTTTGGTATTTAATGAAGTTTCTCTTTACTGAAATTACCTCTTTTGACTCTTTAACACCCTTCTAGTAGCAGAAGAATGCAGTTAGATCCTCCCAACCCTTTCTGCGCCAGGATAAACAAGCCCACCCCCACCTCACATCTCTTCTTCATATGCTCAGCCACCTCCTCAGCTCCCCATTTTAACGGCTCACCACTAAATTCATCTATTTATCAATAATTGCACTTGTTTACAAAGAAAATATAACTGGTCTTCCTACTGGAAGTAAGCCCAAATACACCAGTGTGCCAGATGAAAGACATTAAAGTGTTTTTTTTTTAAAGGGGGGATTTTAATTCTTGTCTTTGGAACCAGTGGTGGTCAATTGAACAAGAGGCACTTGTGCCCCTGTTGAAGTCCGTACAAAGCTGAAGTAAATCTACTACAAGAAATGCAGGGTTGGTTGTTGTTCTTCACACTGTAGCATACCTGGCTCGATCCTCTACACCAAACCCAATGCCAAAACAGGTGATCCTTTGCCATTTTGGAACAGAGAATAGAACCAATACTTGCCTGACTTCCCAAGAGCCCCCCAGTGCAGGAGCTAGCTAATGTATAGCTAGCATCTAACAGAAAGGGTGCAGCCCAGGGTAATGGGGCGAGAATAAAAAAGGCACTACCAATGCCTACTTCAAATTCTGAATATGCTACCTGGGGAAAGAAGTCACTGGAATCACAGAATGGTCAGGGTTGGAAGGGACCTCTGGAGATCATCTAGTCCAACCCCCTGCCACAGCAGGGACACCTGCAGCAGGTTGCACAGGACGGCGTCCAGGCGGGTTTTGAATGTCTCCAGTGTGGGAGACTCCACCACCTCCCTGGGCAGCCTGTGCCAGTGCTCTGCCACCCGCAGAGTAAAGTTCCTCCTCATGTTTAGATGGAACTTCCTATGTTCAAATTTGTGCCTGTTACCTTTTGTCCTATCACTGGGCACCACTGAAAAACAGACTGTTCCCATCACCCTGGCACCCTCCCTTTAAGTATTTATAAGCATTAATAAGATCCCCCCTCAGTATTCTTTTTTTCTGGACTAAAAAGACCTAAGTCCCCCAGCCTTTCAAGACTGGAAGACTTTAGGAATTTCTAAATGCGCTGGCCATTTAAATAATTGTGTTAGGTTACATACAATAGTGCAGATCTTCATCCATCTGTAAGTACTGTGCAAACTTCTTATGCAACGCTTAATCATTTTCCTTTTCTGCAAGCTGATGGATACTGAAATGGGGGCTCCAGGGCAGATCAAGGGAGCTGATGGAACAACCTCATCAGCCCACTCATTAGACCTCCTACATGACCAAGACTGGGCAGGCTTCTCTGGACAGCATGTTCCTCTTCCCCAAACGCACAAGGTGAATTAGAATGCATCCAATTAAGACATAGAGAAAGCTTCAGCTAGAAGGAAATAACCTAATTGCTGTTTCACTGGGACAAGAGGGTGATACATCCATCTTTATTAAAGCAAACAGAATGAGGATAACAACACTCTGCAGTCCAGAGCCGGAACACAACCCTTACTGTAAGCAGAGGGTTTAAATATTATTCTTAGGAGGATCATCTTTTAAAGAGTTCCCAAACTCCTCACTGGCCAGAGCTAATGCCCGCTGACATGTAGGGAGTCATATTTTTCAAAGGTGTTGTCTTTGTGACAACCCCATCCCCTAACAAAGGGCCATCCCGCACACGCCCTGCTATAGTTTGCCATGTTGCATCTTGCTTTGTGCATGTGTCACACCTCGCAATCCTCCCTTCGTTGGTCCTATTTGCAGCACTACATTTCAATACCGCTTTGATCAACCGGTTTCCTGTAATAACCTTTGGAACTTACATCTTTGAAAAATTATACAGCAAAACCACTCCAGCGATAAGAGTTTTCAGGTGGGCTGAAAAACACTCCTCGTCATAGATGAGGCTTGGGAGTTTTTAATTTGCTTTAATGCAGTATGTGTTTTTTCTGGCATCAGTGGGGAAAGAAAACAATGTTGGTATCAGACGATGATAAATCAAAGTATTTTTAAAAGACTGTGTTCCGCTGTCTCTGGAATGCACAACAGTTTCATGGACAGGAGCACGGACGTGAGGCAAAGCGGTGCCTGGCAGTACCACGAGAGAAGAGGTGGGCATGTGCCGACACCGGGGCACAGCCGGACCCCCTGGTCCCTCCTGGTGCCGCCTGTTTGCCCTGCAAAGCCCCAGGTCCGTGGAGGGCTCGCTTTGCTTGCTGCGTGCTTTTTCAAAAGAGGAGTATTGCCAGTGTTGGAGATGTCTGTACCACACAGTGAGGTGGGGAGGACTTTGCAGTGAAGACGAGTAACACTGTCATAAACCTTTTACACCTTCCAGCCCAGGGCCCCAAAGCCTTTCTCAGCTGCTCGGGAAGGTCCAGGAGCTCCCTGGGACGCGGCACTCCTGAGCACAGTGGTCCCCACAGCGGTCCCCACAGCGCTCCCAGGGTGGCTGCTCGACCCCACAGCATCGTACCACGAACCCTGTGCCGGTGCTGAGCCATGTCGGGTTTACCTCTGGCAGGGAACGTTTCAGCTGCAGCAGTGCCCAGCTATTCCGCTCCACGGGTGGCCTCCCAGCCTAACGCAGGGCTTTTAAAAGCTTACTTAGTAAATATCAGATTTCATACTGTTTCGTCTACTGTTTCCCACCCCAGTCCCAGGGCTAAGGACAAAAGCAATGATGTAACTCTGCATTTCTGGCCAGATCGCTGCCGGTCTCCTCTCCCTTTCCACCGCTCCCCTCTCCCCAGGTTTCCAAATAACAAGCGTGACCACTTCCCTAGCAGTCACCCCAAGCCCACACCGACACAAAGCCAGGCCGGGCTGCGGCATCTCTTCAGGAACACGAGAGAAAATGAGACCCAAGGCACCGGTAGAAGGTAGAAGCTATCTCCGTTTGCTCCTGGGTTTCAAGAGCCAGCTGCCAGGTCAAAAGACTATGGGGAATGTCCTCTACAAAGACTCACAGTAAATGAGAAAGGTCAGCAGTGACAAAGCGGCTAAAGAGACGGTGACTGTGGCTAATTAGATGGGCTGCTGCCTAGCTGTCTGAAACCCAAGGATTTGTCTGCGAGATATTTTATTTTAATTTTTTGGGGCCTTGCCAGCCTTGTGAATTATGCCATTGTAGTTCATATAACACAAAGATGTTTCTTTTTCCTTTCTTTTGTTATTCATACCTTAAATGTATCATTGTGTTCTCCATTAGGCCTTTTTTTTCTAGAAAAAGTAGGCCAAGGTAGATAAAGGCTAGAGCCGCAAAATCTTACATACCCAGCATAAGTGGACACTTGTGAACTTAAAAATATTTTGCAGACGGATAATTATTTCAGTGCAAGTTTTTTCATTAGGAAAACGTTTTAGCATTTGAAATGGCCAGTTCCAACATTTTTTCGATTATTTTTCAGTTCAAAATTAAACAAGATTCCTGTTAGGGTCATTTTAGCTTGGCATCTCCAAGTCAGCATCTCTCTCCCTTTCTTAGCACGTCTCTGTTCTTTCCCTGCTGGAGATAAGCTGGGGGATTTGCATGCTATTTTCTCACTGACTCATTTTCCAAATATGGCCATTTAACAAATATTATTTCTGCAGGCAGCCATCCCCTTCAGATCCTTCATAAAGGAAATTACTCAATCAATAAAGTTAATTTTCACTCCCCCCTGAAGCAGCCACCCACCCCAGCAGATGTTCAGAAACAAACTAAAACAAAGCCGGAAACCTACTCAGATCCAAACATCTCTTGCCAATGTCCTCCTGCAGCAAAGGTTGAAATTAATACTTTATCTATACTGGGAAGCAATGCAGAGAGCAAGACCATGTTCTGCTACTTTAATTAGCAAACTGAAAGATTAATAAACAGCAATGATGAGCTCTAGTCCATTCTCACTGTTTACAGCCAACCTATTTCCGCTATAAGTATTGTTTTCTTCTTGAAACAGATTCAAAGGTGACATTAACCCTAACTGGGTGTCCCCTGTGTACAGCACAAATTACCACAGTTCTGAACTGGCCCAGTGGGACAGAGGAACTCGCCTCACTGCCTTGTTTCACGCCAGAGGAGGTCCACACTGGAAAGGGAGCAAAGACTTACCCGGAGATCGCAAGGAAATCCTGCAGCTGTGTTAGTTCAGCTTATGTGTGGATACCACTGAGGAGACCCTCAAAACTCCTTGAGTAGGGTCTGGGTTTGCAAACCTGCAACCTGTGGCAAGTAATGCACAATAGTATAAATCACGGGAGGAAAATACACAATGACACTATTTTTACATCTCTCTTGTTTGCAATAAGAAAAATGAGGTCCAATATTGCATGTACTGAAAAAAGGATCTTGGATGGGATCTAATCTAATCTGCTTTACGTGAACATGGTGTTTGTGGAGCAAGTCCAGACTTAAACTGAGAAAGCTTAGAATTAGATTCTCCTCCAGAAGGGTTTCACCTTGTCCAAATTCTTGCCACATGCAATCTCCCCAATCCTAACATGTTGGCAAAGGCAGCACGGAAGTTGGCCTCAGGTTGGATTGCTTTGGGAGTCACCCTTGGGTGGAAGGGGCACTGGCATCCTTAAGCAGGATTCAGTGAGTACATTAGCTGGCCTTAGATAGTTTGGAAGAAGACAGAAAAATGAAGGTTTAAATTTAATGTTAAAAAAAAAACCCCAAGAATGGTTGTTAACAACTGAAGCAGGTCTCCACAGAGGCAGGAGCACAGGGAAAAAAAAGAAACAGAAGAAAAAGCACTGGGTTATGGAGAAGGAGATTTCATGGGCAAAACAAACATCGTGAAATGACTCAGAAATGCAATGCCAATGCCATCCTTACATCCAATGCATCCTTGCAGCACGTAGAGCATAATGTAAGAGAGGTGTGAAGGAACTGGGACCATCAATTGTAAGCCTATGATATGAAGCTAAAACCAAGAGAAAAACATTGGGAATGATGATAGCAGGAAAGAGAATGAAAAGATAAACTGCTCTATCTATCTATCTACTATGTATTTACCAGGAGAAAAAGAAAATAATGCATTCTTACCCAAGTGTGGCTAACCAGGGCACTTGTAGAATAGATCTCTTCAAATGCCTATAATAACTCTCCTGTTTCTGCAACATCAGGGGTCTCACTACCCTGAGCACTATTTATATTACAGGTGTCACCATTTAAGAGACAAAATTAGCCCATCTCCCAGGGGTTTATCTCCTGGGAGCCTTCTGATCTGAAAGGCAGAGGGGGACAAATCGCTGAACTCTCCCCTGTGAGTTGGGACAGGGGGATGCTGATGCTGCTGCCGCTCTGGGAACCCCCTGTGGGCTGGTGCCACGTCTCATGGGTGGGACGGGAATTTTCCAGAGTAGGGGCAGCCTGGGGAGGATGCCCCATGCTTTGGTGTTGTGCTAGTAAGGAAGGAGCAGTTGAGGACTAAGACAGCTTTGCATTCAGACCTTAGCAACTGCACAGACCTGTGACTGCTGGGTTAGCAGCAATTTCTATCCTGCTGACACAACCTGCGCCGGGAGAGCTGGTTGCAAAGAAATTAACCACTGTAATTTCAAGCAGAGCTGTTGCTATTAAAAGGACAAAGACGTTTTAATGACGAACAGAGGAAAATCTTCTGTAAGAAGATCTGATAAGTCAGCACCTGATTTGGTAGGAGATCCAACCTGAAAGGATGGAAACTGGTAACAGAACACAGCTGGCTTCTCGGATGGGGCTTCTAGTGCTCAGAGCAAACAGAATAGTCACTGCTGCTGGTAAAATTAATGGCAAAAGCTTGTGGCTTCACAAGCCCGTTGGCTGTTTGAACTGAATGGGTAACAAAAGATGGTGAGCAAAATCCTTCTGCAATTTAAACAAGTATCTGTGACACGTATCATATACATGAGCTTAAAACACGGAGGTCCAGCACATTCCTACCAATTGCTCCTGAAGATGAGTAACTGCTTTGCTCTCTTTGTTCTGCTTATTGCAAGGCAGCAGAGTATCAGCACAATTTACCTTGGGTTTTCTACAAAACTGCCGGCCATAAATGCTATCAGAAGGGTCCAGCTGCGTTACCTGTTGAAAGCAATAGATCCTGGAGATTAACAATGTTTTTAGTAATCTTTACCACATAAGAGAGCTAGAGCTGCAAAGTGGTGGTTAGTGTCTCATCCAGCCCTGGTATGGAGTCGCTCTATTTAACTAACACCAAGCTCCTAAAGGTCAGGGCTGATGACAGACTGCACACAGATGGAGTTTCCAAATCTTAAGATAACTCTCTACACCTCCTCCCCAGCTATCACAGCTGATCTACAGCAGCTGTCTCCTGCATTTAAGCTTAGGTTTTGCCTATCCAATGTAAAGGTATTATTTACAGTTCAAAATCCTGACTTGGACACATATGAACCCAGGGAGCGGCTGCTTTGGACTGATCATTAACAGCAGTAAATTGTATGCTAACAGCTTTGGGCTCAACTGTTGTCTTTGTACAGGAAAAAGGCCAGATATTAATGAACATGGAGAACATCTATAAAACCAGCTTTTTTTTTTTAAATTCTGCTTTCCTTGGCTTCTACTTTGATGTACAATTCAGTGAGTCATTTTTTAAATCTTCTGTAACTTTTTTTCTATTTAATAAGACATTTTCCAATCACAGAACCCTCTTCCTTTGCTGCTGTCACGTTTGCAATCTCTCCGTGCCACTGAAGGTCTCTCAGTGCTAAGGGAGCAGCTTTGCTTTCTGGCCTTCCAGTATTGGGTTATACCGTTAACTTTAGAAAATATGAATAATGCCTGGGGCTTTTGGGAAATCGTCAAAAAGCAATTTTTCTTTGAATGCAAAGCACAAACTCTTCATATGCCTTCCACCCTTGACAAAAGCACTGGGTGTGGGTGAAAGCTAAACAAGCCTTGATCCATGTGATTCTGGAAAGCCACGGAGGAAACTTTTCCTCCCATTCCTTGGGACGGACGCCTCTGTTTTCTCTGTGTCCCACCCTGGAACCTGGACCTTGCATACAGCCACACTGCTCTGCTGATCGCAGTCAGCTGCGCACTGTGCTGCTGCTCCCTTCTCCTGGTTTGAGGTAAAACAGGACCAATTTTGTTCAGTAACTTTGCTGCCTAGCTGGGCCTCTTCTAACTACTGAAATTAACAGCAGATTGTGCAGACAATGTTCGCTCTCTCAGAGTGATAAGACCTATGGTTATAGCTGATGCCCAGGCATGGTACGTAGAGAGGCTCTTGCTTATACTCATTGCTCTAACACCCAAGGCCAACCAACTTTGTTATTTGCTCCATTGGAGGGTCGGAAACGGAAAAGCACAGTGGGGTCACACCTGCAGGGAGGAGCGGACAGGGCAGGTGACCCAAAACTGACCAACAGCGTATTCCATCCCATCTGCCTCATGCTCAGTGTAAAAGCTGAGGGATCAAAGGGTCAGCTCTCTCTCTCTTGCTCTCTTGCTTCAATGGCCGACATCTGAGGAGGACTCTGTTTGTCTGCCTTTGGTCCCAATCCTGAATTCAGATATGGAATCCAGTTCCTGTCTGTCACTGGGTCCAGCCTGGGACTCCCCCAGTGCCAGCGGGTGTCGTGATTGTGATCCTGGGAGCTTGATATGGTTTTGTATATTTTTCATTATTTCCTTTTATTTTTATTATTAAATTTCATTAAAGTAGTTTAGTTCCTTCTAAACTCATAAGTCTCTTTTCCCCTCCTCTTCCTCTCTCTTTGAAGAGGGGTAGAGGGGAGCATGTGTCGGTCCCATCTGGGGTACTCCATGCCACTGTGGTGATGGCCTAAACCACAATATCCCCATTCTAACTCAGAATCACTTCGGCACCTGGGCATTGCTGGCTTGCTCACATATTCATGGAAGTCAGGGAAAATCTTCTTGCCACCTCTCTTTGTGAATTTTGTAGAAGCACAACTGAAGCATCTGAAGTGCTGCTTGGAAGGGATCTATGACACTTTGAGCATCCTTAATGCAACCTTCATGGGTCATCACTCACCAAAGCGGGATTTCTCCTCCTTTTCTAAATGTTACTGATGCATGAAGAGATACAGATTCAGTTCAGCTTCAGCTCCTCAAATTAGAAATGCATACATGCCTTGTGGTCTGCTGCATTAGAGGTGCTTGTACCCATAGGCTTTTAGAGATGTGTATAATTAATCCTGTGCTGAAGTGGAAGAAAACACATTTGACTCACAGAGTAAATGAAAACAATTGCAAGCCTCTGTGTGGACTACATTTAGATAAGTTCTCTTAGCAGCAGGCTACAACCCACTATGCTTTTGCTCTTAGGACACGGTATCTTTTCTTAGAAGCTATTAATAGTATGAAGCACTATCTAGTGCTTACTTTCTCACAGAAATGTTTTATTTATATTCACAACTGTGCACTCCTTACCACATTATTTTCTACCAGTACCACTCCCAAATAAATATTCTTATTCCAGTGGTTGTTTGTGGGCAAATAAAAGCAGACCAAACAAAAAAGCTGCTTCACAACAGGTGGCTTTCCTTTCCCAAGACCTGTGCTCCCAGAGTATTTACCAACAAGAAACCCGTGAATCCACAGAGTGAGTCTTGCACTGGGTTTCACAGCCTCAGTCTCAGGCTGACAGCCACACCAAGAAGCCTCCTATCTTCTGCCACAGCTAGGACACCTTTTTTTCTGTCTGTAATTCCATGGTAAGGCTCTAGGATGCCTTTCTACTTTTTCCAAGGTCAAATTCTTTCATAACTCAATGCTAACAGTAGCTGGAATTAAGTCTAAGCTTCCCAGTAGTAAAATGTGAGGACACTTAAGAAATACAGTCATACCTGTTGGTCACCTATTTTAATCCAAGGCATAGCTTGGCAGCAGTTAAGAAGGTGGGTGATATTAAAAACGTATTTGTTGGCGAAAGGTAATATGCTTTGAAATACAGTTTTTTATATATAGCCCGTGGGCAACCCTATTGTATACAATGAAGCATGGTGTAAAGGCAGCCTGGCTAGCAATGACCCATGCTGGTACCTCGGATCAAACCCCACAGCCACTGCCTATCTGCTGCCAGTTTCCACACCCGTTGCACAGAGCTGCTGATAGCTGGAACAGTGCCGTGCCAATGCAGCTACGGTACTTGTGCTCAACGGGTTGCCTCATCACCGCTCCGTGGGGTGGCTGCCTGGTATTCCGTTCTGTTGGCATGCTGAGCAACTTCCTCCGCATGGCACTATCTGCGATGCTGCATCTTTGGAAGTTCTTGGCCCCACCTGCTGTTGTGCAATTGAGAGAGCTGAGAACTACCAGAGCTGAAGACTGAGTTTCTTACAGGCTGTTCAACTTTGGCTTTAGCCAGTCTCCTCCTGGGACTAGCAGTAGACGACATCAGAGTAAAGAAAATTAATACACAGCCCTCGCCTTGGAAAGACAACTAGTCTCTCCTACCACACCCGTCCCCTTCTCAAAATCCAGCAGATATTATGAGGAACTGAACCGAATTTATCTTCTCTTCAACTTCTTTAAGCAGTGATTATTGTAGTTTCCCCGTGTTGGGAAATTAACTTCTATCAACACTCATAGCGATAAAGCATATTACTGTGCTTCCTGATGAAAGAATTTTTTTACTCCTGAGAATTTGCTCACCGTAGAATAGGTCTTGGCCAGGAGCTGCAGGCAGAAATAAGAGTTTAGAGGCTGAATGCAGATGGCAAGCAGCTCACCACGTGCAGTCACTGCCAGGGTTTTTCTGGGCACTTTTCTCCAAAGCCAGGGGATGGACCTGAACAGATTTCAGTGTGAATTCTGATTTCACATTACTGTTACCTTGAAAACTTATCTTGCAGTTGCAGCTGAATGTAGTATTACCTTCTTGTGCTAAGTTGCTCTATTCTACTTTCACCTATGGCCACGTTGCCATGGCAAAGTCACTCCTGCATGTGTATATTTTAAATACATAACCTACAAAGCACTTTGGATTCCTTTGACATGGCAGGCATCTATTTTCCAGGTGATTTTCTTGTTTTAGATACAATCTGTAAAACAAATGGAGAACATGCTACCAGTAGACCAATTCATATTTCCACAATAGCATCACTAAAATCCTGTGTATACGTGTTGCACGTTATACATGTGAGTACTCTTTAAGCACATGCCTGTTTTTTGGATCAAGCATCTGCAAAGACATCTTTGGTTTCATGCTGTTATCATGTTGCAACACAATTCCTTGTGGTTTTCATAGCAAGTATAGAAAATTAAATTACAGCAGCCTTTGTTTGAAAACAGGAACAGTGCAGATTTTATCCTTCATAGTGTAACTTCTCTAAATAAGCTATAGCATTATTTATTTATTAATTATTGTATTAACACAAATTTCCACTAGCCTGTAACAACAACCAAACATTTTTGATTTTACATGTTTGTTAATAAATAAAAAAAAAAGTCAGATTAGATGGGTAATGCTCTGAACACGCACATTTGTCCTCTCAAAGTATTAGCCAGAGAGCTCTTCAAAACAGCAATTATTCAAAAATTGAAAAACAAGTTACATATTTCTTACCTGAAGCAGACTAGCAACGTTATTCTGTTTATTTATAAGGTACTCTGGAAGCACCTTTTCACTCTAAGAAGAAAGATTCTGGCAATCAGCAGAACATGAAAAGAGGGGCAGGTTGACTGCTGCAAGTTACAGAGCTATTTACCAATATAGATCCATGCTTTTTTTCCCCCCTCTTGTTCCAGGGATTTTCATTACCAGAGAACAACAATCTGAGCTGAATGTTTGCAGAAAGAGAAAGGGTCTAGATAAAGTCCATGAAATTGCTGTTTAACATTATAATGCAATCAACACTGGAAATGAAGAAAGAATACATATAAAAACATGGGTGCTATTCTGGATGCTCTTTGCTTCCAAAGAGTACCCATTGGGAGCACATCCCTTTCCTTTTCCTTTTTAATGGATTCAGATACATTCCAGAACTCAGAATGAATGCCGTCCAGATAGCCAATTCTGGATGCTGTACCATAGAAAATCTATGGAGCTATTTAATATATGCAGTATAAAACCTGAAACATAGCCTATACCCAATGCTATCTAGTAGGTTTTACAATAAACAGTAGGAAATCCATTATTTTCAGCTACGCTAGCGCTTCTTAGATATACACTAGGACAAGTGCCATTTTTTGCAATGATAAAATTCTTTTACATCAAGGCTGGTGACAGTCAAATTGTTCACATGAACCAGACTCAAGTCACTGTGTTGAATTTTGAGTCCTGTGGAATTAGGCAAGTAGCCTCTTATATCACAAATAAATAATTTACTTCTTAACATGAGTCATGCATTATGCCTCAGAAGAGACCATTAGATCTGCTGTTCAAAGCCATTTTTCTGCTGGGAGTTCTTAATGAGTAATAAGGTGGCTTACAAATTCAACATCATACACTAGCAAAGCGCAGGAGCAGCAGCAAACTTCCTCAGCCCACTTTTTGAGATCTTCAGAAATCTTGATGTTGGGTGCAGCGTAAGGACAAGATGAGCATACAGAGCAGTCTCTTTACTTCTGCATCATTTTTAGTAGTTTAGAGGGAAGAGCATGGGAATAAAACACTTTTTAGAAAGCAGTCAAGACAAAATCATACCACTTCGAGAAAGACGTGGAGAGAAAAATTAAAGGAAGGACACCGGTTAGTAACCAGCTCTGCCAGTTCTACAGCTGTACTAGAACATTCAAATCTGTAGAGGCTACTGGCAACAGGACTGGAAGTCTGCAGGGGCACTGACACATACATGTGCACCTTCAATCACCAAACGATGAAATGAAATCCTAGGAATTTAAAGGGTCTCCAAAACTGGTATTAAGCACAGCTTTTCTTAAGAATAGGTTCATTATTGTGATTATTTTCCACATCTATAAATGCACTTACTGTAGTTATTTGTGTACTGCAGGAAAGGACAGAACTTCACCTATAAATAGTTTAGAAAAGATGGACAGAGTGTTTTTGCATATAAGAATGTTTTTTCTTCCTGTGTTAGTTTAATGGGAGAGATGCCAATGCTTTTATGAATTATGAATGCAGCAGTCTTCTTTCCAAATGAAGATGTTGGAAGTCTGCCACTGGAATGAGGTGCTCATATTACACACTGCCAGCAAATTTCTGTTTCTTTAATGAAAACTAGTTTACTAAATCACTTTTCTTTTGAAAAACATTACTCTTGCCTATAATGATGTTGCATAGCATATTCTCCTCTAGAATAGAAGAGAAAAAAATAATCAGGATAGAAAGTGATTTGAATCACAGTTCTAACAGGGAAATTCATATGCTGTGCCCCTAATGTAAACAGCTGTTTGTATACCACCTACCTTCCTCCTTCAGTAAAACGTAATCCGGGTTTATGACTGCTCAGGCATGTTACTGGTCCTATGCATGTTTTTTGTTTAACCACAAGGATTCTCTTTTTAGCTACCTGAAACAGAGTAATTCTTTAAAATAATTTAATCACCAACATTTTTAATGGAAATCTTGCTTGAGGAAACATTACAGTATCACAGTATCGTCAGGGTTGGAAGGGACCTCTGGAGATCATCTAAGTCCAACCCCCCTGCCACAGCAGGGACACCTACAGCACATTGCACAGGACGGCATCCAGGCGGGTTCTGAACGTCTCCAGAGTGGGAGACTCCACAACCTCCCTGGGCAGCCTGTTCCAGTGCTCCACCACCCTCAGAGTAAAGAAGTTCCTCCTCATGTTAAGATGGAACTTCCTGTGCTCCAGTTTGTGCCCGTTACTTCTAGTCCTATCACTGGGCACAACTGAAAAAAGGCTATTCTTGTCTACCTGGCACCCTCCCCTTAAGTACTTATAAGTATTGATAAGATCCACCCTGAGTCTTCTTTTTTCTAGACTAAAAAGCCCCAAGTCCCTGAGCCTTTCCTCATAAGAAAGATGCTCCAGTCCCCTAATCATCTTTGTAGCCCTTTGCTGGACCCTCTCCAGCAGTTCCCTGTCCTTCTTGAACCGGGGAGCCCAGAACTGGACACAGTACTCCAGATGCGGCCTCACCAGGGCAGAGTAGAGGGGAAGGATGACCTCCCTCGACCTGCTGGCCACACTCTTCTTCATACACCCCAGGATGCCATTGGCCTTCTTGGCCACCAGGGCACATTGCTGGCTCATGGTCATCCTGTTGTCCACCAGGACTCCCAGGTCCCTTTCCGCATAGCTGCTCTCCAGGAGGTCAGCCCATTGCTCCCTACTTAGGAGCAGAATTTTGCATTTAAATGCGTTTCAGTTTCTGATTGATAAAGAATGTAGAAGCACTATGTAAAGTTTTGGTCTTTGTTTTTTTTTTTTTTTTCCACTGAGTGACCTTAAGTCACTTTAGTGTTAGGCAGGCATTGCACCCATGCAAATTAATGGTAACACTGTCTATGACATTAACGAGAACAAAATTAGGCCATGTAAGTACCTTCTGATTTTTCTAGAAGGCAAAATATTACTGCATTCCATTTTCTACTCTGCATTTCTGTAAGCTGATAGTATGCTTGCATGATTAAGATATAAAGCCTGTAAATGTTTTAATTCAAATATTATTACAAACTAGAGAGAAGTCAGATAAAACCAGAGATTTTTTATTGCACAAAATAAATTATATAGAAACAATGCAACAAAACAACTCGTATTGTAGGCTGCACAACAGATGTTACAACATGAATATATTTATTGCTTTGAGAAAGGAGCAATTCAGTGCTAGTAAGCAGATTAGTTATACTTCTTGCTCATCTAGATTTTTCATAAAATTAATCCAACTGGGCTAGAGGCATCTTGCAGCATACGGGTCAGACCAAATTGCCATTTGTTATCAGCTGTTACAAAGGTGCTGTGAACATTCTTGACATTAGCATGAAGCACTCAATTTAGCATCACCGGTACTGAGCCATACAGGTAGTTACACACTTAGAAATATCATTACATATCACATATGTTTATACACAAGGTTCTAAAAGGTCCATTTACAGGGTTTGCATGAGCTGGTGTTCTAAAATAAATCTTGCTTACCAATGTAGACGCAGTTCTGAACAGGCACACTTCACGCTACACCAAGAGGCAGCACGCTGGGGTTTTGCCAACCCCCCCAGTAGCAACACTTCCCTTACCTAATTGTAAAATTGCTCACTAGTGCTAACTCGGTTGGAGGGATCTCATTTTTTCCAGAGCCACACTCGGCTTCCAAAGATTTCAGCACAGATTAAAAAAAACCCCAACCCCATCCTTTGGTAGAACTGGGTGAAATTTACAGTGCTTTTTAAAATACTTCAAAACACAACGTATTTGGTTCCTGAAAAGATACAAAGACTGCAATACTGGTATTGCACTCATAGCTCAAATGGATTTGTTTTTGAAATGCTACTTTGTGGACCCTGAGATGTTAACTGCCAATGAATTTATACAGAAATTAGCTCTTAACAAAAATTACAAAACCGGACAATATTCAAATAGCAAAACCCGTGAAAACCTGGTCACTCGCGGATCTTTGTAAAGCGTGTGTATTAATGAGATAGGGCCACTACAAGCGTTCACAGTCTGGGTGAAATTCTCCTCCAATTTGACAATTGTGCAAGTATTTACTCAGCTGAGCTTGTAAGACCAAATTCTACTGCTAGTGTACACACTCAATGTTGCAAAACTTACTGACTTATGGGAAGGTTAACATAGTAAGATTACATTTAAACAATATTAGCCACCCATGAAAGGAAATTCAGTGAGGAAGTGGGAACTCTGGGTCACTTCAAGTTGTAGCCACAAGGACAATTAAAGAATGTAGCTCGGCTGAGGTCAAGCTGAAGAGCTTAACTCAGCATCAGGCTGACGGAGTAGACCCCTGTAGAATCCCACCAAAACAAGTAAATAGATTTTGGTATGTACACTAATAACTACAAATAAATGTGGTTGCCACTCTTTACTGTACTTGAATAAAATTCTTTATTTTTTTTTCCCAAAATTGTGTTAATCCACTAGGTTGAATCAAAAAACAGTTAAGAGCAAGGTTTCAAATAGCTGCAAAATATTATAAGAAAGGAGTTATTCTGAATTTTAAAAGTACTATCTGTACAAATGCTCACAAACTTTAGTGATGCAACCATGTTCCATGCACGTACTCAGCAGTAGTTTCCTCTGGGGGAAAGCAAGTATTAAACTTGGCTAATGTGGCATAATTTTTCATCTGGGAAACTGTTTTTTAAATACTGTATGTAAAATTTTGTCACCATTTTGTAAAAACGTTTATAGGTATAGTAAGATACAGCTGAATAACCAAATATACCCTAAAGCATCCATTAAAACACAAACATCACACAATAAATTATGCATATTTTTTATAATTATTATGAAGTAGAAATGTTATAAGGCAGGATGAAGCTAATACCAAAGATGAAAAACAGCACCACCAGTCTGTTTTGCAATCAGCTTTCTGATCAGACAGCAAATGTATTATCATAGTCAATACAATTGATAAAGGTAAGAAATGCATTTAGCCCAGCTGTACTAACACTATACAGCTTCACACAGAATAAACATTCCATAAATCAACAGAAAATGCATTTGAGCACAAAAAATAAAAATATGTAAGTGATTCTCTAAGCAGTATTTTGTTTTCTTTTTTTTTTCCAAAACATTAACATAGATATTGGACTGATTAAATATCTACAAGTGCTTTTCCTTTACAAAAATACATATATTCTTAATAGTAGGATAGACTGTCATTAACAATGACCTGTGTTTTTTTCACTTCAATTTGAATGATTTATAAGCTAAATTTTACAACCACAAAAAGGTTTATTTGTAATATGATGTTATCACTTTTGACAAAAAGCTTAAAACATTTTATATTTTAAAACAAATTAGCAACATAACATCACAATATGTTCTATGAGCTCCTAAGTACTGTGAGGGCTGTTAGATTAAAAACTGGTAACTACTGATCAAATGCAAGGAAGCATTAGAACATTATTACTGCTCACCATAAGCTCCTTTCTTATCATAACTTGGATCACAGCTTATATAAGGACACTTAGGCCCCCATCCCAAGAAAAATCCATTGAAAGTAACTCTATATCATCTATTCAGTAGCCTGGAATGTCCAACAATTCAGGCTTTGCGTTCACTTTAAAAAACACAAACTGTTTTCCTTTCAATAATTAAGTCTGCAATAAGGGAAAAAATGATGCATTGCTTCACGTTTATTCTAAGAAGCTTGTATCTGAGAAAAAAAAATATGATCAGTAAGTTTTTAGAATTAAGTATTTCAGCCAGCTAAATAATTAAATTGTCCTATTACTTTCCAGTTTAGCTAATCACTATCCTGGAAAAGGAAATCAAGATATTTGGATTTCTTTATTTCTATCTTATACCGCACAAGTAAAATAATCGACTTCTTGCTAATCAATGGTCTCACGTCAAGAACCGCAATGCCATTTGCTAAAAAAATACCTATAAAAATCTGTAAAACACACTTAATATCTTCTCATTATCCTCCAAGTCTGTCCTTTCCACCCTCCAAAATATCACTGAACTACGACAAGAAAACCTCAAAGTAGCTTGGTGAATATTTTGTGCTTTGGAAGGTTTACAGGATTTACAGCACACTGAAGTTTTTTATTACTTCACAGGCCAGGTATAGCAGACACATCAGTAATACAAGCCTTTGTGCTCTTCTTCATGAACACGAGCTATGACTCAAAGAGCTACTCGAGGTCTGTTAACTCAACCTTTATGCTACTCCTGTTGTTTTTTTTTTTCCTTTTCTATTTGTTTTGGAAACTGCTAGGTGTGCCTAACCCTTTCGCTTGGTGACACGGACAGCTACCATCGCTTCAGTTCTGCTTGACTGATTCCAGGTGTAACTCTTGACCACTGCACTCCAGAAAAGTGTCGATGCCTTATTCCAAGTCAGTTTCTGGGTGGCTTTACCTTTGGTAAACAGGTCCCTTAAAACTATTAGGCAATCAGATTATCCATAAAAATAGTTTTATTTTTAAACAACTTTTTTTTAAGAACAAACTAAATATCTGACAACAGAGTAATTTTAAACCAATTAATTTGTGATATTTTTCAGTAAAATGGGAGCATGTTTCATTTTACCACATCAAAATTCGTGAGACAACAGCAACAATGTCTACTATACTCAATATAATACAAAACAGAATTTTAGGAGTGGAATACCATCATAAAATATGTGCCTCGCACTTTGATAATAAACATCTTTACTACAACTTCATTTGTAATACAAACCTCAGCATGTTAACTAGCAGCACAAATGTTTCACTGTTGCAGCGATTTTGTATATTGTATAGCAACCTACTCTCACTTTGCTTTCCACTCACCATCACAAGAAAAAAGGAAAACGCACAGTAACTACTTCTGTCAACTGTCACATTATTAACTTTGTTAGAAGCATTTGCTAAAAAGACACGTAAAAGTTACTTCAAAGAAAAGTACGCCCAATGGTTCAGATAAACATGCAAAGTCAAACTAATGCCTCTCTTTGGTTAAAATTAACGTAATTGCAAAAACTTCCGCTTGTAGCCATCTTTCATTCCAGAATGTCTCCTCCATGGTGAACCTACAGAATTGGGTCTCTTTCTGGAAGTACCAAAGGTAGCCGGGACATTCCCAACCATCTACAGAGCTCCTCTGTCTCACTGCCACATTCCAGAACCGCATGGATCTAAATCACTTACTAGAGAACGAAACAACATCCTCACTCAATTGCAGTAGCATGCTACCTGAATTCAGAAGATTATTTACGCCACGTACCTTGGATGGAAGAGCCTCGCAGGAATTCATTAGTTAACCCATTTCCTATTCTGGAATCTGATGTTTTAATCTGACCTACAGACAGTGTAGACAGTAGTTTAAAAAAAAAAAAAAATTCAACAGGTAGATATGCTTATGAAGAAAAATATATTACCATTATAAGATCATCTTTTGGAGGATATTCCTACAGAAAGATGTTTCAGCTGAGGTCTGAAGGCCAGACTGACTACCCATATGTGATAAAACTAGTGGTAAATGAGCAGTGGAAGCTTTTCACATTCTCTTCAGGGTGAATCAATCCCCTTGTGTCTTGGAATTCATCCTGGAACATGCTCCAGTAGACTGCAGACCTTCCTCAAACAAGTACCTTTAGCTGAACACCTTGTGGAAGCATTACTTTGTTCAAACTGGCTATGAAGGATTCGAACACAGACCTGTGAAAACTTTGCTGAAATCCATGAGAGCTGCCTGAGGAACCAAACCTATGAGCCGATTCCTCACGTGCAATTTCTCCTTTATAGCTCCTCAATGTTTCTACTTACTGGGCATGAAATGGGGTGGGGTATGGGAATGGGCAAAGGATGTGTAAGAACCTAGAATTAATTACAGGACAGAGGGGGTCTGAATAGACATTTTAACTGAGATTAATAATAAAGTAACATTGCACGAAGCAAAATGAGAGGAATATCCTACAAGCTACAAACATTTTCCATGGAATCAAACAGATGCCTTCAACCTGTCTAGGTCTTAACCTAAAGAAGAAGCTGGACCAAGCTCTTGATTTAAGCATCCCTATGTTTATACATTTGCCATGGATAGGCATGTATGTCTTAACTGCCTTTGGTTTCTTCCAGGATAAAAATGAGTTTGATCAGACCATGTAATTGACAAGTATTTTAGGTAGTCCCTTCAGAAACAGCGCTCAGTCTGTTTATTGTGAGACTTAAGACTGGCCTTGAACAACTATCTGTTCTCTAGTATTTCTACCAGATGTGGTACCTGGCTGAGTTAGATGCTAGTCCTTTTGTTGCAAGTCCTCCCAAGGATATTTTTTCTGGGGAGTGAACACCTCTTGGTGTCTTCAGTGACATGAAAACACAAAAAACCCACAAATGGAACAATACAAGTCAGTGATTGGTTCAATTAAAGGACTAAACACTGGCCTATTTTGTTATCTTTAGAACAGCAGAGAAGGAAAAATTGTTTACTTGTCTCACAAAGTCATGTCTAACAATGACACAGGCGGGAGATGAGATGGAACTGTAGACCATCCCTTTGCCTGCTGTGGAAAGCAAGAGCCTAGCTTATATCTCAATGGAATGTGATCAATCCCTTTCCTCCTACAGATATCCTAGAACTGTTTTTGATAACTGCAGGAGAGAAAGGTCAAGTTGAATTGTTGGAGCCTAAGGAGAAAAAAGGCCAAGATCCAGAATTCAAGGGTTCCTCATGCAGAAAATGAAATAATTTCAATGTGAAAGTAATTTTTTTCATAAAGTTTCTACAGAGATCGTTTTTTTCAATTTTAAATTATCTAACAGAACTCATTTCTTTGTCTGCGTGTTTCCCATGAAAGAAAGCTTTTCAATATAGCATGTTTATGAAATATTCTTGCTGGAAATATTAAGACCATAGATAAAATACAGAAGCAAATATTACCCTGCCAAATGCAAATAATGGGCTTAAAAGGTATTCTGTATTAATAATCAGGCACTTTGCTTTATATAACATTTTCAGTAAAGTCAAAAGAATACTTTTTAGAAATCTTTTTTGCATAACAACTGCAAGCTGAGTATGCATAATATACTTACAGCGTTGCATACTCCTAGGACCCAAATCCTAGAAGCTTTCATAGGAACGGTACCTACTACAGCGATGAGTCACTTAGATTATTGTAGTAATCTTATTTGGTATTTCACCCAAACAAAAATATGTTTATAGGACTAGGCCCTTAGCTATGAGCAGTGTAGTAATGCATCATGGAAGATACATTTCTTCATTAATCATCTAATTCCATATTGTTTGAGATATTACAGGATCTTGCTTGTAAAATCTAGCTTACAGTTTGTTACTAGACACATGCAGCACACAGCTATGCTCAACAAAAAGCTGCTTGTGACTTTCATTAATGAGTTAACCCAGAGTTAAATGCACATACGAGTTTTTCACTTTTAGGGAAAAAAAAAGCACCAAATGTGCTAAATAAGAGACAGCAAGGTTAGGTAGCAGTGTGGAATTTTTTAGGTCTTATTCCTCTGCAGTTAGGTACTGCCAATACAGGAAAGCCATAGAAACACAGTGGCAGCAACACTTATTTTATATTCTTATTCTTTACAAACATGCAGTGGTGTCGCTTTGTCATGGAAATGCTCAGAAAGTGCGACTGTATACAGCAATCCGCTCTAGGATGGCATATGGTGCAGTTTTAATGGAATGCTTATGTACTCGTTTCACTTTACCCCATCTTTGGCACACAGGAATCTGTACACGCATTCTCATATTCCTAAGGTGTTCAGATATTCTTAATTGGCACAAATGAATTAAACATGCATATCTGTAGACACATGGCACATACATACTATACGGAAGAGAAATTTCCCGTAAAAAAGGCAATGCCTGTGTTATACAAGCTGCCCTGTTAAGATATGTATTTCACTGGCACTTCACTGCTACAAAAACTATTAAACTATAACAGCACTCAGGCACCGTGCCATCAAATCAGAAATGCATACAGAGTAGGTGGCTAGATCATATGCATTTAATGCCATGAATCTCAGCTGGGAACATTAAATCACATCTGTCAGTATTTTCCACACTTAAAATGAAGATTCGCCTTCTGTAATCTAGCTTTAAGTTGCATCAAGAAAATACCATGAATTACCCAATGTCCAATTCTGACCAAGAGAAATTCATGGCTCTCTGAACTGTGAATACGGGAAGTCATTGAACAGTCAAATCTCCTGTTAGGTGTCATTCAGAAGCGAATCCAAAGTAGTCTTATTGCAGGGGTCCTGTTAGGTGGATGCAAACTTCTGTGTAAGATAACTGAAAACGGATTAAAAATACTGTGCTCTTCTTTTTTTAAAACAAGTCTGTTCAAATTTGGCAAAACAGCAAGTGCAATTGTTGAGAAAAAAATTGTCCCCTGAACCAAGCAGAAAATATGCTGAGTACTACCATTAGCTTTGTGATAAACTGAAACAGACATTTTATCTCAAGTGCATCTACAGTGAAAATTCTGGTATAAAAACGTGAAATATATAAAAACTGTAAGGTGTCATTTGTATGTGCGTGTAAATATTTACAAATAATATCCTATTTCTATCGTACAAAACAACTGTATATACTAAAGAGAAGAATGATTTGCAATGAGAACGCATGCTCTGCTCTTCCAAGCTGCTCCATGAGGAGGACTTCTATATACACAATGAATCTATTTTTCCCTAGCGACTCTGCAGAGGAGAAGAGCCCTCCCTACATGGAGTACTTTCTCGTTTCTGTCAAGTAGCACATCATAGACTGGGTGGGCAAAAAGAAGGCTCCCTGCAGCTGGCGTGGGCACCCCTTCCCGCCTGCACTGCGGGCAAAGCAGTGCCTGTACCAGGCAGCATGCTATGCCCGTGAAAAGGAGCGGCAGCTTCCTAAACGCTTTGCTTCCCCAGGTTCACCGGCATCTGCACAATATGTGCAACCTTGACCTGCAATGGCAGGTTTCCTAAGCAGACTGCTGCCCACAGCATCTTGATTTCTGCATGTCATATGGGCTTTGGAGTGCAATGGTAGAAGTTAACCCGACTATATGTGGATTCCTCAAGTCATCAGTGTTAGAACTCCTACTAACATTAAAGGGGCCAGATTTAATTCACAACATGCTTTTTTTTTTTCCTACAGAAATGTACTAATGTGCATAAACAAGAATTTACAAAGAACCTACAGCCTCGCACCCATCTTTTATACTTATTCCCAAGACAGAATTTTCACTTCGTCTTATCTAAGTATGATTAGGTCACTCTATAGTAGCTTCTGAAAAGTTGATTTGGTTCCTTTTTGTTGTATGCAAAAGGCGTAAGAAAGTAAATAGTTGTCTACAATACTAGCAGGCATGTATTAAGTAGAAATTACACAAAGGTACTGAACTGTAAGTTTCTCCACAGAATTTGAAGTGAAAAACTCAACCGACTTTTAAGCAGAGCAAAGACAACGGAAGACTACAGAAAACATATGCATTAATATGCTCCCTGCAACATTACCAGAAACCTCAATGAGCATTCTATAGTAGAACCATTACGCTTGCAATACTTAAGGCAACAATCACTTTTTATCCAGCGCTACCAGGTCTTAGGAAAAACAAGACCTGAACAATTATTTTGGTCAGACTGCTTATCTTCAGTATTGCATTACCTCTAATTTTATGGAAATATGAATGGAAATTTCTGTAATGAATGCTAAACTCCAGATAGTCACAAGAGATACATAATGCAATTAAAGCTATATATTATTTTTGTTTTAGCACGTTATATACCTCCACTCAATCTTAAAAGGAAATGCTTACTATGAAAGGCAACAATTATGCCAAATTTTGCCTTGGTTGGAATCTTATAGTGAAATTTATTTATTTTAACTTCCTTTTTACTGAGGCTTTATTAAAAGAAATGTAATCTGACCAGAAGCCATTTTCCAAAAATAGCTAGTATCCCAAATTCCAATCTTTAGGGAAACCATAGAAAAGTGCAATCACAAAGGCTGCAATGCTTTTAAGCAATATTAGCAGAATCTATTTAGAAGATTTAAAATTACTGTTTTGAATTACCCCGTTCTACATCTCTTGTTAAAGGTAATTAATCTTCGCTCACTGCAAAAGGACTGTTGCACACTCATGAGTGAGCTATACCTGGACCCATGAGAAATATATCAAGAAAAAGGTAGTGGCCCAATCGCCACTCTTCTAAATATATTTTCTATACAAAATATTTTCAAGGTATAATCCTTAGTTATTTTTACAGTACTCTATGATTTAAACAACAATATTCAGTAAAATAGTAAGTGTGTGAAACTGCAACACCACATGGAATGAGCACTCTGCCATTTTGCTATTGTAATCAATATTAGGACCAGAAAAAATTTCTAACACGCAAGCAAAAATATTCCATAGTTTTTGAATCTTGACTGTACACTTCATGATTTTGGCTATGATTTGCAGCACACTCGTAAGATACACAAATATCTTATGCACATTTCAGTAGCAGAATGGCACTTGGCTTGCTCTAATAGAAACAACAGAGATGCAACTGACAATTTTAAGAAAGACAATGTCCTTATTTGCATGCTGAAAATCTGGTTGTGTCCCCCTAATCCAGGCACATCCATTCATTGTGCAATCTGTCGATGGGTAAACAAATAGTGCAGGATTCATCTCAGTGGGATCTGGCCCTTTGGTCTAACCAAAGTCAATTCTAGGTCGATACTGAAGTACCATAGGGTAAGACTAAAAACAAAAACAAGAGAAAAACAACAACAAAAACAGACAAGAAAACATGAAGACAAAATTCATAAAAAATACAAAGAAAATGCAATTAAAGGTTGCTTTTAGACAGAGCTTATCCCTAAGACACGCGTCTATGGCAATCAGTTTTATTTATATGAAATAATTCTATACATTTCAACAGTTAAATCCATACTTGTACTTCAAATCTACACTTAATCTCTAAGTCAGTTAGTTGTAGTTATTTGTCATTAACATAAAATCCCTGTATCCACTTTTATATATTTCATGATTTATATGTTTTATGACATATACTAAGTGTGCAAACAACTCTTATTTCTGTGTTACTGTGTTTGAGGAAAAGCAATCTTGAAATTTTACACTTTCTAAAACAAAGTCCATTTATAGATGATGTACTTTGATTGATTTTCATTTATATGGAGGTTCCATAGCTATACTAGTAGTCAGTACTGCTTAATGGGACCCAGGCTACTCTGGTATTAAAAAAAAAAAAAAGAAAAAGAAAAAATGATCAAGTCAAATTGCTGTCAGCTGACTTTCTGCGAGATGAGGGCTAACATCTCCCCCAAATCAAAACTCCTCAACTGCAGATCTAGTGATCCATTTTTATTAGTTCTTACTGGACAAAAAAAACCAGCAAATCAACAGTTTGGATCCCTGAATTGGACAAAAATGCTGTCGAGCAGGAGACAAGAGTGGGTGGGTTTCCAGAAAATGCTGTGGAATACCTGGGCACTTGTTGCTGGAAGTTCTGTTTTACTAGATGTCTTATTTTTTCAGTCCATCAGCATTTCACTTAGGTTTGATGTATTCCTCTGAACTTCATTAGGCTACTGGAAATCTTCTATAGCATAAAATCCAGGAAAATCTTATTGTCTCAGCAACTGTATAGGCTTAACTACCTCTCCGCCAGAGGGGAGAGGGACATAGCTAATTTAAGTCTTTTTTTATTGCGAATTTGGAATGATAAAGGATTATTACAGAAGCTATCATTAAACACAGAAATATTTTACTGCACCCTTCAAATGCAATACAGATGAACTTCAGTGACCAAAAAAGAAAGCTATCACTGCAGAGACCTATATAGGTTAATAAGCTTTCCACACCATGGTAGAGAAATGATCACCAGAACTAAATGTGATCACACTTGATGGGGATTTACAAGCTGGACTGCAGAGAAATCAAAACATAAACCCAGAGGTATTCAACAGTAGCAGGAGCATTTAGGAGAGAAGACAGGGAGCACCATGTGTAGTCTGCATGTGCAATTAAAAAACATGTATTTGTAGTATATTTGGTCTCTGATTTTTTGCATAGGAGAGGACTACCATATTATTTAAATGCTGTTTCACATTTTTCACTTTGGTTATATAAATTGCCTCTAAAAGTATGCAACTCTAATGGGAAGTGTACACAGGCAGAGGCAGAGTAGTCACCTCACTGAAATTGCCATGTAAACCAGCGAGGCTCCATGTTTTTGCAAACAAAATTACAAACCAACTGTATAAATAAAATGCACTATGCTGGAAAAGTTCTAATTATTGAAGTAGGCATGACTCCAGTAGGTGACTCTCATCCATAGTGGGGAGTGACCCTCTATCATTAACTTTAACTTTTTGCTCAAGCAAAAATATTATTTCAAACTTCCAAAGTAACTTTTAGAAACTAGTTCAAACCAAAATTCTCAGTAAGGAAACTGCAATATTATTTCATATAGGTATGAACCAGTTTGACCAATGAAATTTAGAAATGAACTTCAGTTTGCAGGTTCTAGAGGTTTTGATTTGTTACGTTCTAGAGATAAGGCATTATTCCATTTCTAATCGTAAAAGATATGACAGGAATACACTATTAGAAAAATCTAACAATCTAATTGCCATAAAAAGATGAAACCAATGTAGTCTCTTTTGAGTCACACTCTTCAGTTTTGATCCCTTGTCAGTGACTGCCCAATGCTACTAGTCAGAAGGATGAGATCGGAGGAGTTAAGACAATCCTTCCAGACTGATGCAGACATCAGCCTACAGAATGGTATCTCTCTAACAAAAAGATAAATGGCCTAACGCAAAGTAAAAGAAACCCTTAAACATTTTGAATGGATTCTATTTAATCATTCAATCAATAAAGGTTTCTCTGAAGGAATGAAAATACTCAGGCCTTACTCAGAGTTTTAGCACTTTGTAGTGAGGAATTATAAAAACTCCACAACTTGGATTACAATTGAAGTGCTGACAGGACCTTAATGACTGTAGTATGTACAGTCGTGAGTGCCTCTTACCTGATAAAAAGTGCCATCCTGTGAGCAGACTTGCGAAGATGAGCAGTTCTGACACCGAAACTGCGAAGGAGATGATTTTCTGATCAGATAAGAGGCATCCACAGCCGGACATATACATATACCATTTAATGTTGTTGTTTTTTTAAAATTTTCAAATGTAAAGTTTAAAATTAATTTACTTATTTAAACCAGGAAATACTTCTCTAAGGAATAAATGGATATTTTCCCTTTACTACTCTACCTCTTGTAAGGTCCACAGGTGTGCCAGTAAAAGCTCACAGTGAATAGTATCAAATATGGAGATAATGGATTTACTTGATCTTCATCCAAGAGAAGAGATTGTTAACTAATTACCATCGCAACTTCTGTTTTATAGAAAGACCCAATACAGGTAGGGAAAACAAAATCATAGAAGCACAGATGTTACTGGGTTTATCACCAGCACAGTGTAATTTTTACAGGTTTTAGTTTGTCATCTCTGACTTCAGGGGAGTGATTTAAAACTACATAAACGAAAACATGAACGCCTACTTGACTATACTACGTGTATGTAAAAACAACTTATAAATTTAATCAAGAGTTGTGAACTCTTATATCCACTTAAATGTTAAAAATTATAGTTCTGAGATTTTTGAAAAAATGTAACCAGTACAAATAATGTCCCTTTTGTCAAGAGGATGGTTACTGTTGCTTCTAAACCAATGCAACTGCCAAAAGTCCGTTTGTAGGCAGGGGCTGCGGGATTACAAGTCATGAAAGAATTCCATTATCACTAAAGTTGTTGCCTCAACATTTCCTAATAGTACAGCGAATGCTAACAAAAATATAAGATGGTAAGCCAAACAAACAACTGGTTTCAAAGCAGTACTGAAAAAATACTACTTAAAGTTTCCTTATTGGTTCAATAATGAGGTTTCAGCAATCATCAAATTTCAGTGCAATATTACTTTCAACATTAATGAATACTTGCCTATATACATTAACTCCCCTAATTCCTACCAAAATATCTCTCTTTTTTTCTTCTTCAGATTAAGGTAAAATTTTAATAAACTTGAGAATTTTTAACTCCACAGTATGCTTAATCCTCTGTCTTCTCTGTCCATGCCCCGGTGCTTTTTATTCTGAGCACTAGGAAGCTTTTTGAAAAATATAAAAAAAAATACAGAGATTTTGTACAGATCAGTAAATTAACATAGGTTAAGTGCTTAACCTTAGCTGCACTCCAATATAGCCTCCACTGGTAGTGACAGACAGGAAACCTGCATATACCACAAACTAATACAGAGTGAAGAATAATTAACAGCCACGTACAAGCAAAAAGAAGGAGAAGAAATGGAGATATGACTTCTAACAAAAAAAATTAATTAAATATACAAGGCAATTAAGGGCTACTAAATCAAACTGACTATCAGACCTGAAAGAAATTTCTTTTAGTAAGTTAAATATTGCAATTCTAAAATATATGCATGCAGCAAGGAAAACCCATTTAGCTGTGTTATCTGGATGTGTGTTATACAGCATATCTAAAAAACACGGGTGTAGTATTAACAGAAACAATAATGAAACAATTACTTTTCTACAGTAATTTTTCAGTGTCACTTTCAGTTTACTGACTGAATAAAACAGATGCTTAATAAAAGAACTGCTGGATGCAGATTCCCCAACTATTGTTAACTCAAAAGGTCACTAAAAAAGCAAATATGCAGAAAAAGAACAAGCGCTTGGGTTTTCAGATACATGACTTAAAACTTGGAGCACAACTTGCACGTAAACTTTGTACACCTGCTATTTTGAAGTTTCAGAATCTCCACAATATACGTGCTGCAGGGTTTCACTCATAGGGTTTAACAAGAGAAATCCAGAAAACATGCAAAATGCATTTTTAAATATAGGGATATTTGAAGGGTCACAGAATATATTTTGGGCCAAGCCGTGAAGGCATGTATACCCTCTATATTAAATATACCAAAACATTGTTTATTAATAATGTAACAGCATTTACGTTTTCGCCTCTTAGTCTCCATCTCGTCATATAGATGAATTCCATAGTATGATCCTTCCCCATGATTTCTCCATTGCATAGTACATCCAGCTTAAAATACAACAGAACAAACAGTAAGACAAAGGGATTAAAAAATTTTCTGTCTAAATGAACTCCTAAATGAATGTCTGAGAGTTAACTCCACAACTCCTATCATTATACAGTAATTCTATCAGACATGTATATCAAACGTGGGTAAACACAACATATTGAAAAAATGCTATTTTGTACAGTAGTATTCCACTTTATTCTTTCACTTTTGCGTTTTCAATTAAGGTATGGACAGAAGAAAGGCTACTTAGCTAGGTAGAAAAATCACTAGAAGACAAACTCTCCCTATATTTATCAATACTACATTATCTGTTTGAAGACAAAGCCTTGTGCTGTAATTTGAATGCCTTCTTGCTACATCCATGCTTTCAAACCCAAAGACACAAACCAAAAGAACTGTAATTTTCAGTTTTTAAAAATAAATGATAAAGCAATTTAAAATTTTTTATTCAAAAATAACTATAAATCACAAGGAAAATGCATTTCTAAGTATACAAACATGATTCTTCATTAACTGAAGGACTAAAGGCAAAATTAAAAAAAAGTGATAGCCTTAACTGTGAAAAATGACTGGTTTAAACTGTATTGTAGCATCTTCCTTTTACTCTCATCTGAGAGTATTTGACAATTCTTTCACTACTACAGCCATAAGGCTGGTCTGTTTTTAAAAGGAAAAAAAAATGCCAAAATTTTGAAGTAAGCAGATACTACGTAACACAAGCCATTCGGGTGCCAGAAACAGATTAACTTAACATAATTAACAAAACCAAATGACTTCAAAATGGCTGGTCGGCATGTCGCGATACTTCGACAAACTCTTGCATATAGCTTTGCAATAACCCGTGCACCTAACCTGGCTCAACCGTTGCCCCTGACTGAAGGCTGTGGTAAGGGCAGGCTGCAGTGCACGGAGTCACCGAGCCCCGTCCTGTCAGGGGACTGGCTGGAAAAATAGACTGTGCTCAGGTCAATATTGCCGAATCCACGGGAAGAGGGAAAGCAGAGGCAGGAGTCTCACGCTTCCCAGCACCACCCTGCATTTTGAAAGAGTCAAATGGCATTGCTCCTCACTTCTTCATAATTAACGGGATAGTTTTTTACATCTAAAGAAAATGAAACTGCAGAGTAATTTGGTGCATGTCTAGTTGATCTCTCCTTTTCCGCAGTAGCTACTAGCCCAAAACTGTATTAAGTGACTTTTTTATTAGCCACATAAAAAGAGAAAGCATTTACTTTACACAAAAATATCATAAAAATATCCTTCACAGGATACAGCAACAAACTGAAGTGACTAGAACTGTATGAGTTCCTTGATTAGCAACTTTAGTCCCTGTGATAAAAATATCACTTCTCATTTAAGGGCAGAAAATATAATTTGGAATATTGAACAGCACTTAGTGATTGGGCTAAAAAAAAATATTCCTCAAGTTCAAATATGATTAAATTTCATAAACACATAATAATTTGAAGGGAGATAAAAATACAAGCATCGTTCTTTCAAATGTACCTCATAAGAACTTGGAAGTTTTAATTTTAAGCTGAGAAACTTTTTGATAGTTCCCACGGTCACTCGAGTAGAACAGCGGATAAATTTCTTCATTAAACCCTAAAACAACAGCAACAAAACAGAAAAAACATGTTAGAAATTTTGAAGCATGTCAGCAATCTTTAGTACAAGAACAGCTGTAATTGGTACTTTTTTTCAACCAGTAACCAATTTTACTGCACTCTCTTCATTCATCATGGCACCATAGGTTCTTTTTTATTCACCTTTTTTGCAAAATTTACAAGATGACAAAGAAGTTCATTTCACCCATCTTTGGTTCTAAAGAAATTTCCAAAAGATACAGAAGGCAGGAAAGAGGGGGAAAAAAAAACAACCAACCAACAAAAAAAGACCAAAACTACCAAAAGCCCCAGAAGAGCTTAAATAATCTAAGTGTCTCTGTTAGTAATGCTGGGGCTCAAACAGATGTTACATTTCTTAGAATTTCTTCAGTCCTTCAGAGAAAAAGGAAGTTAAAACATCCTCAAATAATCTAGGTAAAACACAGGGAAGCTATAAACCCGAGATGTGATCTATCATCACAGAGTCTGTGATCCAGAACCTAATAGTTTTGATTCAGCAGGAAAGCTGGAAACCTGAGACTCCTACATGGTGACAGAGATACAGATTTCTTACTGTATATAGCGTAAATAGACAGTGATAACACATACATATGTTTTCTTGCTGAATCAAAACTTTCTTACTGTGTAAGAACTTCCAAAATTATACATGTAACAGAAAATACAAGTTGTATTTTATGAGACAGATTTTAAACATTTTCTTTAAAATTCTTGTCTTTGTAATTTAATAAAACTTTATTAAAATCTGAGAGGATTTCTAAACACTTTCTTCTAGACTCGATACCATTAGGTAATCTTGCCTTCAGGAACAGAAACCAAATATTCCTAAATTCTTAAAACAGCAGCTAGCAGGTATTACTCTACACATATTACAGATGGAAGTGACGTGCCCAAAGCCACAGACGACACATCAGTCTCAGAATCAGGTTTACAGCTCAGAAGATCTGGATCCCAGTCATTCAGCGCACAACATAACTGGAAAGTAGCTTCACGTTGGCACGGTAAGAAGCAGTCCTGAAAGGGGGAGGCAGCTCACCTACAGCTAGCTTTTTAAGTACCTCTGGGCTATGCTGTCATCTGTTGTGTAATGCAGCTATATACCATCCAGGCTGTAGACTACAAAACTATAATCCATTAAAAAAAAAACAACCCACACACTGTCACAGATTTCTGTATGGAACTGTATTTTTTACAAAATTCCAAGATGCATTGAAATGCCTCAAACAAAAGGACTAAATAAGCGTGGAAGTAGAGAAAGGTCACCACATTAAAGTTTATTGTCAATGGTTATAAAATGATTTGGTGCCTGTAAGATGTTATTCTGCCAACAATAACAGCAGCACAGATTATCTTTACTACTTACTTTGACTACATTATCTCCTGACTGCCCATTGTTGCGTAAACAGTCGAGGCAGATAGCAATCTGTGGGTCGCTCCTGTGATAGTCTTTATCTTCTTCATTTTCATCACACTCCTCATCTACTTTGGGTTTATCAGCTTTTGGGCTTTCATCTGTAAAATGTAAAGATGACATTATTTAAGTGTAAAGTAATTAAAAGTCACAGTAGCAATAAACGCGTATTTAAAGTAATACTTCATTTTCAAGAGCATATATTTTCTTCAAATTAACTTTATACAATTTTAATTCAATGCATTCTTAAAGTCATCAATTTACAAATCTCTGAAAACAAAGTTTTACTATTGAAATTTTAACGTAATACGCAAACAACAGATTTCTATGTGACAGAAAATAATTAGGCTGATGGACCACTAATACTTATGGCTGTCTACGTCTGTTTGTGTCCAGTGATTAAAACCCTGCAACTGCGAATGCATCAAGACCACCCAACCATGCAAACCTACTCTTATGGTGTGGCAGTTCACTGCCAAAAATATTGCTTTTAAATAAAAAGTGGAATAACTAATCCCAACGCTTATATATCAAAGTAACATGGGTAATCAATTCATATTAACTGTCTGCTGCAACAACCCCCTGGAGACAAGCTCCTGAAATGTTCTCATGAAGTAAACTAAGGGAAGGTAAAACTTTCATCCACTTTTGACCTGGTCTGAGTAATGTCATTGTGAAAACTCCAGGTGTCTCTCTCCAGAAGGATTTTATAACTAAATAGCCATATACTTACTTATTCCTCTTTAAAAATAAAAAATATAAAAAAGGGGAACATTCCCCATATTTTTTGGAAGAGTACATATATCCTATACAATCATATATACCATGTTATCTCTCTTCACTGATGCTGTTACATGTTTTATTGATTCCTGGTTTAAAAATCTAACTCTTCAGAAAAGGTACCATCTCCTACAGTTTTCAAAGGTTCGGCATAGTTGAACATTCAAATCCTAAGACTAGCAAATACATCTAGTTTAGGCTGTAATTTATGTAAATAATAACCATACATTGAACCATAAAATGGAGTAATTTTTACAGATTTGGAATACAGTATACAATAGCCCTTTTACATACACTTGTTTTTTCTGTATCCCTAACTTATTTATTTTGATTTAAAACAAAGGCTGCTCTCTGTTGGAATAAAACATTATCACAAATAACTTTAATAAGCTACTTTTGCATTTCCTGAAAAACTTTCAGACCAAATTCTGTTGTTTTCCTACACTTACCACAAACTTTTAAAGTCATTTAGAAGAGTTAAGATGAGAAGATAAATGAAAATTTTAACAAATGTCAAGCTATGCCTAAGTTTCTAAACACAGTAATTAGTTCACTTTCTTCAGTTTACATATTCAAGATGAGTTTTAAGCTACATTCATTACTTTTCTGTCTTACAATTTTGAAGTACTTTATAATTATAAAAGATTTGTCCACAAGTCCCTACTAGCTATTGACACAGTGAAATGTGTATCATACATACATTTTGTTCCTGTCATCCTGCTGTGAACAGAATTTACAGTATCAGCTACAGATTATTTTTTTTCTTTTTGTGAAAGTCCAGGAAGCAAACTCTTTGAATCAAGCAGGTGCAGTCTACCTGTCACAAGCATTTGTCTGAGAAGTATCTGCCCGTGATTCACAGACTCTTTGGCAATGTAAACACATCCACAACTTTCATTAGTTATCACTGCTGAGTAATGGAGGAAGATTTAGTTACGCAGTTTGAAAAGTATTGAAAGGCAAACCAACTACAGAACTAGGAAAACTAGCAAATTTCCAATCACAAAATCATTCCAGAAACGGGTACACACACAAAAAAGGCTGCACCTTTCAAGGTTTTCTAATAGAAATTCAGATGCTCCTCCATGTAAATGGCACCAGACTATTTACTAAAAAAATCCTTGTAGATTAGAATTAATGATGTTTGTACAGGCAGCCTCCAGAAAGCAATGTGATGGTCCATCAGAGGCATGTTATTAAAGTGTAATATGATAGAAGTAAAAAACAGAAAAAAAAAAAAGAAAAAAGAAACTTTAATCTCACCAAAACGGATTTGGTGTTCTCAAAGTCAAAAGCATCAAGCCAAGAACAGATGACAGGAAAAACAAACCAACACCCCACCCACCTCCACCCCTGTTTCCTTAAGGCGTAAATTGGTGTCTCACTTTTTTTCCTCTTCTTTCTTGCAAAACTTCGAAATTGTCTACTTCCTGTGCTTTTCTCAGATATTCAATGTAAAACTGATCACCAGAGAGTGAGTCATTGTAAAGCTGTTTGCCCTCTTCCTTCTCCAGTTCAGACTGGAGAGGACCAATAAAGATTTTTTTCTTTGTGCCACAGTGTGTTTCCTATCATCATCCAGGAATTCTCTCTAGTAACCACCTCTCCTAGTGGAGTCCCCAATGCCCCAGATGGGCTTTGTTGTTTGTTTTTTTTTTTTTTCTTCTGATAAGAGAAAATGGTAAATCTTGGGATTTTTTTTTTTACAGATCTTCAATGCTAAGGTTGCAAACTGCGTTGTGACCTGTGGTACAGGACATAACTGACAGACTCTTTTAAACTAGACTATGTGACTGCAGGGCATGGCATTGACAACTGAAACAGTCCATTCTTGCTGAAATTATTCTCACCAAGTAATTTATTCTCAGGCAAGGTTCTAAATGCTTGTTTATGGCAGAAAATAGTTTAAATGCTCATAATTTGTCTCAATGAATCATCACAACTTTCAAACCATTGTAGAGCCAAATTTCCGTAGCCCAAGGATATAGTCCCTAACAGAGACGGATATATCTGTAGCTACTTAGAAGTATATTTTGATAGATAGAGCTTTCCTCTGATTCACAAAACAATCCAATCACTCATTACATTTAGTAACTGATCTCTGTTAGGTTTACCGTTAAATTATGGGAGGAAGGTAAGAACCAGAAGAACAAATTGGTTATAAGTCAGTCACATTCTACAAATTTGCAAATTATATATTTTTTTTGTATCTATGTGTATAGCAGAAAACAGTTTTCTAAACAGTTAACAAACATCTATGTTTCATAAAAACATTTTCTAAATATTTTAAAAACTGAATAGGTATACACTACACAGTATGTTGTAGTAAACTAATATAATTTCAACTAAAAAGTCCTGCAGTTCTTAATTTAATTATATAACAGAGAAAAGAACCTTTTCCCTTATAATGGATGCCAAATGCGAATCAACAAAACTAGTGAGAAAGAAAACAAAATCTTATGAAGTTGAAAAGAAGATATTATAAACAACTGAGTGCAGAAGAGTATTGCAAGACATTTACTTGACAGTGATCCTTTACTAAAACTAGCTATTTCTTCAGCTTAGCAGAGCCTTTCAAAAATTCTTAAAAACGCCCAAACAAATAGGCTATGATATCAAAATCTAGATGTCAAATTAAAGGGGCATAAAAACAGTTGGATGTAGTCCTCACATAGCACCTCAATACTGAGCTCTCAAAGTTCATGGGTCAACTACAAAAAAAAAAAAAAAGAAAAAAAGAAAAAAAAGAAAAAGCATTTTGGAATCTATATAAAACAATTGTTTAGCATGTGTGGAAAACTGTTTTACTACTTGTCATAACTAATTCTTGACAACCTCCTACTTAACAGCTGGTCAAATTCAGTAACAGAAAATAATCTGTAAAAAACCTCAAGTAGTTCTGCATCTTGCTGCATTAAGAAAGTCAAGAATTCAACTGGAAAATTGCATGAGTGTTGAAAGTGAGAGATTAGGGCACCGCAAATAAAAGTAACGGTAAAACAGCTAGCGTTTGTAAAAGAACTGGTTAATAGATAAGCAGCAGTACATGAAGGCCCAGACTACATTTATACAGGTTTGTTATAAATTTCTGTAGTCTCTCTGAATTCAATAAAAACAATGTACATGCAGCAGTATTTGAAGAAACAGGGCTTAATGAGCAATGATACTTAACATACAGATAAGAGAGGAAACAAAATCATCACCTTGTCCATTTTCTTGAGGTTTGTTTTTCTTCCAAAATTCGATCTCTCGCTGCAGTTCCTCTAGTTAACATCAAAGAACAGTAATGTGAATTTTTAAATCAACACTACAGGTAAATCATCAGAAATGGCCATATTCCCTCCATCAACCCAAACAGGTACCCAAAACCAAATCAGAAACTTACGTTCTCGAAGTCCAGGCACGAGCTTAAATATGATTTCCTCTAAGGTGTTATCCAGCCTTTCAAAGGGAAAAAAATACATTTCACATTAAGTAGAAACTAGCATTTTAAATATTTTTAGCCTTTAAACAACAAAAACTTTTAAATAATAAGATGAATTGCATATTTTTGGTAAATACTACAACATGTAAAACCCAATTGATTTTAGCTTGAGAGATAACATGCATTAAAAGGTTATCTCAACCACCTCTGGAATTGATTTCTTTTAGAAATAAGCAAGGAATTTATTTTTTTAATGTATAAAGACAAAAATGAGGCTAAAGAGAAAACACATTATACTCTAAAAGTTTCATTGTTATAATTTGTGTTTCTAAAAAGAACAAACTGGAAAAGTAGGATCCAATTTTAAGGTCCACGTCACGAGTAGTATACACGAAAATTATACACTCCATTACCATGCTAAGTGTTCAAGTGCTTTGTAATAAGACTGTTTGAAAAACTGAACAGACCATTCCCTACCAATTACAACACAGACAAACAAATCTTGGCAGGGTAAAGAAGACCACAGAGCATGCATGCTGCTCTGGCTAGACAGTTCTCAGTACCTAACCCAATTCATTTAAACTATTTAAATCTGCCATAAGTTTGCCTACCAGGCAACAGTACACAGCACAGGCGTGTCCTTTGATACCTCGGAATGATCTATCGTTCTCTATAGTACCATCAAAAATAGCTATTACAGTCCCCTCCCGAGGACACTGTGTATTTACCTTTGCTGTTGAAGCTAAAATATTTTTCTTTTCCTTTCTCTTAATTTTACTATTCTCCTATTCATTTAGTTTATCATCCGCTTTCCAGTTCCACTTCCTCTCCCTGCCTCACGTATTCTTCGGTGTCCTCTATCTCTCATTCTGTCTCATTTTTCTTTTTCTCTCCTCTGTCCTCTACATCTTGTGAACAGTAACTCCCACTGTCCCCAGCCTAAACAAAAACCCATGACAAAACAAAGTCCTAAGTACTATCGCCAGAGAAATTAAGTACCTTGAGATTCAGTCAGAACCTACAATACAATAATTGCTTTTGTTATATTTTTCATTGCCTTTATTTTTCATCTCAATAATGATATATATCTCTCTATATACATATATATTTGCTTATATACATACATGTATGTGTAGATGTTATTCCTGATACACTATAGGTCTCTTATAAAATATGTAACTGTCCTCTATCTTTTGTTCACTAGCAAGAGCAAAGTAGGAAGATTTTGATTTTATTGTTGAGGAACACCTGAAAGCCATTTTAATAAATAACAATTATCACCCTATAATAAATATATAAGCACTCCAGATTCTCTTTACAAAATTTGTGTTTTTAATTAAAAGTTTACAATTAGACTTATTACCTAATCATCTTGTTTTGAGATTAATTCCTATTGTTACGCAGCAGTTCATGGAGACGCTCATACCATAAGAATATTCATATTTAAGCTATGACTTTTTTAATTGCTGCTTCTAATAAGGACAAAAAAAAATATCTTCAGCAAGTGAAACACACCTCCCCTAAACCAAAGCAGCATAGAGAGCACTTTATCACAGATAAGAAGAAAAACAAATTCATGGGATGTCAGAGCACTTATCTTCTGATAGATGACAATATAGGTCTACCTTTCCAAATGGTACGTTAACTCTATGAGCCTCTCCTCTCAATAGCTGATGCAACTAGATGGTACTGCTTTCTATGAAGTTCCCACAGCAGAGCACTGGGAACTTGGGAACCTGTCTTGGAAATGGAATTCATTTCACATTGTAAGAAAGCTCCAATCTTCATAACTTACTCATTAAGAGAAAAGAAATAAGGACCTCAAAAGAGAACATTACTACCTTAATTCAAAATCCCACCAACCGTTCCTCACGATAGTATAACACATGCTGTTTTTTCGATGTTTATTGTTGAAAATTCCCACTTAGCACTTTCTAGTTGGTCTTCAATGACAAATTAGAAAAAGAAAAGTCACTGGTAATGCCAACATAGCAAGAAAAACAGTCTAGCAAATTTACGATGCTAGCAGCAAAAACTGGCTTCATACTCTAGTCAAAGACTTTATTTCAAAAACTGAACAAAAAGAGCTACTTTGTCCTTATGAAGCATAAATACTAACTAATACTTTAAAAAACGCAGAGAAAAATAACACTTATCTGATCTTTAAGTACAGGGAAAGTAAAACTATAGGGAAAAAAATTTAGGGAATTATAAAAAGATTCTCGATCTCAGATGCATCTTCCAGTGTTCCTATTATCCATGACCGTGAGCACTCTGTAGCAAAGATTTGAATTTCTGTGACTTGCATCAAACTTATTCCAAAGTGAAACTACTTGACATAACTCCAAAGTTGGTCTCAGTCACTTAATTTGATACTTCCTGTTAAAGCTGAAACAAGAACATTCATATTTTAGACACACCTCTTTCCACCCCCACATCTTCCAACCTCCAAACCAGAATATGTAGAAAGAAGAACCAAGCATTTGTCAGCTTCGTGTAGTTTCTTTTTTCACCTCTCCTATAATATTGAATGAGTTACAAGATAAAAGCTACTCTCTGATAATTGCTAATTATCTGAAGTGAAGCAAATGAAGAGTATCACTCAGGACAACTTGCATCCAAAGAAACATGCTACCAAGAGAAAAAGAAGCCTGCCTTCATAGTATAACTGACCCAGACCCAACTGAATATCGCTGATGCAGAATTCTGCTGCTAAACCAGGAAAGGGAATTCTGAAATTTAACACTTTTCCTGGATTTTCATTTTAGAGCTCAATGTTAAATTTCAGACTTATAGTTTCAACAGACTCTAAGTGCTGCCAACTAAAAGATACATCTAAAAAACTCACATAATTATGAAGTTAACAGTTGGACTTGATGATCTCAAAGGTCTTTTCCAACCTAAACGATATTATGATTCTATGAAGTTATTCAGAATTGAGTTTATAAAGTTGTTTATAAAGTTTATCTCAAAGATCTCAGTTAAAAATACTATCTTGAGTGTTCAGGACCATTTCTCAGAAAATGACTGGATTCTTGAGCAATGATGGGGCTGGTATCTCTGCAGTCAGAGTATAAGACATGCATTAAGTTATGCAGGCAACATCCAAAAAAGATAATTCCATTACGCTGCTTGTATGCTCTTCTGATTATTAGTTTAGCAAATGTTTAAAACTGTTTCATAAAATACAACCAGCAAACTCCTAGTTATATGCAGTTTGTTGGCAAATAAACCCAATGACTGTAAAAGGAGTTTCAGGAAATAATCACAGAGAAAATTGCTCTTCCCACATTTCTGGCTTGTGGTCTCAACTTCTCTCACCCTTCTATCATTTCCTGCTTAAAGCATGTTATTATTTTACTAAACATCTACTAGACGTTTCAGAGAACGTTTTTTTCAGCTCCTATGAAATGGTCCTGTCAGAATAAAAGAAATATTTCTAAAATGCTTATTAGTAGCCTTACGCGCTCTATATAGCACCTTCTGTTACGGCTGATACAGTGCCTCAGACACTGACAGGAAATCAGAAAAATGCTTATGGTAAACGTCCACATAAACCCTTTTAGGCCTACCCTTCCAGAAACATTCAGAAGCCTGAAGCTAATGACTCCCTTTACAGTTGCTGAATTTAGTTTCTCTCACCTATCCTCTTGGTATGTGACTGAAGCGTGGGAATTGCTCTGCACACACATCAGTCATAAAAATCAAAGCAAAATATGAAAAATTGTAGCAAACACAATGAAATTAGGAAATAATACTAACCCTAGTAAATTTCAGATGTAAATATTTATTCTAACATTGATGTAAGAATATTTTTTCCTAAATTCTAATTGCAGACTAATAATACTGGGGGGAGGGGAAGAGGTGGAGGGACCGTTGGGAGTGAGGGCAAGGAGCAGCTTTTAGGAAAATTTTAGGAACATTTTAGGAAAAGTTCTTCCACTTATGATGACATTTCTTGATTTCTCTGTACTATACTCGTAGGATGGCTATCACCTTTGTTTCAACATAACATCACTAAAAGAGAATCCAGAATTTCAAGGAAAATAATTTTTTAAACAAAGATGTGTTATTGTGATATAAAAAATGCAAACTCTCAAGAAAGGGCACTGACAGTGTCAAAACTTTCATGAGTGTCTTTTCTCTAATCTGACAGCCGATTTCAATAAATCTACCCCTTGGACAACATTCAGTTATTTGCATGATTCATTTTCCACATCGCTCTCCGAAGAAAAAAAAAAGTTGCATGCAGTTCGGAATGCCCTAAATAGTTTGAAAAAAGAAACTCTAGAACTTCATTTCATGTAAAGAACACAAGGTATGTGGTTCATTTCTTTAATAGAGGTATTAAAATACTTGTTTTAATTTGTACAATATATCCAGCCCTGCTGTGTCTTTCCCTTATCTTCCTCAATTTACAATTTATTGGGAGAGGAAAAATTAACAGAATCTATGGCCAAGAACAGTTGATATGTGTTATACAAATCAGCAAAAAAATTAATTTTCTTTCAGGATAAAGATATTAAGATTAATTTTTATCATTATTTTTTGTTCTTCCATTACAGCAAATGCTGTCCGAAGTCATCTTACCTTAACATTTCTAGTGGATTGGTCTCATGAACTTGGTTGCCACACCTGGGACAGTCATTGCTGTCTTCAAAGTGTTGAACAATACAAGTCTTACAAACTGAAGGACAAAAAGAAAAAGAAACAACTCAACTTAGATCAAGATCTAAATAATATTTTTTGAACGTGACATAATGATACCAGCTAACTACATGCAAAGATAAATCAGTATTATTTTAAAGCAAATAACTATAATGTCTCTTATCCAATCCTTGTTCCTCAAAGCCATAGCTAGTTCTGCTCTGCCGAGACACCGAGTTCAGCAGCACCGAGCTCAGCAGAACAGGTTAGACAAGCACTGCTTTAAAGTATGCAGTATTTTTACTACTTACAATTCTCCCAGCATCATAAAATGCAAAGCTTGTACCGTGTAGCCCATGTGAAGAGCCGGTTCTGAGGAAGTGCATGCTGGGGAGCTCCAGCCCAGCAGAGCCAACCACTACTTCACATAAGCTGAAAATGACTTATGCGCATTATTTTCTTTCCAATGCTGTTGCTGGCAACTGAAAATACTGTTGTAAACACTTCTTGTAAGAGAAAAGTTCACAAAAATTGTACACAGGTTCAAAGTGGCTTTGTCCCCCTTTTGACACAGCACCTTCAAAAGCAGTGACAGTGAACATTTCATACTTGCATCTTACAATGAAAAATCAGGATGGCAAGTATAAACAAACCCAAACCAACAACAATGTGAATTTAAAATCCAACAAACTGAAATAAAACTAAACAAGGTGCTACACTACTGTTGCTTCCCAATGATTAATTGCAGACTGTAAATTTTACTGCCATTAATAAGAAAATGGAACCCAAACTGATGAGAACAAATATGCCTGCTATTATTACTGCATTACGACATTCTGGATGGAGATAAACTCTATCCTCTGTTTATTATTACTTCACCTAAACTGAAATGAGAACTGCAAATTCATCAGTAAATGGACTGAAAAAATAAATGGACTGCTGCAATTGCAATATGCTTTCTGCTGAAACACTGTAATTTCTTTCATCAATTACCTAAAGAACTAAGAGTACCTCTAAAGCAAGCCTGTAAATCCTAATTATATGACAATCTTTAAGGAATCTTGAAATTCCTTTAACAAATGTCACCTAACAAGCGAAGTCTGCATTTATCTTTGCCTCAGTATGCTCAGAAGTGTTACTACAAATCAGCTGATGCTGATAATGTACACACATTAAACCTCCATGTAGGTGTTTTTTTTTCCAACTGCTTTAAAACACTAACTTAAAGATATTAACTTTATAGCTTTGGTTGAAATTACAATGAACTATTCCCCTCTCAGGCTGACCTCAAGACCTCCCTGGCTGGCTCTTGGCACCCTCCCCAAGCTCGCTGGCTCCCGCGCTGCTGAATGCAGGGCAGATTTCCCATGATCTGGTGGAACGTGCTCGGGAAGTCCCCAAGTCCTGCCTAACAAGCCCAGTAAAGTGGGGCGCAGAGCTGTCCTCTGCACGTGGGGACCCCAGAGCAGAGCTGAGAACACTGATGCTATGAGAGCACCGTTCAGCCCTTACGATACGAGTGAATTTTTTCTTAACTTCAAGTTGGGAGGTATTTAGCGCTGGCATACAGATGCAAGAACCTGTAATCGCAGAACTCTTCTTATATCACAGATCTTTCACGATTTGTTAAATTACTAGACTTAATTGATTTTTGCACATGCATTCCCTAACACTTCCACAGGGTAAGAAATCTGGTACATAGCAGCAAATGTGACGCTCTGTACGTACAACATTTCTTCACTTTTCTATATACGTTTTATAACTCATACTCCTAAAACTAAACATTTTGCTACTACACTTACAGAATACAAAGAATTTTATCACCCACACAGAAGCCCAAAAGAGCATTTAAGAACACGCTTGAATTAAAGTGCAAGTCCCAGTAACTTTTAAAACATATATAGTTCAGATTTCTATAATCTCTCTTCATCAATATGACTGAGAATCTCCTCTAGAACCGAAAATAATGGAAGTTATCCTCAAAATTGAAAAGATACGAAGATTCTCAGCTCAAAGCTTTTCTTAAGCTGTAGTGTCTGCACACATTCAACCCAGGGGCAAACATCACAGGGTAGAATTCTTTAGCTGATCAGCAGCTCCTCAGCCATCCCAGCCCCCATAACTATCTGAACTATCTTTCCTCTGTCACCCACCTGAAATACAAAGACGCACAGGGAGCAACTGAAGGCATAGTTCAGTTCCTTCACTAATCAAAACCCAGTCAGATACACACAAAGATATAATGGAGAAGAGGCACAGACAGTAAAACACATATGAAAATCACCTTTCTCAGAATATCAATGACTGTTCTCTTTTCTTAAATTAATGCACTAGGCAGATAAGGGTTAGAGCTTTCTGATTTCAACTAGCTATGCCAAGGTTAAACAGATCTGGGATTTTTTTCATTTCTTCACCTACATCTATTATAGACATTTTTAACTGCGTTGTTTGCTTTAGATATCACATTTTTTTTTTTTTGCACTTTACCTTAGAATGATTGAAGTTTTCTAAGATTTTAGAGCAAATAGGTAAGAACATGACATTGCTCACCAAAAGGTGTCATGAATCTGCTCTGCAGTGCTCCCTTTAAACAAATACCCTGATACTAAGCACAACTTCCAGCACCTTCAGAGGTAACAGTGTACCCTCATTTCAGGCACACAGCCCTGGAGAGGAAGGGGTGTTGTATAGTAACACATAATAAAAAAAAAGCCCTCTCACCTGTAGCTAGACAACAGGGTGCCCGCTTGGTCCCTTGAGGTCAGGAAGTGTCACAAGTGGGTCTCAGAGTCACAGATGAAGAAGCAGCATCACTTTCCCAAAGTTACACTTTTTGAACAGGCATTGCCACTTTTTGAACAGGCATAAGACCTAATGCTCTTGTAAAAACATATACTAAGGAACAAATAGAAACCCTACAGGTGTCCAGACTCGAATTACTTGCAAGCAGCCACCAACACCATTCAAGGGCACTGACAGAATTTGATTAGCTGCCCAAACAATAGAATGTAATATTCTCCAAAAATGTTCTTGCTTATCGTCAAACTCTAATTACTGTACCTTTACTTTTTTGATACTACCAGTAGTCATGAAGATTGTCCTAAAGCTAAATCACAAGCATGCCACGTCATTTGAATTGAAAAAAAACCAACTGCCAATAACACTAATTAATATGAAATTATGATGCAGTGTTCATGAGAAAGCTAGGATGAAGAGATCTTTTCTTTTTGAAATAGGTCATCCTGGTATCATTTATCTTGCTCTGCTTGACAAGTGAAAAATGAGCCAATCATAAGAAGGTCCTACTCTAAACACATGACAGGAAAATCAAAACAGAAGACAACAGGGCACAAAACCACAATGGAGAAGGCTCTTTAACTGATAGTATTACGTACTGTAATCATTGTAAAAAATAAATATATTAGTGGCTAAACTGCTTTTAAGTTTATTTAAACAATGCAGAGATTTTTAGAAAGAAGATAGTCTAGAAAAGGAAATATTGCCATGAACGGGAGCAGCTAACGATGTTGAAAATCACATCTTCCCTGTTCATTAATGGAGAAGATGTCTTCTTCCTATTTATCAAAAAAAAAAAAATCAGGACATTTTTGAGGCATGATTCTTCTATATTATTGAAGTAGAGAGCATCACAGCAATTAAATGTAGAGGTACTACCTAAAGTCAACCAAAGGACTAAATAGGATTAACCAATTAAACCTGATATCAGACAGAAAAAAATCCGAAAAAAAAGTCCTAGAATAAGCACTTCTTGGATTACTTCAATGAGAATGAAAATAACCATATTCTGCCTAAGCTTCTCAAGGAATCTGTGAAATATGCTACTGTCAACTAAGCTCTTCAACTGCAGCACCTGATATCTCATAATCCTGGTATCTATATTGTGCTGAAGGTGGTGATGATACACTGCTTCTGTCAGGAGAAAGTGTACAGACTAGTGGTGGGTGATGACAATACTGATGAGAACTGCAAGGTTAAGAATCATCTGCAGACTCAGAAATTCCATTAGTTGGAGAACCTCAATTTAAAGGCTGTGAGGGAAAAAAAGGCTGAGAAGCTGGTATGATGACGAAATTGTGAAGTCTAACAGTTGTGAATAATGGTCATACGGCAATTCAGCTGGAACTTGCTGAGGTAAGTAACATAAGGATTTGATTTACTCTAGACCTTTTCTGACTTGACTTCACTGAAACTGAGCTTAGGAATAACTCTTTTTCAATGGAGAACCACAAGTGAGATGGAGTTCCTCTTCTGCTAACTCCTATAATAAAGGAAGGGGTTGGTCTTTATTTTTTTTTGGTAAGCCTCCCGTCTGGTAGAAACAGCAGCATCTCTATGACAGTCTTTCTAACCTGACACCAATTTTAAATGATTGATAAAGAATAAAAAAATAGAAAAAAATGTTGTAAGTGTAATTGGTATTGGTCAATATTAATTTTGGAACTGATAAGCCTAACCCCAAACCTTCTCTTATTTGGGAAATTTTTAGCAATGGAGACTCTACGAAGAATAGCACAGAAATTCTTCAAAAGGATTACCAGTGGCTTCGTATCAATATCAGAGTGGTTTCTTTTTTTCCTGTAAGCAATTAGTACTAGCCTCCTTCAGAAAGCATTTCCCTGTGTTTTAAGAAAGCTATGTCCAAAGTACTTTGAAGAGAATGCAATTCCCTTCACTTGCTCTTAGGATCTCTGCTCCATTCACGTCACAGAAGTTCCCGAAGTCTGTGATGAGATGGCACTGATCTGACTGCTTTAAAAAGGACTCATTGATTTGTCTTTTAAAGATATTTTAAACTTGGCTTTGCTAGACTTTTTGTTTCTTTTCCAAACTAAAGACAAATAGGACCTATCTGAGCTCCAGCTTTCATCTACACCTAGAAGAAATTTGAAATTATTAGTGTTCAGAAGAAGCACAGTAATGGAAGAAATAGATAACTAACACATTTATTTAAAGTCAGATGATTGACTCCCCCAAACCTCCCAAATACTAAACACTGCTAAACATAAAGCCTGCTAAAATCCACAATAACGTAACTTGAAGAAATATTTATATTATAAACCAATCTATTGAAAGGAACTGAATTCCTCAGTCTGAATATACTTATGTGCTCTCTTTATACCTTTTTTTTTGAGTGGTCCAAGAAAGGAACTAATGGTTAATGAAAAGCTTAATCTGCAGTGTAAGAAAGGTCTTTGAGTAGAAAATATACAGACAAAAGATCATAAGGAACCAAGGATCTTAAGCCAGTCCTATATGGATGTATTCCCTACCAGAACCAACATACAGATCTGGATCAAGTCTTTGTGCTGCCAGCTCAAATCACGAGGTCATCCTGTACCAGGAAAAGCCCCAGAAATTGTAAACCAATACGGTAGTAATGTAAAACAACTTTTGCTTTTTCTCATGTAAAGCTACAGTGCTATGAGGTTTTGCCTGTCAAAACTAAACGTGATTTACCAATAGCAACGTAAAAGTAAAAAACACACATAAATTCTAGCACTCAAGAATAATGAACTGGTATGTGATACTCCTAGTAGGAGTAGGATCATCAACCAGTATTTTCAGATATGATAGGTATAATCAATATAAAAAACTGAACATTTTTCAAAGCCTATCACTTTGAAGTTTCAGAGAATGGGATAAAGTCTAAGTATTTGGTGAAAAGGGCAGGGAAAAAGGAAATCTTTAAACACAATTAAATCACAGATATGTTTAATTCACTGCTTTGGGGGAGGGGAACCAAACCCAATCCCAAAACCTTTAATGCTTCCAGTACAGATTAACAAAATGACATTGTTTCACGTACTTCACTGTAGGTCGTGGTGTGGCAGCAAAGAGGCAACAGAAAACAGCTTAACCAAAATGTACATAGTTTGCAGAATTTTGAGGCATGTGCTACACATGCCAGTGAAATGAGGACCTGAATTTCATGGTTGTACTCTGACACTTCAGATGAGCCACAATAAACTCACATAAGATGATTTACGACAGCTGATAAAAGTACTCGTGTGACATATGCTAATTGGCTGGCAACCATAACATACTACACAATACTATGTTTTCCAATACAGAGGTATGTGGTTTACACATTCTTTCAGATCTTTGTAATCAGCTGAAAAATACAGATACAAGTGTCAGGACGGTGCTGTATGTCATCTTATGCCAACAAAAAAAAGTATGTATATCTTATGCATATCTACACACATATTGTTCAATGAGAAGACTCTTCCTAGATATTTTTAAAATGCTGATTAACAAGGTACCTAAATAAAACTTCATATTGCATTTTTTAACAAAATATTCTACAGAAGAAAGTTTAATTGGTTAATTGTGGGACAAATTCCTTGTCAGAACTCATCCTTTGAATTCTTCCAAGGATGTCCTCTCTCAAAGTTAATCACTCTTTGATCCAGTGAGCAAAGGAGGGGCAAAGGATACGCACCGCTAGTGGAACATCAAACCGATCTCAGTGACAGCACAGAGACGTAACAAGTCATTTGGTATGTTTAATGAAGTATTTCATTAGCTACCTTAAACCTGCTTTAAAAGCACTTACTTTTAGGGAAAGCGTCTGCATAAAAACAGGACAGAAAACTTTAATGTACTTCACTACCCTTCTCAGAAACCATACATGTGATATGACTACACTGCTAATTACATCTATCAAACACAGCCAGACTGGATGCCCTTCTGTTAAAAGGGAGAGAGAATTTCCATACGTGGTGATCAAGAAAGACTTTTTAGGTTAAAATCTTCTATTTCAAAATAAGACAGATCTGCTAACCCTTAAGACCTGCTGCATGCCACTGACTGAAGCATCTGCAGGAGCACAAAAGCAGCTCAGCTTGCCTGTCTGAGGGTGGGAAATTTTGCTGCAGTAAAGTTCTTTGGGGATTTCCTGGTGAGAGCGTAAGTTTTTAGCAAAATCTGAAAAATACTCTGGTTGCAAGATTATTGGTTTGATATTGCAAATTACATCTCTGGTTATTTTCCTGCATGGAAGGACATTTCTGAAAGTTCCTAGACTGCACTGGTTGACAACTTCTTAAGGCAAATACTGGAGAGATCAACTAGGAGTAACGAACCCCTTGGTCATAAACAGGGAGAAACTGGTGATGAATACAGCTGCAGATGGCAGCTTGCCTTGCAGTGACCACAAGGATGACAGAGTTCAGGATCTCGAGGAAGGATAAAGTTAAATCACAGAGCTAGGACTCTGAACTTCAGGAGACGGGACTTTAGCTTGTTTAAGCAACTGCTAGTCAGATTTCCCAAGGAAGCTTTCATTAGAAGGAAAGGTACTTTGGAAAGCTGGCAGGGGTTTGTTTTGTTTTTTAAGAAAATTTATTTAGACCTCAAGAACTAACCAGCCCATTGTACAGTGAATTTTGTCAGAAGAACTGCTTTGTGCACAAGTTTCCTAATTAATATGCAAAAATAGAGCATATTAGAAGTAGAAACAAGGATGGGAAACAACAGGATATAAAATCATTGCTTTGGCATTTAGGGACAAAATTAGGAAGGCCAAAGCCCAGCCATAGCTAAAACTTGATGAAGGACATAAGGGGATTCTGCTAGTAGCTGAAGGAAGGTCAGACAAAATGTGGGTCTGTTAATGAATGAGGGAAACAACTTAGGAATAGACTATCTAGAAAGGTTTGAAGTCCTCAATATCTTTTTTTGCTTCGGTCTTCACAGGAAGAGCCCAATCCCAGATCTCCATGCATACCAGCATGATCTGGGAAGGAGAGGGACGACCAGCAGCCAGGGAGCAGCAGGTTAGGGCCTACCGAGAAAAGCTGGATGTATTCAAATCTATATGCCAGGTAGGTTTCACCAAGCTGAAAGCTTATCACCATAATCATGGTGATTATGGGAAGTGCGTGATGACTGGAAAAGGGTAGTGTGTTAAGCCCACCTTTAAGAAAGATGGGAAGGATGACGCAGGTAACTATAGCTAACAGTCTCCCCTAGCTCCCTGGAAAGATGGTAGACCACATCACGTCCCTTGGAATCCATTTCCAACTATGTGAGGGACAAAAACGTAATCAGAAATAGGCAATATCGATTTAGCAAAAGCAAATCATGGTTGAGGCTAGTAGGTGATATAACAACAGCCTCTACCACTTGAATAGCAGTTACAGAAGTGACGGAGCCCAGCTCTTCTTGATAGTGGCAAACACTAGAACAAGGAGCAACGGTCACAAGTTGTTGTTTGGTAGGACATCCAGAAAAACTTCTTCACTAGGTAAATAGCGTAGCACTGGAAATGGTTATTGAAAGAGGCTGTGGAGACTCCATGCTTGGAAATACCTAATTCAACTATACAGCAAGTCATGGCTTGACCTGGTGTAGTGTTGGCAACTAATCTGCTTCATGCACGAAGTTGGCCTAGACAACCTCCAGATGTCCCTTCCAACCAACATTTCTACCATTGTGTAAACAGTCTGATTTTTTTTTTAGAACATTAAAGAATGTTCCTGAAGAAAGTTTATTTCCAAGTTTTGCAAGTGCACGCTGTATTGAACAACAGAGTGACTCAGGAGACAGATGAGGGGATATACCCTTTAGCTCTCATCTAGCCTCCTTCAACCAGTAGTTCTTAAATATCCTTGACAACTGTGTAACAGACTAGAAAAAAAGGTCTCTGTCCATTAGACAAACCCACTCTTTTGCAAGTGGCAAAAGAGAAACAAAGTACTGCAATTGTATAATAATTAATTATTTCACAGTAATATAAGCATTTCCTTCCCAACAGAGGGGCATCAGCAGTACAAACTTTCCTAAGTTGAACTTATTCTTCCCAGTAAACGGTGGAGTTGTCTATCCAACATTTCCCAAAACCACACCAAAAAAAAAATCTTATTAAAAAGGCATACATTTCTCAGAGCAGAACTGTACTACTTAACATTTTCCAGCAGCACAGAAGATGTGAATTAACCGCTAACTGATTCGGTTACTACTGATCACATTAGTTCCTCTGTGATCACTGGAGAACATCTATGTCAATACACGCTTTTCATCTAGTCCAGAGTAATACGTTGTACTCCCATTATCTAATGAATTTACACTGCTTCTTAAGTCATTAATATCTGCAGATTTTGATCATTTGTGCAACACTGTTTTGAATTACGGTAATTACCAGTGTAGGACAAATACCAAAGGACAGTTAAAATCATTGTATTTTGTGGTAACTATTTGGATATGACTGCAGAACCATACCTATACTTCAAAAAAAAAAAAAAAAGTTCATACATTTTCTAAAAGCCAAAGCATAAACTCATTTATCAGAGTATCTTTCTGAATTCTGCCACATACAGATCACCTTTTCCCCCACAGACGTATGACTTCCGTATCACCACTTGAAGTTTTTAACTTTTCTTTCCATCATTGTAAGCTTCATATTTTGCCAACTAAACTCTCCTTTAAAGAAATACCACCTTCTTTCCTGCAGTTCTATGACTGACTAATGACCCAAACACGTGGCAGCTTTTCTGTGAGGAGACCTGTGGAAGTATACGGCAGCTCAGTAAAATTCACGTGCACTGATCTGGGGACAAGACAGTAACAGAGCTGTCTCAGTGAAGAGCTCACAATCTACAAGTGAACAAAAGAAACAGATGCTGCTGAGAAAAAAATGCTCCTTCTGCCATTATTGTTTTGTAATGGGAGCAAAAGTAAATAAACAAATAAATTCTCTAAACAGAAAGATACCACAATAAAAACACTTTTTTAAGTCTAAGTCTTTTTTTCCCCTCGCTCCAACCATTTAAAAGTTATTACTGTTCACTGAACTTCAACAATAAAAAAATTAACTAATGCTGGAATTTTTCCATTTTCTTTAAAGGGAAAAATAACTTAGTAATAGCTAATATACCACTCTCCCTCCTGTTTTATTTCAAGTTCTTATAAGGACACTTGGCTTAACTTCTCTCCTCCTGAACTTAAATTCCCTTACCAAGTAACCTGAACCAGAAGAATACTACCACAAAACATGTTATAATCCTTAGCTGATATTAGACTCAGAAAAAGTCAGTTCAACACTATTTTTTTCTCAAAAACTTAACTAAAAATAACATTATTGTAATGGTAAACAATATTATCTTCATACTATGAGCAACATATAGGAATGATACATTTTAATTGTCTATGTGCTTGATATACTAGGGACATAACACCACAACATAAAAACTAACAGTGAAGACAGTAACAACTGCAAGAACAACACTGTGCAGAAATGACAGGAAATGCTAAGACAAGACTTTTAACTAATATTTATTAAAGGTTTAAAAACAGAAAATCTACCAGAAAACATACAGTCTCCCTTACTCTTCTTTTAGAAGAATTCAAATTTTATTTGGAAAGACGCCAAATTCTCCAGAAGGTCCAAGCAAACTATCTTCTACTCAGGAATAAATGTAAAAAATTCAAAAGTGTAAGTAACTTAGCTTGTGGAAGTGAGACAACTGAGTTCATACGTTTAATGCATGAACAAATGTTTTAGAAGTATTAGAAGCATAAGACAACCTCAATAATTTTTCCTGCATCAGTTTCATTCAAAAAGATCGACTCCCTAAACAAATATTTTGCCAACTTTCAAGTATTTCTCTGCATTGTGCCATGGAACACATTACTGAGCCAGTACTGACCAAACCGGTGTATGTCGTGCACACTGCCAACAGATACATTTGCTGAAGTTTTAAAAGCATAGTTATATTATCAAAATACCACACCCGACCTAGTGATCTCACTTGAGATCAGCCAGGCCACAGCGATACGTCTCATGCTAAAGCCAGCACAATCACCACTAGCTTGGGGAAAGCAAGCAGGTACCTCTACTCTGCAAAGCGTTAAGCAGAGTCAACGTGCCCTCGAGACAACCCCAATGGCAGGCCAGTGCCTAGGAAACCCCACCAGAAACTGCACAGCATTTCATGCAACACTTCAGAAGTATACAAAACTCAGCACGGGTATCACATTAAACACTTCAAGACAGCATCACTTCCAAAGGAGGGCTGTGTTGCAAAGCACTACTTACAGGTATGGAGGCACTCAGTTACTGTGGTTGGCTTGATGAGATAGCCTTTACAGATATAGCAGGTGATATGAGGATTGAAATCTTTCACCAAGTGCTTCCTCTGAGTAGCCATTCGTGGGGTAGGCAATGTGGGCAGAGTGCTGGGTGCCAGAGGAGCAGGTCTGAGAGGCGCTGGTGCCCGCCGTTCACGAGAGCTGCGGCGCTGCTCTGTGCAACTGGACTTCTCCAGGCATTTGCTCCGAATTCTGGAGGTCTCACAGGGACGTGGCTCCTAACTCCTGCTCCTGGGCCAGGCGAGAGTCATTTTCCTACCTGTAACACACGTGGAAAGAGGGAGGTGTGTAAGCCTGGCAGCGCAGCACCAGGGACGATGCCCGGGAGGACAAGTGTCGCCATGAACTTGGCAGGGGCCCCGCGGGCTGTTATGCGCACGACAGCAGCTGCGCGCCCGCTCAGTCCCGCTGCCCCCGCCGCCGGCGGCACCGAGTTGCCGGGCGCCGCGCTGACAGGTGCGGGGGCCGCCGGCCGGCCCCGCCGCCCGCAGGCCTCGCCGGGGCCACCGCGGGGGGGACGAGCCCTCCCCGCCACCCCAGCCCCACGGGGGCCCCGCCGGCAGGAGAGGGCGGCGGCCGCGCTCTCCCCCTCCGTTCGCCCGACTCCTCTCCTTCCCCGCCCCCCCCCCCCCCCGCACCGGCGGCGCCTCCCACCCCCGGTCCCCCGCCGTACCTGGCGCAGCCCAGCGGCCTCGGGCGGGCGGGCGCCCAGCGAAAGAGAAAGGGAAACGGCGTGCGCCTCCCGCCCCCTTCGAGCCCTCCCTCCTCCTTCCCTCCCCGCCGGGCCGCCGCCGCCGGTCCCAGGGCGGGCGGGACGGGCGCGCAGGCGCTGCTCCCCGGCCGAACCCTGCTGCGCCACGGCCCGCAGCGCCGCTGCGGGGCGGGAGCCGCCGGGAGCCCCGTGGCGGGCGGCCGTGGAGGTGAGGCGGAGGGCAGGTGGGAGCGGAGCGGAGCGGCGGCGGCCGCAGGTGGGCGCAGGAGCGGGCGCAGCCCCTCGCTCGCCCCTGACACCCTGTACTTCGGTTCAGCCCTCTGCCCGTGGAAGGGTGAAACTTCAACCCGTTTTTCTGTCCCTCGGGAGGAAATAATAAACCCGTAAGTTAGGCCGGAACGCTGTGAAGAGTTATAGACGCTGCACACGTGGTTCCCTCTGCCCGGGACCCGCTAGCCGGGGAAGGATGAGGCGGGAGTGAACGCCGTGTCCCGGGTTCCCCGCATCTGCTTTTTGCTCCCCTGTTCACAGAAATGCACCGTGTTACCCGGAAATCACCCAGAAAACTCAAGCTGCCTTAATGGTAATTTTCAATTGCACTATTTCAAGAAAATTTCTTTTACACTCCTTTTAACAATAATTAAAAAAAAAATACAAGGAGGCATTTCCCATATTATCTGCAATACCATCCCATTACCCGGCACTGTGCTAGGTCCTTGCTTTTCCATTCTGCATTTGAAATAAATACTCATTTTGCATTGGCCCTCCATTGCAGTCTCCCTTTCATCCTTGGGCATGTGCTACAACAGCAGAAGGCTGTAATAACTTAGGCCTACTCCTGCCATCCATTCCTACTTCTGGAATAGTTCCCCTCCAGCAGATCTCCATTTACATCAATTCAATTGCCAGGCTGAGTTAGGTGCATTAAAACTGTTACAATTAAAGTTACAGGGCAGTGGTGAATGCATGATAAACCTGACATAGGGTAATTCAACAGAATATGCATCATTTTTCCTGATAAAATGTTCATCTTGTATGAGATTATTTCTCCGCAACATGAACAAAAGTTGATAAAGGTAAAAATCTTTCGAAGCAGCATGTGTTATAATTTAACAAAAAGTTGTGTTTTGATGGTTTTGGCTTTCTATTGTTAAACATTGTTTGCATCATTATACCATAAAGAATACACTGCTGAGTCAAAGGTTAGAGAACGCTAAACTGTTAACAGAGAAAGTCGACAACATAGACTATATGTATCTCATGGGAATATTTTAATAAGAAGTCACGTTCTGTCAGTTTAGCAGAAGTTGACATTTTTCAGAATGAGCATGAATGGCCCTACTTGAATGTGGACTAAGCATGATACAGCATGATACACCGTTATTAAACTTATATACATGCGTTTAAAACAAGCAACTGCTGGTGCTCTCCTGGCTGTTTCAAAATGACTGTCTGGTAAGATTTGTTTTAAAAAGTAAACTGGATTCTAAGTGAGATTTCAAAGCATAGTTCGTCAAGTGTCCCTGTTGGAAAAAAAAATAATTTTCTAAACAAATTTATCAGCTCGGCTCATATTTACACAATAATGGATACGCAGTGTTCTATTCAAGCACATTAAAAACACAGAGTTACATCATTTATTATACTGTGAAGCCCGTACAGTACTAATTGCACAGGAGTTGTGAGACTTGCAAACACACACAACTGGTACAGATTCCCACAAGCCATCCTGAAGACCCTCTTTTAAGGCCTACCAGGTAAGCGGCTGTGTACACGACAAATCCTTGCCTCATCTCTCCACAAGGCAGGTGCTCCCTCCTGCTGGTACCAAGCTGTATTTATGAGATGCTGAGTGCCCTTAACTCTCACTGAACAACATCAAAGTTGAGGCACCTTTCAAGACCACAACATAAAGAACAGATGAGAAGCAGTGCAGAAGCAGCTCTCATTTCATTATCAGAGGAAAGTAGTATAACAAATATCCTTAGATACTTACTCCTACTTTATATAATGAGGAAGCAAATTATGTTAATAAAAGCCTATGAATTACTTATAATTTCAAAGGTAGTTAACTCCTAGCTTTGCATACAACAGGTTTATTTAAAAATACAGGCCCATATAAGTGATGTGAGCATTTTGATCTACTTATAGCAGTTAAAAGGTAAGAGAGGAGTAGCATTTGAATCAACAAGGCAGTCATTTTCATATTATGAGAGAAAGAGAATTTACAAAATAAACCGAGCTAGTCAGCGTAAGTATGTATCATGTATTAATGACAGAAAACCTGGTATTACAGAGAGGGTGATTATAGCTCTCAACTCAGTGATTAAAATACAGCTGCTCTCATTTTTCTCTGTTTCTTAAACTTCTGACTTTCCCAATGACTGGCTTGTACTTAGCAGTTCTCTGAGTGTCCTCTAATATAGTACTAACTTTTTTAAAAAACGAAGTCCTTTTTTACATGTATGAGCTCATCTAACACAGAAAATAGAGACTGCCTTCTAAGCATTACCAAAGCAGAGTAGTTTGTTGAAATCCCTGAAGAACTACTGGATCACCCTAATGTGAAACAGAATAATTATTTACATTTAATATGAATAAAATATATCTTTTTAAAGGAAGAGCCAGGACACATAAGAACTTGTGAACTGCAAACATTTCATTAATTTTACTCATGAATGCAGCTCCAACATTTTTGAAAAATACTAATGTTTGATGTCAGTTCTCAAGTAAATTCCAGAGAGAAAATAAACATTGGTCAATACAGCCAAGTTCTCAGTAATATTTAAAATGAATGAATAATTCTCATTTTGCAAGTAGATCCACATGAGTACAACCTTACATCCTTATAGAGCTACACTGGAGTCTCTTTGTAGGCAAGCCTCCAATTACCCTCCACTTATCCTAAGAGTTACCTATATTTTGTCGATGGAAGAATTACTGGGACACATCTGGACTGGGAAAATAATGAAAAAAAAAATCCCTACTTTTCTTAATAGACATTGTGGAACAATCTGAATGATATTTAGAGGGAAGCCACAGCATTCACCTTCACTGAATACTGAGTCTCTAGACATCTGATGGAAATGCCATTTTATGACTTTTAAAATCTTGAAAATGTCACAGAATTGCTTAGGTTGGAAGAGACCTCCAGAGATCATCTAGTCCAACCCCTCTGCTCAAGCAGAGTCAGCTAGAGCAGGCTGTCCAGGACTGTGTCCAGCTTGGTTTTGAGTATCTCCACAGATGAGGACTGCACCACCTCTCCGAGAAATCTGTTCCAGTTTTGACCATCCTCGTAGTAAAAAAATGTTCTCTTGTGATCAGATGGGATTTAATGTGTTTCAGTTTGTGCCCGTTACCTCCTGTCCTGTCAGTGGGCACTACTGAGAACAGTTTGACTTCCTCATCTTCATTCCCTCCCATCAAGTATTTATACAGGCTGATAAGATCCCCCTGAGCCTTCTCTTCTCCAAGCACAGCACTCCTCGCGCTCTCAGCCTCTCCTCATATAAACGATGCTCCAGTCCCTTAATCATCTTTATGGCCCTGTGCTAGACTTGCTTCATCTCTTTCCTGTACTGAGAAGCCCAGAACTGGACACAGCACTCCAGATATGCCGAATAGAGAGGAAGATCACCCCCCTCAAACTGCTGGCAACTTACTTGAAATCACTGCATATTTACTCAGGTATGAAAAATAGACCAAATATAACCACTTTTGGATCTTTGCTTTCCAGTGTTAAATTCCTTATCCACTAGAACAGCATCTAGAATACAGCCATACACTAACTGGGTTGGATGGGACCTCAGGACACCATCTGGTCCAATGCACCTGCTCAAAGCAGGCCTAATGTTAAAGTTAAATCAGACTGCTCAGGGCTTTATCCAAATAAAGTTTGAATATATCCAAGGATAGCAATTCTACAGCCTCTCTGGGCAACCTGTCTCAAGCCTTGACAATCCTCACTGTGGATTTTTTTCCCTTAGGTCCAGTTGGAATTTTCCTTGCTGTATCTTGTGTATTTTCCCATATATATGAATAATTTACTAGCAGCAAGTAAACTTTTACTGTCATTATTGTCTGCACCATTATCTTGGGATCATGCATCATATTTCTTTGCTTTTTAGGCAAAGAGTAGTAACATTGTTTATTGTATAAACAATATTACTATGCTCAGTGTGAAGACTGTCTTTGATTTGATAGAAAACGATAGGAATTAGGCTATTCTTATCCACATCTCTTATTCATGTAAATGGTCAGCAATAAGATTTTGCGTTTCTACTCTAAGGGCTTTTCTTCATCCCTACTGAGCTCTATATAAGATGCTGTATATTAGCACATAATAGCACTTCTGGGATATGTATAGCATTTCTTTCTTTATGCTTACTCTTATAGTCTAAAGTAAAAAAGCAGGTTGCAAAATGCTAACATCTGTATTATTATGCCATTGACAAATAAGTAAACAAGACAAATCCATTCAAGATACACTTCAATAGTAAAGGTGTGTCACAGTGTGTTCCAACTTTGCTGAACTAATTTCAAGCAAATTTTAAAAAGTAAGAGAAATCACAAAGTAAGTTCCTACAGGTTTTAAAGAATTGGCTGCTAGTAAAAGAGAGGGAATCAAATTAGTGACTCTGCCAAGGGAAAGATGAGCAGATCTCTATTGTTAAACATTTCCTTGGCACGCTAAAATACTGATCAGCCATAGCACACACCATCTCTTCCCAGCTGGAGAAACACAGAAAACAAGTAAGGAACAAGGCTATAGCAGAGGAAGAGGGAGACTGCTACTGCAAGAAAAAAAAAATCACAACTGTGAAATAAAATTGACTAGAAATTGTCACTAGCATGAAGGAGACAATTTAACTTTAGCCACTTGTAAGCAGAGGTTGAAGTGAAAAAATACCTGGTTTTGAACATATTATTAGTTGACCATTAAACATACTGAAAGAAGATGTTGTGACCAGCTTGACATACTTTCCTGTGAGTAACAGATTTAAGAACTGTGGTTGCAGTCTTCAGGGTTATTGCAAATTTAAAAATACTAATACTGATCTATCAAAGCAGAATTCACCTGAAAGCAGCTGTAGATTTAAGAATTAAGTGCAGTGGGCACAAAGTATTTTCCTTATGTTGCCTTGATTATTTTGTTACTATTTTGTATTTTTCTTTTGAAGAATAGTTTTAATAGGCATGACTGTATGCATCAGACACAAACATCTCCAGAACTTCCCAGAGAAAGTGGGACAAACTTTTAAGATATTTGTGACCAAAGTCTCTATTCTGCTACTCTAGTGTCCAACTGTGAGAACTCTGATCAGCTGTTGCTTTCTGGGATTTTTTGTTTGTTTTTGTTTTTATTTTTTTTTTAAAAAAAAAAAAACACAGTCAGCTGCCATGTAGCCAAGCTGATTCTTCATGTGAGGATGACCTAATTGACATTATTGTGGCTTCAAAGGCAAAAATTCTTCATTATGGTATAAAGCCTTGCATTGTGCCACAACAATTTTTTTTCTTTTCTTCATATGTAATTGATTTTTGGTGACATGGTGAAGAAGGGTTTGCCTTTGAACCATCAGAGATTGCTCACAGGGAGTGATGCAGCAGCAGGAAGTATACAAGATGTACAGTCAAGAGGCTTCTGTGCCTCCATTTTCCGGTGTGCTTGGTTTCAAAATAATTATCTGCAGTGGAGTTAGGATCTGTAGGCAGCCAGAATACTGGTGGTATCCTCAACCTCTCCTGGGTTTTGCCTTATGGCAAACTGTAGTGTCCATGCACTTTGGTCTCCTGTACTACACTGCCTTTAGTTTTTTATATGGTATTGAAAAAAATGTTTTGTGGTTCATGGTATGTTCTGTAAGCTGAAATGGAGTAGGTATTATTTCACAGTTGCCTGTAATTGTGGGGAGCCACAGAGAATGACCAAAGTAGTCTTTTACAGTCTTATGTTTTATATAAATTTATAGCAATTCTCTATAAGTACGTAGAGCAAGTAACAGTCACATATTTTGGTAACAACTTAAAGAAGACGCATAATTTGAAACAACCCACCTTGGTTCTAAATCAGCTGCTCGCCATGCACCACAAAGATCTTGCATCTTCAGAATTACCTTCTTGGTCTCTGGCCAGTTATTTCACTTCCACTGCACAGTTTGTTAGACTGTCTCTGAACTCATGGAAATCACACCTGTGTTGCCTTTTCTATTATTGTATAATCTCTAATACTTCTGAACTACTTCACCTGTATTGCTATCTGATTATATGCTTCTGCCAGTTCAGTTTCTTTTTACTCTGTTCTCTATAATAGTTATCACCTGCTTATTCTGTGGCTTTTCCAGAGAAAATCTACTTGGGAATTAATGCTATTTCAAGTCTCCCTGCTACTGCTCAATGGAAAAAAATAAATCAATCAGTGACAATCAGAGCCACATTATCAGAAAAACTCCAGTGGTGTGACAGGTACAGGTCAGCCTAAATATAGCTGCTGTCTGCATGGGCAAGGCTACGTCTCCTCCATAGATTTCCAGGACCATGGGGCAAACACTTTGCCAACTCTATGCATGTATCATAGAATCATAGAATCATAGAATAAGTGAGGTTGGAAGGGACCATTAAGATCATCAAGTCCAACCGTTAACCTACCCTGATTTAAAAACACCCACTTCTAAACCATGTCCCTAAGCACCTCATCTACCCTTTTCTTAAACACCTCCAGGGATGGTGAATCCACCACCTCTCTGGGCAGCCCATTCCAATGTTTAATAACCCTTTGAGTGAAAAAATGCTTCCTAATATCCAATCTAAACCTGCCCTGACATAACTTGAACCCGTTTCCTCTTGTCCTATCACTTGCCACGTGGGAGAAGAGGTCAGCCCCCATCTCTCTAAAACCTCCCTTCAGGTAGTTGTAGAGGGTGATAAGGTCACCCCTCAGCCTCCTCTTCTCCAGGCTAAACAACCCCAGTTCCCTCAGTCGTTCCTCATAAGGCTTGTCCTCCAGACCCCTCACCAGCCTGGTAGCCCTTCTCTGGACACGCTCCAGCACCTCAATGTCCTTCTTGTAGTGAGGGGCCCAAAACTGAACACAGTACTCGAGGTGAGGCCTCACCAGTGCCGAGTACAGGGGGATGATTACTTCCCTACTCCGGCTCACTACACTATTCCTGATGCAGGCCAGGATGTTGTTGGCCCTCTTGGCTGCCTGGGCACACTGCTGGCTCATACTCAGCCGGCTGTCCACCAACACCCCCAGATCCTTCTCTGCCAGGCAGCTTTCGAGCCACTCCGCCCCCAGTCTATAGCACTGCATGGGGTTGTTGTGACCCAAGTGCAGGACCCGACACTTGGCCTTGTTGAACCTCATACCATTGGCCTCAGCCCATCTGTCCAGCCTGTCCAGATCTCTCTGCAGAGCCAATCTACCCTCAAGCAGATCAACATGCCCCCCCAGTTTAGTGTCGTCTGCGAACTTACTGAGGGTGCACTCAATCCCCTCATCCAGATCATTAATAAAGATATTAAAGAGAACTGGTCCCAGCACCGATCCCTGGGGGACACCACTTGTCACTGGACACCAACTGGATTTAACTCCATTTATCACCACTCTCTGGGTACGGCCATCCAACCAGTTTTTTACCCAGCGAAGGGTACACCTGTCCAGGCCACGAGCAGCCAGTTTCTCCAGTAGAATGCTATGGGAAACGGTGTCAAAAGCCTTGCAAAAGTCCAGGTAGACAACATCCACAGCTTTTCCTTCATCCACTAAGCGGGTCACCTCATCATAGAAGGAGATCAGGTTTGACAGGCATGACCTGCCTTTCACAAACCCATGCTGACTGGGCCTGATCACCTTGTTCTCCTGCATGTGCCGTGTGATGGCACTGAGGATGATCTGTTCCATGACCTTCCCAGGCACCGATGTCAGACTGACTGGCCTGTAGTTCCCCGGATCCTCCTTCCGGCCCTTCTTATGGATGGGTGTCACATTTGCCAACCTCCAGTCGGCTGGGACCTCCCCGGTTATCCAGGACTGTTCATAAATGATGCAGAGTGGCCTGGTGAGCACTTCCGCCAGCTCCTTCAGTACCCTTGGATGGATCCCATCCGGCCCCATAGATTTGTGCACCTCCAGGTGCTGAAGCAGGTCCCTCACCATTTCCCTTTGGATTACAGGGGCTTCATTCTGCTCCCCATCCCTGTATTCTAGCTCAGGGGTTAGGGAACTCAAGGAACAACTGGTCCTACTGCTGAAGACTGAGGCAAAGATGGCATTAAGTACCTCAGCCTTATCCTCGTCCTTAGTCAATACGTTACCAGCCTGGTCTACTAGAGGACAGAGATTATCCTTAGTCCTCTTTTTATTGCCAATATATTTATAGAAACTTTTTTTGTTGTCCTTGACAACAGAAGCCAGGTTTAGTTCTAGCTGGGCTTTGGCCTTCCTAATTTTTTCCCTACATAGCTTCACTACCTCTTTGTAGTCCTCCTGAGTGGCCTGCCCTTCTTTCCAAAGGCCATATATCCTCTTTTTTTCCCTAAGCTGCAACACTAGCTCCCTGCTTAGCCAGGCCGGTCTTTTCCCCCGACGGCTTGTCTTCCGGCACATGGGGACAGCCTGCTCCTGCGCCTTTAGGACTTCCTTCTTGAAAAACATCCAGGCTTCCTGGGCTCCTTTGCCTTGGAGGACTGCCTCCCAGGGGACTTTTTCAACCAGGCTCCTGAAGAGCCCAAAGTCCGCCCTCCGGAAGTCCAAGGTGGCAGTTCTGCTGACCCCCTTCCTTGCTTCTCCCAGAATTGAGAACTCTATCATTTCGTGGTCACTGTTGCCAAGACGGCCTCCGACCATCACATCCCCCACAAGACCTTCCCTGTTGACAAACAACAGATCCAGCAGGGCACTTTCCCTAGTTGGCTCTTTCACTAACTGTGTTAAGAAGTTATCCCCAGTACCTTCCAGGAACTTTCTAGACTGTTCCCTCCCTGCTGTATTGTATTCCCAGCAGATGTCCGGCAAATTGAAGTCACCCACGAGGACTAGAGCTCGCGACCTTGAGACTTCTCCCAGCCGTTTATAGAATATTTCATCTGCCTCCTCATCCTGGTTGGGCGGTCTATAACAGACTCCTACTACAATATCTGCCTTGTTAGCCCTCCCCCTGATCTTTACCCATAAACACTCAATCCCATTATCACCATCTTCTAATTCAAAGCATTCATAACACTCCCTGATATATAGGGCCACACCCCCGCCTCTTCTTGCTCGCCTATCCTTCCTGAAGAGTCTATAGCCATCCATGGCAACATTATAGTCATGAGAGTCATCCCACCATGTTTCTGTGATGGCAACTACATCATAATTACCCTGGTGCACGATGGCTTCCAGCTCCTCTTGTTTGTTGCCCATGCTACGTGCATTAGTGTATAAGCACTTCAGGTGGGCTATAGGTCCTTTCTCCTTTTTACTAGAGGGAGCTAAAGTTCTGCTATCCCCAGACATCTTCCTAAGGAGCCCGGTGTCACCCCCTGTCTTTTCGAAGTCTAGTGCCAGCCCACCAATTTCAGGATTTTTGCTAGCAACCTTGGATCTATCCCCATCCCCCTTCGAACCTAGTTTAAAGCCCTGTCAATGAGCCCCGCCAACTGCTGCCCTAAAACCCTTTTCCCCCTCTGAGACAGGCTTTTGGTGTCTGTTGCCAGCAGGCCTGGTGTCCTGAAAAGCAGCCCATGGTCAAAGAACCCAAAATCTTGCCGACGACACCAGTCTCTGAGCCAGGCATTGATTAGCTGGCATTTCCTGTTAATCTTCGCATCCATCTTTGCAATTGTTGGGATAGAAGCAAACACTATTTGCGCTCCTGATCCCCTGACCAGCCGTCCCAGGGCCCTGAAGTCTCTCTTTATCGCCCTCAGACTCCTTACTGGCATTTCATCATTACCCAACTGAAAAACCAATAAAGGGTAGTAGTCAGTAGGCCTAACTAGGGTAGGGAGTTTCCTCTATCCTTCCAGGGAAAAAGTCATAGAATCATAGAATAGTTTGGGCTGGAAGGGACCTTTAAAGGACAACTAGTCCAACTCCCCTGCAATGAGAAGCGACATCATGAACAAGATCAGGTTGCTCAGAGCCCCGTCCAGCCTGGTCTTGAACACTTCCAGGGATGGGGTGTTTACCACCTCTCTGGGCAACCTATTCCAGTGTTTCACCATTCCCATGGTAAAAAAATTCTGCCTTGTATCTAGTCTAAATCTTCCCTCTTTTGTTTTAAAGCCATTACCCCTTGTCCTGTTGAAACAGGCTCCGCTCAAAATTTTGTTCCCATCTTTCCTGGAGGGCCCCTTTAAGTACTGAAAGGCCACAATAAGGTCTCCCTGGAGCCTTCTCTTCTCCAGGCTGAACCACCCCAATTCTCTCAGTCTGTCCTCATATGAGAGGTGCTCCAGCCCTCTGACCATCTTTGTAGCCCTCCTCTGGAGCCATTCCAACAGGTCCATGTCATTCCTCTGCTGAGGGCTCCAGAGCTGGATGTAGTACTCCAGGTGGAGTCTCATGAGAGCGGAGTAGAGGGGCAGAATCACCTCCTTTGACCTGCTGGCCATGCTTCTTTTGATGCAGCCCAGGATATGGTTGGCTTTCTGGGCTGCAAGCGCACGTTGTTGGCTCGTGTCCAGCTTTTCATCCACCAGTACCCCCAAGTCCTTCTCAGCAGAGCTGCTGTCAATCTCTTAATATCCCAGCCTGTATTGCTACTGGGGTTGCCCTGACCCAGGTGCAGGACCCTGCAGTTGGCCTTGTTGAACCTCATGAGGTTCACACAGGCCCACTTCTCGAGCCTGTCCAGGTGCCTCTGGATGGCATCCCTTCCCTCAGGTGTGTCAACTGTACCACTCAGCTTGGTGTTGTCCACAAACTTGCTGAGGGTGCACTTGATGCCACTGTCAATGTCATTGATGAAGATATTGAACAGTACTGGTCCCAGTACAGACCCCTGAGGGACCACTTGTCACCAATCTCCATCTGGACATTGAGCCATTGACGAGTACCCTCTGATGCAGTTACCCCATCATAGAAGGCCACTAGGTTGGTCAGGCAGGACTTGCCTTTGGTGAAGCCATGCTGGCTGTCTCAAATCACCTCCCTGTCCTCCACGTGCCAAAAAATACCTCTATACCAGTATAATCATAGGTTTCAAGTTTTCTAATGGGGTCTCAATGAAGTCTATGCTTTTCTACAACACATCCTAATGGCTCTTTGCTATAATTCAATTACTTTTTTTTTTTAAATCCTTGTTTCTGTCAGCATTATATTGCTTCTTCCATTCTATACTGCATTTTTTCTATATATGTAATACGTAGAAATATATATATATTTTTCACTCTTTTTTCCCTGAAAATACCAAAGCCACTTACATCAACATATACAGCTCAGCTAAACACTAATGTGAAGTGTTCAAATAGTTTTATAAGTGTCATCTTCCAGACTCTGGGAAATGGAAAACAAACTCTAAGAACCCTCCAATGACTCCCGCTAAAATTGTTACTAACAGATTTTGTTTCTTACAGTTGAAAACTGGCAGGAATGCAAATCAAATTGTATCACACATGTCAAACAGCTTCACAATTATGCAATCAACTTGCACTGCAAATTAAAAACAAGACTTGCTACTAGATCTTAAGTCATAACAAATTTAAAACTCCAATAAGCTCAGCAAAAGCACTCCTCAAGAAAGCTACTCATGCCTGTTATGATGGCAGAACCAGCAAACAAAGAGGCTTGAAAGGAAATAGAAAAGTAGCAACAAATTGCCTCATCTTTTATAAGACAAATTAATGACATTCACAATGTCTTAGGGAGTTAACTACCCTACTTCTATCGATTTTCAACAGTTCTGTTTCCAGCTCTCTCAAGACTAAAACCTTTAACTTAATAACACAATGTTGGATGGACTCCATTTCATTTGAACTGCATGGGAAGACTCTCATTCATGGCAACTGTCACTTTGTCTGCCAATTAAAACACTAGGCTTCATTGGAGGAAACCTAATGTAGATACTTGTGAATTTCATTTTTAACTTGTAAAATAAATAGAGAATGTCTTTTCTGGATAAATTAAGAGAAAATAGGGGGCAGACCAAGATCATCCTCATATGATCTTCTTTGACAGTAATTTAGCGTATATAGAGAGTTAAACAACGTGTTCCATATGATACCATCCATCCAATCATATGGCTATAGTCACAGCTGAATTTGACCGACTGAGTTAAATAAAAGACATTATCTCCACATTTCCCTAAGAATAAGCAAAAATAGAAGTTCTTTACAAATTTTGGATGTTTGCAACAGTTCACATTAACAAATGAGAGTTACTCCAAGTAACATTTTACTGAAAACATTATCTTGAAATATTTATCATTTTTATCCAATATACTAATGGCAAAAGATTAGGCAAAACTGATACTTTTAATTGATTCTTCATTTGAATACACCAATTTAAGGCAGAGACAAGCTCAGGATTCTAGCCAGCAGCTATTCTCAAGTGAACAATCATTCCTCAGCCCATAACTTGGCATCATATGCCAGTTCTGCAGTCACATTATCTTAGGAAGTTGACAGTGCTTGTTTCCCAACTTTAGTCCCATGACTGCAGTAAATCAGAAAAGTTTGCTTAAGTGGTGCCTGTGTCTGACATTATCATCACTGAGTTTTCTAAAGAAAAGATGTATAAAACAATTCTCAAGTATGCAAAAATTGTTTGATTTTTTTTTGCAATTACAAAATCATGGCCTTCAGACTCTGCCTGCATGTAAACAACATATTCTGGGTTGATGTGCATTTAATCAGATTGAGCACAGAATCAACCAAAAGCTGTGAGACTACGTTTACCATCCCTGCAGCTTGAGCTTCCTTCTTGTAATGCGTGGAAGTCTGGGTTCTGTACAGTGCTAATGAGACCACGTGGCTCTTAGCTGAGTAGGCTGTAGCAGTTTGGACTCTCTTTTTAGGCTCTGGACAGAGCACGGCCAAGTCCCTCCTAGAATACAAAGAATATACACAATTTTGCTTTTAAAAAGCAGTGCTGTCAGCAGAAATTCATTCTCACATTACTAAATTGTCCAGTCTCATCAACTAGACATGATCATGAACTACTTTGGTAGAAAATTCTGCAGGAAGAAAAAGGTGGTAAGAAATGTAGGTAATATGTCAGGAGATGACATGCTTTTGAGTCTAAGAGATCAGTTCTTAAGCACACCAGTACAGGCAAAGTCCTTCTAGAGATGCAGTTGTTTGAATAAAACAAAATAATGTCTGCTTTGGTCCTTAAATATCTAATAGCACTTACTGAAAAGATCTGACAAATGCTCAAAATGGATCATTCTATTAAGATTCTAGCTTTACATTTAGAAAAACAGATCCTGACTTCCTCTTCAAAAAGCTGTCATTTAGCAAGAATCACCTTCTTCTAAAATCACTACATTCTCCTGCAGGGGTATTTATACTTCAATGGCAAGTGAACTACGTTTATATTTCATATTTAGGCCCCGATTCTGTAAACACTACCATTCATGCTTCACTATCCATGCCTATAATCCATGCCAGTCTACAGTCCAGCTCATTGAAGTGGGTGACTTCACTTGCATCACACTTAGTATGTAAGTCCATGCAGCAGTGTACATATATGTCACCTCCTTATATTTCAAAGTTGTATAAAATGAGCAGAAAGCATGCATCGTTCTTTACTATTGTTTCATGCCTCACTGCCATTTCTAATCTGTATTGCAAGAGTTCCAAATCCTATAGTCACATCAAACACTAACAGATTCTAAGAAATGAGATTTATCTCAGATGTAATACCTCAGCTTGATGTTGCCAGCTGCTTTTTTTTTTTTTTGACAATATCAACACATTTAAAAAAAAAAAAAACAACCAAACCCAAAGCCTTTTCATTTTCAAAATTTTTTCATGGTTGGTAATGAACTGAGCTGCCTGTTAAATACATTTCAAGAACGTTTTTCTAAAGCAGCTGATACACTATGCTAAAGATATCACACAATATCTGACCTTTCTACATAACTATAATCTCTATATGGTTTGCTAAGCTTTTTAGACGCGACTATTTTCTTCAGCGCTGTGATGTTTGGGTTCTAGAGGCTTAAAGCTAGAAGGTTTCACCTATCAATTTACATGGCAAATCTCACCCCATTCCCTAATCTAATATCCTTGGTAAGGTTTTAAGAATAAAAGGCGTAATACTCTTAAAATTATTTCCCTTTATCACAAATGCATAGATGGGAATATGAATTTTTGACAAGATATTTGGCTTATGAGAACTTGTTGATACATATAACACATAGTCTGCTCCTGTCATCATCATGCTGTCTATTTAATAATTCACATTTAAATACAAGACCTGAGTTGCCACAGCTCGGTAGGAATAAGATTAAGGAGATTTACATTTTCCTGCTAAGAAATCTGGAATGCTGTCTAGTGTTTTATCCTGGTGTCTTTTAAACTTGTCAGAAACACTGGTGCCATCATAACCCTCCATCAGTCAGGAACTAAATACATATGTATTTCGGGGCTACGTCTTCCACTAAGCAGCAACTTACCAAAAGCATGAGGGAAACTATTGTTACAAAATACATCAAAAAGAGATACCTTCAAATACAAACTGCCAATTTACACTTTTATTTGATATATTTTAAATCTATTGTACAAATTTCTTCATTGCATCTGTTGGTCTCTACATTTGTAACAGTGAAGCAATTCCCAATCTCTGCCCTGCCCCTTTTTAAAAAAAAAAAAAAAAGCAGTGATAGTGTAAAAAATGCAAGAACAGCTGAAAACCCTCAAGGTGAGGTATTGAAACTGCTTCCTAATAATCTTATTTTATGTTACTGTCCCTCATTCAATAAGGACAAACTAATGAATTTTAGTACAGAGAGACTTAATAATACTCCTGAAGACTACAATTTTTGGTACAATTAATACAGAGCTAACAAAAACACATAACAAAGATTGTTATAAAGAAGAGAAATAGAAAGTATACTGTTTTCCTGTAGATAGGTTACATACAGACACTTTTTTGATGAAGGAAAAAGAAGCTCCATAGTTTGTCTGGAGTCTAGGACCACCTGTCCAAATCTTTGGAAACATAATTTTTACTTAGTAACAAGGTCAATATTACTAATTTTAAAGAAAACTTCCTCACTATGAATATGACCTCTCAATGATGTCATTGTGCAAACCACTGGCACTGATGGAAACAGGAGCCAATTTAAATGGTACTCAGTGCCCAAAGAATAATAAACTTGTAACCACGTACAAGAATACTGTAAGTAATTTATTTAGCATAGACAAAAGATGAAGATCTCTACTTCTTTGATAAGTGTCTCTTCTTCAAAGCCACAGAATACAGTAACATTAATCAGACAAGATGCAAATATTGACAATAAAGAGTGAAAGGTAACTGCCACTCTACCACATAATTTTCTCCCTCGGTTTATGATTTTATTATACAAAGTGCTCAAAGAGCCGCTAAGGTAATTAAGGGATTGGAGCATCTGTTATATGAGAAGAGGCTGAGAGAACAGAGGTTGTTTAGCCTTGCTCAGGGGGGTTCTTTTCACTGTGTATAAATACCTGACCGGGGAAGTAAATAAGACAGAGCAAGAGACTTCTCAATATTGTCCAGTGACAGGGCAAGAGGCAGTGGACACAAATTGAAACACAGGAAATCCCATTTAAACATAAGGAGAAAAAAATCCACTGTGAGGGTGGACAAATGCTGGAATTGTTCACTTGGTGAGGCTGTGGAGCCTCCATCCTTGGCAATTTGTCTAGCTGACCCTGCTTTGAATAGAGGGGCTGGACTAGACAAACAGACAGTGAGGCGGACTGATAACTGGCTGAACTGCTAGTCTCCAAAGGTTATGATCAGCAACACAAAGTCCAGCTGGAGATCAGTCACTAACGGAGTACCCCAAGGGTCCATAGTGAGGCTAGTATGGCTTAACATCATCATTAGTGACCTGGTGATGGGACAGAGGGCATACTCAGCAATTTTTCAGATGATGCAAAACTGAGAAGTAGTTAATACACCAGGTGGTTATGACACCACTCACAGGGACCACAGATGGGCCCACAGGAGTCCTATGAAGTTCAACAAAGCGAAATGTGAAGTCTTGTACTTGCAAGGAATAGCCCCTGCACCAGTACATGCTGGGGACTGACGGGCTTGAAAGCAGGTTTGTAGAAGAGGACCTGGGTGTCCTGGTGGACATGAAATTAAACGTGAGCAAGCAATGCATCCTTGCAGTAAAGAACACCAACAGTTACCCGGGCTGCATTATGAAGAGTATTACCAGCAGGTCAAGAGAGGTGATGAGACACGACTGGAATGTTGTGTCCAGTTGTGGGTCCCCCAGTAAAAGAGACATGGACATACTGGAGCGAGTCTAGTGAAGGGCCACAAAGGTGTCTGGGGGGTTGGCACATCTATCACACAGACTGAGAGAGTGGGAATGTTTGGCCTGCAGGAAAGAAGGCTCAGGGGAGATCCTATCATTATCTACAAATTCTTGAAGGAGGATGGAGGGAGGAGTAAAGAACACTGAGCAAGAGTCTTCTCAGTGGTGTCCAGTGAAAGGACAAGGGGCAATGGACACATATTGGAATGAAGGAAATTCCATTTAAACATCAGAAAAAAAGGGTTTTTACTGTGAGGTTGGTTTAACACTGGAATCGTCTTCTCAGAGAGGTTGTGGAGTCTCCATCCTCAGAAATTTTCAAAACCCAACAGATAAGGTCCTGAGCAACCTGTTCTAGTTGACCCTGCTTTAAGCAGGCGTGACGGACTAGATGATATCCAGAGATCCTTTCCAAGCTCAATGATTCTGGGATTTTGTGAAATACTAACCAGAGTTACTCAATAGGTTTGGAATATACTCACTACCTGCAGTTCTAGGCCACCTGTGAACAGAAAGTGTTAGTAATTCCAGTTGAGTCTGAACTGTATCAGAGGTGTATGTCATGGTAAACACTGGGGTCTTGTCTCAGAGCCATGACACTGGTCCCTGGTGAGTGTGCAGCATGGATACTAGGGATACACTCACGCATGCACTGGCTCTGTCATTTCCTTGTTTTCATTGTCCTATGGGTTCCAATGTGGTGAGCACCATAATGTAAACTAAACAAAAGCCACTGTTTTCCTAAAGATCATTACAGATCAGTATCATTATATTATACAGCAGCTCTGTCCATTCCCATTTCCTCTGTGACATGTCTAAAAACTTTAAATTATGAAGAAGCTACTGTGGAAGCTAAATCATTTAAGGACAGATTTACCATAATAGTGGTAATAGTGGAATAGTGCATAACAGCAAAATACACAGTCCTGTTAAACTTGGTTAATAGGTGCTTCTCATGTCCCAATTTTCTTCTTTTTCCCCCTCATTCAAGCTTCTCCCTTTCTCTTGTCCCTCCTGCATTCCTCTGCTTCTATGAGTTGCTGCATTTCTTAGAGGCACCAAATTTTAACTCAAAATCTGATGAACAAATTTACCTGTTAGCTTCCAGAAAAATAATTGTGTTTTCAAAATATAGCTGTGGGGTACTTATGTAACAGGAGTCTAAATCCTCCTTGAAGAGGAAAACTCAGCAATCTCAAAACACAGAATATGTCCTTCCATAATATAGAACTCAACTCAATCAACTGAGTTTTATATTCAGTGTGCTACTTGGCTTTGGAACACCTATAGCCCAATTGTCACAGTGGAGAATGTAATTTCAGAAGTGGGTAATTCGTGCAGGAAATGGGCTCTCTGTTAGAGGTGGTTCAGGATAAGAATGGGGGTAACTATATTTGGGGTCTAGGTTATGTATTACCATTATCCAGCCCTAGGGATATCTGTGCAAATCTGTACTGACTCAAACTTTAATTATGTTTCTTTCTTGCTTTTCTTAAAACACCAAGGAAATCATACTTCTTGGGAATTCTGGGGCAACTGTCCACTAGTATTCCCCAGCAAAACAGCTTTGTTGAGCAAAGCAGCCCCAGACGTATGCCTTCTGGTCTTCTGTGGGTTAAGGAAGAATCTGTGTATTATGGGGCAGGGAGGGCCAAGGGAAGATAGAGGATGGAAAAAGCCGTCTTCTACAGGAGAATAAATCGGAAGGAAAATCTAAAGGTTGACTGCAGAATTTAGTAATGGAGTAAAACAAAAGCTGATCAAAATAAAACATTTTCTTTCTAAAGGGAAAAGCAGATTACTCTTTAATCTAGCTAACTCCAGTAATTATGCGAACATATAGAATGCACATCAGCATAACCTAGCCACACAAGGGTCCAGGGCAAGCTGGGTCCCATTTACTGAAACACCTGACACTATTTTTATTGCTATTTAACAAAGCTGGCTAGATTACACTTAGTGCAAATATATCAGCTAATTCACCTTCAGCTACAGTGGGAACATACCCTTTGAGAGTCCATCTGGTCTAAAGAGTCTCCAATCTAAACTGCGTGAAGAAAAGGATGTATTACTGAGCCTGTTTTACACAGTGAGCAAAATATTTCTAGCTGGTTTCCTAATAAATTTCTGATGTCAGCCACACAGAGAGACACGACTGCCTAGGAATTAAACTTCCAACTCTCAAATTCCAATACAATGTGTTAATCACAACATTATTCTTCATCTGAATCTTCATTTGACATGCATTTAAACCAGACACCTAATCTCCGAGGTGAGAGATTTTATTTTGAAAAAAAACCCCAAACCAATATTGAACACTTAACCTACATATTGCCTCACATTGCTATTGATATTAGCTCCTCAAAATATTCAAGGTATCTGCAGTTAGTTTTAGAACAGGATTGCTAAGGAATTAAAAGGTACATCTCAAATTTTCAGCATATGGAGGAAAGTATAACATTTTGCAAACTAAAATATTTGAAGATAAGAAGATGGATTCTTCAGAATTTCATACTTTATATAGTATGTGTCTGTGTATTTATAGATACACAATTTTATACACTTGCAAAATGGGAGTGAAACAGAACATTGTGTTTTAATTGCATTTTTACATTCAGTTTTAAGCAAGAGTAAATGATCACTTAAGATGACAAAGAATCAGACCCATCAACTCATCTTTCCTTTTCATATTACCAAAATCTCATGAACATGAATATTGCCGTTTGCACAGCCTAATCCCACACAATACCTCCATTACTTCCTGAAACTAGTTATTTTTATGTCTCTATGATGTAATTAAATGTACTTTTACCTCTGCTGTGATGAAGAGGTTGTTGGTTAATACACATCTAGTACTGATAGAATGTTTTACAGCTGCACATTCATTATTAAAAAGGAAATAAAAATCCACAGTTATGCTCATTTTCAAAGCAGCACTGAATATTAACAATTGCTGAAACAGAAATACTGTCTCACTTTATATTTGTAATTAACTGAAAGTATTTTTGGTTGCAAATAGAAGAATGTTATTACAGATTCAAGTGCACACACATATTATATCTGCAGTGAGGTTTAAAGATAACATCTCCATCATTGCACTCTTTGCAGCAGAGTTAGAAGTGTACTTGTAAACTACTCTTATTCCACACATGCACACGTACCACAGTCTCCCAATAACTAGGAGGGAAGATGTCAAATAAAGGATACCACCAGTGTCCACAGGGCACTGATAACTCTGGGAGAATAAAGTGTCACTAACTCCTGTAAGCATTCCTATGTGAGAAAATTCAAGCATTACATTAACTAATAAAAAAGTGCTGGAAGCATGTGGACACTACTAAGAACTGAAGCGATCCTCTGATCTACTGCTCTATTACACCTCTTCATCTTGAAGTCACAAAGATTACATTATAATCCCATGGATGTTTCATTATCTTTGGTTAGATTGTGATGACCACTGTACAGACGGAACCGGCTCATACGAAAATGCCACATTTCCATTCTTTTTCTTAGTTCCTTCCTCACACCTCCCAAACCCAGGATGGTTAGAAACTATAAGTACCTTCCACTCTGTCTAAAGTAATTCTGTACTTTATAAGCATTTCAGCGAACTCTTTATTTCACAATGGAGTCAGTGACTCATTTCACTAATGACATGTGAACAGAGATGAGGAAAGCATAAGATTTTCACGCAATATTCAAACATTGTTATAGAAAGAAAATTGCTCACATGAGGAATGCTAGACTGCTTGCATCCTCACAGACTCCGTGTCAACAAAAATAATAGCAACCTTTGTGCTCTATTCCCAAACCGGCACTGCTAGTAAACCTGCAAAACTCAGTAGATTCCAGCAAAAATTTCAGTTTTACTAGAGGCGAATGCCAAATATGATCTTTCAGATCTCATTTCTCTATAAAAGGAATGCATTATGTTAGACAGGAGTAGGTGGAAACATAAGACATTTAGGCAAAACATCCAAAAGACTCCTGCACAAGAAAATAAACACTCTAGTTTGAGAAAGTTGAGCATTATGCAATGCACACAACTGTATAAGTAGTCTTTTTTCTGCAGCAAAAGGAATAGAATGGAACACTTATTGACCTAAGTACACATTTGTGTCCAAGACAAACCTAAATTCGTATTTTTCAATTCATTCAAGTCTTGAGCAACTTCTGTGGGACGCACTGCTTAAATAAGTACCTTGAATATCTTTGATGTGTGGATTCCCTTCTCAGTCTGAGTTAGAAATGTTCATCATCTCCCCCACCATAAGAACTATAAAATGTGTGCAAAAGCACTAAGGATATCTATAAAAGACTATTTTATTCCTTCCTGACAAATACTTTGTTATTCAGATGCTACCTATACCTTTTTATAGTTTAAGTCTCAAATGCTTCCAAGGTCATCCTGCTAAATAACTGTACTGGGCCTGGCTAGGATAGAGTTAACTTTCTTCATAGCAGCTCATATGGTGCTGTTTTAGATTTGTTACCAAAAAAATGCTGATAACCCCCTAATGTTCTAGGTACTGCTGAACAGTATTTGCACAGCATCAAGCCCGCCTTTCTTTCTCACTCTGCACCCCAGTGAACAGATTGGGGGATGCACAATAGTTTGGGAGAGGACACAACCAGGCAGATGACCTGAACTAACCAAAGAGATATTCCATGCCATATAATGTCATGCTCGGCCATAAAAAGGGAAAAGAGGGGGGTTTAGGGAGGTTAGCAGCCTGTTGCTTGGGAACTGGCTGGGCATCAGTCTACCTGTGGGAGGTGGAGAGTGATTGTCTTCGCATTACTTGTTTTGTTTTCTTTCCTTTCTCTCATCTTCCACTTATCCTTCACTTATCACACAATTATTTTTTTTATCTCAACCCCCAAGTTTTCTTGCTTTTACTCTTCCCCCTTCCCACAGGGGATCAATGGGTGAGTGAGTGAGCAGCTTGTGGTGCTTAGCTGCCTACCAGGGTTAACCCATAAAAATAACATAATCGACAAAATTGGTAATGTCCAACCTTTCTGTTGTGTTGTCCGGTGATGTGTGAGTAGGTATTGAGAGTTTATGCATACTTGGAACATGACTGAGCTTGTATTTGTGTTACAGCCAGAGGTATGCTGTCCCACTTCTCTATGGCCAGATACAGATGTGCATTGTGTGACATGAACAATACCTCTGATCAACGGAAAGAACGTGGGAATGGGCTGGGTGCCAGGTGAACTACTTACCTGGGCAGTATCCAGCTCAGTCTGTAGTTTGTCTGCAGGTCAATTAGCTATATGAGAATAATTTCATGTAACACTATACATTGATTACATGTTGTCACCATAAATGCTTTCAACATACTTGCCCCGAAATAAACACAAAAAGTCTACCAAAACATGGCCATCTACTGCACATGCTTCTCTCATTAGGGAGAGGATGTGTTAAAAGCATGTGACAGATGTTAGGCACATTGTTTAATATACTGCTGGAAGATGCTTCATTTATATGGCAATAAACACAGTGTAAGAAGCCATATAGAGTAATGGAATGATCTCATAACAGATATATATTTATATCAAGATACTGACTTTTTTTAAGAGTGGGAATATACTAGATGCAAATGATAGTATTTTTGGGTGCCACCTCACTGCTACTTGTTACTTTCGCTGCATTTGTAGTACAGCACCTTTTGTATTACGGAATATTCTTAATGTCCTCTCACTGAGCATGAAAATGCTGTATTATATCAAAAATTAAAAAAACTCTTAGCAGTAGATTTTAATACAGAAATTTTATGGGTAAAATACAAATCAAAATATACAGGCTGTAAGTTAGAAGCTGTTGCAAGCAATTTTCCCTATTGACTTAGGGGGATTTGAATCTATGGCTTTTGACTCTTAGAATAAACACTGCATTGCTGTCACACATATGAAAAAAGCTATGAACACTGAATTGTACTGCAGAACTAGTGTAATCTACTTGTTATAGCAAACAGAGTATCTCTTAGAGGGGCTTAAAGATTACTGTACATCTGAGGCAAAGCTCTTGCACACCACTGGAATATAGTACAAAGATGACTTAAAGAATATGGTTATTAACAAGGATGATTATCAATTATAACAATTTTTTTTTTCTAGCAGTGGTATGAAAAAATTTGAAAAAATGAAGAGAAGAAGCCTGAAAGATAGGAATTCCTGACTTCTTAGGATTCCCAAGCATCTGTTAGTTCTACTTACACAACATACACCTCTGTGTTACCTTAGGGAAGCTAGGGCATACACTGCCACACAATATTTATTTGCTCTAACCTTATTATTTGCAAAATAAATATGAGATATTCACTCAAGTCTGGCTTTCTTCTTTCAGAAAGAGCTCTTCTGGAATGCTAAACTTGGACTATTCTGCACCTTAGCTAGTTTGCTTTTATCAGTTGTTAAAACAACACATCTTTTCTATGTTTATTTTTAAAGAACATAAAAATATAAATGAAGAAGGGTTTAATACAGGACAAATAGGGAACAGTATTTTTACAGAAAACCAAATGGCGAAGCAGATATCTAACATACTTTGAGACCAACATGTTACGCAAATACAGTACATAGCTCTCCCCTATATCTAAGGGCTATCTTTTGCAGAGCCCTAGCGCTAGTTGTTGCTTTACTTTCCATATACTTTCTGAATACTACCCACCACAAAGGAAGATAAAAGGTCATTTAAAATTTAAATAGCCAGGTATTTGAGAAGGCACCCTGTCATACCTTTACAAAGTGCTGACAAACCACACTAGATATGCTGTTCTTGAAAATGTCTCATCCGTCTAACAGCATCCTACCACCTTCTTAATATACATGTCCCTCTTATCTGCTTCTACTGAATTAGCAATCTGAATTCTGGAGAATTTCAGGTAATCACGTGCAGAACGTTCTCTGCCAGGGCTGTGTATAATTAAACACCCAAATGTTACAGTAAAGACTGACTGGACAATCTTTACTGTAATACATATTAAGTCAAAAAAGACCACTGTGATCATCTAGTCTGAGCTGCATTAAAAAACCCACAAACCATAGGACTTACTTGTATTAATTCCCACAATCATTAGCAGTTCCAACTAGTAAAAATAATAATAATAATAAAAAATCCTTAATTGTAGTCTGAATTAGTCTGTTTTTTATTACCTCGTTTGCTAAGCTACAGTCATTTGATTTTCTTTTAATCTGCAAGACTGAACAATCTGTTTTTGCATATCAGTTACTTTATCTCAAATGTTTCCATATAGTTTACCAACGATAACATTAAGGGATGGCTGGAAGTACCATGTTAGTTTTACTTTTACTAAGCTGTGCCTCTGGTCTTTCATGATAAAGCATGTGTCCCAAGTCCTGTATGATTATTTTAGGACTCCTATATGCCCTTTTCAATTTTTCAGTATCCTTCTTGAAGTGCAATTGCCAGAACCAAGTTCAGTATTTGTGTAGCGATCACAGCGTTAAGAACCACAGAAGCAATGTAACTCAACAACTGCTTGATATTCCCCTTGCCCATTCATCCAAGACTACCTTCATTCTTTCGTCTCCCCTTGACACTGGCAGCTGATTATACCATGACCCTTCAAAACTCTTTTAGAAGTCTGTGCTTTGTGAGGGAAGAATAAGGCACTCTGTAAATAGAACCTACAAATAGTTTCTACATAGTGATTTCTCTTTTGCTGTTTAACCTATTCTTCTATTTTATTATCTCAAATCTTTGAGAGATTTGGAACATGCCCGTGGAAGTGTATGAGACTTCTATTTGAACTCATCTAATGTCAAGGAGCATAATTACATTTATATGGAATATATTGATTTTAGAATTACCCCCACGGTTTTTTTTTCTGCTGTTTCCCTCATGAACACCTAAACACTGCATACTTATTTCTGCAGTTTCAAGCAAGGAAAGAGTTGGAAGGATATGAATGCCTAGCCCCCCTATATGCATTCTTTGGCTTCCATCTCCTTTGTGATGCTTTTTTGATTCACAGTTAAGCTGCATTCTAGCCTAACATTTGAATCAAATGTCTATTGTAGGGAAATCATGATTAAGAATATTGCCAGATTATATCTCCATTTCATTTCTGCTGATGCACTGGTCCTTATTCGAGGTTTTGTGTCATCTAGTTAAAATACTTCTGTAATGAGTTTGTCCTCTCTTTCGCTCCCTGTCCTTTCTTCTGGTCACCCTGAACATAAAACTAACAAACTTCTAGCCGCAGCATTTTATACCAGCTGAAGTGGGTACTTAGCAACAGTGAGATCATAACTTGAATTTCAGTTCAGTGGGCACTAAATGGATATTTTTATATAACAGCACCTAGGATATGGGCCTAGAAAACATACATGGTGACATACCAGTCCTCTGTCTTGCACGTACAAAGAGAAAGCTTTTGAAATTGTACCAGTAAATCCATCTACATAACACCAAAAATAAGCAAGCTATTTCTCTAGGATTAGGTGACTGATTCCAGGCAGTCAACTTTCAGTGCAAGTATGCCTTGTTTTAGCCTGATGAGCTTTTATATAGCCAAATTTTGGAAATAATTACTAGTAAAAAAAAAGCAAATTTAGTGCTACAGAAGTGAAAAAAAAGAGCAATTAAGTTTATCTAAATTTAAATACGCTCTCTTGAGTTTTAAACATAATCTGATTTCAAGGGAAAGACCTTTTTTTCCTTGCTTTGTGCAAATTCACAGGTACAAATTCAGAATTTCCACAGTAAGTATGAAGGATTCAAATTGTGGTCCCTTAAATTAGCAGGAATGCTTGCCAGTGCCTTCAGTGGAAATATGGAATCAGAACTAGACCAAGGTATTCTCTAGGTAAATACTGATACAGCGTTATTTAAATGCATGGCAGATTTCAACATCTTCAGTATCAAGAAAATGAATTGCCTTTTGACTTCATATTGTAGACATGGAAAAATGCATCTCGAGTATTTATATATGGTTTTCCTTCTGGTATCTTAAGGAGGAACATTATCATACTCAAAACTTTTTTAACAGTGGCAAAAAAATCTAGTACTAGCAAGTTGTCCTGACTTTGTGGTTAGTTTTCATACTAAGAAGTTTTCTTACGTATACGACACTTCAACATTTGGATAAAGCATGAAAAATATCTTAGTGGATACCACGTACAACAGAGCAGGAACTATGCTATTCTGAACCCATTTAAACATATTTTTTTCTGGTAAGAAGTAATCTTTGCCTGGCCAGCACAGACTCAGTGGAACTATTTTACATGCTATACTCTACACGAAGTGAGGTTTGTCTTCCAGAGCAGACAGTGACCCGAATTCCAAGGAAAATATTTAGAAGGTCATACCAGAACTTGTAGTCTAGATTCTTCTCCACAATCCTTCTGTGATTTCTTTTCAGTGTAAGCAAGTTTCTTCTTATTCTGAAATTTATCTGCTACCTGGAGTTTCAATCAGGTCTTGTCCTTGTGAGATAAGCAGGAACATGAAAAAAAAAAAAAAAAAAAAAAAAAAAAAGACCTAACAACCAAAAGGCTGCAAACATGTTTACATAGAGAGCAACTCCAGCCCCCCAAACTGAAAATATTTAACACCTACTTCCTCAAAGGAACACAACTTTGAAAAAGACTCTTAGTCGTTAAGCCCAGTAGTCTCTTGTGCAGGTAAGTGCAATGCAGTTCACTCCTGCAGTGAACAACTCCTAACTACGAAGATACTTCAGACTGGTATCCCACAAAGATCTGGTCTTCTGCCTTTCCTCTAGAGAATGAATACAACCTAAACATCTCCTTCTGCATCCGTGCATGGTCAAAGAAAAAAAAAGTACAAGCTGCTAAAGCAACTATTCTAGCATAGAGTTTTCTTTCTGTGTTAGGAGCATTCAAAAAAGTTCTGGAGCTCCTGCTCTATGCTCCGTTTCTGAGTATAGTACACTAATTTTGGTACATGGTGAGACGAGAGCAGCAACTGCACAGTCAGCAGTTGGACTTCCCTGCCCTGTTCAGCTATATAGCTTATATGGAATCACTGCTTTCCTGTGTTTGGTATAGGTCCAGGGACTGATGCACGCAGAGGTCGTGACTTCCAAGTGAGTGCTGCTCATGATAACATGATAAAATGAGCAGTGATGGAGTATAGGGGTTTTTTTAGTCACTACTTAATACCTGTGCAGCCCACAAGATACATAGAAATGAGTGATTAAAAAGCAAAGTTACTATAGTTTAGCAGCTAAATTAACATATGGGATGCAATGTAACACTGTATGCAACACTCCTGTCAGATACCTGACTGAATAGTGACAAGCATTAATGCCAACATTTTATCACTCACTTTTAGAGCAATACCACACTAAATTGTCTGATCTACTCTGACCTACAAAGAGCTTCTGCAGCACAAGTTCCTGAGACATCTATCAGTACTAGATGCTCAGCAATGTTTATGCTTTTCTTACTGGTAGGAAAGCACAGGAATCAACATTTAACTGTCAATCACCATTTTCAAGGAATGTGTAGGTTTATTGCTGTGAACAAGGTACATCTCACCCACTCCAATAAGCAGGATCAAGAACATCCCACTCACTGAGGCATAAAAGAAGAGAAGGTTCTGCATTGTCCAGCTTTAAGTATTATGGTCTTCTCTCTATTATTCTCCAGTTACATTAGTTCTTTTCTAAACTCTGCCTGTCTCTTCCCACAAATACCATATTCAGAACTCAACTGTAAGATCACTGTCACAGCTTCCTAAATAATGGGTTTTTCATTTTAATAAAGTATTTTTAATGAATCTTGTTTTTCTAATGACAAGAAAAGTTGCAAGCTGGGTCTGCTAGCAGTGAGATAAATCTGTGCTGTAAGCTGACTAGAAACCATATTCTGATGTTACCATGGCACTGAGCCATAGCTAATATACTCTGTCTTTATGTTACACTAACCATAGACAGATAGATACCTTCTCAGCTTCTTCATGCTCAGGCAGCAGGAGCATACATCTGCTTAAAAATCACATAGATGTGCCCCAATGCATATTTAGTTTAAGGAATAAAATAGCACCTTTATACCTCCAAGCAGCACACCCAAGTACGTTACGGAAAAATATACCTGTATGACTAGTGCTGCTCCCTGAACCCAATTTGTCTATTACATTCCTTTGTCTAAATACACAGCCTTTAGGCAAAACCAATGTCTTGCACATCTTCACGAAACCAAACTCAACAGAACTCCACATCTAGATGGGGCCTGACTCCAAAAGAGTTGAATACTCATTCCTGTAGTATTTCAGCGGTCCCCAAATAGCAAAAAAGAATCTTCTCCACAACCTATTCAACAAGACAACACTGCTAGCCACAATTTACAGCTACATAGAGAAACAGGAGACATGGAAGTCTAGGTCCAAACTGTACCAAGTAGTCTTAAGTTCCATAGACCTGATACAAGTTTTAAGGTTCAATTTTTCAGGACACTCAGGACTTCTAACAGTGAACAGCTCAGTTTTCCATTATTTTAGCTGTACTGGTGATGTCAGAACAACGGCAAATTTGGCTACATGTGCCTCACAAATGTTAAAAAATGAACAGCCAACTGTGCACCCCTGACTTATGTTACCTGCCCAGTATAAAATAGTCATTTAGCATCCAAGATGGGCAGAAACTCGTCCTCCAAGGTGACATTCAACTTTCCTAAGCTGAGACCATCCCTTCTTTTCCTGAATTCCTCTGCACCCATTCTACACTCTACTGCAGATGATTCCTACTGACAAATCCACAAATATTTTACAACTGTGCAGTGAATAAGGGGGTGCTGGGGAGAAAGCCTTTTAAGAACAGAATTGTAGAGTACTACAATGGATAAATTATGGTCATACCAACAGCCTAAAATAAGAAATGTCCTAACATTTTAGCACTTTAGCCTTAAAATAGCTATACTAGAACAGTGTAATTTTTATATTTTAACCATGCCCAAAATTCTACTGCAGAGTCAGTATGACTCTGTGCAGTGTGAGTTGTCAGCAGCTTGACACCCGCCAAACAGACCTCACGTGTATAAATAAACAGAATCAATATCAAACCGGCAAGCACTGAAGGGAAGAGATGTTCTTTGCCTGCTGTTCTCTCTGCTATTTGCTGATAGCAAAGGAAAAAAGAGACTGAGGAATTATGCTCTCTACTGGTTTGGGACCCCTACCCTTCTCTGAGCAGGGGACCCTTCCATATCACTCAACATACATCCCCATTTCCCCATGCCTAGACCCTCCTAATGGTTTTCTAACTTCCTTTACCCTCTATACTTGCAAACAGAAGCCACTTGCAATTCTAACTCCTCCGCAAAGCAGCCACCTCTTTCTCCTTCACGATGTCTGTGCCTTTAACAGTCAAAGCAGAGCTAATCTCCTCCTTTTTAATACTTGTATCAGAGTGCATGTCGGGTTTCAGTGAGGAACAATGATGGAAAGTTCTACTCAACTGCTTGGCTGCAGATGCTGTCTTTGGAAAATGGCGCTGCCAAACTCTCATTAGCCTGTTCTAAGAACATATATAAACTTAGATATTTTTTTTCAAAGGCTTATACTTAATCACTTCTATTTTCACAAGAACAGGAAAAAATATATATGTAATAAAAGGGCAATAATTAAGCCAAATTTGAAGTCCTGGCTTAATGAAGAGGTTACAAAAATTTGTTTAGCTGGGCAAAATTACAACTTTTTCCTAATCGTCTTCTTGGAATTATTTAATAACTGACAATTTTATGAGCAATTCAAGGCAAGGTCTACGGTAACTTGACTATGGTAAGCACAAGCAGTACTTGTGGTTAGGCTTTCCTCTATCTACAGGCATATTCAATATTCGCATAAAGTCAAATGGATCAACGAAATTTTAAGTTAGAGCAGTTTTCATCAACTAAGGCTAAAGTTCTAAATTGTTTGTATTTATATGGATTCTACCTTGGATTCATGAGACCCAAGACATTTCCTTTGAAGTAAAAATGACATATACAAATACAGTAAAAATGACATGGCAAGCAGCTATCATCATGGGTAGGAAATATAGGAAATTTCTTTTCAGTCAGCATATTACCTGTCAATGTTATCACATATTACCCCCACAAAACAAGATGGAAACTGTAAATCCAAAGGCCCAACATTGGGCAGATCTTTGCAAATACTCTTTATATATCAGAGGTGCTTCAGAAATCTAGGTATAGGACAGCTAGATGGGGGAAGCAGGGAGGTTCCTCAGTGCCAGGAAAGAAGTCGGATGCAGAGTCTGCACCTAGCAGTCCAGAAACAGAGAACATCAAACTTGTTCCAGCGACTCATATCCACGTGACCCAAACCCCCTTCTAGGGCAGCAGCATAGTAAGTCGCCAAAGAAGGAAGACCAGACATTACTTTAAATAAATATTAAAGAAACACTTTCTTAATGTACACTGTTCTATTCATGTTGGGTTTGTGTCAATGTAATTGCACACCTATTAGCAAGACCTCTAGGTGCCAGAATGAATTCCATGAGACCCTCTTTCATCAGAAAATTCCACCTCTCACTTCTCTGTCCTGATCACCAAGTCAAACCTGGAAACTAGAATTCACAGATCTTCTAAATATCAATATGATAGACTTACTGGAGATACTGCCTCTACTGCATGATGATGCTCCAGCTAAAGCCTTCAGTGTTCTGGTGGTAGTGACTTGTTTTCTCATGATGCTTGTGATGGAGCACTACCTCACCATTTCTCCCTATGCTATCTCCTTTGTTTTTACAGGTGATAACCACACTTTTCCCTCAAATTAGCTGTTTGATTGCCATAATTACAATAAACTCAAAGCAACTGTTCCCAACTTGTCCTAAATCTACAGTTAACTGAAAGCAGAGCTGATCTCATGGACCAGTTGTACCGAAAAAGGGAAGGATCACTCCGGAGCCTGTTGATCCATCTGTAAGTCCATTTAACACACTAGTCCAGCAGAAAACTTGGTTTTATTAGTTTCTTGCTGGGTAAGTTAAACTTAATTTATTTTGGGCTTCAATAACTGCCAGGGCTCAGACAGCATGAGACAGTAGCAGCACTTTCCTTATTCAATAACAGTGGTTGTAGATGTCTTCTGAGACCGCACCCCTAGTTCAAGGTTTGCTGCTATTCTTTCAGACCTGAAGAAGCACTTGCATACCCAATAGTTTGTGTGGTTTTTCCTATCATATTAGTTGATCTAATAAGAGCTATTACATCTTGAGAAGCCAGATATTACAGAAAAGTTCCTTTGTTACAAGTTTGTCACTGGTTTCATCCAGCTTTACACTGAATTCACTGGAAAAGCTCCTCTGCAAATAATGGAAATTTTGAATTGTAGACTAATCCCATGTAAATTTATGTTCCAAATTTTCAGCAATGAATACACAAAAGTTACACATCAATAATAGATTTTAAACACTTGCCTATGTGAGGAACCAACTGTCACCAAGTACGCTATTTCAAATAAATCTATTTGCATTCTGTGATCACTGTCCGCACAAAACACTTGCAAATTTTGGTAAATATGTATTTGAGATGAAAGCATGAAAATTTACTTTATCTATGATATAGCAAAAGAGTTAAGACGGAAAGCTGAAAAATATTGGTTTGATTAAGCAGCTCTTCAAAATCACTTTGTATGCAGGGAAATTCTACAGCCAGAATCAACCAAGAGTACTTAGTCAAAATAACATTTATATCATATAAAGGATCTTTTGTCTCTGCAGCTAGTACTGATGATTCTTCAAAAAAGTAAATAATAATTTTATAAAACCATGAAAGAAAGAAACATCTTTAACTTCATTCAATCCACGCATTGGCTATTTAAGAGCTGATCTTCCATCTGAAAAAAGAACTGTGTTTTCATTATGAAATTAATCAACAGCCTGGTTTCTTACATATTCATTCTTCTTCTTGAGGGAGGAGATAAATATAATTGCACTTGCTTTAATTAGTGGTGATGCTTCTCTAAGAATGACTCAATACTTTCATCTCAAGATCAACTACTTTTTTGTGGCGGAGAGAATTTATGCGTCTGTCAGACCTGATCAGTAGTAACTAGCACTGAAATCTATCTTCAGAATATTTAATTTTTTGATTCTATTACTTTGATGTGCTTTGTTAGTACACAAAGATTTTAATAGATGTAACACAGTGCAAAAATAATCTGAAAAATTCTAAGAAACTTACCTAAACAGATAATCCTGCCACATTTTACAACCCAAAGAAAAGTGACAATTTCTCTTTTGGGGACTTTGAACACATACTGGAATAATCTAATAAACAGACTTTCCAATCCAAATTAATTTAATAAGGTGATAATATTTTACCAGTATCATTAAAAAGAAGAACCAGAACTAGAAAGCACAATGCAAAGTCTTCTGCTATTGAAAGGAATTCCAGTGCCTTTTCCTTCTTCTATGTAGGGCTTCAGATTCAGGAAATTAATATCTCGTTATAGGTCATGTCATCAGTATTACATTGTATTATTACGTCAGTGACTGCTAAGGAGACTCGGTGTTAAGACTTGGAGAGCTGCTTTTATGAATCAAGTCCTGCTACTGATCAAGGCCAGTAAGCGCTATCACCGTACTGACAAAGCTAAAATAGGAATTATGACCATACAAGTAATTTCAATCTGGAGGTACTTCCTTTCTGCATCACAAATTCACAGACTATGAAAAACGCAGCAATTAGGAGAATGCCAAGACTGGAAATTGAGACTGTTCCATAGCAGGAACATTTTCATGGGTTAGGACGCTCAGTGAAAGCTACAAAACAACTGGGGCAGAATACACGTTACAGCCTATGTTATTGTCTTCTATTAGTTTGGGGTTTTTTTAAAGCTCTTATTTACATAAAGTACCCCCATTTTAAACTTACTGAAAGCAAAAATGAAATGTCTATAGCCAGATAAAACATAAAAATTAATCCAAGTGTGTTTTCATACATCCACACTATCTGTATGAATACATATTGAAATACTTTGATTTCTTATATGATGGTAGAAACTCTTTTAAAAAATGTAAATGTTAATGCATATTAAAATGTTCCATTTTATAGTTCTAAAAAAAATCTCAGATATTCTACTTCTGCAAATTAGTTTGTCAGCTACAGCCACTGGGAAATATATATTACTGTCTCATAAAAAGTCATAAAATCATCTATATGATCATAGAACTACTCGTTCACGGTTGTTGCAAACTAAGGTGGGTATATTCTTGTTTTGTTTGGTAAAATTGAATTAATTAGTACCGACTGAAACTGCTACAGAACAATTATATTAGTCTTGAAAAAAGTAATCCATGAACATTAATACTTTTAAAGACCACTGCAAAGAGAAATTAATATAAATGTACCAGGTAACACTACATTGAAAATACGTATATTTCCTATACTCTGATACAGCGCCAATGTGAACTCACCCTTGTAATTACACAGTGAAGATAAATTGCCTCACTGTCATCAAGTTATAACCACAGCGTTTGGTTCCTCATGGAAGAGGTCAACTGTAGCAATTTCAGCTGTCTATAATCAGTGTAAGCAGTCTCTAACTCCACGTGTCTGTGAAGGGAACCAGGATAGCTCAGGTACAAAAAGAACTGCGTGATTCTAAGTCCACAACTGAACAAACTTCTACTCAGGGTGCCACAGGGTGTTTTGGCTACACAAGAAAATCACAAATAACTTTTTCTTTTTATTATTTAAGGAAGACCAGAAGATACAATGAAAATTACAACCAATCTGTCCCTTACAGAAGTTTATCACATTTGAGAATTCCTGTGAGATCTTTCGTGCTGAACTATGTTAAAACAAAACTGAAGTCTTATTTTTCTTAGGGCTTAATTTTGCTTTTGGTGGCATTCATAGTCACCCTCACCGGAGCTCCACATGAGTCACAAAAATGTGAATTTAGATTTGTTATTCTCTTTCATTTGTACTGTTGTCTATTTGGAGTCATATTTTACTTACAGTGTTGGTCTTTGGACAAATGTTTATTAAAACTGCAGAAGAGTTGGTTTAGTTTTTCTTTGCACTGGGATGAAAACACAGTAAAGATTCAGGCAAAAACATCTAAAATGAAAGCTATTATTTATTACTATTTCCATAGAGACTGGATGCCAAATCATCCAGAATACTGAAGTGCTGCAAATTCTACAAACGCAGAACGAATGACAAAGTGTTCCCCAAGAGCTCATAATACAACAACTAAGCTGTAACAGGTGAACTAAACAAGTGTGCAGGGTGGAGTTTGGAAGATGGGAATAATAAACTGGATGCAAGCAATTCTACGGCAATTACAAACTATGAGCCTCCCTGCTGGTATCAGGTTGTACTCACTGATTCAGCTGTCTGCTATCCATAAGCACAGAGCCATAGATTTTTCTGAGGAAGCAGATGACTGCCAGAAAGTTGCCAGAAACAATGTATCTTTCAGAAAATAATTTTGTAACGCTGCCATCAATAATATGCATAGAATGAATCATACCAATGAATCAGGAAAAAACCCACAGCTTCACCATTTAGGGCCCAACACTATTTCTTGGTACATCTCCACGAGTGATTTAGTGTGTAGGAAGGGTTATTTTTGATAAGAATTTGCTCTGAGTAGAAGCGGTGTGACTGCAAAGTGGTTTTCCTCCTTGTGGAAGAACCGAAACTGAAGCTGTGCACAAGGGGTCACCAAAGGCACCCCACTTGCCGCGTGGATACCTGGTTCTTCAGCAGTCATTGCTCAATGCCCGTGTGGTACGCTCTTTAAAACGGCTAGTGCAGACTCAACTGCCAGCGAAGACTCGAAGAGGGAAAGCAGCTACTGAACCATAACAGACTGCAACAACCTGAATCCTGGTGCCTCCCTCTTCACAACGCATCAGTCAGTAATATAAAGCTATCTTAAGGAAGTGAAGATCCTATCAATAACTTTTACTCTCATCTTTAACCTCTTCTGAGAAAGTAAGTCTTCTCGTCTTTTTGTAGTTAGGTCTTTTATGAAAACAGGATTATTATGGCAAATTAGCAGGCTATTTTTTTTTAATTTCAGTCAAACCTTAAACCACATGTAAAACAATGACAAATAAAGGAAGAAAATTCTTCCGTAACAGGAAAGAAATGACCAATGCACAGTAGCAAATGAACAGTTTGGCCAGATGTAAGGAAAACTGCTGAGACATGCATGAATTCAACTATTAATAATGGGACAAATGGTTTCAGCTTTAGGTAACCAGTCAAAACTATTTGTTTCACATGTAAGAACTAACAGTGACAGCTGTTGAGACCATAGTACTCCAGTAACACTATATATCTTTCATTCCAGAAGTGTACTACACTTGGCAGTGGGCAATTTTTATTTTATAAGCAATAATTAAGATACAGACAGTAAACTGGTATTTCCCACATGCAGCTAGATATACACAGTCTTGTCGTAGCATGGTGGAGTTTGCTGCCAGTGCTACACCTGCTCTGCTCATTACAGGCTTCAGTCTCAAAGTCTGTCAAGCTGGTACTTTTCATGGCACTATGTTTACCGGAAAAATGTAGAGAAAAACACAATAATCAGGGGAATAAGCTTCATTGTAGGAAACGTCTATGGCACTATGCCAACATTCAAGAACAGATTAGTTACAACTCTAACATACAAAGCCTTTGTATAGTATCAACTTTTTCTAACTATTTTCTTAGTATTTTAAATATTGAGACCAGCAAGAGAACTTAAAATTCTTCCCAGACAACTGCAACGAATGTTTTTAACTGAGGATTTGGGGAGCAAATGACCCCCAGGCCAATATGTACTTGGTGCAGTTTTCAATAGCTGAAGAACGGATTCTCTTCTTCACCACCAGCAGTATGCCTTTCTACATGAATAGTTCAAAACTTTGCTTGGGACTGCTGCATATGTCTAGAATAGGTCTTTAAAACAAAAACTGTGAAAAGGAAAGCATCTATCTTTTTTTTTTCTTTTTTTATTCCCCATTGGGATGTTAACCACTTATTTCCAGTTGAGATAGCTGGAAGGACATATGAAGGTGCCGTTGGCATCAGTCTTTCAGAGCACAGAATCTGCAAAGCACGTGAAGGTTACAACTTGAACTATTTTTTGAGCAAAGTACTATTCATTTCAAATAAACATTAGAACTTCATCTCTTTTTTTTTCTTTTTGAAAAATGTATCATGCTAAGAACAAAGCCTATATATCCCAACATAGCAAAAAACAAGATACAAAGTTCAGTCACTCCACTTTTATCTGCGTTGCCCTCCGCTGTCTCAAAGTTCTGCTGTGCATCCTACAGTAATCTGCTTATCAATCCTAAAAATGGAGCTGCACAGAAGCAACCTTAAACCAATCCGTTTTATCTCACTTTATTTTGCACATTCTGCAGGCTTAAAAGTGAAAGCTAGAATTTTTCACTTCTGCTTTGAAGCCTAGAGCGCATATAGAGCAGGGGAAAAGGCTGGAGCAGAGTGGTGAGTCCACTTTCAGTATTATTTGCTTTACTGCTTTCAGATGAGGTCTGGGCACATAGAATACCATACATACTGAACGTTTCTATCTTCTTTGTAAGGAAATGAAATAAAAAGTGATGAATGCTATTTAACTATTGATTTAAACGCACAAATAAAATAGTATTTTTTCCTGTTTGTTAACTTGACCACCCAATATACCTAACTTAAGAGAATCTTACAAAGTGTGTTCACAGTCGCCTGAAGTCTTAACTTGGTTAACTTCAGAATCTTCTGATAATGAGGTGTTAAAAGCTGCACAATGAACATTGAAGTAATACAGTTTTCCCACACTTAGCTGCTCCAGTCCTGTAAGTAATGCTACAAAATTGTTTTTGAAGTGCCAGTGCACTCGGTTCTAGACAAACAAAAATGGTAACATGCCCCTTCTCCCCAACAGTAACAAACACCCAAACCAACCCTTTCCATGACTGATCTAGTCCTCCATTCCTGTTTGGAGAATGACTAGAGGTACAAAACACGGGCAGCGAGATAAAGGATACCTGATGCCAAAGGAAACAGTACAGTTTACCTGTAAGACATACAAAGATCTTCACGTACTTCTATCCTGTAAACCTAAGTGCTTGTACGAGTAAAGCACTACCTCCCTGTGGTAAACAGTGACTTCATTTCTCAACAGTGGCAGGTATACTAAGACAAAAAGAGGAAATGATCTCGTAAAATTCATAGTTCTGCCTCTGTACAGGGAGAGATAGACATGTCAAGAAAATGCAGAGGATGGAAATTCCACTTTGGAACCAAGTTGGAGTTGAAAGAAAAACTATATATAGGTCCCAACCTCAATCCCATTGAAAAGAGCAACAGGCAAGAGGATTGGGAACATAAGTCTATTAGGTACAACTCTAATGTGTTTATTAAATAAACTGGGTTAATTTGGTTTCCAAATATGTATTTACACATTTTTACTCTAACAGAGACTAACTATTTTTGCTTAACAAAACTAAGCAAAACAAATCCCAGATTAAAAGCATCTGGGATCTGTCTCTGGCTTCAGGGTATAGACATGGTGAGATACCATTTAGGTTGGGTTTTTTTTTTAAAAAATATTTTAAATTAACATACTTTGAATAGCACGGTTACTTAAATCTTACCGTTAACATCCCCCTTTTGAGAATTTGGCTAAAATAAAGGGTAGCAAGTCGATACAGAAAGAGGTTACCATTCAACCACTGAGCCAGAAAAACGGCAATTGAGTCTTGCAAAACTTTCGCAGTTCACAAACTAGCCCCAGGAAAACTGGTGGGCTTCTGAGCACTGTCTATACTTCTTACATCCCATTGCATACCAGAAACTGACACCAACCTTTCACTATCTACAGTAACAACTATGCTCCTCACAGTTGTGTGTGTGTGAGAGATGATTCACTTGCTTTTATTCCATGGAACTGATGATTCATTCAATCGTCTCCAGATCATGTTAACATACCAAACATGCACATAAAGGAAGCAAAAAAAAAATCAAGTTCTTAAACTTTGTTATGCTCAAAGGTTTATTTTTTTTTTGAGAGAGAGAGAGAAAAGAAGAAATCAAACGTGGGGAGCGGAACCAGCACAGGTTGTGTTTCTGCCGAAAGGCGAGGTTTGGGAAACACACCCAACCCACGTGTAAAACGAGCTGCCGTATTCCACCGGCGGGCTGCGAGGGGAGCTCCCGCCCTGCCCGGGCCGCCCCCACTCCGCCGGTGCCCGGTGCGGGGAAGGCAGGGCGGACCGGGCTGCGTGCATCTCTCTCTCTGTGTGTGTGTGTGTGTGTGTGTGTGTCCCGCCCCGCCGCCACACAGAGGACTCGGTGCCTCTTCTCCTCCGGTGACATCTTATATAATAAGCCAAGCTAATCACGACGGAAGCGAGCCAAACTGCCACGGAGCGTTAGCCGGGGATAATTACCCGCAGGAACAGATGCTTTGGACCAGAACCTGCTCCTCGCTAACTAGCCGCCCGGGCGCCTTGCTAGAAAAATCCTCGCCGGGGTGGAAGCGGCTCCCGCCGCCGCCAAGCGCTCGCCGCCCCGCCGCGCCGCGCTCCGTCCCCCCCCTCAGGAAGCCACAAGCATCGCGATCGGCATCAGCCTCTCCCGAGCGCGTTCCGCGGGCACCGCCGGCAGCCGGCACGGCCGCCCTGCCCGCCCCGCCGCCGCCCCCTCCTCCCTGCTTCGCGGCGAATTTGAGGAGAAAGTTACTCGGCGGCCCCTGCCCCTGGCGGCCCCGCTCCCCGCCGCCGCCGCAGCGCAGTTCAAGACCAATGTCACGTTCAACAACTTGTTATGACACATGATTCCCTCCCCCCCCCCCCCCCCTCCTCCTCCTCCTCCTCCTCCTCCTCCTCCTCCTCTCCCGCACGCATCCACACCCCGCCCGCCTGCCCGCCCGGCGGCCCCCGCCCGCCCCTGCCGCCGGCCGGCTCGGCGGGCCCCTTACCTTCCCCCTCGAGAGGCCACGGGCACCCGCGGGCGTGTGCGGGAGTGGGGTGCGTGTGGCAGCGCGGGCGGCGCCGGCTGGGCGGGCGGGCGGGCGGGCGGAGGGGGGGTGGGGGGGAGGGGAGGGCGGTTGAGGCGGTTGGGCAGCGGGAGCGCGCGCCTCGCCGGAGTTGTTGGCGGGCGGCGGGGGAGGCTGCGGGGCGGCGCGGGGAGCGGCGCGGCGGGGAGAGCGGGGGGAGAGTTGGGGGGGGGGGCGGAGGAGTTTCCCGGGGCTTGTTTACGCATTGCCGCCCCACTCGGTACACGCACTTCACTCTCTGATTGGACACAAACTGGGGCACAGCCTGGCTCGGGCGCTGCCGGCCCGGTAGCGCGGCGGGCCCCGGCGGCGGGCCCCGGCGCCGTTCGGTCGCCGCCGGAGTCCCCGCTGGGCTGCGCCGCGACTGCGCGCGGAGTGCCGCCACCCGCCGCCCCGCGGGCTCCGCCAGCGCGCGCCGCCGCCAACCACCCTCCCTCAGACTCTGCCCGGCCACCGCCTGCGCGCATGCTCGGCGCTTCGGCGGCGGTCCGGCAGGCGCATGCGCCGCCGCGACTGCGCATGCGCGTTGGGGCGGGCTGCCCGTTCCCTGCCCTCACCTCCCACCGGAGGCGGGGGACGCTGCCGGAGCTGGGAGGGAGGTGGGCGGCGGCGGGCGAGTTTCGGGAAGCTCGGCTCAGCGGCCGGGGGGGGGCCGCAAGAGCGTTGTCCGCCCCGCTGTGGCGGGAGTAGGGGGGACGGAGCGGGGACGGGCGGCGTTGTCCGCCGCTCCCTGGCGAGCGTTATGTAAGCGGCGGTTCCTCCCGCCGCCCGGCGCTGAGGGCGCGGCCGGACCCCTCCCCTGGGGGCCGGGGGAGGGCGCTGGTGCCACCGCTGCTGCCCGTGGTAACGTCTGGGAAGGAGGGGCTGCCCCCCGGGGCCACTCTTCTCGGCTGCGTTTCCCTTCCACGGAGATGGATTTGCTCTCTCCGGCTCCTGCCCGGGGACCGGCCCCCGCCATGTAACGGGAGCTGCCCCTTTCCGCCCTTCCCCCAGCAGGTGCGTCCCCGTCCTGATGAGCACAGCGTTACCGATCTGAGGGGAAAAGGGGCCTTTTCTGCCCGTGCTCATAAGCGCGTCGCATCAGGAGAACTTTAAAGTTTGGGTGGTGCACGGGCACAGCGTATCGGGTGCGGAGCGGGAAGATCCTCTGTTCCGTGAACAACCGCTGCACAGAAATACCACCGTGTTATTCCTGTTTGTGTAGGCAAAGGGCCACTGCAGCAATGGGTATTTTCTCCTTCGTTTACTTCTGATGTGCTGATTGTGACTCATATCCTTGGTAATTTCCAGTGGAAGAAATAATTTTAACCAAGGAATTAGAACATAACATGATTGTACGACATTACTCATGTATTCATTAATTCTAATTAACTGTTCCTTTTACTCCCATCCCACAGTCAACAATGGCAATAAATGTAATATCAAAATATATGCCACAAGAGCTCTTTGTAATAGGAATCCCCAATTTGTACTCTCTGTGCACCGCAGGAATTTCCCTGAGTAATTTTTAGATGAGTAAGCTTCTCAATCAATTTTTCCTGAGATTTAACAGTAAAGCACTCAACTTTCTCCTGCTGGTGATGGAATCAATGTTCCCTGTAACCTGCTTCGTGTTGCCTCTTGCATGAAGTTTGGGATAAGGCCCCTTGCTAGAACCATTTCCCTGCCAGCGAGTAGAGCTGCTGGTCAGCAGTCAGGACTGCTGATGTTAACTTACAGCTGAGCATTCACCTGCAAGTTAGCACCTTTCACGAGTTCAACTTTCATTCTTAGATGGAAAGCAGGAGAGTGGTTTTCAAAGGTTCACTTTAATCTCTCCATGATGCTTTCCAAGTAGCATTGCACTAAGAAAAAACTTTTATCTAGGGAAGAGTTCTTTTGTATCTACTTACTTACAAGTTTTTACCTCTTAGCCACTTCAAGCCTTCCTGGCAGCACTTACCAGGATATCTGACTTTAAGATGCTTTAGCATCATCTGACTAGGTCGCAGCATCGCATTTATTTAGACATCAGTGTGCACTGTCAGTAAGTGGATATTCTGAGGCTTTGTTGGTCAGATTAGTGTTCATCTTGATTGTTGGGTCAGCTGTTGGCTATAATTGGGTTTGTGATAATCAGCCAGATTTGTGATATCACAGCAGTGCATTCAACTCCTTTGAGTTTATGCTCAATGAAGGTCACACAATGCACAGAATATTTTTAGAGATTAAAAGAAACTTCACTGGAAATAAACCGGGCTATCTATACTTGAAGCTATTGCATCAGGCTCACGGAAAACTCAGACATCTCTGAATTGTTTTACCTGGGTCCTATCCTTAAAGTTTTTGAGGAGGTTTCTTTTGGCGTTTTCAGGGTTTGGGTGAGGGGGATTGTAAGTAAAACTTCTGACTATAAGCTTTCATTTGCAGAAAATAGAGAAATTCTCATCATAAAAAAACAGTTCGGGGAGTGACAACAGTTTGCACTGGGGTCTTTGTTTATCTGAAAAAATGGCAGAAAAAGAACAAATTCCTTCCTAGCCCTTCCTGTGCGTGAAGGTACCTGAGCACTCTGTGATTTTACTGGAAAATGAATCCTACATTAAAACTTCTGAGTTCTCCCCTGTTTCTGGGAGGCATGACAGTACCAAATTGTAACACCTAGAGAGAGGGCTGTCAGTGAGTGCCTTGTGCCTATGCTGGAGTCACAGAAGAAACCAGACCAAAAGACAAAGATATTCAAGGTAGTGTTTCAAGTAGAAAATGTAGCTACCAGTGATGGTCTGGACATGGCAGGCAGTGCTCAGAGGAGATTAGCTTTCTTTACTAAGACAGCAAGGAAGGCATACAATAAAACCACTGCAAAACACAATTCAGTGTTAAGACGGTCACCAAATGTTCTCTGTCTACCTAAATGATGGATGTGGGTTTCCCCTTTCAAGGTTTTCTTCACAGCCAAGAGGGCCACAGGTTTAAATATAAGTACATATATATAATATGTAATTGTAATTTTATGCAAAAGCTTATCTTCTCACGTTTGCTTGTCTCCTAGGAGACACCAAGTAGCAAGAGGGTAATAAGAGTTGGCACCACTCGTTTTATTTGTTGCGGTGTAAGACATAAAGGTCTAAATCCATTAAGTGGCTGTGAAAACTTCAACTACAGATTCCAGTTTTATTTCATATCTTAGATAATACTGAATTTTGAGTGTAAATAGCTTTTACAGCTTCACAGTAGACTTTGCATACAGCAGAAAAGGGTTTGTCTGGTTCAAGACTCAGTTTTCTAATTATATTTCTTTCACTTCCTCTGCTGATTTTTTTTCTAGTAGAGTGAGGAACCTTAAACTACTCCCTGGGGCTCTCTTCCTGATCCCAAGCTTTTTAACATGTAGGTGTTTCCTCAAGATGGTGGCTTTTGTAAGCTGCCAGTTAATTGTGATTAGAGCAACAGCCACATCTGGATCTCCTCTTCTGATGATGCATCTTTGGAGAACTTAGCATGAATGTGGTTGGGAAATATTTTTTAAAACTAAAACCAAGAAAAATCAAAGCATTTAACTTGGTTCTCAGCAGTTGCCACTTTTAGAGTTGCAAGTCATTAGCAGATTCTGCCTGTCAAATAAGCCAACATGCTTTCTCCTGAAGGACAAGCCATAGCCTTTTGGTATACGTTTATCTTTCAGATCCCTGGCTCTCAATATACGTAAGTCTCAGCAGGTGCTCTCCCTGTCTCCTCAGAAATATTGCCAGGGTACATGTTTCCATTTCCAAACCTTACACAGGAATTGCAATTCATGGCTTTAAAGTATCTAGCATTAATTATGCAGCTTTCTTATGAGCTAGGACTTCTTGCCAGAGTGAGTGATGAGTCCCTCTCTCCCTTTGATCCAGAATTTGACTACTAAGCTATCTTGTTTAGCAGAGTACTAGGGCACTTCATAACTACTTCCATTTGAAAAAAGAGCATCACCACTCCTAGCTCCCTACTTAGAACCATTATGCCATTTTAAATACTATTTTACACTCTAATTTTGCATTTCAGACATTTCAGTTTCATCCGTTGTATACATTACTGTGTCATATGCAAGAGGTTCTCCAAGCAAGGTTATCATTTGTTTACTGGTCAGCTATAGGCACCCTTGGGTTTTAGTTTTACTGAGCACAGCTTAGTGGTACTCCGATTCCAGAGGATTTCGTAGCAACCATGAGACTAAATTGTGAATTCTGCTTTTTGGTGAATATTTTCAACTTAAGCATTGTTTAATTTCTATTGTATAAATACCAAAAACACATTGATATATGAATTACACGGCAGAAAACAAGCGCTCTCTTGCCTTTGGACTAGACTGAGAGAGTTTTCACTCAGTTGAAGAGGGGAAGGAAGAGGTGTAAAACACCTGCTCAGCCTGGCTTCAGCTCCAGCAGGAGGAGGAGTTGCCAGGTGATCTCTCTGCCTAATTACAAAGTTGGTGCAGAGCCTACCACAAGAAAATGCAAGTTTCCTCTGTCCTCAAGACAAAGCTTTTGAGATCAGTGGCTTAATGGCATGTTTAATATCATTTATTTGTACATTGTAAATATGTAAATAAATGACAAACATCTTCTAGCTACCAGCCAGCATCTGGTACTAAAGACAAACACCTCCAGTGTTAGAGCAGTTGAGAAGCACAGCTACAGGCAACATCAGAGCTAGACCCTCATCAAGGCATTTTTGCCCTCTTGCAAAGGCAGCAGGAGTCTCCATGGACCTGCTCTAGTGCTTTCAGGCAACTCATATCTCCAGTCCCACCATTTCAGAAACTTTCTCTACTTCCTTCTATTTCACTACCTTTTTTTTCTTTACAACTCAACCAATGCTCTCTAGCTTTATTGTTAAGCATTTTAGTTTTAATGTCAGAGAAAGGTGTTTCCCAGCCGTAGTTTTGATTTCATCATTTTATGCAATATGAACTAAGGTATAATTACATTATATGAGAGACTATTACAACATGTCATTTTGTAGGCAGGATAAAATACCTGTGAATGACTATGGGCAATCTCCCTCCAAAATGGAGAAGGATATAGACAGGCTGTCTCCTAGTAACGAGCTGTATTGTTTCCCACTGGGGAGCTCTGCTCATAGAGAATTGAGAGAGAGGTTTTTAATAGACTAAACTATTAACGTTCTCTTTGAGTGGGTTGGCAGGACAGGACTGATACCTGTGCTTAGTAATCACAGCAGCTGTTTCTGAGCAAGTCTCCCTCCTGTCAGTGAGGAGACAATCCCTTATCAAGAGATTCAGAGCATAATTACTGAATGGAGTCAGTCCTTTAGCAGCCCAGAGACCACACTAGACAGTCATTTTTGCGCTGCTAAATGGAATGAATGAAGGAAAGGAAACGAGGACAGCAGAGCAAAGTCTCCAGGAACACTTTCTGTCTTCATTTACAGATGGGGACATAACTGGTCTCCTGCACTTCCCTTCTGTAGCCTGTGTGTGGAAAACAGCTCACAAGTCAATAGAGAGAAGTAGCTGCTCAGGAGGATACCTAAATTCAGATCATGTGCATACCCTACCCATGTAAACATTTTTGGATTATCCTAAATAAAAATAGTCCCTGCATTGAGTCTTTATCTTCTTTTGATGATGTTGATTTGAGCCAATGTTTAAGTGAAAGAAAGCAGGACTAGACTACTTTTTTTTGTTAAGGTCCCTAGACATTAGTTTTTTAAAATTTCTAGAGTTTCTACTAAAACCCTTGCAGTGGGTCTTGCTGGCAACATGAACAGCGAGGTACATTACAACTAGTCAAGCTCATGTATTACACCAATTTCTAAACTAGAATTCAAAATTCTTAAGGTCACATGTGTTTCATCTGGTATGTTTTGACACGGTCCTTGGTGGGGCATCTGAACCCATTAGTACTAAAAGGGCAAATATATTTTTAAGTTTTATTTGTATGTCAGCTAGAATGTAGGAATAAAGATTTTTTTAAAAGGAAGAGAGGAAAAAAATCCCATTCTGCTTGCACTGTATTTATTTTCAGTTTTGTCTGTGGATCTTGTTGAAAACAAGGCAAGTTGTAAGGGATTTATGTATTTAGGGTGGAGCAGTTGATGTCTCCATGTAGATAACTAGAGCTGTGGATACTGGAGATTTCCTTTATGATGGGATGCAACAGTACAAGGAGAAAAGGAAAAAGATTTGTGCGGCAAATCCATCCCACAGATCAGAGATCTTCCTTGAATTTCTTTAAAAAGAAGCAGCCGCGAAGAGCTCTTCCCACAGGATAGAGCACAGATGGATTGAAAAGTTTCCATATGAGAAGCAGCTTTTCTAATTATTAAGGCTCAACCTATTCCCTAGCGAATACCTAGGATGACACAGCACACACTATCATATAAAAAAAATTTTTTTAGTACATACTAAAATGCACAGTATAAAACTGCATTTTTTCTGCTCCATAGCATGAACATATTTTATATATTTTTTTTATCCCTTCTGCATGTACCTGATGGCACCATCACTTTGGACACAGTAACACTCCTTATAAACTTCCTCCCAGACAGCAGGGATGCAGCAGTTTTTAATCCTAAATGATTTTTAAAACTATTATAAAAAAACATACCTGAGCAGTCCAAACAGCTGAGCACATAAATTATTATTAGGCAATATATATATTTTGAAAATGAGTCAGTGAAAGATTTTCGTATCAGGCAGTAGCGTACTAGTGTATTTTCTTGGCAAACATAGAAAAGATTTTCAACCAAGAGATAAGGAAGGAGAATTTGAAAGACTACTCTTTATACTTCTAATCAGAATGGTTACCAGGATATTTTGGTTTATCAAATGCATAAAAATTCCCCCACTATGTGAAAATTTTCACTCATTAAAGCATGAAGAGTCTATAGCTGCAAATCCATGCAGAAGGAATACAGTGCTTTCATAATTTGATTTGTCATGTTCAAAACCAGGTACTGCATAGCTCCATAATGGTATATTGAGCATTATTTATTTTTAGCTCATTTTACTTAATGAGGTGCATGATCTCTTTATTTTTGAGTTCTGCTATTTACAGATGAGTTTAAAGCAAACTGAAAACGTTTTAGTCGCATGTCCAATTGTTATTTCTCCTGACTTCCCTCAGCTTAGGCAGAGCTGCCTCTGTCTTGGCAGCTGGGCTACAGCTTCATGGCGGGCAAGGAGAGTAATCACAGGTAGCTTTTATTTGTTCACAGCAGACATGTCAACACCTTGAACTGCTATATTGAATACTTCAGAAAGCCTTAAATATCCTGTCCTTTCAATTAATTTTCAACTTTGCATATGAAAAGCCGACACAAGTATGGCTGCTGGGAAACGTGGGGACAACCCTGACATTCCTCAGTAAACCACGTGCAGGCGATTGCCTGTAAGGTAGTCAGTGAGAGCAGAAACAGAATTGCACAAACACTCTGCCCATCAGATTAATGAAAAGCAGTTTCTTGCCAGAGGAGCATGCCCGAGACAACCATCTCTCACCTCTGGATAATTTGCAAAGACTAGGGAAGGGAGGCCATGCAAAAGTACTTCTCTCATGGCATACCCCCTTCCTGCTGTTTTTAAATATGAATTACTTTCTCTGTAAGCCAACAAGCTGTTTTCTGAGCAGCAGTACTGTGGCCACCTGCTCCCTACCTGCTTTTGTCCTGTAGACTAGCACTGCCCCTTTTCCCAGTGCTCCCAGATGCCCGTTTCTCTTCCCAACCACAGCACACAAAGCATCACCCACTGCCCTTCTGCATCCCTTACAGCTCTCCCCTTGGAGGTAAGCACATGTCAGGGACTAGCCAGACTAACTGCCATTAATTGGGGTGGCTTCAATCTGGGCCATTCTCCTCTGACCAGTTGCTGTTTTTCATGACGCTTCCAGGAGCTCCATGTTCTCAAAGTCTCTCTAGCTGCCAAATACAGCTGAAACTTGTCAGTAAATTCAAACATTGTCAGGGAAGGGAAGCCAGCAGCAGATGGACAAACTGTGGGACCATAGGTCTTATTTCCTTCAAACACCCAGCTGAACATCAGTTAGATCTAGTTTTCAAAAGTTCTCTTACTACTAACCAAACACTTTGCTGTAAAGCTGGTTAAAAGCTCAAACTACATTTTCAGTAACCTCATGATAAACATTTTTTTTTAATTGAAATTCAAAGTTTTGAGAAAGAGCTTTAAAGCAACCAAAATTTAGTCATCCCTAGTGACAAGTCAATGGAAGCAGGTGGACATCTAAACTTAACATTGAATCTATTTTCACACAGCCAAAACTCTAAATAGGAATAATCTACAAGATGAACTGGTTAAACTGAAACATTTACACCCCCAAATTTTATGTAATGGAAATTTCAAGATCTCAGCTAAATTCCTGCCAAATTCAGGATCCATATGCACTGCTGTGGAGTTAATTTGAATTTGGAATTTAAGGTGTTACTTCTTTTCACTGGTGTATAGCATGTTCGATAAAGGCAAATTCATAGTTGGAGAGATGAAATGAGAAAGAGCAGCAGAGCATGAGGAAACAAAGATTAGAAAAAGAGCAGTAGAGAGAAAGAGGATGCATGTCAGGTGCCTGTATAATTTAAGTTCTCAGCTGCACTGGCAGCTCCACTGCCCTTCGGAGAGCTAGCTGCAGGTAGAGGCAGGAGCAGGCTTTTTTTTTGTGTGTTAGGAGACTTCATTCACAAATTCTGGAAGGGGAAGTCAAGAAAAATCAACGCCACTTTTTCCATCTGGTTGCCCACAAGATCACGTGAATGAAATCCATCAATGATGCTAAATGGCTCGCCAGGCTGGATGACTGTGTAATTACTGCAATTTCCTTCTACCTCCCTCTGTGTTTAGTTTATGTTTTCTCTGCCACCTTCTGTCCAGCCCCACATATCCTTAGTTACTGATAGAAGTCACTAATTTTAGACATACAGATTAAGTGCGTTATAGAAAATTATGTAGACCAACCAGAGGGAAGGAGAAACCTTCATAATTGCTTGGATATAGACAATTGGTGGAAGAGTAAATAAGAACATGGATGCACAAACCATCTGGTGAACTGCACAGTGAGAAGCAGGTAGGTTCTGTCTACCTAGGATGATATCCTCATTTACAGTCTTATACCCCTATTGCGATGCTGTAATTCAAGGAGCCATTTTTGAAAGGCAAGACAAAAGGGCACCAGTTAAGTATAAATCCATGTTTCACAGAAGGCTTTTTTCCTTTAAAACAGTATGTTACATGTATGGATTTTCCTCAAGTAGAAGGGAAGCTATCAAATACCTTTGAAACCTGTTTAAAAAGCCCTCATACATTAAGAATGAGAAAGGAAATGTCTTATTCCTGACTGATTTTATTTCCTACTTGCAACTAAATAATTGTCATAATCCCATTGTTGCCACCACACAAAATAAGCTGGTCAGACCTGGTTTAGTAACTGACATACAGGTAAAGCTTCATTAACTCTATTTATAGGCAGAAATACAATAAAATCAGGATTTTTAAAAAAATATCCAAAGGCAGAGATTTTTGAACGTTGATATTTTCAGTTTCAGATAGTTTCACTAATATTTTCATGTTTGCTTTTACAGGTGGAAGTGAGCAAATATAATTTTGCTGTGACTGCAGCACTTTGGACTTCAGGTTTCAAAGCTTGGACATCCCTAACTGGACTCTCATTCAAAATGAAAATCTTGTACGATACAACCAAATTTTAGTTTCTATCTGCGATGAATTCTTTCAATTGTCAAGTACGGCTCAAAAATTAGTCACAGTGTCTGGTGAAATAAATAATTAAATAGGATGGCTGTCTAAAAGAGAGCACACCATGACCAGTAGTATATTTAGTGAAATCTGACTGCTTATCATTTGATATTTGACTATCTCTAAAGCTAAAGGAACCTAAGCAAGGCTGGCCTGAGGCCCCTCTTTCATTTCTACATTGGGAACAGGAGTTCTGAAACCATTAGAGCTGGTGCACCAGCTGAAGCACCTCTCCTACGAGGACAGGCTGAGAGAATTGGGGTTGTTCAGCCTGGAGAAGAGAAGGCTCCAGGGAGACCTTATTGCGGCCTTCCAGTACCTAAAGGGGGCCTACAGGAGAGCTGGAGAGGGACTTTTTACAAGGGCATGTAGTGATAGGACGAGGGGGAATGGCTTTAAACTGGAAGAGGAGAGATTTAGACTAAATATTAGGAAGAAGTTTTTCACTTTAAGGGTGGTAAGGCACTGGAACAGGTTGCCCAGCAGCTGTGGATGCCCCATCCCTGGAGGTGTTCAAGGCCAGGCTGAATGGGGCTTTGAGCAACCTGGTCTGGTGGGATGTGTCCCTGCCCATGGCAGGGGGGTTGGAACTCGATGATCTTCAAGGTCCCTTCCAACCTAAACCATTCTATGATTCTATGATTAGATGGAGCCCCTCAGTGATGTACAGGCACCTCCAGTGTGGCCCCTGTGGCCCCTGATGCACTGTGACAAGGGACTAGGAAAAACTGGAAGACTTTGAATGCAAAATACATGACCCTTCTTATAAAAACGAAGTACTGATCTTCTCTTTATTACCACTTGGACTCCGGAGGTGGTTTGGACTGCAAAGCCACTTAGAGTGACAACTGGAGCTAGGTGTGTCCTTGCTGCGGTATCATAGCCACCCCACTCAGCGAGGTGGAGAGAGAGGCATGCTGATGTGACAGGATGCACTTAGGCTGGCATTAGCTATGCTAAGCCTGTCTGGTAGATAGAAGACTTCTGCCTCCAGACCAGATTTTAGGCACATTTCATCAGCCCAAGTTTAATCCCTCCTGACAGCATGCCTACTTTAATGCCATCTTTCTTTTCAAAATATTTCACCCATCTTTCCTCAACAGCTTTTACCTCAGAGTTCCTCAGTAAGTAGACCTAGGGGTGTGAAGGGTGCTGGACTGTTAGAGCAAGAGAGGTCAGATTCCTCTATCCAAGAGATTTGGTGCGAGGCCCACACAATACTCAGCTAAAGGAGTGGCTTCATGACTACTGTGATTAGGTGATACAGTTCATACATGCTTTGTGCTTAGCCAGACTCTGGAGGCTGATAGTAACTCCTGGTAGCTGTTACTGTTTATTTGCCTTCTGAGAACATCCACCCACTATCAAACTTTTCCCAATTGCGAGAGACACCAAATGAGGACTTCCCCCCCATTAGCAATGTAGTCTGCATAGCTAACAGCTTAGAAATGGGGTTGTTGTTGTTGGTTTTCTAATGGCTTATATGCTATGACTCTAGCAATTTCAGTAAGATCTAGCATCTTGCTTCCTTCTCCCACAATCCCCAAATAAGCATCACTGCAGCACACACTGCTGGTAGCCCACAACTCTCCTTTTCAATCCCTGTAGCAACTCCTGATTTGTTCATCTTTGCTCTCTGCAGGGAAGGTACCTCAGCTGCCTTGCATTCATTCTTCATTCAGCAAAACGTGGAACAAATATTTGGTGACAGCCTGTTGCACACCAGTTTAATAGTGAATAAAACAGAAACGCTACTGATCGCAGCTTTTGGAAATTCAGCATTTTGTATTTAAAGCTGTTCAGCTTTACAGTAATGTGATGGTTCATTCTGCAGCTAGATTTCCAGAGAAGTGTGGCTTTGTGTAAAGCAGTAGTACTGTATTTCTACGACACTTTTGGACTTCCAGTGGAGTCCTTTTTAAACTTCTAAGACAGAAGTTTGTTCCAGATATTGCAACAGGAGGCGTAAATAATGCAACTATCTCACTAACCTCAACAGAGTACTTCATGCTCCATGTTCTCCAAGAAGTCACTAAAAGATTTTTGAAGAGGCAAAAATATCACAGCAATTTAAATCAATAATAATGATACATTTCTCAGGTGGATATGTATTTCTACCTAATGGAAAATCTTAAAAGCTGACTAAGCACTTCATTACCAGACCATGAATCTTCTGACTACTAGTGAAACTGTGTTACTGCATTAAGGAAAGAAGTGTTTGTATTAGAGGGAAAACCCACAACCAATTTGTCAAACTTAAATGCAGACTTGGACATACGTTGTCCCGGATTTCCTTCTGTCTTCCCAGCCTCTCCCCTCTGCTTTTTGTTTACTTTCCCTTTTAGGACTCTTAGCAGTCCCATTTTTTCCAGATTTCTCTCTGCTCAACACAGGTCTTACTTCACTGTCAGTTACTTTCCTCCTATATTTCTGTTGTCCTGCCATACCTTGCAGAGGTTATGCATATTCCTTGCGTGGCACCCATAGTGGCTGCATGGAATAAATCCCTCCATCTCTTCTCATGTGACTGGTGAGTGGTTCAGTGCTGTATGAAGGGGCGTAGAAGCACCTTTCCTGTGAGGATCTTCGGCATCCCCATGACTGAGTTTCTGCCCTGGCTGCTGTAAGCAGACTGTGGGATACCCCATATAGCCATGTGCTCTGCTTATTACATGAAAGGGCTCCATCTTTTCCTGGGGCTGAAGATGGCAGTGCAAACCTATTCCTATCCCTTTCTCTTAAAAGGCCTTCGTAGGTTTTTGGGTTTTTTTTGTCTAACACAGGATAGCTGCTTTACCAGCAGACTATGCTGAAGGCTACAGAACGCAGGCCCCTCTCCCTGCTACAAAAGCATCCCTGGGACTGCAGAACATATTGGGTCTTTCCAGTTGTTCTCCCTCCTATTGCACTAATATTCTCATTGGCAGTCGACTCTTCTGAGCCAGCCAGGAGACATTCTTGTAAACAGAACAGAAGGTAAAGAGCTACAGAAGCCAAGAGCATCCTTTTACACATAGTAATTAGTTTTATAAGAGCATTTGAGGGTCAGGCATCATTCCCTGCCTGCATTCAATTCCTGTGGAAGTTTTTAAAGCATCTTCCATAACAGCTCTTAGCAGAGCCTTCCTTTTCAAGTTGTACATTAAACATAAGATATGACATTTGAAGAAATACTTTTGTATATGGTTAGTCTCTAATCTTCTAAGAATAAGCCAATCAGATGCAAATCTATTTCCCAACAACATATAATATGTCATCTTAATATAGACATCCTTCCAGGCAGTGTGGTTTCCCCAATAGCAAAAAATAGAAAGCTGTCCTCATGGAGGGGGGTGAAAATAATACAACACTGCTCAAGTAATCCTATTACAGTCTGAAGGCTTCTTGACTGTGTTGCAACTTGCCATTGAATCCTGACTGTCAGCTGCAGCTGGTAGCACAGCTAATAGTGCACCTTTGAGAAGTCGCCCACTTTGGTGGTTTACCTCCATTTACCTCTGGTGCACTGACAGTATTGGAGAGATGCAAGTTGTGATAGCTCCAGTCCTTAGTGAACGCAAAGGAACTATACACAGAATAAATACAGTCTCAGCTCACCTTTCATCCATGCCCAGAAATCTAAGTGAAGCAAGAGATAGGTGACAGATCTTGAAAGAGTCACCTGCTAAAGAAAGCCAGCAGAACACAAGTGACGGCTAGGTGAGCGATCTTACCTTCCATCAGGACTCTAACCAGGAGATGAATAACACGAAAGGGAAATGTTTTCAGTGTGCAAGTTTTCTTACAGTGGCAGGTGAGAACCACAGTTTTGTTTCAGGTATAAAATATTATAAGTATAAAACTGAATATGTTCTCAGTTTTCGCTTTTAAGACTTTTCCTCAACAAGGAAGTAATAGTAGAAACATTAATTTTGTGTATAGAAAATAATAGGAAAACTTCACAATTATCAGCTCTGTAATAACACTGTAAGACATTAAACAGTGTTTTATAAGAAATATGATCTTTTCTTTGACTGGACTTATGTCTTGAAAATACATTTAACATCTCAGGAAAATATACCATAAACATAACTCATAACGTAACAACATAAAATAACTGGCAGGTCTCTGTGGCTAATTTTTTTTCAGAACTATTGAAGTGCTGAACAACAGAATGAGAACTCAAGCAGCAATACCATGCCAAAAGGATGATTCCATTCACAGTTTTGTTTATGCAAAAATGAAGTAACCAATTACCCCCATCAGACAAAACTGATGCACAGAGTGCAGCAAGGAGTCCGTGTTTCTACCTTTGTTTGTCCAAGAAGAACAAGGTTTGCAAAGTGCATTCTGGTCTGTCAAAACCACTCACTTAAAAATGTTTGAGTCACCACAATGCCTGTGACCTGGAACGCCTACCACTTTTTTTTTTTGTGCTGATTAAACTTCATTAGAGGTGAAAAAGCTGCCTGCTGTTGTAAGGGAGGGGAGAAGGAGGCACTAACAGGCCACTTGCCAAACAGATTTCCCAGAAACAGAGCAATTAATAAAGGGCCCTAGAAATGCTTTTTGTGCACTTGTATTTGTTATGTCACGATGTGTCAACTGAAAGCTTAATGAATCATAAAATGTAGCATTTTTATGATTATTTCTTCACGCCTAATCCAGATATTTCTGAAAACACAGGGTATTAGTAACGCACAGGCAGTGTTTGGATCTATCTTCCCCTTGACCAAGGTCACATACACAAAAGAAATAGTTCTGCGAGCAGAGGAGCTAACAGAACTTCGTTTGCAATGGATTTTATCTGGAAGCTGAGTTCACTGGTAGCAAACTGGGAGCGAATTTTAAGTGAAGTTTTTCCCAGATTTGGGATGCTCATAATATAGGTCCTCTTGTGTCTTGTAAGAGCCATGTCCCTCAGTAGAGGGGCTTTCCCTTGCCAGAGGCACTCTTAAAGCCTCTTTCTCTCTCTGCTCTGTAATGGGCTCTTGATTTTCATGGGTTTATAAGAAAATAAATTCCCTAGAGACTGCTGCTGCTCTAATTTGGTTAAAATTTGCTAGTGGGTTAAAAAGCTGCCGCAGTAGGACAGACAGATGCATGACCACATCCAAATCACATGATTGCATAAGCCTTGTTTCTTTAGAAAACCAGACCGAGAATTCCCAAACCCACAAAAAGGAAGTTACAGAGAAAGAAAGGAGCAATTTATACAATATATTGACAACAGCCAAGAAGTACCTCCCACTCCTATCCACAGCAAATCTACACACATGAAAAAGTTTTGAAGCAAATATTGTTCAAGATTAAAAACATCTTAATGGCTGTTATTTACCACAATAGCTTCATTTTTTCATATAGTAAACAAAACTGAGCTACCAAAGAACATTGTGAAAGAGTTGTGCTGAAAGGAGTTAAATCTAGTTGGTGGCTGGTCACAAGTGGTGTTCCCCAGTATTGGGGCTCGTTCTCTTTAATATCTTTATCAACAACCTAGATGAGAAGTTCAAGTCCACCCTCAGTAAGTTTGCAGATGACACCAATTTGGGTGGGAATGTTGATCTGCTTGAGGGTAGGAAGGCTCTACAGAGAGATCTGGACAGGCGGGATTGATGGGCCGAGGCCAATGGTATGAGGTTCAACAAGGCCAAATGCCAGGTCCTGCACATGGGTCACAGCAACCCCATGCAGCGCTACAGGCCTGGGGAAGAGTGGCTGGAAAGCTGCCCAGCGGAAAAGGACCTGGGGGTGTTGGTTGACAGCCAGCTGAATATCAGCCAGCAGTGTGCCCAGGTGGCCAATAAGGCCGATGGCATCCTGGCCTGCATCAGGAATACTGTGGCCAGCAGGGCTAGGGAAGTGATCATCCCCGTGTACTCAGCACCGCTAAGGTCCCACCTTGAATACTCTGTTCAGTTTTGGTCCCCTCACTACAGGAGGGACATTGAGGTACTGGAGCATGTCCAGAGAAGCACAACAAAGCTGGTGAAGGGTGTAGAGTAGAAGTCGTATGAGGAGCAGCTGAGGGAACTGGGGTTGTACAGCCTGGAGAAAAGGAGGCTGAGGGGAGACCTTATCGCTCTCTACAACTATCTGAAAGGGGGATGTAGTGAGGTGGGGTTGGTCTCTCCTCCCAAGTAACAAGTGATAGGACAAGAGGAAATGGCCTCAAGTTACACCAGGGGAGGTTTAGATTGGATAGTAGGAAAAAGTTCTGCACAGAAAGCGTTGTTAAACATTGGAACAGGCTGCCCAGGGAAGTGGTGGAGTCACCATCCCTGGAGGTATTTAAAAGACAGGTAGAGGTGGTTTTGGCAGTGCTAGGTTAAGATCATCTTGTCCAACCATTAACAGTCTTTCCCAGCCTAAATTATTCTATGATATGCTTCATCATCTTAATATCAATAAGAAAACACATTGCATTAAAGAAGTGTAATCTAGTGAATGACAGTTCTTATTGTAGAAGCATGACGACATCCATCTTCATTCTTAAGTTTTCCTTCAGAGAGAACTAAGTCATGTACAAGTATTTCTGTTCAGAGAAATAGGAGAATGAGGATTCAATCTCTTTAAAGTTTTGGTTTTTTTTTTTTTTTATATCTTGTAAGCTATACAGTTTTCTTTCACAGTATTTTTCACTAGAAACAGGATCAAAGCAAACTTTCAGAAAACACCTCCTTGCTTCTGCAGAAGCTCTGCTTTAGGAAATTGTCTCCTTTGATTCTCTTCCTTTTCCCTCCCCATGAGCTATTTTCAGTATTTCCAACACACTGTTAGTCATAACAAGTTACCAAACCTGGAGGGCATTAGCTCTCCAATGAAGCAGAAATAAGTCATAGATGAGGTTCTCCTCAGATAGCTTCATCATACGAATGACACCGGAATCGCAGCACCCTGCGTATACTGATGCAACTTACTTTGAATCAAAAATTTGATAATATTTTTTGATAATATATTTCTGATGAAAACTCTAAATGGGTATCTCTTCCACAGGAGAATTTTATGTTGTTCTAGGAACACTTACACAGGTGATAGGGGACAGGGTTGTATGGCACCAGGGAGGCATGTTTGCCCTAAATTAAGATCTGTAATGCGAATTATGGCATGACAGCAACATTTATAGTCCTCTCCCAGCTATACACACACCTCCCATCCACTCTTTTGTCTTTGCTCTTAGCTGTAGTTCTTGCTGGTTCCCCCTGCTTTTCTTCACCTGCTTCCCAGCCACAACCATGGAGTGGAACATTGTCTCAGACACTGGTGGAGAGCGCTCTAACTGCCCAGCAGCTGGTGCAGATGCTCCATCATCCCCGCATGGGAACAGCAGTGCTATGTGGTGTGACCTGAGCTATTGCCTATCTGCAGAAAGAGTGATGCTCGCCATTTGCATACACTGGACAAAGCTCAGTGTTGTTTCCACCAAAGTGAGCTCAGGTGGGTGATGCTCAAGGTAAACAAGTCTTCAGCTGTGGAACATATCCCTGCCAGCTTTTTCCACTGCAGCTGCTGGCATGCCCACCTGCGCTGCACCAGCATCATTCACCTGGGTGCAGCACTGCTCGAGGGGCACAGTTTAGGGAGGCTGCGCTAAGCACTAGTGCAGCTTCATAAACAGGAGGTAGCGCATTTGTTAATTCTTAAGTTGGTAGGTAGATTAGATTTGATACTGGGAGAAAACACTATAAACCCAAAGGTTAAGTGATCTGTATTGTCACTTGAAGGAGCAAATTACATTATCTTTCCTTGCTTCTGAATTAGCTGCAGACTCAGTACTAATTTTTAATTATCTTAAAAGTTTGCTCCTTGCAATATATGCTGGTTAAATTCAAGTCAAGACTTTAGTTTTTTTTCTGTTTAATGGAACACTCTGCAGACCTCCTACAGTATGCAATACAGACCTCCTCTAACAAGCATATTTGGAGTCTTGTTTTTTTTCCTGGGGGGGTTTAACAGCCCAGTTTTTCTTGCCAACTGCCCAGGTACATGTAAATAGTCGGTTGTGAATTTTGTGTGTTCAGAGAAGAGCTAGTGAAGTGCCAAGTTCCAGGAGTAATGTAAGCACTCATTACAAAGGTAGCATTTCTCACGACAATCATGCTTTGTCTTTTTAGCAGACAAGCTGTACTAGTTGCTGCAGATTTGTTTTTCTAATGGCCTCCTCTCCCAGGGAAACAAAATCCCCAGCAAGAAGCAGCGACTGCTATAATTGCTGAGAGCAGAAATAAATGCACATTCAGGACTGACAAACCTTTCCCCTCCGTGCCCCCAGCCCAGCCCATTATCTGTGTTTTGCACCAGTTACATGGAAGCCTACAAGTAACCAGACAATTCTGAAACCTGAGCAGCTGAAATTGTTTGAGTCCCTCCCCACCACCAAGGAGCTGGATCCGTCTCTGGCAATTACACTATGGTTAAAACCCAAACTTTTTCATTCAACTAAACCCATAACACTTTTCAAAGTACACACACTGGACTTGGAGGAACCCAGGAATAGCAAGGTATTAATGCAGACAAGAATTTTACTGGTCTCATATACAAGGTATTTGTAACTTTATCACATTTGAATTATTATTTTCCTCATCTCTAAATGGCAGCCTGGCAGTTGCGTCTATCTCTTGAACTGCTCCTTTGTATGCTAGATCCTATACAAGCATCAGCATGCATTAATATTTCTATTTTTGCACTGAGCACCAGCGCGTAAAATGACAAATATGATAGCACAAAACCAGAATTTAATAGAGGCTGCTGATGATCAGAATCACATTTTTCCTGGTGAGAAGATTTTGATGAGATCTGAATGGAGGAAAGTTCTTTGTCATGAGCAGCTTTGGGGATTCAGATGAGCACTGATTGGAATTTGCCCCCTTTTTTTTGTCTTAATATGAGATATCAAATATCGGCTCAGGACTTGTCTTGTTTTCTTGCTAGAGAAGAGTATGTTCTTGAGAGCCTTGCTACATTCTCCACCTCCCCGCCCCCTCCCTTGTGGTTTTATTTCAAGTTCACATACAAAAAGTTGTCTACCATTATTCAGATTTAGCACTTGGATCTCCTTCAAGATGGGAGGACACAAATCCATGCACCTTTTAAAAATAATTAAAAAAAAGACTCCATTTATATTGCATAGTTTGAACACTTCAAAGTGCAGAGCGCTTCTTTCTAGCTCAAAATCTCACTCCAGAAAGTTTTTTTTTCCCCCACAACATTTTTCTGTTTCCATTCAAATCCTTCCTTTCCCTGTTTTTCTTCCTTCATTATACAGCAGCAGAGCTCACAGTATAATCTGCATCAGGTGTTCCTCTTAATTCTGCCTTCATAACAAGAGGCATTTTAAGAGACATGTGGAAGAAAGTTTATACTGCTTACTGTAATGGAGCTAAGAGGATGATAGGCAAGAGAGACAGCAACCATGCAAAGCCAGATTTCTGCAGGATTAGATTTTATAATAATTATAAGCATTGGATCCTCTGTTTCATTTTAAGTGATCACTAGCAGGGGTGTATCATCAAAACTGTATTTTGGCACAGCAGAGCCTGATTTCTAATCATAAGAAATTCATGTTTCAATCAGTTAGTTATTTTATTTTAAACCAGAGTAAGATCCAGTAAAATGACAATATTAATTCCTGCTGCTGTCACCAAAAGCTGAGATTGTCAGGCAGGACTGACAAGCTCTTTAACAGTGGGGTTGGCTGTCTTTGTTCACTGGGTGGATCTTCCCAAGCTCAAATCTAAAAAAGGCATGTCCAATTTAAAGCCCAGATGTAGCCCCAAAAGTTTTACATATACAATTATACACGTAATTACAATGAAAGATACATATACATAAACATTTAGATATAAAAAGACAGTTGAAACAGCCTTGCAGTTCCCTCTGCCCTTACTTAGCTGTCCTTATCAAAAATATTACAAGGAAGCAGCTGCTATTTAGCATTAGGAACGGCACAATTTCAGGTAGTCTGTGTTTGTCTTTAGTCTATTAATTGTTAGAGAAATTGGACACAAAGAGGCACTTGTTTTTGTGACTGTCCCCACTATTCAGGGGTAGCTATTCCTGAATAACAACATAGAAAGAAGCAGGCTGGGTTTTACTGGCCCAGAATTTCTTGCTTATGTTTGGTTCTCACTCCTCACTTTTCAGACAGCCATTGCCAATACCTGAGTTTCTACTTTTGCTTTTGGAGGGGACTTCAGGGACTGTTTTGGCTGGTGTTAGACAGGCAGTCATACGATCTGCTGCAACTACTAAAGCACAACTCCAGGAAAATATTTCTTACTGCAGCAAGAGCTGTAACTTCACCATTTTTCAGAAGGGAAACAGCATAACTTTTGGAGGTGTCCGATGTCCAGGACATGTACCACTGCCATCTGCAGGAATATCAAGGTGTGATTCAGCCACAGTGCCAGAACTCTGTAAGTGCACTGACACACCGTTACACCGTGTGCCCTTACTAAGATTTCAAGTCTGGCATTTGCGGTCCTGATTTCAAGATAATGCCAGAAAACGTTGCTACCACTCCAGAGACCTGCAGTCACAGTTACACTAGAGAGAAGGGTGACCTTAGTTAGTTGTAAGAGTCAGTGTTCGTATGGCCATTTACTTGCCAGGCATCTCAGATAATTTCCTGCTGGGTAAGGAAGTATCCTCTTTATGGAGCAAGGGTAACTGAAGCACTGGAGAAGTCATCTGTTGATACTGTGCTAGAAGTCTGCTACCAAAGCAGCTTTTGAGTCCCAAGGAGTCACCTTATTCCCCAGTAGGACCAGTCTCCTTTCTTTTCCATCACAACTGGTCACTCTGGTGAGTTTGGTTTATGGTCACTTCATGACTTGAAGCTCCTTCTGACCGCAATGGGAGTCAGGCCGGTATCAGGTGCTTTTCAAAACTAGTGTCTGAAATGCACCTCAGAATAAAGAGTTTTCAAAATAAGGAAAGTTAGAACAAAGCCATATCAATGTCTATTCCATGAAGTTTGAAGGCTCACACAGAGAGCCTTGAAGCATACTTCAGTTAGGATCTGGCTTGGTTTTGTAGTCTGAACTTAGTGGATGTGTCCCCTCTTCACTCCAAGCTGAATCCGAGTTCAGTACAAAATTTTCTGCTAGCTTCAGGATATTAATTACTTTCCTGGAATCTGGAAACAGGGGCGAAGGAACCTGAACTCTCACCTTTGAATTTTTTTGGGGAGCCAGAAAGTGCTGAACTGGATGATGAATATTGCTTAAGAAGCTTTTCACTGTTGTTGTGATGAGTAACAAACAAACTTTCACTGAGACTTGAAGTAGTGGAAGTAAAGCTCTAATTAATTTCAGGAGAGCATAGATAGTCAAGTCAGACAATTCTTCTTCAGGTTCAAAAGAGAAGAGACTGAAAAAGGCTTTGACTCATCTGTCATTTATGCTGCCCTAATATACATGGACTACAGAACTCCTTATGAGAGCAAACTCAGACTAAAGAGGAATTCTCAGAGCTCATATACAGTACTTGCAAATGAGTCAAAGTGCTAAGTCTTTGATTTCTGGAGTTGCCAAACACTGGCTTAAATCCCGAACCCCTAGCACACAGCCTGCGTAACTAGGACATACACTGAGGAAATCAACAGGAGAGGGGTTTTTTTTTCCTCCTTAAGAGTTCAGGGCAACAACAGAGCCACTTTGCACTTAACCATTTGGTAATTGCATCTCTAATAACTCTGACACATCTTCTCTCCTGCAATGGCAAGCATGGTTATGTATCTGCCATATCCTATCCTTCTCATTCCTTGACCCCGAGAAGACCCTATTAGTTACCCTCTAGGATATATAGGTGGGTCTCCCTGTGCAACAGGCCCAGTGCCTGCATGGCTCTGCCTGGGTGCTCAGAGAGGTGGTCAGATTTGGGAAGTGGTACAGCATATTGCATCTGTCTGAAAAGATTAACATTTCATTGTCTTATTTTTGTCTCCGACTTAAAAAAAAAGCGCCCCCAAACCCTCACCTCCCTGCTGCCAAACCGTGTATCAGCCCAATCCCAATGAGCATTTGTTACAGCTCTGGCCAGGACGACAAGAGCATCTCAATAGGAGCATATTCTCTAGCCAGGCTACGGCATGGGCCAGTGGCAGAGCTGTGCACCACAGGGCCAGTTAAAAGACAGTTCTTATGCACCTTGAATTCTGGGGGGAAAGAAGCCAGTTAACAGTGCCATTCTCTTCTTATTACTGTCTAAAGGTGGGTGGGAAGGAGAGAGAGAAAAACACTTTCATCTAGAAGTGCTTTTCCAAAGTGATGTCATCTGAACATGGAGGATTAAATCCTCTGCTAACATAGACCGACATGAATCAATTGCCTTAAAGCATTGTAGCTGCATTAGATTTAGCCCAGAGCTTCTTCAGGCATCTTTTGGTCATCAGATAATGTATCACTAGTTACTTTTAGCATCACTAGGACTCCTTCATTTCATTCCCAGGAGGCAAGCACTGATACAGAGTTACACGACTGACTAGGCATCCTCCATGTGATTTACTTCTTTGTGATCACTGAACACTCAAAGTATGAGCTCTGTCTTTTTGTTAGCTTTGTCAGATTGAGCTGCCATAAAACTCAATAGCTGAGTCAAATTTTATAATTATGCAACTAAAATCAGTAGGGAAAGCTTCCACAGTCTCAACAGGAAAGAGTCTAAGGTAATAACTTTGGTGTTTTTCTTAAGATGTACCTCAACTACATGGTTCTATTTGGGTTTGGTTTTTTCTCTCCCCCCAACTAAATAAACCCATACTGTGTGGGCTGTTTACAGAGTGCTGGTTACATTGTCAAGGCTGTCTGATCACTATGCTGGGAGCATGCTAGATAGAAAGGGGTTTATGCATCTGGAGTCTCCAACATAAGAAGGACATGGACCTGCTGGAGTGTGTCCAGAGGAGAGCCACGAGGATGATCCGAGGGATAGAGCACCTCTCCTATGAGGAGAGGCTGAGAGAGTTGGGGCTGTTCAGCCTGGAGAAGAGAAGGCTCCGGGGAGATCTTATTGCGCCCTTCCAGTACCTAAAGGGGGCCTACAGGAGAGCTGGGGAAGGACTTTTTACTAGGGCACGTAGTGATAGGACGAGGGGGAACGGCTTTAAGCTGGAAGAGGGCAGGTTTAGATTAAACATTAGGAAGAAGTTTTTCACTTTAAGGGTGGTAAGGCACTGGAACAGGCTGCCCAGAGAGGTTGTTGAAGCCCCGTCCCTGGAGGTGTTCAAGGCCAGGCTGGACATGGCCTTGGGCAGCCTGGTCGGGTGGGAGGTGTCCCTGCCTATGGCAGGGGGGTTGGAACTCGATGATCTTCAAGGTCCCTTCCAACCTAAACCATTCTATGATTCTATGATCTCAAAATGCCCCAGGCGAGCCAGCAACTTACAGCCCAAGGGGGCAGAAATCATCCTTTCAGTAAAGCTCTGCAGTAGGTCCTGTAGACACCACATGGGATATCCACCACCAGTGGTCTTCAAGAGGAGAGGAAGAAAAAGGGAGAGCGCACCAGCAAGCATATCTTCCATAGGGTTTAAGAACGTAGTCTCTCCCACTTTGTGGAGAAAGAATGGTGTCTAGATTCCCTGTGATCCTTTCCGTCTCAGTTTGGGGGTTTGTTTTGTTTTTTTTTTTAAATGGATAAGGCCTAATTTATTCCTTAAATCCACAGCTGAGGAGCTACAGGCTCCTCAAAGGTAAATCACAATTCATTTTGTGGCTGTTTTCTGGATTAGTAATTACACATGGAAGACAGACAAGCCTCTCATGAATTATACATAGTTATTGGTTTGATTTCAAAAGCTCTTGACATTGAGGGTATAAGTAATCTAATTAGTCTTTTGTATAACAAACCTTTCCTTTCTTCTAACTAGCATAGTGCATTTTAATTATTATTGTGTTACCAAACCAGGCCACGAATTAAGTAAAACCTGATGCAGTTCGTTGGCAACGCTAACATGATATTTCCGTTTAATGTAACCACATTAATGGTTAAGTTTGGGGAACACGTTCTGCATGCTCCTTCACAATTTCTGCCTCCTCTTCCACAGCCAGGGCCGTGAAACAAAGCATCTTTCTGTTGAGCAGGGCAGCAAGCGTCCAGGAGACCTCTTGCTCTTACAGGATGTTGTTACAAACTTGTCTCTGAAGGACCTTTCCTCTGTAGTTCCCCAGAGGGAAAACAGTGGTGATGTATCAAGCTGATTTTCATGATACTGGAGTCATCTGCCTTTCCTGCCTATGAAGAACGATATATACCACCAGACAGTATTGTAGTCACAAACAGAAGTTGATAACATCTCACTGACCTTTGACTATAGCTCTTGCATCCTGGTCCGAGAGAAGTAGTTCACTATAGTAGTTGGTTGCCAGGTTTTTCTTCCCTTAAATATACAACAGAACAAAAACCCGTCCTCCCCTTGTCCTTACAGTTAATACTTTCAGTCCATCCCTTATTTTTCTTTGAGGTCATAACTTATTAATAGTCTAAAAATACACATTTTTTTTCTGCTGCCTACAACAGAAAATGCATCTTGTGTCATCCTCAGCCTTTGAACTCCCTTGTGTCCCACCAGGTGCAAAGCAACTTCAATTATGTTTCCTACTGCTAAGTAGAAAGGAAAATAGATCAGTTGGCAATCGTTTATAACAAAACCCTTTAATGAGAGGAGCCATGGGATTATTTTTTTCATAAAATTAGGGAGCTGTGAAGTTAAGGACTGGTCTAGCAAGAGATAAGATTTGTACTATGGGTTTACAACTCTAAACCATGGGCTCAGAGACCTGAATTTTAAAAGACACTATGCAGTTTGGCACTGCCCAGAATGCTTGGGCAAACTTGCATTTCAGGTGCTTTCAATCTAAACAGGCAAAGGAGAGGGGTCAAAGCTGAAGGAAGAAGGTGTGGTTTGGGCTCAGTGGGTCAGGAACACAGTGGGGGCAGGACAGATTCCCAGGCAGACCAGAGCAGGCAGAGGAGATCGCAACTTGGCATGCAACTGGATGTGCTTTTTTTTTTTATATAAGTGCTAAAATATTCTGATGTGATAATACAATTTATAGTATTCCTGATTAAAATTCTGTGGCAGCCCAAGTTGTGATTTTAACCTTCCTCCTGAATGGGCAAGGCTAAAAAATAAGTATTTTAATGAATCTATTAAGTCAAATATTCCACATCTACAATTCAATATTGAAAGAAGTCTGTAGTGTTCTCGCATTATCTTGTTTCAGAGCAATTACCAAATACGAGAAGAATTATTGAATCACTCCGTTTACAAATTTGGCAGCCACACCAATGAATGTATAAAGCCTTGTTGTTAAATAAGTTAGCTCTAATTAAATCAAACAACCCTTTTCACCATTAAGAACTACATATGCATGAAGTCACACACACATACTTCGCTGTTGTCCTAAAAGGATTGCGGGAAAAGTGCTTGAGGAAGCACATAGCAGGTGAGCTGGGACTGCTTTGAGGGTTGCACAGATACGCAAGCTGTGGACTGAGGCTGTGCACTTCCACAAGGTACCAAACACTTCTGTGTCACTGTATAAAAACTGGAAGAAATCACGACTTGGGATTCCTGTGCAAGAAGACTTTTGTTTTGAAAATTGCCAAATGAATGCTAAAAAGGAGGTAAACTTCCTGCTTTTGAGTCAAGTGAAGCAGTCACAGGTAAAGAGATCTCCTTCCTTATTTCACTGAGAAAACAAATCCAAGAGAATTTCAATTTGAGTCTTGGATATTCTGGCTTAGCCACTGATCCAAAAGCCCCTGCTTATTTAGGCAGCTCTAATTGCAACCCACTCCCTCTACTTATTTCTAGAAGCAGAGCTCTGAGGTGGTTTTTGTTGATGCTCAAAACGGGGATGTTTCATAGGCTCAATTATAGGAGAAATTGCATCAGTTAAGACAAAACACAACTCCACATGCAATTTAAGAATGTAAATTTAAGTTATCCTTAATTTATACTAGTTGTAGATCCTATTTCAGCTGCATGGGTCAGGAGACCTGGTATTCCTCCACTGCCAATGACATTTGTAGCACTAATGAGGGTTAAATGCTTGAATAATCCTTTATCAACAATAGAAGGCAAGAACTTTCCAAGTAGGATTGACACCTATCTTGAATAAAATGTTATTTTTCTGTAATTAGTGAAAAAGGGGGTAACTGATTTTTTCCATAACCCCAATTTTATTGGCAGAAACAATACTTGTCAAGGAATTGTATGAAATCCCATACCCTTGAAACTGTTTTCAGAATTAACATGCTAATTTAATTAAACCCCCAAATTTATTGGTTTGTCTGAAATTTATCCTGCTACCTTAATGAAGTCTATTTGTAAAAACCATGCACTTCTAAGGCTACAAAAACAATTTTGGAATAGCAAAAGCTGCCTAACATTAAAAAAGTTTGGAGACCAAGAGAATTCATCAGTCACAGTGAGAAGCAGCAGTGCTGGTGCTGTCATGCATTACTGAGGCTTTTTACTGCAAATTAAATTAGGACAAGTGGTAATTATTCTGACTTTGGAAAACAAAGATGATGCTTTTAACAGCTGATTCAGGTACTGTTCTCACTCCAACTTGTACGACTAGCAAGGATGTGACAATAATTCAATAATCCCACATAGATAAAATGACACCTGTTGAATTAGTAGTTTTATTGCAGCTTCTGTGTCTTCTCACCTTAATCCTGTTTCATGTTTTTGTTGCCAGCAGTAAACACATACACTAATTGGCACCAATAAAAGTTTACCTTTGACTGTTGGTCCAACAGCAACTAAGGGCAGTGACTGTATGACAGTTTTCGGACAAATAAAAAAACAACCCTTGGAATGGATGCATCAACTCTTCTGGTTCTATTTCTACCTCTTACAAAATACTTTTATTTGTGCATCTAGTGCTGGATTATGTGGAAGACATGAAAGAAATTTGGCTTTAAAAAAAAACAGGGAGGAAAATGCTTCCAAAGTCTCCGATCAAAAAGAAAACTAGAGTGACCATTACTGAAGTTTCCCATTTAAATCTTCCCCTCCTACCACAGAAGTTCACTGAACACACGCTTGTGCCCTGTAACCCTTTTCTTGTACTCTCGGCTGTATCAGCTGGTGCTTGGGAGAACAAACCTGTTATTTTGAGGTAGCAGCCTTCCTGATTTCTGCTGTAACTAGCATGGTTTGAATGCAGCCCCTTTCCTTCTGCAATCTCTGGCTTTGCTCTTTGGGGCTGGGGAGGAGGAAGGGGATGTCAGTTGGGCTGCTGTAAACAGATTTAAGAAGTTACCTGAAATACCACTCTTTTGTCCCTCTTTCACTTTTTGCCTTAGGCTCAAACACAATATAAAAAAAATAGTGGATGACCCATGACAACACAAGCTATATTTTGTATTAGATATTACAAACTGATGAACTCCCAATTGTCACAAGTAACACTTACCATCATCTTTCCCAATGAAACTACTCATGATTACAGTTTTAGTATTTTTTTTCTAAACAGATCCCAAAATATTTGTTTAAGGGTCACTGTTTTGGCAACCATTCCTGGCATGAAGCCTAGACCCTAGGATAGCTGCAGAAAAACAAGAACAACATAGACATGAACTTGCACAGTAGTGAGTTTTAGAAGTGAAATGACTGGTCCCAGAAGCCTGCTTTGCATCTTCCCTCTAGCTTCAGTTTCAGGGGGTGCCAACATAAGGCTGTGATGCCGTAACGCACTCTTTAGAATGAGTTATGACAGCCATGTTATTTTTAGGGAACTGCTGTTGGGTATTAAGTGAAGTTCCCCACTCCCGCCAGTACTGGTTGCTTTATTTAAGGGAAGGTGCTGCAGTGAGCTTCAGTTCCAGTTCTCTGCCTGTGCTGTCCCACTTGCACCCCAACAGCTGTTCTCTGGTTTGTGCCCTGCAACTTTTTTATAAGTTTGAGATCTCCCTAATTATTCTGAACTACTCAATAAGAAGTTTTCATACCTGTCACAACAGGTACGGGGAAAGATTTTTGGGATTAAAAGGCAGAATAAGACATGGAAGTGCTGTTGGAGGACACTAAGCTTTTTTGTAAGGACAGCATGGGAAAAGGAGCAACTATTTTTTTTGCTAGCATAAGGACTGTCTCTTTCAAATAGCTACAAGATGCCACGTGTGAAGTTTTGTCTTACATGGAACTGGAAGAGAAATTCTGCATCTTTACTGTCATCACAGGCCATGACCCTGCAAACACGTAAGTACTCATACCCCCAGGACAGCCAGCGCAGGTGAAGCTAGGCAAAGCTACGGTCCTTCCGTGATGAACTGGTGCTCCTACGGCTCCACTGTCCTGCTTTATCATGCCATGATGGAGTGCCTGGCACAGATCAGCAGAGTTTTTTTCTGGCAGCCTTTATATTGCAACCGTCTCAGGTAGCCCAGTAACTGAATTCGGGGGATATAATACACAATCCTGTTGCTTGCCTGGAGGCCAAACGTTTCCTGCAGGTAGCTGTATTATTATTTTGAGACTGTTGCAATGATTGTCCTATGTGCACGGGAAGACAATTTTTTCCCTTGCTGAAGGGTAAGCCCTTTCCTCTCATCCTTTTGCACATTGCCAAACAACTACGTGAGAACAGTAAGCAACAGATTATCAGCACAAAATCCATTAGAACAAGTTTATATCTATAATTTTATGCTTTACTTGTTGACAACTTACTGGAAGGGCTGAATGCTAAAACAACATGCAGATCACCATGATAAAATGTAGTTATTTATTTGTATTACTTTAATACCTGAAAGCCTCAGCCAAGAATTCCTGTTGAAGTGCCCGAGGCTTTATTTGAGGGACTTACCCAGCTGTCAGCTAAGTGTTATTCCTTAGCGAAGGCAGGCATGGTTATTGTGTGCAGCAGGTTCAAGTGAGAGTAAATTCAACAGTCCGGGACTTTGTGTGGCTGTAGATGTGGTCATGGATTGGTGCAGCAGAGGATTGCGAGATCGCACAGGAAAAAAGCATTTACAGGGAAGCAAAGGGCAGAGTCCAGGGAGTCATCACAGGAGTCAAATGATATTTCATTACTTTGGCAAAGGATGCATTTTAGGTGGTTTCTGAATTTGGGCTCCCTCTTTTCCACTAGAACTTATAATAAAGAAAGAGGTAGATGCATAGTGCAGGAGAATATGTAGAAAAAAATCATTTTCAGGACTATGTCAAACTCTTCATTTTTAGTTGTCTCCATTTTCTTTTCATTTTCTACAGTAATCATCTTTGTTCTTGCCTGCTCATCTCTGCAAGTTCATACAGCACCCTAAGTGGAATATCTGCTTATCACTTATTATCTCTCTGCTCATTTATTCAGGGTCCTGATGGGATCAGGGCTCAAAACAGAAAAGCCATTTTAGTTTATGGAAGGAATACCCCCAGCTGGGAACATCTCAGTTCCTTCCGGCCAGAAAGGATCACTTTGGAGCATACCACCTCAGCAGACAGCCAAGCATCCACTAGTGGAATAAGCTACCTTCTTCCATTATCTGCACTTGCTGGAATCTCCTATCCACTTTTAAACAGAATGAATGCCAAACATCACATGTCAGTAACATTACATTCTTTACATTTCTTGTCGTATCTCTTTGGAAGTATTCTTAATTGATAGAAGTACTTCCAGTTGTTCATATTTTTGTATTTTATGTTTATTGCAATACTTTTCCTTGGCAGGAAAGCAACTGTTGTTTGCACAGAAAGACAAAGCTATTAGAAGCAATTTATCCACATGAGCATTTATCTAGGTATTTCTATGGCCCCTGGCTACATGAATGTGCTCTTATACGATAGGATTTAGTAATCTGCAAACAGATTTAACAAGTGCCAACCAAGAGCTCCCTAAGCAAACCTCCACACATGACAAATCAAATATACAATTCAAAAATAGAAACTCAGTATAAGGTTAATAGAGTTTTATGGAAAAAAGATTCTTCTGTTTTGTTGCATAAATCCCTGAAGAGTGAAGGAACAGAGGAAACTGCTTGATAAATGGGCATAAAATTTCTATCCTGGAATAATTCAGTGACTCAAGAACTCACCTGAGACACCACAAACCTGGGTTCACAACCTTACCACATCCTATTCTGACAAAGCTTTGAGCCTGCTTCTCTTTGGCCAGGGAAAATAGCTACTGATTAGGACATTTGCTGCTCTGCTTCTGTATTCTGGTAGTGGTGAGAATTTAAGAGCAAGTTTTCATGGAAAGATGAGTGGAATCTGCTTTAGCAAATCCATATTTTTGTATAGAGAGCCAATGTATCAAAAAAAATGTCCTTATTGGTTCTACTCCCAGTGACTCTAAGGGACTTTGGAGCCAGGGTGTGCAGAGGGAAATTCTGCTTTCCAGGCATCCTGCAGCAGCCCAAGGGTGGCACTGCAGCCCTCTCCTGCAGGAGGGGGTCTCTGCTTTGCAGAAAGCCCCTGTGAGAGCATGGCCGAGCAGCTTTGGGGTCCAGCTTAGAGAGAGTGGCGGGAGCAAGCCTGAAGAAAACTTCTCAGGAAGATCAAAACAGAAAACCAGCATGAAAACAAGATAGGTAATAAAAATCCATCCTCGTGGATATCTAAGATCTGAGGAACTGCAGGAGAGAAAAAAGTATTAGTTCTTTATTTGTAGGTCATAGACCCAGGTTGAGATTCTGCGATTTGGATTTAGGTTCAAGAGAAACAGGGGTGGGGAGAAGGTAGCATTAAGATTGTGAATCATAGCAGAGCAAAGATCGAGAAATGGATGAATAGCTGGGTGGGTGCTATATGAAATTTACTGTAGGCAGAAGGGAAAATGGAAAGCAATCAAAGTGAAATTGCCACATGTGCAGCAGCAGTAACCTAAAGCATGAGCGAGAGAGGCACAAGGAGGAGGATAAGCTTGCATTGGGTGAACTTGGAGTTATTGGAAATTGGAAAACTAGAGTCTTCAGGGAAGGCTTAGCCTCAGGATTTCAAAATGAGAGCAGAAGAAAATGAGAAATTATTTGGAATAGAAAGAGAGAAATTGCAGCACCTTCTCTTTTATATTAAAGAAATAAACAAGAAGAGCAAGGAGTAGGAAAAGACAAGGACTAACATGTGTATGTTTACATTGATAAAGTTGTCTCAGAGAAAAAAGATCATCAAAACAGAATAAAAGCAGCCTGCACATCATTTTCTGTGAAGATCTTAGGACCTGACATGACTTCTCACTCTTTTCTTTCGCCTGCAGGTCGTTCCCAAGCTCCTGCCTGCTTTGATTTGGGCATTTTGATAGCTTCATGTCATTACCATAAAAATTACTTTTCACCTGACCTGAAAAACAAACAGGACTGGCTTTTACTACAATAGAAATACTAGGATTAGTCTTGAAGTGCCTCATAAAGGCTAACAGCAAGAAGTTTTATCCCACATTACGCAGGGGTCAGCAACTTGGGACAAGTGTCAGAGTTTTTATCATCACTCTATCCTGGTTTGAGTGACACAGGACTAATTTCTCTTCTAATGCCTGGGAAAACTGCACTTTTAGAAGACTCTAGTGTCCAAATTTGTAAAAATATTTATTTCACAGCCAACTATGGTGTGTGGGTTTCAAGGTCTCTGTGTTTTCAAGATCACCAGGTGAGGGGATGAGGAGGAGCGAGACCCGGGCACTTGACCCAAGCTGGCCAACAGGATTATTTCATACCATAAACATCACATTTAATATAAATTAGAAGTTTGCTGCAAAGTGCTTTCTCTCCTTGATGGCAGCAACCCAGAGAACTTCTTGCCCTGGTGCCGGACCACTGAGGCCTTTTCTTCCTCCCGAAGCCGTAGCACTGGCAGTGTCCAACATTTGCTGTCCACTACTGGGAGTGCACAGCTTCTACTGATAGAATTGGCTGAGTATAATCTTTGCATATTTTATATTGGTATTGGGATCAATACTAGTTCTTTAGTATTATTAGTGTTAATTATTTAGTCTTATCCTTTTAAATCTGTTTTTATTTTAACCCTCGTGTTTCCTTGTTTTTCCCTGATTCCCCTTCCCGACTGGGGAGGGGGTCACTGAGTGATAGAATAATTGTCTAAGTGACAATAAGTTGTTGTGGGTTTCTCAAACCATAACATGCTCTGATGAACGTCACAATTTTAATACCACAGCTTATTCACTTGATAATAGCAAGGGAGCTTTATTACAAGATCACCAACAATTACTGTTGGAGTCAATGAGGGGGTCTGTAATCCACACGTTAGTGCACACTTGAAGCCTGATGTTGGCTGCTATGTACTCAGCAACAATTAAACTTCACTGAATTGAAGGAGTCGGGCCATCACATGAGTACAGCCCGCTGAAAAAGCATGAGCTGAAGCTAAAGCAGTGAGATTTGTCCAGGTGGACAACAACTATTAGGCTGCAAAAACATAACCTGGAATCATGGGACATACGTAAACATAAGCTAACCATTACTGTGTCCTCAGCCGACTGCAGAAAGACTGCAGGCATCCAGAGCAATGCAATGCCACAAGAAAGATCACGCTGTGATGCCGTGAGCTCTCAGAGCACACTAAGTAGCTATACATCACACTTGTATTTTCCATCATAACTCTCAACTTCTCATTATGTGGTGAATGTAAGTGCACAGATTTGGTTTGCTACAGAATGTCTCTGATATAAGACAATTTCAAAACATTTTCTCCTAGAATAAGTTACCAGAATGTTTTCCACATTGCACATCCCTGTATTCTCTAAGATCTGAAGTCTGTCTCTTGAAAGTGAGAAGAATTCTCATGAAGGTTTGTCCCAAGACAGATAACAGAATGCAAAGTTTCAGCTCAGGCAATTGCTTACGGTTTTCTTAAAATTAATTTTAAGACATACCTTGTAACTGCCATTTCCCTGCTAATCCTTTGTGAGCCAGTTTGCACAAGTTCAATCCTTTCTTACCATATCTCTGCCATCCACAGATAGTGCCTCTATGCTGTTCCCATTTCTCCTACCAGTCACATCTAGTCTATGCCAGGTTATCAAAACCCCTGTAATGTCATGAGATTAAAGAATGGAAGGAATAAGATGAGTTGTTCAGACTCAAGAGATAGGGATGGGCCAAATCCATGACAAAGACTCCAAGGTAAATATTTACAGAATTTTTTAAGTCTTTTAATAGCCAGTTGTTCACTGTTTCAAATCACTCGACCTTAATAAGATGAATCAGGAGGTCTTACAGAGAGGTTGGGGGGAACCCAAAACACAATTTTTGCATCATGAGTAGCAAGCTGACTTCTCCGATAACTAGTGTGGTCCTTCTCATCTTCCCATCCACCTTAGACACCTGCTCACCATAGTCTTCACAGGAAAGTTTTCTCCTTTTTTACCACACTCAAACCTAATTTAAAAAAGCATGGGTGAGTGCTTTTTCTCAGGAAACACTACCACATAGCAAACTGCATCGCTCATCCTGAGGTAATGCTTGCAGGTGTGCTTTGTACAACTGACACCCTTGACACAGATCCTCTCCATGTCCATCCAAGGAGCTCAAGACACCCCCGAGAAATCTCATTTAGCTTCCGAGAACAATTTCAGAGCTGGATCAACTGTTGCATTCTTTTTTAATGGAATTTCTGAGAGGACTGAAGCAGACTGCTTAATGCCCTGGTAAGCAAAGCATGTTGATCCAGGAAAGTCTCTTCAACTCTGTTCTGTCTAGGTTTATACATCCAGTTTATCAGCTGAGCACCTTCCAGCCTGACATTAGAAAACACAGCTAAGGTCTGTCACATGCTGTTTGTTCCCATCTGCCCCCCTGGAGGCATATGCAGTGGAGTGCCTTGTTTTGGTAGGCTTTTTTCCCCCTGAGAACATGCATACTGCTGTATGTTTGTTTTATAGGTTGGAGGATGCGTGCCCTGTCCTTGGGAGTTTTGTTGAAAGCTGCAGTGATCTCTAGCTCACAGAAGAGCACATTCCACTGTCTTAGAGGCTGTCCCAGGAAAGATTCATGTCTTTTACAAACTTGGATGTGAAAGTGCACTTACTGACCGTGAGAGACCTGGAAGCTTGGCTGATAACTCAGTAGGATGCCAGTGTAGAGAAGTGAGCAATAAGTTAATTGAAAGAATAAGATGAAAATCCCTGTTTGGTGCTTCTGTTGGTAAGGGTGCTACAGGCCCAGCTGCTCTGTGGCAAGGCACAGGAGCTACCTCCGTGCCAGCTGTGCTGGAGCCCCCAATGCTGTGGCACAGTGTGGATGCACAGAAGAAACATCCATGCAGAACAGTGCCCAAATCAGCCAGTGTGCTGCTCACAGCCCTCCTGACAGCTCCACTGCTTCTGGAGTCCAGGGGAACGGTCATGCTGCACAGAGCTGCCCCATGTGAAGTCCAGAGCATAGCCAGCCATAGCCGAGCGTGTGTGTGAGGGGGGGTTAGCTGTGCACTCTGTTGCGTGGAGCAGACATACCCTTTGAGAACAAAATAATGGTATCTGCGCCTGTTCCCATCACAACACATGACCCCCATTCAATTTCCGAAACACTCAGAGAAGGAACTACTAGGAGTTTTGCGTGTTAAAATTGAGGGTCTGCAGAAGCTTACAGAAGCATCACCACATGAAGTGTGGGTGCAGCAAGAGGATCGCTCCCACCCTCAGGGGGCTGGTGTTGGAGAGGTCTCACTCGCTGTGCAGTGCATTGGGATATTTTGTTCACAACGAGGGGTCCGTTTAATAGGATTGGTGCTGTACCAGATGACAAGGTTGAATAACTTCTCATCCCCAGAGGCTGCTAACCGAGCTCTGTTAGAGTTTAGCACTGCTCTGGGAAAACCTGAGCCATTTTCTCCAGCAGGCTATTAACAGAAGTTCCTCTCCCTCTTTCACTGCTGGTTGGGATGCAGGGCCCTCCTGCCTGTGCTCTTCTCTCCCGAGAAGCTCTGCAGAGCCCAGCAGGAGCAGAACTTCAATTTTTCTGCCCTGGGAAGCACACACCTTGCCTGCTCCCCAACTCTGGGGAAAAAAAGAGCATTTTCAGCACAATGGCTAAAATCCCCTTTCCTCCCCAACTCCTCAGCTTTCAGCATCTTTTCCTTGCATTGAGCTAATAAAGTTTTCACTTGCCAAAGCATTTTCAAGTCAAACTGAACTGGTTCTCCCCTCCCAAAGCCATGCATAACATCTACTTCTCACAGCAGCAGCACCACAGGGCACCAGTTCAACTCATCTCTTCTAAGACACCCTTTAAGGCATCTTCCTGCAGATGATTGAATGTGAACTTCAGATATCTGCAGGCACAACCTGCAGTGGCAGATAATTAAGCTACCAAGCAATACTGTATGAGTTTGAGTATGGACCTGCAGGATTTCCTGGCCTAAAGCCAGAGCTGTGTTGGCCCTGTCAAAGATGAAAGCAGAGGTTTATGCACTCAGCAGTCAAAGCTGAGGATGAATTAATAGACTGTATAAAAGTAAAAATTTGGTTTCTGGTGGGGAAGCAAAGAGGAATGCCACCACCATGTAGCTGGGAAATGAGCATGCCCAGCAGACATACTCAGTAGGTGAGTACTTACACAAGACACAGACCACCAAGAATCAGTCCCATAACTCCCCAGCTGCCCCTTTTCAGAAGTGAGATCACCAATACACTGTCCACAAGCCTCCAAGATGTACAGCCAGTCGCACCAATAGATGCTTGCTCCCCAAGACCATCTAGGCATGAACTGCTGCCAGCCTGCACAAGAAATGAACCGCCAGAAGCATCCTTTGTTTTCCTCCTCTACAGGGGAAGCAGAGAATTGTTACCTCTCATTTTTCACAGGGATCCCTGCCTAGACCAGTTACATTACTATTCCTGCAGCTTGTCACATTCATTTCTGCCCCACCATCCCTCCCCTTCGCACTCTCTCACAGGAGGTGCACCCTCACCATCGTGGAAGCACTGGACTTGCTTGCCTATCTCAAAAGCCCTTCCAGTTTGATCCCCTGCTCATTTTGCTCCATCTGCTCCAGTGCCTTGTAAATGGCTTTTTGCCTGCTTGTTTTCAGTAAGCACATCACTAGATCATTCTTACAGAACTCCTACAGATATGCAACATTTGGAGAAGATGGTAGAGAAGTATCTGAAGGAAAATAGGACAAGGGAGTCTCTACTGCCTGATGTTGTTTATTGTAATGGAGTTCAACATCCCACTCTGCTACAGAGCTTTCCCTTGCAAGACCTCAAAGCAGTGATTTTTGACTTAGAAACAATTGTGAGAGGTGAGCAGTTAGTTAAGGTAACAGAGAGCCTCATTTTTCCCTTTCTGCCACAGCCTCACCCTGCAGCCTCTGGCAAGACTCAGCTTTCTCTTGTTTGCTTGTTCAGCTCCACTGTACATGTGCCTCCCCAGGAAGACGGCAGCGAGAGGTAGTGCTAGCAGCAGAGGATGCTTTCTTTTCACAGTGCATGTTTAGCACGAGCCTTGGAGCAGTAAATGCAGATCATCCTCCTCCTCACACTTATTCCAGGAGCCAATACCCGATCAATCCAAGATTGTATTTATGTGCGTTTTCCATCGAACAAAAAAGCTCTAAAGCCATCTACTACCCATTACCAGTGCTGCCGAGCTGAGTCACTTTTATTACTATCTTAAAGGGTAGGTGGAAGATCATGTGGATCTTTACTGCTTCGATAAAAGGAGTTTTATTACAAGCTGCTGTTGCCTTGCCTTTTTGTTCTCTGTTCAGCATATGTGGCAAAGCCACCTGATGAATTCACAATTAATTTATTCATTTCTGGAAAAGAAGTATTTTATTTTATAGCCTTGACACAAACACACTGCGTTTCCATGAAGAAAACTGATGCGTGGGATGAAACAAAACAGCTTCCAGCACTGGTCTTCTAAAGTCATTGATTTTAATTGGAACTCTCTTCCACAGAGCTGCCTTCAGAGGCACCAGTGAGAGGAGATCTCCATCCTGGAACTGCACACGCTCTTCCTTCACAGTGTTTGCTGTGCAGGCACCGAAACATGGGTCCACAACTTCTGCATCTCAGACCTGTCAGGACAGCTGGCATATGTGCAAAGCAGATGTAGCTGGTGGGACATCAGAGTGAGAAAGAAGTTGTACTTTCTTTGCGGAGAAGGAAAAGTGAGGAGAAGGCACTCATGTTTCACTTCATGAAACTCCCTGCTGCCAGTGTGAAACTTGATGCTTACACCAGTCTAGCCCTGGGTGTCATCCCATCCTGGTTCAGACTCTCAACCTCCTTTGCTTTGCAACAGATCAGCCTGGAATAACCAACGCTATGAACAAGGACACCCTCAGAAGGTGATTGTGTGTTAGACATTACCTGTCTCTATATGACCAAGTCATACATACAAGAGAATGGAAGATGACAAAAGAAAGAGGAGGGAAAGACTACCACAGAGGAAGATGGCATTGAACTCCTAATGGTCCCTGCCCGATTCTCTTCAGAGAGAAACGCATCCCTCATTACAGTGCTTGCATCAGTGTATGCAGTATTCCAGCTCATCTTTCACCTTTTTTAAATTCAAGTTAGCAGGTAAGTACATGCTTACAGGACAATAACCTGATCCCAGAGTAAGGCAGCCTGTGTTAGGGCTGGATTCAGCCTCACCACACCTGCCGAGGTGCCCTCGGAGCCCCGCTCCTTGCGTGCCAGCGGCAAGGGGGTGATGATGCCTGGGGCAGACAGGGAGTCTAGACTCCTGCCCTGGGGTACGCACAACCCTGCCAAGACCATGCTGAGACTGTTTAATCCTATTAAAGCATAAGCTGGGAGTACGTGATACTCACTAGAAGAAAATAGCTTGCTTTGTTCCTGAGATCTAAACCCCACAGCAGCAGACGCTGTGGGATAACCCGCCATTACTGATCTCCGCAGGCAGGGCTTGCCATCCCCAGTCTCACCGCCTGAAGAAATCCCACAGCCCTGCTCTGCACTCCTGTCGGGAGACACAGGTCTAGGATCCCAACTCAGCACAAGTGCCAGAGCTAGAGCACAAGTATTTCCAAAGGGGATTTGCAAATGTGGGGGCCCAGCTAGCCCTCCAGCTGCTGCTTCACAGGCAGGCCTCTGCAGGCAGAGCCAACAGCCAGCTGTCACTGTCCCCACACTCATCTTCTCACTATTAAAGTGCCAAATGGACAAAACCAGGCATGTCATCTTATACCTCCCATGCTGGATGTTCCTAAATCCCTCACTGTTGCTGCTAGCTTTGCACACACACAGGAAAACAACGGCATGCAGCCTTCACGCTAGGGCAGGGGGAGAAGAAAAAAATTGGATAGTTGTACAAGTCAGCAAATATATTTGGTCAGGAACAGTAATCATTTGTCAAAGGCAGAAAAAAAGGTGTAAAGTGGGCTGTCCAGGTTTTATTTTTTTTGTGTGTGGAAGGTTACAGGAATCCCATAGCATAGAGGGATCTCTTTTGCAGCACCCAGCTCAGGCATGAGATTCAGGATTTCCAATGGCTTTAGCTGTCCTGAACATTAATAAATTCAACAGATTAAATCAAATATCTGAAAAATGAAGAAATCTACCTCTTCCAAAACTGCTTGTTTTTAAGATACTTGTGCTGCAGTGCAGCATGCAGGGTTGATTAGCTATCACCTCGCTAAGGAAGTGATGAAATCAGCATTGTTACTTTTATTCATTCCACCTATAATGAGTTGAAGCAATTCCTCCCACTCTCATGCCATTCAGAAAGACGCAGCCATGTGTATCCAGGTAACCACTGCTGGCACCGCAGAGCTGGCTGCAGATGTGCGCCCAGGGACACATCTCCCCCGAGCTCATGGAAGGACCAAGAAGGAAGGGGCCAACCCTCCTGAAGTGGCAACACACCTGAACCCACAGCAGCCAATGTGCTCGTTTGCCCATTTTCCCCAGAAAAGCCCCGTGAGGGTGTCCAAATACTGGACTGCTTCGTGTGTATGTGGAGCCACGTAAAGCAGAACGAGAAGCAGAAGGACAACAGCAACAAGGGGGAGAAAGACATACACAAGAATTAATTGTTTTTCATTCCTTCATGTGTGATTCCTGACTTGTTTCCCTGCATCCCCAGGTACCAGAGCATTGCCCCCCTGTCTTCTGATAGCAAAAAGCCTACCCCCCCAGTAACAACCATAAAAGCTGTTCTTTAGAGAGACTACCAGCTGATTCTGCCCCCCCCCCCCCCCCCCCCCATCAGCTGAGCTGTCATTCTTCCCTCCCCCTTGATGCTTGCCTCAGGTAGCTCCCCTTTACATCTTCACTAAGGCTATTAACGCACAGTGCTGCTGAAGAATCGCCACAGATTTTTCCATGCTGTCTGCACGCACTAACAGTTTACATAAAGAAGAAGTCCCCCATTCTCTATGCCCAGGAGTTTAAAAAACAAAAAGTGGTGTTGTCTAAAACAAAACATGAATATAAACTCCCCCCCCTCCAAAAAAAGTGATGTTACACAACGCTTCCTCCACACAGTCAGTTGTGAGTGGTTTTTTTCAGAGCCTGTGTAGTCAGTTATTTCTTAAGAAGGTGCTTTATATGCTGTCTGAGGCAGTATTCATACTATCCCACATATCCTTGCTGTTGCTATGGAAATCATTCCTCTGTAAGCCGATGTGCAAATGCAGGTCTTCTTGCTGAGTACAGAGGCTAAAGGTGCGCGCGAGTCAAACTATTCGCCGTGCATTATTCCTCCCCAGCCTCACTGCTGCTGCTGGGTGACAGGGGAAGGAACAATTAGCCTCTGTAAGGAGAGCACCCGTAACGAGGAGCTCCAGAGAGCGTTAGGAGGGTATTAGCAGTACTAGGTAGCCACAGGGAGGGTCTGGCTGAGGGCTGCAGCCAAGCAGGGTTTAGTCACCCAGCTCATCCGCTGTGGGTGCCACAGAAGGGACAGGATTCAGGCACAGGAGGTACAAAGCATCATCCACAGCATTTTTAAACCTTCGAGGCGGGAAAAGTGAGTCACAATGCACCACCATGGATACAAAGCGGACGGTATCCTGCCCTCTCTGCAGACCTGTAGCCACTCAGAAAGATCACTGATAAGATTAGGCTTTTGACAAGGACCTGCTGTTGGCTACAGAGAGCCAGAGACCGCAGAGTTACCTGGAGAGCCATCCGAGTGGTGAAACAGCAAGGCCAAAAGCTAAACACACCTAAAAAAAAAACCAAGCTTCTTCACATCTGCCATGTTTAGCAACTCTTCCAAACACAGTTTTCACACTCTGAGACCTACAGATAAGTACTGAGGTAGACACTGGAGCATTCCAAACAGCTTGATGTCAGCAGGCACCTCTGCCCTCTCACAGCGTACCGGAAACAGAGGAACCTGCTGCCTCCAGGACTCAGTGAGCCTTTACCACCAGTGGAGAGGCAGCTCTTAGAGGAGAGGCCATGCTACAGAGCTCCTCCACCCCCCACTCCAGCCAGACACGAGCACTTCTCTCTCTATGGGAGTTTGTGTGAATATTTCAGCTTCCAGAGCAGACAAGAACACCCCCCCCACACATTTCTTTCCCCTCACCCCGGAATACTTGATAGCACTTTTCATAGATGTATTGCAGTAAGTAGGATGTCCCAGGGCAGCTCCCGTGCCTCAGTGGTTTCCTAGTTCAGTGTCCTACACTCCTCCTGCAGGCTGGGGAGGAACTGGGATCAGGGAGGAAACAAGGGGTATAAACCTACTATAAATCTGAGTTCCTTAAGAGGAACAAGGGGGGTTTTTTTTGACAAATAAGGGGCCATCTGAGGGTTGGTTGATGATTTAGGTTTTTTGTTTGGTTGGGTTTCTTTTTTTCTTTTCAAATGAGGAACTAGAGGGCTGTAGCAGAGAAAGGCAGATTCACCAAAAAAAGCAAACATGGATTGTTTTTTTTCCTTCACCCCACTGAAGGAGCTCCTCCTGCAGAAGATTGGCAAGTGCTCCACCACACAAGCTGAAGGTTTCTACTCACATATTATTCTCTTTCTCACTGCTCTACAAGAAACACAGGTGTCATACCCATCCTCTCTTCTAAATTATCTTCTGTCCTAGACTTTAGGGAACATGCTTAAAAGCATAGCGAGTAGCTTCGAGTTACAGGTTCACAGAAGTAAGTGAAGTTTGTACATGACATTTTTTTTTTTTCGTCAGTCACCCTGGGAAAAGGCAGCTGGTTGAAGAACAGAATCCAAACACCCAAACAAAATCTGAACATCTACACAAGATCTCAGATCACACAGGCAATAAACTCAAAGCACAACTCCTTTGAGGCACCATTACACATGACAATTGAAAACAAACACAGTAAACAGGCTACAGCATATTACTGTAAACAAAGCAAGCAGATCTCCCTCAACCATAGCCCAAAATAAAGGTAGCACTTACTTCAGTTCAGGGTAGAAGGGAGACTGCTATCACCCAAAACCACTCTGCTCTACTCCAGCTTGCTTTCCCACGTGGGGCTGGACTGGTCTCCTCTCCTTTCTTATTAGCTACCTGCCAGGAGGGCAGCCCGTCGGTGGTCCTTAGTAGAAACACCTGCTAGTTCAGCACACTTGTTAGCAGAGTGCAGAGACGGCTGGGATTTAAAACAAAGGAATACAGTTAATGATTCTTTATAAAGTTTGTTGTGATTCTAACTATCCATGAGCTGTGACAGGCATTTTTATGTTATCTTCCCAGTTAAAATCAGCTGCATTCAGACTTGATCACTACCAACCTAGTATTCTAATAAACTGTTACACCGTTTTATGAAAATACAATAGTATGCAAATAGCAGTGTTTCCAATTGCTTTAAGAAAATATGGTATGAATGTGAATAAATTACATTAAATCATGCTGTCATAGAGAAGTATCTCGTGATTTATAAATACCTACCTTACGTAAATTAATACCACACAATTCTGCAGCCCTGTGGATAGATGTCTTTTGTGTCGTGGCACAAACACACATACTATGCCTCAAAAGCTTCCAAATATGTGGGTGGGAGTTGGAGAATACAAATGACATAAGATATTAAAGGATTTTATTTCAGGAACATCTTAGTATGCTAGAATATGGTATCAGAGATTAGAGGTTATGGATTAGAGAGCCACTTTTACTGTCTTGTTAGAAAGGGTGTAAAAAACAGCGAGGGAATAGGAAAGAGCAATGTATATGTTTCCATCTATTATAATTAATCTCCATTCCTTTTCTTGTTAGTATAATGGTATTCATGATGAATCATGTTGTGAGTGTAAATTTAAGAAATGTAATTGTGAACGGATTTGGTATGATTTGTTTGTGACATTCATAAATGCAGACACAATGCCACCATCAGAGAGACTGGGAAGGATTCTTCTCATGTACATGAAAGCCAAAACCTCAGATCGTCGATAAGTTTAAACTCTGAACAAGTTCCTGAATTTGCTAAGCCATTATTCCATTATTATTTCTTCCTTCCCAGATACATCATTTTGTGTAAACTGCTTTTTTGTTGGCATCCATTTCAGAGGGTCAGTTTGAGCTAAAACACTCCATAAAAATATTTAATACTCTTCTATAAAAGGTGTACATGAATTTAGAAATCCAGATCAATTAAATTATAGATTGGCTTCAATAGTTTTCTAAAATCTTTTCTTCAACAACAGAAACCCAAACCAAAACCCAAGTAAAACTCAGAGACAAAATTTTTGCTAATGTTAAGAAACCTTATCCTTTGCAGGGATCACTTCTTTATGAAATGAAAGATTAGATTAGTACATGAAGAGAAGATGCACACCTAAAAAGAGCATCAGAGACAGGGGAAGAGGTGTTACTGACTCAAAGTTGTGCTAACTTTTAGTTTTCCCTTGGGACAGACACTGTTTTTCTGCTTTGCATCAGAAAAAAGCTGATTCAGCTATGGCAAAATTACTCAAAAAGGACTTTTGCCTCTCACCTCTCAATAACAACTGCACCTTGATTTATGTCTGTGACAGCAGGGGGCCACAAAATATACTTGCAATGCCAAATTCTAGAATTAAACTGCAAGGAAGAAGGAGGGTTTGTCAGCATTTGAGAAGGAGGATCCTGCACATCACCCTCCATATGGGGTGCACACTAAGGTACCAAAAGCGCTCGGCTTCGATTAACTCCCACAGGGGTCTGGTGGCTCAGCGCCAGGCAAGTGATCTCAACGCATTTCAGGATGAGGCCATTTCCCTACTTGATAACAAACACTGCAGCACCTCTTTATACTGACTTTATGCACACAAATACATTACAGTGAATCTCATCGTCAACACGTCAGGCCAAAATTGGTGCTCTCTTGGCTGAGCATTACACAACGTGGCTTTGCTAGACCAGCAACACACCCTGAGATACAGATATAGGAAGGATATTTTCATCCGACCAGACTGCCAGTGAAACCGAATGCTATTCATCTTTCCCCGCCACTCCCCTTTGTTGCTGGATTTGTTTTGTGAGAACATTTGTCCTGTAAACAAGAAAGAAATCATGTGGTTGTTCTTGTCATTTTAAAAATGATCCCAGAAGCTTTTAAAGGTTGATAGCGTATAATGCAACATGTCCTGTCCTTTCACAGGAGCAGAACTGGGCTCTAATATTTTTTTCTGTTACAAAGCAGAGAAAGCAAGTGATGTTTCCTTCTCTTCTCTATGAGCCTTTGGTCCTGAGTTCAAAACTCTGACCATCAAACCTAGACACAGAGCTGGAGAAAGCCAGACAATCATATACGATTATCAGATGCACCAATTCTACTGATTTTGGATGGCAATATGCAGCCTACCACTTCAAGAGGAAACCTCCTGATTTTTCGGCTGCTGCACATCAGGAAATCCCAGCCAAGTTGTTGCTATGAACACAACGGAGTTGTTCCAAATATTTTCGCTAAGCCTGGCAGATGCAGGATGTGTCTGACCGTGATACAGGATCAGGTTGACTGTGCTACCCACTTGCGTTTGGACTGAAGTGACCTGAAGTCGCTGGGGCCCATGTGGGGTAGAAGGATGCATTCGCTGGAGCAGCGTGTGTCTCATCAGGGCTGAGGTGTGGGGCACACTGCACTTCGAGGTCACTGGTCTGCACTGGCATCTCTGCACACTGTAGTAGTTTCTCTGCGTGCTTTATAGCTCATCAGGCTGTTTGTGGCATCTCACTCTATCTTAACAAAACTATTTCTAACAAAAATCAGATTTTTGTAAGACTTCCAAATGTGGGGATTTGGAAAATTGGTTAATTCGTGGAAATACTTTTCAGATCAGTTCTACAGTGTTAATCAGCAGAAAGGCATGTTCTTCCCAGAAGACTGATTCAGGGTTACTTGAAGAAAGGCATTTCGGAGCCATCCAGCAGAAACTTCACTTTGGTCAGAAGTACCTCAGATCCATTTATTCATCAGCAGAGAAAAAGGTCCTCATGTTTTCTCCAGTTCACCTCAAACATCAGCACAAAAGGCGTGCTGCCTTAGGAAGCACAGACTTGCAGGGACTCTGGAACGGGACACACCTGTTCCTTGTCCTGCTGTAACCTGGAATCAAACCCAATTTAAATGCAAGTCATAGGCAGGGCTATTACAGTTACACTTCCTCTCTCGCAATGAGACACCAGTGGCAGCTACCTGCTTCTGGTGTATCTGTAATGTAAGAAAACAGTGACTTGATACAAAGCAGGCATCAGCAGGGGTCAGAACTTACTGCTCAGTGACAGCGGTTCCTGGTCTAGGAGTACAGCTCCAGATGATGTTAGGATGACAGCTCAGTATCCCAACCGCAGTGGGGAATACACGATTGTCCCCATGTGGCATGAAAGATGACACTGTCCACAGCACACAGTTTTAGCCATTAGACATTTGTTATGAATACCTAGCAGCTGCAGCTGGGAATAATTTCTAGTGTGAAGGGCTTGCATTCTCCGTGCAGACAGAGTAGAAGGGAGAGTCAGCAGCGGCTGAGGTGGTTAGTCCTCGGCCAAAAGTCTCCAAGCTTCTGACCCCACATGTTTTCTCTGGACTTAGGGGCTCCGTGAACGTGCAGCCGCAGAGGCTGCAGAGGTGGTGTCACACTTGCTCGGACAGGGAAATGTGTTCGTAGCTTCACGTTCAGCTCCTTGGAGTAGCTGAGTTTGTCCATTCCTGACTGATTCTTCTAACAGTTACTTGACTCCTTTTTCTCACTTGGGACTATTATGACTAATAAATACCTCATGCCACTTTTTTAAAGAGACTGTTAGCAGCTATTCCCTTTCATCCCTCATGCTCAAGCCCTCTTATGAGGTAGGAAGTATGTTAAGCTCGAAGAGTTCACTACGCTAGTTCAGTTTAGCAATAATCTCACCGATAACTGTCCTTGCAAGCCGGGAAGATGATTGTGGAAACTCATCCATGCTTAGAACAAGCAGCAGTTGATGAATTTTTCAGAGAAGCTGTTTCCATTTCTCTCCTGTGAGCAGAACTGGTATTAGTAACTTGTTCCTGTCAGCTGGGAAGTCTTGTGGTTGAGTTTTTGTGTTTAGCTGACTTTGAACAAATATTGTCCTGAAAGAGAGGTGAAAAGCCTTGACACAGAGGCAAGCTGTGCACTTCAACATGATGATGTTTGTGGTCATTTACAGCAATGCCTTCCATATGGATGCTCTGATTCATGTGACAGTTCTTCATGAGCCATCTCACTGGCTGACAGCACACAGCCAGCAGGACATAAGCGAGAGAAATTCGCTGTGTGCTGGTCAAAGAGAGGGTGAAATGGTTGTTCGTCATCTTGAGTGAACTGGGGCAACCAGGGTAAAGTCCAGCTTACCTATAGCACAACCTTCTGTGAAGATGCTGAAGGTAGCATCTATTTTGTGATTAGTGGGTTTGCAAAAGGCACTGTAGACTATATTATGATTTTGGGATTTCTGCTTTTAACTGTTGATGCTCTTACGTAGCAATGGTGTAGCTCAAGGGCTTCTTCTGTTACCATCATGTCTGTTTTGGACATATTAGCTTCAGCCATCTGGTTTTTAGCCAGTCTGAGGTAAGAGCTGATTATGGGGGAAGCTTCAAACTCATCTATGGCATCTCAGGAGACTATGGCTTTTTAGGCCATAGCCTTCAACTCATACAAGTTATAAAGCTTACTACCTGGAAGAAGAAATAGAGAGAATATCCTGAAATACAGATAATTCATGGGTAAAACTTACTAGTTCGTTCCAAAACCTTTGATTTATTTGCTTGAATGAAATGCTGCAAGTACAATTTAAAATGAGTTGAAACGTCCAATCAAATACATTTGTAAATTCTGGGTTTGAAGTTACTTTTAAACATGATGTTTTTGACTAATCTGGCAAGTACAGAATTATAACTCCTTCTAACAGGTCTAAAGCCATTAGACATTCAGTATCTATAGCACAATAATGCAAAATAAAACACAGGTTATGCCTGGGATAACACTTCTCTCCGTGGTGAGTATTTCCTTAGGTCTTGTTGTGATTCAAAAACCTATATCCCATTAATTCACTTACATTTTATAGACTCTATACATAGATTGAATTTATGTAATTTGTGCTTGTGGCTATTTCTGTCAAGATGGAATTGGCAGATCCTTATGCTGTGATTAGCGTTCTGTATTTCAAATGTCTGTCAGCAGGTGGTCAAAACCGTCAGCTCATAAAGGAACCGGTCTGCCCCCGTTACTGGCTCTTGCACAAGGACACGACTTGTGATTTGCGACACAAAACTCATGATAACCATAGAAACAAAGCAATTCCTATGTGCAGAGAGGGTTTTCCCCTACCTACCTTTCTCAGCTAGTGGCAATTGTGTACATCCTATACTTACATGCTCTTGAGGCCTCTCTGGGTATGGTTACAGTGCCCACTGGTGCAGCAAGCGTGGGGAAGGGGCTGGGGTACAATTTGCTGCACTGTGTTACGGCTCTGGGGCTGTATGACCACACCATGCCTTTACCAGTAAGGAGGATCCTTGTCTTAACCTCCCAGCCTGCACGGCTGGCGTGGTGACTGCTGGAGGAGCCTGCATCCACGCGGGCAGTGAGCCTGGCTCCAGGGCACCCCAGAGTGTGCCTTGACTCTGAGCCCACCAAGGGAGAGACTGCAGGTCTCCAAGTATAGATGCAGGGGAAATTTAGCAAAAAGAACCCCTCCTGCACAGTAAGTTGTGCAAACAAACCCTAAGAGAGGCATGTGGTTGTCTGGCTGGACGTATGCTTGTCAAGGGAGACTACAAAAGAATTAGGAACTGGGACCTGACAGAACAACAAACATAGCAGGCATTGTTAAAAAAACAATCTCCTCTCAAAATAGATTTTACTCCTTAGCAATTTTGGGAAGAATGTGAGTCCAGATTTGAATTCAGTCTGGAAGTAAACATATGACCATTTAATGATGAATAGTGCATGTTTTCACATCAAAATTCAACAGAACATAGTGTAAGCTTGTATTAGTCCCCAGTCTGGTGTGAAAAAATCCTGTGATCACTGAAGCAACTGATTTAAAGCAAATGCATGCCTAAGAGACAGTATTCATTAAGCTATTCATTGTTGTTTGGGGTTTTTTCCCCCCAATAATTATTTATTTATTTCCGCTGAGGTCAGATCTTCCATCCACTACCTCACTCTATTTCCTCAAGCTCTATTTTCTTGTCAGCTGTGTCCCATCTTGCCTGCTTTCATATGTATGGAAAAGTCCATTGGTCATGCTCATGTCCTTGAGCAAGTGCCGGTGCTGAACGAACAGGATGAGGTTGATAATCCAGAGCGTATGCAGTTGCACTTCGCCTTTAAATCCGAAAAGGCAGTTTCTAACACAAAGCAAATGAGAAGTGATCTTTCTGTGAGACTTGAAGTACACCTCTTCCTCTGCCTCTTAAACTGCTAATGTGATCTGAAGCCACATGTAATTGCCTTCCACAGAGAAGCCACCTGAGTGAAAAGCAGGTGAACAAGGTGAATCACCTGTTGTTGCATGTTCCAGTCTTGACTAAGCATCAACTCTCCAGCACTGGTAAGAAACAGGAACAATCATATGAGATAAAAGTGCCAAAGATGAAACAGAAGTTCAAATGTTATTTTTTTACAATATTTGGACACCACCACCTATTTTTTTGAAGTTTTTATTGATTCATCTGCAAGGATGTGGTAATGGTTTTAAGTAATTTCTTAAGGGTAAACGTTGACTTGTCACTAGGATAGCAAGGAGACTACACTGGGTTTCAAAATCTACTGTGTATACTTTGTCAGTCACCTGTATGTTCTATCTCTGGAAATAATCTATATTACCATGGAAAGGGTGAAATAAGAAAAACTCCTGCAAAGCCACACTTCTTTAAGCTAAGCCAATGTGCACATCTTTGCATGGTGATTCACTGTGGAGACCTGTGAAGCAAGGAGAGGTCATCGTCCGAAATAACACATCGGTCTGCCTAACACCGATGTCCTAGTGGTACCTCTGCCCATCATGACTAGTTCAACATGGTGCAGTAATTTAGCTCAATCATAGATTTGCTTGAATATTCATCTGTTCAGTTATATATCTGTAAGTTTATGCTTTAAAAAAAATCTTCAGACAGCACATGTACTGATTCCACCCACCTGTAACTTTGATATGAACATGGGGGTGCACTCAGGCCAAGAACATGCAAGTTACCTGATTCTGTTTCCAAGCTGACTCCTAAGCCCCTCGTGATTTCTGATGGCCGAGCAATTAGAATCATAGAATCATAGAATAAGTGAGGTTGGAAGGGACCATTAAGATTATCAAGTCCAACCGTTAACCTACCCTGATTTAAAAACACCCACTTCTAAACCATGTCCCTAAGCACCTCATCTACCCTTTTCTTAAACACCTCCAGGGATGGTGAATCCACCACCTCTCTGGGCAGCCCATTCCAATGTTTAATAACCCTTTGAGTGAAAAAATGCTTCCTAATATCCAATCTAAACCTGCCCTGACATAACTTGAACCCGTTTCCTCTTGTCCTATCACTTGCCACGTAGGAGAAGAGGTCAGCCCCCATCTCTCTAAAACCTCCCTTCAGGTAGTTGTAGAGGGTGATAAGGTCACCCCTCAGCCTCCTCTTCTCCAGGCTAAACAACCCCAGCTCCCTCAGTCGTTCCTCATAAGGCTTGTCCTCCAGACCCCTCACCAGCCTGGTAGCCCTTCTCTGGACACGCTCCAGCACCTCAATGTCCTTCTTGTAGTGAGGGGCCCAAAACTGAACACAGTACTCGAGGTGAGGCCTCACCAGTGCCGAGTACAGGGGGATGATTACTTCCCTACTCCGGCTCACTACACTATTCCTGATGCAGGCCAGGATGTTGTTGGCCCTCTTGGCTGCCTGGGCACACTGCTGGCTCATACTCAGCCGGCTGTCCACCAACACCCCCAGATCCTTCTCTGCCAGGCAGCTTTCGAGCCACTCCGCCCCCAGTCTGTAGCACTGCATGGGGTTGTTGTGACCCAAGTGCAGGACCCGACACTTGGCCTTGTTGAACCTCATACCATTGGCCTCAGCCCATCTGTCCAGCCTGTCCAGATCTCTCTGCAGAGCCAATCTACCCTCAAGCAGATCAACACGCCCCCAATTGCTACAATCCACTGTGCTTGCTTTTATTTTCAGTAAGAAATGGGTACGTTAGTCTCTGAGTGTATTACATATTGTTTTCAGAAGTGTACATTTCACTGGAGTACTTCTGTGCCAAGTCCATGGCTTTGGGACAGTCCATCAACACAAAATGCCATATGTGTGTGAGGAAGACTGGCACTTCACTGCGAGTATGGAACAACCATGGGTTTGTTTCAAAATTTCCCAGCCCACTTGCATTGGCATTTACAGGTGGCAGAAGTTACATCATCCAGCTCTTAGTCTGAGGTTTAAAACTTTCCCTTTTAATCTTTTTTAAAAAATAAAAATATCATATAGATGTCAATGAAACTCTATCACTCTGTGAAAGCTGCTACCACATCTCCCTGCCGTTATTCTTAGACAATAACAAGCAAGAAAATGTTTATCTTTTTCCCTACATTCTGAAAGCTCCATTAATATAGACAACTGAGATCTTTCTGGGTAGAAAATAATCATATTAATTAATGAATGTGTGAAACAAAGTACAAAGAAACTGTACACTTGAAGGGACTATTCACGTGTATGTGAGAGCCTGTAACTCCAACGGAGACAAATGGGAGATGCACGTACAGACAAAAGGGAGAATACATTCACCACGCTGGATGGAAAAAGGCCAGCCTGGAACACAGTGGAATACACAGAGGGATTTAAAGCAGGATTACAGATGCCTGTGGCAACTGCTCTCGATAAATTATAGTTAGATCAAAGAAAAATAGAATGCTTTGATAAGAGATTAACAAGTGCCATTCTCAAATGTGCAGTTGTAATAAAAAAAATATAATCACATTTTTAACCCCTTACTCAAGGTATTATGTTTTTTTCTCCTTTTATTTATGAATGACTTCTGGCACCCAAGGATAAAGACAGTTTTTTCAATGTCTTCATTCTGTTACAGCTAGCCACCAAATAAACACGGAATCATTATTTTTATGCGTGTACCAGGGGTTCTGATACGGGACATAGGCCTGGCAAGGGGTGGTGTCAATTTTAGAAAGACTAGGTGACATGCTGCAGCAAAATGGCAAAGAGAGAATCAGGCAGCAAAGCTACTCCTTTCCTTGAGTTGCTAGCTATGTATTTACCACCTTGTAATAAAGAATAGAAAAGCAAAATTGGAGATGCTTTCAGCTGTTTTCTAGAGCCACTTCTTGCCCTAGAACATAATGAACACATGCACACTACTGCCTATACAGCTCAGTAAAAAAAGTAGTTCTTTGAAAGGTCAGTGGAAAATTAAGCAGTAAAGTCATAAGTTACTACAAATATGAATATCCTTCCATCATCTTATATGAAACACGAAGGTTGCTTCTTTTTTTTTTTTTTTTTTGTTAACTTACAGTTAGCATGGGAAGATGCATTCTGACTGTTCCCTTTTAACATCAGAAAAGCGGGCAACCCATCACATGTTCTTCAGTGGTTCTGGGACCGCAGAAGTATTTGCAGGTGCTTGATGCTGCTTCAGAGCAGAAAGGATAGGACTTCTCCAAATATAAGCATTTTAATGCTGCAGTTGTCTAGAAATTCTGTCTTTGGAAAAATCACCTTCACATGACTATTCCACATTTTGAAAAATTTGTTCAGACAGTGAAAGTAAAATCTGGCATTAAAGCCTTATGATTTCATATCCAGGAACTGTTTCATCTACACATTTTTCATCTGAACGTTAAAATCTATCATTTTCTCCCACTTGTTCCTGGTTGTGAGAATCCTAAGTAGGAAGTCCTCTGCACTGGCAAGGTGCATTTAGTAGCTGACCTGACTTTCTCAGTCAACTGGCATTGACAGTTCTAATATTTTACTTGGAATTAACTCATGTGGTTCAACAGGCTGGAGGTCTGCTTCATAACTGTATGTGTTCCTGTGAATGATACTGTAATGCCTTGAAACTCATTCTACCAAACATTCATTTCCGACAAGAAGATGCTTTTGAACACTCATCAACAATTTATTGTTGATATAGAATGTGGTGCTCTTCCTCCCTTAAAAATCCCTAGTGAAAGAAGCATTGTTTCCAACCTCACCAGCACTAAGCTATACCATTTCCCACGAAATCTGAGGCATTAAGGTGAGGGAAGCATGGATGCATACTCTTGGGATTAATCTTTTCAGGTTTTACTAGAGGTGGTATCACAAATTCAGTGTTTAAAGTCTCTGTGTTTGCGCTTTTGGGATAGAAGCTGCACATGGCAGTAGCCCTCCAAAATTAAATTACCATTGTAGGATGTAGCATATACCAATAGTGTTCTTATTGCTGGGTAGATGTTCAAAGCACGTGGCAGTGCTTTATTTTGAATCTTCTCAGTATATTTTTTTTCTCTAGTTGCTGATTTATTGACTGACTGACTTTTTATCAAAGCAACAATTCTCATATCTTCCATCTGTGCAGGTCTCTGAGTAGGGGATTTCTGTAGGAGGTGACAAACGTCATACATCTCTCAAGTGAATCTTTTTTTTCCCTCAAAAAAGGGGGGAAAAACATTTTCCCAATTTCTATGTTCAAACACTAAAAGAGGAAAGCCCAATCGGAAATTGCAAGGATAACCACAAATTCATCTGTACCTGGCTACAGACTCAGCAGTCTGGCATGCCAAACAAGCACGTGCAGACATAGGAGTTTGACTGTGACCATGAATTTGACCTCTGACAAATGAGGCTCAAGAACATTGAAAAGGAAAGGAAAAAGTTTTTCTAGACCTATTTGGGCTGTAAATCAGACAAAGTTGGTTGTCAGTCTGAGATGTCCTATACTACCTCTCTTCAGGAAAGCTGGGAGCCCAGTAGAATTTAGATGGACATGCAATGTTTCAGTATTTCTCTTCCACTTTCTGCCAAAACTAAGAATTGCAGAGAGACTTTATGAAGGAAGCAAAACAACTAGCCAAAACTGTGCTGTTTCACAAGCTGCAGTTTCTTGGCAAAGATCTGGATGATCTTCTTATTTCCTCCAGACCAGTTCTCCCACTTGCGCTGCTGAGCAGGAAAGCAATGCCCTTTCCCCTCCTCATCATGCATCATGATATAAAAGCATACGGCTACTCAACAGAAACAAATGGTCACTCACTTGAAATGAAGACAACACAGGGGTCTGAAGCAGAGTGTCAGAGAAGGCAGTGGCCTTTTCTTCCCATTCTGACAGGAACATCACTGAACGTATTCAATTCTGCGGTCGTGTAGCAAGAACCCTTGGCCATCTGAAAAGATAGGCATAGATAAAAGAGAATGCCTTTCAGTGCTCTCAATTTCTTGATTTTTTTCTTGTATCCATCAGAAAAAGGAAAGTATGTGTCTGGTTTTACATTTCTTTACCATGAAATTTAGTGTTTCATTTGGATTACTGCTGTCCTGTATTTTCCCCCTCGATGCCCTGAGGGGAGGAAAAAGAAGGCTCTCCCTGATGTTTCTACCATGTTATAGTGAGAACAGCCCACCCCTACACTGGCTTTGCACCACAGGTGGTCTAAAAAGACATGAAAAAAGGTGCAATGCTCATAGAAAATTTGTTACAGGGTACGTGAGTCAGATATGGGCAGAGTATGGGCTTAGTACAGCCTCAGCAAGAACTGGCTAGTCACAGCCTGCTGATCTTTCCAGCTCCTTAGTTTGGATAACAAGAGATTTTTCGGGGAAAAGGCCTACCCCATGGTCTCCTTATCCAACTGGTTCTGGCGTGAAGAAGCCTTTGCTGAGAGAAAATAGCTATGGGGGAAATTTTTGGTATCTTCTCTTGTGAAATAACAACTTCCTAAAAATAGTGCCTGCAGATAAATACATTGCAGTTTGCAGGCCCAGAGAAACCAATTTAGATCATTCACTCGTCTTTCCTCTTTTTTCATGCATTCTTATTCTGAAAACAGAATATAGAAATCCCATGCCAAAGTGTCGTAACGGACTCCTGTAAAACTTCTGTGTGTTACAGAAGGGCACAAGTTTTTTTCCAAGTTCATCATCTGACATAAATTTGCATCTGATTGTGATACTTTAGAGGAAAAGGTGGGTTTGGAGGGTTTTTTTTGCTTTGTTTGGTTTTTAATTACTCTCTTCTCTAAAATTAAACTCAAATTGCGTTTTAAGTATATGCACTGTACCTGTAACAAATTGATAAAAAAGAGAAAATTGATTTTTCCATCTGTACTCGCAGTCACAGAAATACTTACCCTCTAGTCCCAAAGGGATGACCAACATAATATGATGTAATGTAATTCCAAAGTTGAACCAATGCTTTTCCACTCTCACTGGTATTATGGCAATCAAAGGAGATATTTGTTAAAAATAGCTTGGATGCAAATCCAATGGTATCTCACTGCCAATGAAACCTCATTTCATGAAAGGAGGGGAAAAGGCTTTTCAGCAAATTTAATGTGAAGCAGATTTATGCATTTACATTTTAATTGCAGTATGTTAAAAGCAAAAAAAAAAACAAACACACACAACTCCAAAACCCGCAAAACGATAAAAGGTTTTTTTTTTTCCAGGTAATAGCGATTTTCAAAATCTCCTCAACCCATTTCTAACATTATAGAGAATATGGTTTCAATAAACGAGAAAGCGAGAGGCTGCTGTGTCTGAGTGCACGTATTATGCCAGCGCTGTGACATACTATTGTTTTCCTAAGAGATTACAAAATGAATGTTCTATGAAAACATTCTCATATTTTTTAAGCACAATCCATCCAATTCTTTCTCACCTTGATTCCCCGAGCTCCCTTTTATTCACGAGATGCAGGAACCTCCCTGAGGTAGAGCATCTGCTTGGGTTGCATCCAAAGAGCTCACAGGGCAGCCTCAGTGCCAGCAAAGCAGAGAAGCTCCTTTTTGTTTTTCCTTATCTCCCAAGGTATTTTGACTGGCTGAAAATGATGAAAGAGAACAACAGGTGGGCTGACCTGACTCGGTTCCGGGAAAACAGAGGGAAGGGTTAACCAAAGCTTTGTCAAGAAATAATCGGACACATTACATGCAAGGAATGCCAACCCACGTGGCCGGATGCAAAGCAAACCTTTTTAAACAAGTCTGTTTCCACAGGATGAAAGGTCTGGTTGACAGTAGCATTCACATTAATGCAGTTTACTTGGGTCTTGCCAAAGCATTTCATTTCGTGGCATATGTTGGTATGATTAAAAAGCATGCATTATATGGAATTAAAAGGATGCACTTTGGAAGAACTAAAAGCTGACTCACTGACAGATCGCAAAGTGGTGAGAGTAACGAGTGGAACTATTTCCAGCAGATTCCCACAAGGATCAGTTCCTGGTACAACATTGTTTAGTATTTTCATCACGTGTCCAAACAATGATGTAAAATCAGTCCCAAGATGGTTGGGGGCTGGAGCGCTTACTGTGTAAGAAGCGGCTGGGTGAACTGGACCTGTTCAGCCTGGAGAAGACCAGGTTTCAGGGAAACTAAGAGCAGCCTATGAGGAGGTTACAAAGAAAGCAGAGCCAGGCTCTTTACAGAGGTTTGTGGGAAGAGAATGAGAGATCACGATCATAAATGGAAACAGGGAAACTTTTAGCTGTATATAAGGAAAAAAACCACTATGAGGATACTCAGACATTGGATCAGGATGGCCAGGGAGGTTATGAAATCTCTATCCATGGAGGTTTTCAAGATCTGGCTGGATGAAGCCCTGAGCAACCTTACTTATCTGAATTCAATTTTGACCTTGTTTTGAGCAGAAACTTGGACTAGATGACCTCTCGAGGTCCTCCTTGTTATCGCACATTATGACTGTAATTTGGTCGATTCAGCCTGGAGAGCGATCTGGGAATCCTGTTAGATAACTACTTCAACATGTGCTGTAATGTAGTGCTACAGGGAAAAGCAACGGTTGGATATTATTTGGCCACTGCTGGTAAGCAGCCCTGCACAAAACTTGCCGCCTTTGCAGAGTGGAATTCCCAAAACTGAAGCGCATGAACAGCCCATGAAGTCTGGCACTGCTGCCCGACAGAGCCCTCCTGTGTCTCCTGAGCTGCTACTTTTGCTACGTAAGGGGTGAGAAGAACAGCTAGGACCTGGATTTGTTCTGCATAAACAAGGAACAGTCCTGCACATGCTATGCAGCATTTCAGAGGGATGTTTGTGTCACCCAAAACTATAGCATCCCCTCACATTTACACAGCAAAAAAGCATTGCACTGCTGGGATGAGAGGGAGCACTTAGGAGCTGACAGGCAAAGGTATAGCAAGATTCAGTAACTGGAGACTTTAAGTTAGACAATGTGAAATTCAAAATAAAAATAAAGTTAAAACAATGTCACAGCTGCTCTGGAAAGAAGCTGAATTCTCCCTTGCTGCCAGTCAAAAGCACTGGCTATGCTTTACTGCAGAGCAGTTGGCCAGCATAGGTACCTGTTGGATCATGAGTCAAGTGACCGGGATTTGCAGGTACGCTCTCACTGTAAGGATAATAACTTCTTCTGCAGCTCTCTCAGCACTTTTCCCTTCCTGACTGACTTGGAGTTGTTCTGGAGTATTTACGAATGGCAGAAACCCTTTAGACCACTCCATATTGATCCAGAAAAGCCTTTTTGCAGCAGCCAAGGGAATGTTGTACTTCCTTGACCACACAAAAATGTAGCGAGAGGGTACGTGAACAGAGCATTGGTGCAAGCGTGCAGGAGCAGCAGGACCTTGACCTGTGTTGCTGACTAGGAAGGCCAAGTAGCCAGAGATAAACCCATCTGATCACAGATAACGACCCTTCTGGTGTGTTTTCCTGCACTTGCTTGTTAACTGACACACATTAAGGTGAATTAGCCAGATTCACGTGTTGTAAAAATGCTGTCAAAATAAAGCTCAAGGCCTCAGATAAATTCAAATCCCTTGTTTTTTAAATAGAAATCACAGTATTTTTTTTTTCTATTATGTGAAATCCCCAACCCTAATGTCATTTGAGGAGTGGGTTTTTTAAGCCCTACAGTAAGTGATGCAACTGTTGACTCATTGCTGGTCTGGGTTTTGACACCAGAGGACCATGCTGGCCAGACCAGCAACCTGCCAGACTATGACTTTTTTGTTTCTTCAATAACAACTGATCTGAAGAAATGGAATTACAGCTTCATCCTTTAATTTAATAATTTCTCATATTCTATTTTTGTGCTTAAAACTAACGTTCTACTCCTAGTGGAAATAGTTTTGGAGTTTTTTTCCCTAAGGAGACAATATGTTTCTCTTTAGCAGTTTTATGCACAAAAACCATACATTGATAAGAAGTCTCCAAGTTGTTTTAAACAGATGATGTAGCAATTCCCTGATTACTTTAGAAAAAGCAGACAGACATATATATCACTGTGTTGAAAAAGTTAGAGCATGAGTGGTATAATTTGCATATTATAGTTAACTCATACCAAACTGCTTTTTGACAATAAACATCAAAGAGTATAAGTTAGACAAATAAAAGTGTTTCCTGCCTTTTATGGGAAACAATCAGCTGAAAAAGAGGAGGAAGCAAACACAGTTGTTACAATATACTATTATTTGCTGCTCTGTTGTATGTGGATATACGTAAGGCATGCTGGATGCTCACACATACTGAGAAATAAACAAGCCACGACACACCAAGAGATCACTGATCCAGGAGGAGTAAACTATGGGTTACCGCTTCTTATGTGTACCTTGGGTATGAATTTATCCTTGACTGCACACAAATGGAACATAGTTTGCTGGATTAATACCCTCTTAGGTGCATAACCACTCCCCACCGACTGATTTTTTCATACCTTTACTTATTTAGCAGCAGGAGACGGACAGAGACAGCCGGGCACAATGGCATTCCAAAAAGCAACATCTTCAGATGCAAGGACAGAGCCAAGGGAAGAGTGCTGGAAAATGTAAGATAGCTGAGTACAGCAGTGACAGCATTGAAAACATGATGGTAATACACTTGACAGATGGCAATATCATCTGTATCACACATAATGCTTTCACTCTACCATTAAACTCTTTAAAAATTGATTATAAAAATTCTTTGCACTATTTAGACAATTTCTCTTTTGATAGCAGGGAACAGGGTATGCAATATAGTTTTCTCTCTGTCGTGTTGAGCCTACTCCCTTTTGTGTTTTTCTCTGTGAAGTTTTCTTGTGACAATATCCGATTGCCTTACACCTTGCAGATCATGGCTCTGCCCTTATCCTTTAGCAGAGTGGCCAGAGTTTTTCAGATTCCCATTACACATCTCCCACTGACCATCTGCTATTACCACCTTAACGAGAAATCACTTGTTGAAAGGTGATTAAGTGGTTACAGTCCAGCACAAGGTTGCAAGCTCATTATACTACTTCCCCCTCCAATATTAAGCAATAGCGATAAGCATCCGGCCAAGAGTCCTAGCTGATGTGAATCAGTGCATTTCTACTATTTCAGTAGAGTCACCTTGGTTTACATGACGTTTAGCTTAAAAGCATTTACCATCAGGATAATTTAGATTCCAGCCTTTGGTTAAAATGGGTTTGTGTGTGCCACCCTTTTCACACAGAAACTCGGGACAATCGAGGAAGATTCTTTTCTAGTCTTTACTAACCTTTCAGTCGTCAGGGATGGGGTGTTTTAAAGATAATTAATGAATTATCTCTAAATAAGCCGGGGTTTTTTTGGTAGCACTCATGATGTGAGAAGTGCGTTTGTGTTCCCCCTCAGAGCACTGAGGTTTACTGTAAAGCTACTCTGGCTCTGGATTTACGTACCATTTGCAGAGGAAGATCTATCCACTTAAACCTTCCAGTGTAGGTTTTTCTGAGTCAGTTTTACATATCAGGCTGTTTAAAAAAAAAAAAAAGGAAAGAAAAAAAAAACCTTCAAAGTAAGCTTCAAATACAATGGGGCCGGGGTAATTGACAGCTTCTTAAACAGCTTTTGTTCTTAAAGCAAACCACTAAGTTTCTCTTCCCGCATCAGGTCTCAGTTGTGATCTGTTTCCACTAGACGAGAAGCAGTCTTTACAGCCGTCCTGTTAGAGCTCTGGATTTCAAGACAATGTCCCAAATAAGCGTCACAGAACAAAACAGACCGAGACAAGCCGTTACAGCACATTTGTAAATAAGAAAAAGCCAAACCCAGGTGCCTCTTATCATCGAGACATACAGCTGGAGTGCAAAACTGCTGTGGAAAAAAAGCCCGGCAGTGTGATTCAGGACATACCACTCTGGGGGAATGATATCCTGGCTGTACTTAGGTTTGGAAAAAAATGTTCTGAAAGGTTCTCTTGCTGCCACATACTCTATTTTAGTTCTGGGGCTCATCCTCTAATGTCATATATATTCTGAGTAGTAAAGGAACCACCTGATGTCCAGCTTCATTTCAGGGAAAGGGAGGGCATAGGTATGATGGGCACTAGAAGACAAGTTTGGATGTACTCAGATTACTGGGAGATAGTTCAGAGGAGAGACACCTTGAAAGGTCAGTGTCAGGAATGCAGCATGCTAATGATGCTAATGATATAAACAACACCCGAGATAGTTGGGTCTTGATTTGGTGAAGCACTTATGTACATGTTGTACTTGAAGCACCTGAGCAGTTGTATTAATTTCAGCCAGGTGACCTGGATGCCTACAGCCAGGCTTATACCTCACCAGACAGGAGCTCCAAGAATTGCAGAATGACAAAGTGATTTTTCTTGGCATTTATCCACACTCCTTAAATGCAAAGATTAGTACATCTTTCTTTTATAAAATTGCCTTCTGCTGGTGTTCGTTTTCCTGCTTCCAGGCTACTCTGATTCACGGCACAAGAAAAGCTTTTTCAGAGGACTCAATAACTCCTTTTCCCCAAAACACACACATCATCTGTATATATTTGTCTGTATCACCTCTTATCTCCAAAATGAACAAATCACTTCTGTGTCCCTATTCTCTCACATCCAAAAGGAAAATCTTTCCTGAGAAAAGAGTATTAGTTTTACTTTTTCTTGGCATAATAGGACATAATTTATTATTCTGCTTATGATCATTGACAATGCCCCAGAAAAATGCAAAGTTTGCTGTTTTGAGATCTTACACTGATTGTAACTTACCATGTCATAGGCCCTTTTAGCACCAGAGACATCATTCTGGCTTAGTAATTCCTTCAGAGAATTCCTTCCAACAAATATAGAAGACTGCCATCATGATGAGAAAAATCCTTTCCCCTAAAACTGTTTACCACCCAAGAATAAATAGCAATGAAAAGAATGTCTTTCCGAGACTTAACGGGTCATAATCAATTTATCAGGAAGATATTACCACAAGTGTTGTACATAAGCCACTTACCCTTTCCAGTGTCTTACAGTCATCTGAATGTCAGTTTAAAAAAAAAAAAAAGAAAAAGAAGAAGATGAAGTTATAATGCTGTATCAACAGACAGCTGTCCTAGTGGGCACTGGGAACACAGGATGACTCGCATTGCTGAGCCGTGCAGTCATTGCCAAAGGAATGATGAGGTCACATTTCATTCCGATTCACATACTCGGTGTGGTTAGACTGTGAGGCTCACCCTTCCTCGCCCAACTGACGCCCCCCTCCCTGCCTCGACACCAGATCTGGCTCGTTAACATGTCTGGAATGAGCGCGAGCCTACCTCTCAGCTGGCAAGCCCGAGGGGCATACTTGGATTCCCAGGTTGGAAGATTATCTCATTCAAGCACAGTTCTCCCAAAGATATATAAGCAAAGCCGGCGTGGTGGTCCCTGCAGAGCCGGCTTGAGCACTTGGGAGTTTCAGGCATACAGGAGTACAACCTTCAAACGCTGGCAAACATGATGGTGATGAAAGTAGAAGAGCTGGTAAGTACAACCTTCTTTCATTTATTCATAATTACTTTTCTTCCTAGACTGTCATTATACCAGGCAAAAAGAGACAACGGTTGTGGATCATTGAGGTGATCTGGCAGGTTACCAGCGCTGCTGTGCTTCAGGTGCAAAACCTGTATATACTACAGGTTATCCTACTGCACTCTCGCTTTAACTTTTCCTTGGGAAGGGGGCTCACCAATGATACAACTACATAGCTGTTTGGATTTTGCATCAGAACATAGCTCACCAGGAAGATAAGACTGACCAAAATTTAGCTATGTGTTTTCCTTTGACCTTGATCTTCATTTTCATTTTTTTTAGAAGCTATTAAGTTTATGATCACACTGAGTAATTCCAATCCCGTAAGGGACTGGGAGGAGGTATCAATGCAGAAAAACCAAAGTATTTTCCAAATGAAAACTAACAGTTTAATAATAAGTATTATTTTCTAATAATAAAGTAATAGTTCCTACACCCACTGCTGTTTGTGGCACAAGAAGTCTTTGAAAACTAATGTCTAAACTAGACCACAAGTACTGGGACATTCCGCTGCAGACTTCAGACTAAGAATGCCTAATTTGATCAATAAACTGGGAAAACAGGAATGATCCAGTAAAACATTGGAACATCATACAGAAACCACTTTTTTCCCCTGATGGCTATGTTAAGATGCAACTGCCACACAGCCTAACTAGTTAATGCTGTCTTAAATTATTTGGCAAGGCCCTGACAGTTTGTCTAGTGTTAATCTCCATAACAAAGACAATTTTCAAGGTGATTGAATGGAAAGGCAGTCTAGGACACATGAATTTACTGAACCACTCTCAAAATACACAGCAGCCTCTACTAAGTTTAACAAGTTATCTCTTTGTACACACTTAATCGAGCATCAGAAGTATTTCCAAAAGCTATTGAGAGCTGTGCGGCTGCACAGCATCACATAGCTTCTGCGCAGGAACTACCTTCCGCTGTTTTGCTGAGTGCTATAAATGGGGACTTTGGTACTGACAGTGATGGGTAAAACCAGCCTGGAAATTACTCAGCAACCTGATTTAACTGCATTTGGATGCGTTTCAATAAAACTGTAAGGTCCCAAGGGAGAAAAGCTCTCCTCCCACTCTACCTGCTCAGTTCTCCTGCTCAACGCTGGCGGGGTGCTGGTGGCTGGTCGGGGTGGCACACTCCACCACAGCCTTTTACAGCCTTCTGAAGACTCTGACACGTGCTGGCGAGTGAGCAAACAAGAGAACCCCGAACGAAAAAGATACTCTTCCCAACTCACTGGCTTTTGTCAGTACAGCAGCACCTCGGCCCCAGCCAAGCAGGGAGTCAGACTGTGAGGCGGCCTCATGGATCTTGACCCAAGCCCTGAAGATGCCGAGGGGGGGCTGCTGTGTGTCTGCGGGAGATGTGCCTGCAAGCGAGATGGCTCGAGCCATTCGCATACACAGTTAATCCAGGCACAGGCTGAATGAGGTCTGCACTCTGTCTGTCACACACTCCTAGAGCAGGACAGGAATGACATGTAATTAGCCTCTAGGTAATCTGTGTTCCCAGGGGGTGGCTACTGCAGTCATGAAACTGTTGCTTATATGAGATCACGTTTGCTTTTACAGGTGACAGGGAAGAAAGCTGATGATAAAGAGACTGGCAGCTTCCTCCCCGAGGACTTCAAAAATGGAGAGTATGAAGCCGCTGTAAGATTAGAGAAGCAAGAGGACCTAAAGACAGTCTCTGAACACTCACTGACCCGAGGTGATCTGGCTTATGAGGAGGAGAAAAAACTAGAAGCAGAGGTAGGCTCCTGGGTTTTGTGCTTGGCTTTTTATGATCCCATGGGCATTTTCTGCCGCAGCTCTTGAAGTTTTGCGTCTTTCTAAGTTAGAAATACATGCATGGTGAGCTAGATAAACCCTGGGGAGATCACCACCAAAGGAGGTTGGTCTAAAGTCCATTGCAGGCCATGGAGATCTGCTGACTCCAGTGGCCTATGGATGCAGGCAGTAACGCTGTGAAGCAGAACCCAAAACTCCCCCTATAATGTCTGACGGAAACCCTGGGGGCTCCCTCCTGCCCAGAGTCACCTGCCGCTAGCTGGCAGTAAGGGGGGAGCAATCATAGCCAGTAAGACACCTTCAGCTTGCACACCTAATGACTGCCACTAAAAATAACTAACCCAAGAAAGACATAAGAGTGCATTTCTGAAGCCTGAAGCCTTACCTACCATGAAAATGTTCTTCTTATGAAAACACTGCATTATGCTTAATAGCACATTTGGGAAAAACAATTACAAATGAAAGTGACACGGGTCTACAGAAAAGTACCATTTTGTATTCCTGGAGCATGACAATTCTCCCTATATCCCCAAGAACTGGTGATTTTTTCCCCGCAAAATACAGTAGCTGTAACATCTTAAATTCTTTGGTGAATAAGTAACCAACTGGCCTAAAAATTTAAAGTGATTTGGGAATGAAAAAGTTTAACTAGCAGGGGGCATAAGACTTCATTCTGAAAAAAGAAGGGTGGGAAAGTGAGCCTCAGAAATATTAAAATAAACACTATTGACCTTCACCTTCAACAGAGAGATCATTACTTGCTACAGAGGTTTTTTGAGTTCCTCCAAAACAGGGTCCTCAGAACTTTTTGTGTTTCCAGTTGATCCACAGTCCACTCAGCCAACATAATTATTTTCCATTAAGTCAATGATCTACAGATCAAACCCTAAATGCAGACAACAATAAAAAGAAGAGGTGGAAATAATTTGAGTAAGAATTCAGTTGAAAAAAATGCATTCCATGTGACAGGGTCTCACCAACCTATTTACCCTTAACAATACCATGGGACAGAATCTGTGATCTGTATTCACCCTGAGTTACCCCTTGTTTGTGAATTCCCCTTCTGAAGTCAAGGACACCTGATGGTACCTGGGATCTTGGCCCTCAGCTCAGGCAACGCATTTGCTCTTGAGTTAGCAGTGCCCCACATGACTTCATGCAGGGATGCTTTTTACAAGCAGGCTTGAAGAAGTCTTAAACATTTATTGAACTGCTCTTTCAAGGGTACTGGGGACATTCTTTGTAGTTTACCAAAATGTAGCGCTTGCTAACTGAAATGCTAAGATTGGCATAAACCTTGCTCTTCACTTAAGGGTATATTTTTTATCAAAGAGATTTAAGTTACAATAAATCAGGGGCTGCATCATAAAAGCGGTTGAAGAAAAAACGCTTGGTGGCAGTGAGCTAAAACTGCAGGGGCTTCCCAGCTCTCATAAGCTGCACATGAGATTCCTTTAATTGTTGGGCCAGAAGGGACTGCAGTGCTGTCTGACTCCTGGCCTAATACAGACCAAAAATTCATGCTCTATATCCCACAACATGTGGCCAAAGCAGCATCTAGGAAGAGGTCCAGTGGTGTATGAAAGACTATAGATGATGTAGAATTTCTCACACACCTAGTAACTTATTCTAATGGTCAATTAGCCCTAGGTGTGAAAAAAAGACAACTCATTTCAATGTTCGTTCAGTCTTAACTGAATTCAGCTGTGGCACACGCTGTCCTGCCACTCTGAAGGGAGAGGCAGTCACACTCAGCTCAACTTGCGGGCACTCCTGATTTGTTTCAGCTGAAGAAGAAGAAATTAGAGCAGAGGTCAAAACTTGAAAACTTGGAGGATCTTGAAAAAATTATTCAGCTGAAGAAGAAGAAAAAATGCAAGAAAGTGAAAGCACCCATTGTAAAGGAACCTGAACCAGAAGTTATTGTAAGTTATTTCAAAGTACCTTCTTCTGGGGAAGCATTGATGGGGTTTTGCAGCACGCACATTTACGCCCTGTGTATTTCTTTCCATCAGACAGGACCAGTGGATGTACCCATGTTCTTTAGAGCTGCACTGGAGAATAAGTTGCCAGTAATTGAAAAATACCTATCAGACAAAGGGGATCCAAATGTCTGTGATGAGGTACAATCTTCCTTCTTACTGCAAAGCCTGCCACAGAAGAGAGGTTATTACAGAGCAAAAATAACTTTTACCACTAGGTTTTGTAGCTTCCACACTTTTGAGGAGGAAAAAAGTGGGGGGAAAAGTAAGTAAATGCTGGGAGTTTGGTATATCAAGTTCTCTAGTGGTAAAGGGGCCACTGCAACCCTTCAGAGTAATATTACCTCAAAAGAATCTTTACATTTAAAAGCAAGCTGTTGGTGCCCAGGAGACCCTGATTTTCTGTAACAGGTCATCTTCCAGCACTACAGATGAACAGACAAGAAATTTGTCCGCAGAACAACAAAGGCGGTGATGCTGCCTGCCCTCGTACTCCATAATGCATCAGCTGCATTTGCAAAACGCAGCGCAGCGTGTTGGATGGGGGAACTCAACAGGCATCACTTTAAATTTGAATGCGATACTGCAGATTTTTCTCACACCCTTTAAAATGCTGGGTAGGCAGCTCTCAGCTATCAGGACACTATTAAAATTTAGCAGATTTCAGGTCTCAAAAGTATTAGCTCTTGAAAATGAATCAGCAGAAAGTATGTATTTGCCATCATCCTAGGGAGGCAGGGAGAAAAGATTTAAAGATATCTTTTTGTGCCATACATAATATCTGACTTTGCGCGGTTTTAATTGCCAGTTCAAACGCACTGCATTGCACAGGGCATGCTCTGAAGGACATCTAGAGGTGGTGAAAAAATTGGTGGAAGCTGGAGCCCGGCTTGAACAGAAAGACATGGTACGTGCATCAACTCACAGTCCTTTAAAAAAACTACTCATTGTTTTCTAAGTGCCAAGAGAAGCACTTCTAGAAGTGCTTCTTATAGAAGAGGAGCATTAAAAGGCTTTACAGCATCTTGCAACTTTATCCTTAGAATCACACTGCTGAGCAGAAGTTTCAGGAGGGGGTGTCTGCCTCCCCTTGCCAAAGTGGTCACTGGGAAACGCGGCAGGCGGAGGAACCCGCTGGCCAGCAGAACGCCACAAACAGCAGAACCTCACGTAGGGTCGGACAGCCGAGGTCAGGCTTCAGCCTGCTATCAGGTGGTGGAGATACCGCCGTCCCATACGTGTGCCCAGGGCTCCGTGCAGTGCATTACACTCTGCACCGGGATTTCAAGGCTGCGCTCGGGAGAGAGCCCCGCTCCCCCGGAACGCTGGCCACGAGGGCAGCTGAGTATCAACGCCTTCTGCAGCTGGTTTTTTGCTTCTCCGCTCCCAGCCCTCTATCCCTTTGCTAAGCAGTGGGAAGCAGCCATCCTTGCTCCCCCCTCACTTAACCCAGCAGTGCTCACGGGTAGCGTAAGGAACAGGAGGAACAACAGGCAGAGTGAGACCTTCAAGGGACATTCCACCCCTCCCAGCAGAGCTGAGGGCAGAGAAACCGAATCCTAGAGGAAAAGAGTTCTAATACACTTGGTGGACCTGCATAAGTTTGATTGTGCTTTTTGTTGGTTTTGTTTTGTTGTGCTTTTTTTTAAAGAGAACTATTCTTTCCCTTGAGCTTCATTTTCTATGCATTTTAGAACCTAAAAGGCATCAAACAATAAAAAATATTAACTGGCACATACCAGCCACGCACCTGGCTAAGTTTGCAGAATAGACAACACACATCCTCTCTCACAGCAGCGGTGCCAACATCTCTCTCTGTCTTTAAGAGCAACATGCAGTGAGTGTGAAGAGTGAGAAACTCACAGTACTAAAGAAATTAGGGCAAAAATAAGAAAAGCTGTTACTAGAAACAACCCAGTGTTCACAATGAAGTGCTTTTGCTTAAATTGCACAAAAATTATTTTGGATTAATTTAGAAATTTGATCAAAATGGTTTAATTTTTTTTTAAAAACACAACAATGAATTAAATGACTTTCCATTTGTTGTTCCTGCTGCAGCTTGACTCTACAGCCCTGCACTGGGCGTGCCGCGGGGGGAACCTGGATGTTCTGAAATTCTTACTGGACAAAGGGATAAACAGAAACGCAAGAGACAAGGTATGTGCTTCTGGGACCCTGCAGCTTCCGGAACTGCAGATGAAAAGCTGACCCTTACTCCAGGTAGTTAATTTTTGACGGCCGTTCTTGAAATGGTCTTTATGTGTTCCGTGCCACTGACCGCTTCTTCCTCCCACCTCTCAGCTGCTCAGCACCCCTTTGCACGTGGCCGTGCGAACGGGTCAGTACGACTGCGGGGAGCACCTCATCGCCTGTGAAGCAGATCTCAATGCCAGGGACAGAGTAAGTACCAACAACTTCTTACCCATCAGCTCTCAGGCAGCATCACGCTGCCGCCTGCCTCGATAGTTCCACAGGTCTGTAAAAATCCCTGGCGATGCGGCTGGGGCCGGACCGCGGCGCTGGACTGGTGGGACTGATGCTGTGGTCCATGTCTCTCGCCTCTAGGAAGGAGACACACCGATGCACGATGCCGTGAGGCTGAACCGCTACAAGATGATCAGGCTTCTGATTCTGTACGGGGCAGATCTAACTATAAAGAACTGCGTAAGTAATAGCAAAAAATGCAGTAATTCAAACTGCTTTAGAATAAGTTTACTGTCAGAGCAGTTTCATAGGTTTCAAGGCCTGGAGACACAGACTTAATTAGATCATTTCAGAGTTAATTAAAGCAGAGCTGACAACAGGAAAGGATAACTTGGGGGAGGTCAGGGAAAAGAGGAAAAAACAGTACTTCTTCTAAAACCAGAACCCATCAGCTGCAGCTTAAAACATCACACCTTTCTGAGAGTTAATTACACGTACTGTGTATTGAAAAGATGCACACATGCGGACGCTTGCTCTCTGCACAACTCCTGGGCTTCAACCACCCTGAGACAAGAAAGAACATCTTGGCTTGTCAGAAAAAGTTCCTTTCTGTTAAGCGCAGAGCCAACGGTGAGCCCAAGCACTCCGTCTGGATGACTGGCTGTTAACCTGACCATGGGGCAACAAATCCCTGTGGCTCAGCAGAGCTTCAATTTAGAAGCCCCGCACCTGACTTCTTGCTCACAGCCACCGCAGCAGCAGCAGATGCGTTGCTGGAGCTCTGCGATCAGTCGTTAAAACACAGCATATCACAGCCCCCTCTCCCCCAAACCCAAACCAAGCAGCAGTGGGACAGACAGTGAGTTTTACCAATGCCAGTCAATGGTTTTGATGGGCAATCAATCAAAAATGAAGGGGGCAAGGAAAAAACTAGTCACTGCAGAACTTTGCACTCCCTACTCTGCTCACGCTCATCATTATGCCTCATCAGGGTACGGAAACAATGAAAGGTACAGCCCCAAAGGCCAAAGACCTGCTCTCTCAGGCTTTGTGTGCACACAGGAGTTGCTCCTGTTTAATTTAGATGTGGTTCATAACCTAATTAAACCAGTACAAACTCTTATCAGAATTCTCAATTAAATAGAAGAGTGGCTCATTGAGGTTTCATCTGAATGTATTTCTAAACAGTTTAAACGAGATCAAAAGAAACACCTGCATGCTCTGCCAGTCACGGCATTTGCTAACATGGCTTAGACCCACTGAAATGCAGGGAGATTTCATCACGAGCCTGAGCAGGGCTGGGACTCGATCTGTAGAGCAAAAGGACTCTGATCCCAGGGAGGCGAGAGTGTCTGACCGTGTGTGTGTGCAGAAGGGTCTCACATCAGACAGATGCACCGCACAAACATTCATGGAAGAACGAAGGACTCGGTATTCACTGGCTGAAATTAAATCTTGCTTCCTCTGCTTTTTTTAACCAGCAAGGGAAAACCCCTATGGATCTTGTTCTTCAGTGGCAGAACGGCACCAAAGAGATCTTCAACAGCCTGAAAGACAATTCCTATAAGAGTGTCCATCTAGGCAAGCTCTGAAGAGAGAAACCAGACTGCCCTCTTTTTGCTGCTTTCAAATGCTTCATATGAACCTGGAGGAAAATAGCCCTGAATATAGTATTTTTATTGAAAATATTTATGGTACTGGATTATTTGAAGTACCTGCACTGAACACTGCAAAACAAACATGCAGGTAAATTATTTTTAAAGGCAGGTCAAGTGTTAAAATTCCACTGCTTTTCAAATGGCTTTATTTATTACTATTTATTATTTATTTATTTAAAAGGTCATTTTAAATTATTTCCAATATTATTGTAGCTTTTTTTAAATAGAGCTTTACATCCTAATGCAATCTTTGCCAGCAACATAAATCCTTTTTTCTTAGATGGCAGTATTTCCAATTTCATTAGCAACTTCCCTCAAGCCTTCCAATAGCTCTAAATAGCAAATACTTGCAACTGTTGCCTTGTCTCTGCCAAATTCTCGCTATTAAAATAATACATTAAATGAGTGGTGATACGTGGAAGAGCAAGGGAAGAAGGTGTACTGAGGTGCCAAGTTGGATTTAAAGAAGCGATTGAGTAATGAGGTTTACACAGGGTTTGGCAATCGCGGTGGATAAAGAGCTCAAGGACAGAGCTCCAACCACCACGTAACCAGTTGGGCTGCGGGATTCAGATGCAATGTTATGAATGTGAGAGGAGACAGTATCAAGAATGTGAATTTTTTTTAAGCTAGACTACTATGAAGTCAGACAATCGAAGAATGCAAAACCAGATTATGTATATTTGTAAATTTGTACTGCTTTTTCTGTACATTTTGTACTGGTCTATTTCAGATTAAATAAACAGAGTGGTTCTTTTTATTTGCTGGAGTGGGTTATGAAGTGGTGAGCATGCACAGGGTAATGCTGTCTCTCTTTAAAGAAAGTTCACATCTTGGCCTCTGTAAAATTCTTTAAAACTCAAAAAAGTCTCAGCTGCTGACAGCAGCCAGCCCTTAAGCTACCTCCCTGCCACTGGTAGACAAATGTCATCTCTTACTTATTTTGTTAAATGGAAACACATACATAAAAGCAAAAAGACAGTACTTCAGTAGCTAGTAAATCAAAGTTACAGTTTTATTACTGAGATTGATTTAAAATCCCAGTTTCTCAGCAAGTCAGTACTCACTATGTGGAGCACATGAGACAGTTTCAGTTATCCAAGCCAAGGGAGAGGCCGAGTCCTGCTAGGAGAGGCAGGCACATCTCCCTTTCCTTTAGCAGAAGCAGAACAATCTTAACAGTGCCACCAGCAGAGGCATCAATGTCCAATTTCATTGGGACGTTACAGGCTGCATTCAGTTAAAATCCTAATGCCCCACGGCACAGCCTCCCAGCGAAATACACCACAGGCTCCCACACACCTTCACCAACCCACATCAGTTGCCTTCTAGCCAGCAGGCTTTACAGTGTGGTCAAAGCAATCTCCTGGGCAATCAGGTGGGGTCAGGAGCAGACAGCAATGAATAGTTGTTACTAGAGTGCCAATTCTGGAGATTAAGTGAATTTACAGAAACCCCGCAGAGGAGCAAGCAGAAGAAACGCCTATTCTGTCTGCAGCCAGCTACCCTAGACGGAGGCCAACAGCTTTGGACAGATGAGACTTTTCTCACAGAACCACCGTAACTCACGAGTGTCCCCTTGCCAGCGGTAGGCTTTATTTGTGAACACACCCTTCTCCATAAAAATTATGGCACACCTCCGCTCACTGTCCTTCTCTGCAAGCCACTACTTGTTTCCGCACAATTACCCGGACACTGGGATCATGCCTTGCAGGAAATAGAAATGACATCAGTGCTGGCTAACTCAGTCCGTTTATCACCCTAACTGAGAAGCAGTTCCATTGTACAGGCACCAAAGTGGCCAGAACAACGTGCTTCAGCAAACTGAGGGAGAAGAGAAACTTTTTTTATTGGTTCCTGAAGCACTGTATGTCTTTAAAGGCCAAAGATGCAGACTGTAAACTTTAAAAATCACATCAAACAAGTAGCAAGTAGGGTCTTTAGCATTCAAAAGCCTCTTTCTATATGCTAGTTACCAGACAACTTCTCTCATGGTCAAGGTAGGTTATTCTCTGGCCAAGGAAAAAGAATGTCATTCAAAAAAATCACACCAGACAAACACACTTCTGCTGCTTCTCTTGGTAGAGCATCATTTTGGAGGTAAGTCTATAAATGACAAAATACTATGTGCGTGTATATATATATATATATATTACATCCCAATAGCTATAATAAAACAGACTCAAATCATAAAGTCAACAAGTAAAATAACAACATAAATGAAAAACATTTCATTATTTGTTGAACGAAGCTAAAGGCATTGTGACTTACACCAGCATGATACAGAACTTAGTCTACTGAGAACTTCATCCACTTTGCTCAGTCCAGTTACTAAAAGCTCAGAGATGACCCACTGCAAGATTTCTGCAATATTTCAGGTGCTATAACTTCCACTTCTCAACTTGTTGTCAATGCAAATAAAGAACTGGAATATCCACAGTAAAGCTGGCTCAAGAGTATCTTGAGTACAGCAGCTTACATAATTTTTATATTGGTTTAATCAAAAGGAAAACTTCAGTCAACATTTGGAAGAGCTCCGAAAATGCTCTGCTGATTATAAATCTGTTATGATTGCTTTTTTGGCAGCCGGATTAGGTTTACTGAGGCATTAACAGGAAGGAAAACGGAAAGGCAGGAGGCGGCAAAATGAACACTCTCATAGGCAACACTGCCAGACCAGGACATAAAGAAGGAAATGATGCAGTAAAAATGATGTGACGTGGAGACTGCTCAGGCCAAGGCGAGACAGCTGTTACACTGCAACTGCAACACACCATGCTGAGCACACATTCAGGGTAACCTTGGGCTCTTCCTTCCCATCTGTGGTAACCATCTCATGTTACTGTTTGGTTTTAAGAGCTGCAGGACAGGGATGGCCTTTGGGATGTGTGTCTAGCAGGGCAGGTCAGTCAGTCCTACTGTAACACAAATCCAAGGTATCTCCTAGCAAGCGACAGACACTGGGATCTTCTTTATAGTCACTGATCACATAACAGAATGGGAAGCATAATTTTCTTTTTACTGCGCCATTACTCTTCACAGACCACTGAAGGTAAACTTCATCTACTGGCTTGCGGTTGTAAGGTTTAATACAGAGATGTGTTTAAAACTTGAGAAACCATAAAAGAGCTAGACTTTGCGTTCTTCGAAACATTTTTAATAAAAAAGGAATGCACTTGTACAACTGAAAACTTCTGTTAAGTTAGAAACTTTGTGTTGAGTTTGCACTAGCTCCAGAAGACTTAAGACAGGGTGGAGAGATGGTCTCCTGACCTTGACCAGCAGCCCAGCGTGACCTTTCAGATGTGGTGAACTACCATTCAGCAGACTCATTCCCACAGCTTCCCCCAGAAACTTGAACCCCAGAAGAATTCTCTTCAGGCTAAATAAAGTAGTAAGGGGCTAGCTGGACAATTAGGGAAGACTCAACACTGGGTAGAGATGGGATGGTGGCCCCTGTTGACATTTGGTTCAGTTCTCAAGCTTGAGTCTTAGCTTTTTTGCAGGCAGGCAGTGTTGTTTCTTCCTCCTCAACCTTGTGAGGCTTCTTCACTGTGTACACTACCCCACAGGCACTCTTCCGAGTTTCTGGAATATACAAGAAGAAGCTGTAGTACCTCAAATAAAATACACTATGCATTTAATGCCTGCTAATTTCAGGTGTCCGTGCCCCAAAGCGCAGTTCAACATGTTTAAGAGGCAGCCAGTCAGCACACACAGCAGGTAAAACACCTGCACGGGCAGGAGTTGGGGATACTAAAGGGGGAAACGGGATGGTGGGTGTAGAATTACAGGAAACATAAGGAAAAACTGAGTTCTGCAGGGGCTGAGGGGCTGCAGACACAAAACCATAGGAAACCAGACTTAATCAGTTCAACAGTCACAGAAAGACACATTCTTGAAGCATTGTCAAAAGCATTTCTGTGTTTCTGAGCAAAACATACAGTTCTTAAAAAAAATATTAAAAACGTGTTCACATACCCCATGATTCTTAAACAGACTCTGCTGGCACAGCTATATTGGCAGAGGCTCCCCTATAGACACCAAGTAAGTGACTTTATGGTATTCAAGAATATTTTATTTACAGAAGCCCCAGCATTACCATAAAATACTACTGTGTGATGTTATCAAACTCCTCATATGTTTGCCAAACAACCTAGTGAGCCCAAACCAATTTCAGAACTACTGCTAGTAGGCTTCTCTGCAAAATTTGAGGTAGAAGAGATTTCCTACAAATACTCTGTTAGCAAAGAGGCCCTGCAAGAACCTTGCCAAAATATATCAGCTTATTCTGGGTTAGTGTTCTTTGGGGGACAGGGAAGTGACATCTGCTATTTAATTGCACACATAAGATAGATGACGGTCTTGAGAAATTCCACATAAACTTGACAAAAATTCTTCCAACACACTGTCTTCATGTAGATAAGCAGCAGGCTGGAGGAGGACCCTGTTCACAGAAATGCCCTCTCTAAGGGATCAAAGCTACCTGCTGTGAATTACAGCAGGTTCAAGCCCCACCTCTACTGAAACAAGAGATGCAAACCAAATCCTACTGTACATTTGAAACTTAGAGCAACTCAAGTTGTTGGGAAGGCGCTAGAAATCGTATCTCCCCAACAAACCTTGACAGAGGCAGAAATTAAGAGCTATATGCGACAACTGAGTCACAAAGTTAAACTGCCATCAGAATAAACAACGAAAATCAAGAAACACTAAGAACCAATAAATAAGCATGTGAAAGGGAGGGTGGAGATGGTGAAACTGGTGCTACAGTGGAAAGCAAGGGTCTAACCTGATTGCTGGAACAGAAACTGTGGCATCTCTGCTGCACTGACAACTAGTACACAAATTAAAACTGGAAACCTTTTGATTGCCAGTGCAGGGGGCCACAAGCTAGATGTCTACTTTCTTAATATTGAATTAAAATTAAAAATGGTCAACCAGAAGAGAGCTACTGTGAGCTGCCTCTGCTAAGAGCATAAGGAAGCAAGTTTAGTTTCACCAAAACCCTTCAAGCCATCGTACACTATATGAAACATTTTTTTCTAAGCAGCAAGCACTCAGGGTATTTGACTTTGCATCGTTTGAAATGGTCCACACTGAAGAGAGTATCAGAAATAGACCACATAATGAAGGATCAGAAAGGGACACAGCAAAGGTTGCTTCTGTATTCATGCTGCAAGAGGGGAAATGCAAAACACACACATCCCGGTTTTCTTGAAGTCAATAACATAGTTTCTGCTGGTGTCACCAAGATCAGCATTCAACCCATCCCAAAACAAGGCATAGTTTTACTACAAAGCACAACAGGCAGATCTGTTTTGGCTGAACAGTTTATGACTTGTTTATGTGGTTAAACGAGTACTCCAGTACAGACAGCACCATCAATTCAGCCACTGATTCGCTAACACGGCAACAGGGGAAAATGAAACACTCTTGCTGCAGAAGCGCCTTTTCATGCACTGGACAAGGGAGCTAAAATCCCAAGCTGACTTACTCTAGAAGGTCCTGGACCTTTTGGAAAATATGCATTAACATGAACTTAGTTTAACAAATGCAAGCGTTACTTAGATGAGTTTGCCTGTCCTTCTCACCTACCTCCATGAAGCATGGTGGCTCTGCAGTTGGTAGACACGGCCGCCTTGGCTTCACTTTCTGACAGGCCAAACAGCAAACCTCTGCCACCTTTGTTCAGGATCAAAATGCACAGAAAGGAACAAACAGAATAGGGAAGTCTGTCTGCATGATAGGTTTGCTTACTCTATGAATAACTGGGAATTAGCAAAGCTGTAACTCAAAGTGACGTTTTGCATAAGGTTACCCAGAGGCACCCAATTCTCCTGGCTGCAGTTCCCCAGCAGCCCTCCTGGAAAGCTCTTCGCAATGTTGCTTTTTTCCAGACAAGAAGCTGTATTTTTGAAAATAAAAGTCTGTCAACACAGGAGCATTTTTATATGCATAATCACGTAAAAAAGTGACCCCATTGAAAATTTCAATTTTGGGGAAAGGGCACTGTCTGATACAAAAGCGTTACGCTGAAAAGTTCCCAGCCACCTTGAACAGGGATGACACCAGATTAGGTATGTTAATTTGGGTTGAGCCTGACTGCTTTTTTTAAGAGGGAAGGAAACATTGCATGTGAAATCCTTCCAGGCCACACACCCTCCCACATGGTTCTCATGGCTCAGAGCATGCTCCTCCCTTCGAGGGACAGTCCAGATACATGCTTGCCGAGCGGGGAGGAGGGAGTAGCAAAAACGCATCTGAATTCCTAAAAGAAGAGGAGAAAAGACACTCTCCTTGGTTTCTTGAACACAACCACTTATTTAACAGCACATATGTAAATAAGGACTGGAAAATCCAGAACAGAAGTAACCAGCACTCAGATAGGAACTTTTTCTTTCTTGATATAAATACAATTTTATAGCTTCTTCTACCAAAGATGTGGCACCCTGGAGATCAGAAGTAATAATTTCTGGTTTGGTCCACATTGTCCACAGATTTTTAAGGTTTTTATTCATTTCTCCACTTACACCCACACAATACAAATGCATACCAGAGCAAAACATACCTGTAACTGAACACAGACATTACTATTTCCAGTGACTGCTTGTGCCACCCCGTGACCAAGATCTGTTCCTCCTTCCACACCCACTCAGAGCCCTGATTCATTGAATTAGTCACCAACAAGCATCACTGTGTAAGGTTCAAGGAGTGTAAAGGATGGAAGTATTCAAAAACCACTTTGAACTTTCACATGTTACTATTAATTGCTGTCTTTGACTTAGAAAAAGGATACAGATTAGCCACGTCGTAAGGACCTCGTAGTTCCAGAGGCTAAAACAAAACAAAGAAGGTTGGATATGTGCATGCATTCTCTCCCAGGCTGACAGTGTGAGCAGGCAGGACAGGGCTATCAGGAAGGCAAGATTAAATGCTATGTAATAGCAAGCTGCTGAAGATGCATTAGGAAATCAAGCTACTATTTTGGAAAACAGAGTCCCCATCTGTGAGAAAACTGTCATGGAAAATACCACAGCAGCAAAAAAAAAAAAAACAAAACAACCAACCCACCCAACCAAACAAAAAAACCCCACTCAATCCCCACAATGCAATTCTCTGGTAAAGCAAATGGATTAAAAAAAACCCAAACGATGGCAATCATATTTAAAATTACAATTTTTATCTGTTTAATATATAATTAAAAATGTATTTTCAGCCACAGATAAATCTTCAAATTGTTCTGACTTCAACAAAAATCTGGGACTTACCCTTTCAGCTGCACTAGATATAACAATATTCTGGAAAACAAAAGAGAACAAACGTTCATCTGTCGGACAGCATTAAGAAATGAAAAAAAAAAAATCAGCAAGCAACAAAGACTTTATGAGCATTAGCTAAGCTCAGGCTCAGAGCCCAATTAACCATCAGAGTATCTGATGCCCTCAGATGAAGTGAACTCTAGCAGGGCATGGATCTTAGTTTGGGGAGATGAATAAACGCAGGTTATCTCCCTGTCCCCTACAGAGAGAGGGGCACAGGTTGCAGCCCTCCCTTGCAGTTACAAAGCTCTCACAGACAGACGTGAGCTGAGTAAGTGCCACACCTGCAGTATAAATGTCAGCGATGGCATTAAGCAAGCACCTATCAACCTTCTTCTTTCATAACAGACTTTAAAGGGACCTTAAGGGTAAAGAAGAAATGCAGAGTTGCACAACTGTGTTAAGAAGTGCCCCCTTTAACGACACTAGCTGAAAGAGGCCCCACAAAAATGACTCTGCCTGAGCTGTAACAGAAATGGACTTAGAATAGGAGTCCAGGATCCCCCAGGAGCAGCTTACATGTAGTGTCTTTAGACAGTTTGGTGCTCCTGAATTTTCAGCCTGCTCTCTGTGTTGTGGTACAGCTCAATCCTAACCTTAGGATTCATGTTGGCCTTTATCAAACTCACATTGGTTGAGGAAACCTACCTGCAGCTAGGCAGTGGCTGCCAATTCATGCCATACACTCACTTCCCTCAACACTGGCACCCCCATGAAAATCACCAGGCAGAGACACATCCTTCTCCCTTCTCTCCCAAAGGGTTTCTACAGAACAGGTACATGACTGCTTAGGCACTGGCAGACACCACAGCTCAGCTGCCAGCACTCTTCTGATGTTAATCCTCCAAGGATGCTCACCCAGGGGGAGACTGGTGGAACACAGGTGGAAACTGTAGCAGCAAAGAATTCCTTGCACTTTTTACTATACTGAATAAAAGGCTTTGGGAATTCCTGCTTGAGTGGGTGGGAATGAGAATTGTACTGGGGCAGCGAAAGACTTTCCCTCTCTGACATCAGTACCACCAACACGTCACACCACCTCCAGTTACAACGTGGGGTTTTCGATCGCTTTACCGCACTGCTTTGCTTCTCCTGCCACCTCCCCAACACAAAGAGCAGGGCAGACACTGGAAGAAAGTGATCTGTGCGCAGCTGGAACTCAACACGTAAAAGAGCTATTTGCGTGGAAACAACTGCATGTTCACACTGTGCCCGAGGTTTCCTCGTGTGCCAAGGAGGAACGGATGGGATGGACAAATCTGCCTTCGCATAAAAATCAGAAGCAGAAGCAATACATACAAAGTGACTTAACAGAACACATCATGATGGAGCCTAAGACATTTATTTCTGCGTAATTCACCTTTAGAATGACTGCGCTATGGATCCCAAGGGTGCTTTTGAGCTTCAGTGGTGTTTACTACAAGAGTCTGCTGGGAAAAGTCAAGTCTCCTGCTCTGACCTGTAGCAACCAACGCCTGTCTCCCAGGCCCAGAGAAGCTCCCAGAGCAGCTGTGTGAGCCACCTTGAACCAGCACAGGATCATGGTTCACTGCTGTACATTGGAGATATGCTCTGTCTGGTTCAAAGGCAACTGGCTTCCAGGTAGGGGATGGGTAAGATGGGAGAAGGAGACAAGAGCAGACAAGAAAGCACTGCTAGCGAGTGAAGGAGAAGCAGGCAAAGCCAAATCCAAGGGAAGGGCTAAAGGGAAGAACTCAAAGGCAAAACATCTCCGCAGGTAAAGGAGACAGCAGCTGTTCAGTACGCTGCTTCAGGCACAGTACCCACACTCAGTTACCAAAACATGGGAGGTGAGGGACTGTGACTATGCACACCTTCTGCCTGGCAAGGCAGGCGAGTCCCTCCCTCACTCCCTGCACATTTTAACATGTTTTAAGGGCTCTGCTCAACACCAGCTCTGAGGATACCAGTAAATTTCTGGAAGTTTCTCTGCCCTACTACAACAGAGGAGGAACAAAAGGATGCAAAAGCTACTACAAGTTCAGCACCTATAGGTTACAGAAAGTGAGAGCTGCGCGCCAGGCGCCAGCTTATGGACCAGCCGTCCCACATCTTGTTAAAACAAGGCCTTTACATAACTGATGGAGACAAACTGCCAGTGAGGGCTAATAACCACCTCTGCTGCCTGCCAGGTACTGAGTCCGGAACAAAAAAATAAAGGCAAAAATATAATGACAAGCTAGCAGTCTTCTCCCAGTTCTTCCAGTGCCTAACAGCTTGTTGTGTCCAGCTCCCACTGATTTACCTTCCAGGCACAGATGATGCCCTAGATTGACAGATGCAGAAAGGGCACTGTGCACAGACTGAGTGCCCAAACGTCTCACTTGTTCTGTGATGCAACTCAGCTGATGCTCTCCAAATCAACAACCACAGAAGAAACACATCTTTAACTGAACAGGGGAAAGAGAAGCACTGGCAAAAAGGAATCCCAAAGGAAAGGGGGTTTGTCTGTACGTACCTCCTCTCCAAGTCAGTATTTCATGCAATTAACTCCCAGACCTGGGCTTCTCAGAAAAGACTGTTCAAACACTCACTTTATTCTGTGACACTAAGCGAATTCACCTGTTTGACCCACTCTACTGTCCTATAAAATAGGCTGCCACACCTGAGGGGAACTGAGGTAATGACGGATCTGCTTTTAATTGGCCTTCCAAGCTGAATATCCCACTTCAGACTAGATCTGCAGGGTAATGCCAATTTTGGCTGCTCTGGACTAGCTAAGTGCAGCAAAGGCCGTTTCCAATAAAGGTGGTGGGAGCTACAATCTCTTTTAACTTGGATACGTATTATGATATGCTTCCCTGTTAAAAAAAAAAAACACAACATGGCCTGAGAGGACCCAGCATGACAGGCAGCTTAGCCTGGTAGCCTGGGAGGCGGTAAGGTATGAAAGCAATGGATTACAGGCATCTCAGCTGCAAGTGTTACCTCTTCCTTGGGTTTCAGTAGCAGGGAAGAATGCAGTTGATCTGACTGCAGCAAAGCCCTGGCTGATAGCCAGCTAGCTGTTTGGTCCGTTTTGTACACTCAGAATTTACTAACCATTTAACAAAACAAGATTTCTACTTTTTTCCTTATGATTTTCTACCCGCCATATTCAAGGTATACAATCAAAAAAAGAGCTTTTGGTCAATCAGAAATATGAAATGGAGATTTTTAAATGGATTGATGCATGGATTTCAATTTCAGTTCTAGTGCAAACCTTAGATCTCTGGCACCTTTTTCCCCCCGCTTTTATTTTGGGTATTGCATACAATTATAACAGATAGATTGTTTTGAAAAAAGAATCTAACAGTTTGACAGCTTAAGAAGAAAGCATGCAGTGGTGCATGGCTGGAAGTATCCGGAGCTAGAATAATTGTGTCCTTGTATTAGTAGGCAAAGATTCAGTTACAGCTTCAGAAACCCCAGCATCAAACTCATTTAAAATGGCTCAGTCTGTGCAACTCCAGAAGAATTTGAACTGAATTAATTAGCTTGCTTTCACTTTGAGAGCTTACCTTTCCTTTGCAGATCTGCATCAGGCTGATGGCATTTGAAATTGTGTATCTTCTCATTGTGGAGTCTTTGATGGCAGGCGTGTAAAGAAGTTCAAAGTAAATGCCTCGATCTATTGCCTTCATATGAAAGAGTGATCAAAAATCAAAAGGAGAGAAGCATAACAATCTAACAACTGCTGTCTATTATTGATGTAGCTTATTCTCAGTTTAACTGTGTTATATATGAAAAAATTAAGGCGGAATTGTTCCAGCAAGAACACAGCATAGCGTGAAAGGGGCAGGGGGGAAGGTTTTACTGTACACCAGGTAAGTGTACTTGAATCTTGGGATGAGAAATAAATGAGGTTTAACAAACAAATAAATACCAGCCACTCATTAGTCGTAATTTGCTTTCCACTGTCACAGAGTTGAGGAGGCAGGTAACCACTGCTGGTCAGAAAGAAGTCTTGAAATTTTGAGGACCCTACTCCTCTAGCCCCATAGCATGCTGCAAGGAAGACCACCGCTTCCCACAGTACCCACGTTTTGCAGATGAGGAAGTTGTCCTTGCATAAAAGCAGCAATGAGGTCTCTTCTCTCCCATCTTACAGCATACTCTGGTATTTGTGACAATGTTAAGTAACAGAGAGCCACAGGACAGGTTCCAAATAGTAATACTCAATGTATTTTAAGCTGCTTTAAAATTGGTTGCTATCTGTCAAAGTACCTCACCAAAAGCCTAGTATTCTTGTTTTTGCAAACACACAGAGAAAGGTTAAAGAATTTGCTACAGGACACAATGAGTTAATGATAAAGACACAATTCAAAGCTAGGAGTTCTTTGTTCCCTGGCATATACTACATTTGCCTGAAGTGTTACTCTATGCTTTATACTCATATTATTAAAAAAATGCTACAATGTTAATACTGTAAGAAAGGCCAGTAACTGAATACAGATGGAATTAATCCAGCTCCCATGCATGCATGACCTCTGCGTGCAAGCACAGCAGAAGCTATGTACACATCAAATGTTTGCAAATGTCGGACCAGCTCTGTGTAAAACAAGAAGAGAAGCTTGAATTTATCGAAACTAAAACAGGTGATGGCAATGCACCAATCTCCAGCCAAGCAGATTTTTAACCTCGTCCCCACCACTTCAGCTGCCTACCAACCTGTCTGTCTGGCAGCACAACAACCAAAACTGACTGCCTGAGGATGCACAAAACCAGTCTGACTGACAGACTGCCTTGAAGCTGGGAGTGTGGAAGCTGAGAAGTAGCTTGTAATGAAAATATCTCCAAACACAAGGCTCCAAGAGTCACCCAGCTCCTCACCTGGGTCAGCTGCTGGAATTTTAGGCAGCTAGGCTACTTTCAAACAACATTCCATACAAAATTGTTATTCCAAATGGAATATTGAAATTCTCAGTCTGTAGTAAATTCCAAAGTATCACTTCTGTTTTGTTTCAGAATTAATTCTACTTAATTTATAATCTAGGTCAAACTTTCTGTAGAAGAGAAAGTAGGATTTCTAGTCAATTCCAAATTTAAATTTTTAAGCACTAAGGACATCAGCCAAGAATGCCCATGTGGAATGAACCTTGACATATACTCAGAGGAAAAAACTAGTTCACCTAAGAGCATGTTCAGATTAAGCTTTCTGGCAAACCACCAACAGCAGGCAGAACTGTATTAACAAAATATTTGATCCATGCTGATAGCCATCTTGTGTCCCACAGCAGATATTTAGCAATTCCACGTTCGGTTCATTGGCCAAGACATTCCTTTGTCTAAGCATGGATTCAATACAGTTGTCCTCCAAATAACTGGCATGGCATCCTTCTCCCAAATTAACACTGTCATTCACATTCTCCTGTCTTTTAAATCACAGGGCTGTTTATCTATTGTGACACAGCCGTACCACTTCTGGCTTGGGAGGCAGCTTAGTCAGCAATCACACCACATCTCACTGCTTCGCATAGCAGTGGCCTTAAGGCTCTGTTTCCATTCCTTGGGAACACCACTTCTGCCTTCTTAAGTGGGGAACAGGAAGGAGAAAGAGCAAGAACATACATCACTGTATATTAAATGCTGCAGTGGAGGCCTTGAAGTGAAGGACATCTGAAACAACACTATACATTATGCAAGAAAATAAAAGAACCACTTGGATGGGAATGGTGGGAGGGAAATGGTAGGGAATTCAACTTGGACTGACATTAAATACAGAATTTAACAGCAAGAAAACAATTTAGATGTAAATTTACCATATTCACAGGTGGCCTTCGGAAGTAGAATGGCAGCTTTTCTGTTACATTTATGCATACCAGATCCACATCTAGAGTTGTGCAAGCAATCTATAGCAAAGAAATAGGAACAGATTATTAGACAAGCCAAAAAATGTTTAACCAACTTTAGGCACACTGATATTCTCCTTCATTTCTTAATGCAAGAAATGTCTCCCCAGGGTGAGTTCAGTTTTAAAATGAAGAGGTACTCTGCCTTGCAGGTATGTCAATAAAACAGCAGGGCTACAGATGCACAGCTTGAGCATTTTGGGCTTAAAACCCAAGCCTTCCCTCACTTACAGAACTACTTTTCCAGTAAAATAGCGACCAACCCAAAGGCAAGACTTACTGCTTTGTTCTTATCCAACACAGAACATGCAGAAGCAATGCTGGCTTTTGGGAAAAGAACTCACAGCCAATGAATGACAACCCCTGTTTACAAAGGCAACAGCCCAGGAACTGCGCCTTACCCCATCACTCTCTAATTCCAGTGTTGCAACCGTTTGTTTTATGGATTAAGTACTTTTACCACAAGCAACCAAAGGACTGAAACAGAAGCAGGATGTTAGACAGTGATTGGTGGTGCCCCATGCCCAGTACTGGAAGCTGATCCACAGAGCCTTGCTTTCCTGGCTGGGTGGGGAGCGTGCAGCCCTCCCTGAACGCCGCATCTCTGGAAAAGTCTCAAGATGGCACTGGAGGTCATAGTTTAAAAGCTTAGCTTTGAACTCACACCACAATTTACAGCCTGTATTAAAAGAGGGAAGGAACGAGGGAAGGGTCAAGAATCTCCACGCTGACTTGCAGAGAAAATTAAGTGCACATAAAAGGGAGCCCTTGATTTACATATAATCTCACGCACACAAGACATGTAGGAATTATATACGCCTAGCCCACAAAGATGATTACACGGGACCAGATTAATGTCTATAAGCAGAGCTGTAATAAAGACAATAAACGTGGGCTGAAGATGTTGAAAAGGAATTTTCTACATGTAGGGGAACTCTCTGCTTTCAGAAACCTGCCAGCAACTGCTCCAAATACACCTGGGCCAGGCGCCAACCATTCATCCCTCCTCGCACCGGCATGAAAGCAGTGGGGGTTGCGGGGAGTATCAGGGCTGAGCTGTGGGATAGCCGCACTCTGCTCTAACGCAGGCCAGGCTATTGCTCTGCAAACGAGGCTTCTACCGGTGTGTTCACATGAAATTTGGATGGAGATTCCAGCTCTAGGAATATTTCTTAGCTGCTGATAGCACTCCCTCCTAGAAAAGAGAGCCACTGCACACATGCAGGCAATTCAAAGATCCAGCAAACCACAAGGGTTTTGATGTTAAAATGTCTCTACCAGGTCATCCTGTCTAAACTTTATCTTCATGCCCTGCCTGTACCAACTCTGCTAGGTGGGACACAGTTGGAATCTACTGCATCAAATTAGACTTGCATGTGTAAGTTTAGCCCTACTACAACCATTTTTAATCCTTTTCTTACATGGAGTAAAAACTACCACCTAGACAGAGGTGATTTATGGGAACATGCACAGAGCAAATAGCTCTGAATCACATCCTAGAAAAGATGTCAGCGAGGCCATAGGAAATTCAGGAAGAGAGAAAGCTGAAAATGAAGGAAAGCAAGAATACACATCTTAAACATGCAAGTTGCTCTATGTGATAAGAAAACAAGTCTTCCTAATCAGCTCCAGAAACACTGGAAAACTCTTTTCCATTTTGCAAATGAAGCACAGTGGGAAAGGGAATCACCCAAATGTCAGGGTATCTACAGGATTCCAGTGACAAGAACATTTTGGAGAACACCACCAAGGAAAAACAAATTCAAGAGCCATACTTCCCCATAAGGAGGAATTCCTGCTGCACGGAATGTTGGAGGAGATTTCTCCAAACACCAATGTTCAGCCTAGCTTTGGCTCCTGGACAAGTCACACATGCAGGCAAGTTAAGGTTACCCTGCCCGCTGAAAGGATCTGAAGTGCAAAAACTTCATAGAGAAAATGATATGCAGCAGTTGCACAGCCGGGTGCTTGCCTGGCCGCACTGCGGGCAAGAGCCCCATCTGCTGGGAAACTCCAGACAGCCATAAATAAATAAATTCCCCACTGCTTGGATGGCCTGAATAAAGCTATTCCTAAAACGTCTGCCAAAAACCATTGAAATTTGGCTTTGCACTACATCCTCAGACTTACATAAGCAAGTTTTTTTAGGTACTGGTGATCTGCTAATTGCTTACAAACAGCAGGCAGAACTAACTAATATGATTAAAACAGTCAGAATTCTTAAAAACCAACATTTTTGAGAAGTTACAGGCACACAGACCTTATTACTGGCATGGAGTGGGCATTCCTGTTGCAGCCCAAAACAATCCTCTTGGGAGACTTAAAGGAGGAGTACGTTCTACAATTATCTTGGCAAACACAGCTTCCTCATACCCCCGAGGATATAAATTATTTGGAGAATTTGAGCACATCTTTCAGTACATATCACTGCCACACTCAGTCACAGAAAAGCTTCCCTGGCTTGTGACAAGAGGGCACAGACTGGATTTGGGCCATGCTAAAATTAGAGCACGTCTCCAGTGCTCATGTATTTCTTTTACAAAAACATGAAAAATCCTCTTCTATGGAGAATAATCCAAGTGCCAAATTGTTGGTGAGAAAGACGACGGTCTCTAGGTAATGTTGAGTTACCCACAGCCAATTTTAAAATTTAAAGTTAATTTGTGGTGCAAGACCCACCCTAGAAGGGTTTATCCTGAACACTGAAATATACACGAGTCGTAAGAACCAGAGGTATGTGCTGAAACTCCAAGTGTAACATCACTTGCACCAGACTCCCTGTTGATACTTCTACAAAATTGACACAGGTCTCCACACAGTTAGAAAACTTAGTATCTTTAAACAAAAGACAAACATACAAACCTGCCCTGAATATGAATGTGTAAGGATGAAGTCTTTCACTTCATGCAGCTTGCAAGGAACAGGGTTCCCTCAAAGTGCTGTCAGCATGAAAGCAATGAAGATGGTCTCATCGACAATCCTGCTTCCTTCCTAACACACTGTCCATCACCTGCGAGAGTGTATGCTTAAACAGTCGCTATCTGCATTGGCCTGCCCAGAGCACAGCCATCCTCTGTGCCAGCACAACTATCCGCATGGCTGAATGCTGAATCAGGGTGGGAAAGCAGATCTACCTGCAAAATAACTTGGCAAAAACTCTGGTTACATTTCAGCCAAAAGTGTGTTCCTCAAACCAAACTGCCATGCAGCTAAGCAAGCAGCTGCACCAGCAGAGCAGACAGCGACATGCAGAAATAAGTGGCCATCTTAAACACTGCTGCAGCTGGACATCCAAACGCAGCAGAACTCATTATACGGCTGAAAATAAAAAATACCCAACCTTAAACGAGAGCGCCCTTTCCCCCCAAAACAGCACAGCGCGCCCCTGCTGATTACCTGGCTTCAGGTGCTTGTTCAAACACATGATAAATTGATTGAGCTCACTTGAAAACGGAGATTTTTTCATTGCTGCCAGAGACCAAAAGAAAGAGGTGGAGAGCAGCCCTCAAAAGTGTTTTGCAACTATTTGACTCTCTCACATGTCCGAGAGTGCTAAAATCTTGCAAGGGAAGTAAAAGCAGTCAGAATTGAGTTTCATTAAGCTGTAACTGTTATAATTAATGCTTGAATTATTCTGCTGAAAGATTCTTTAAATTTCACCTTCTTCTACAGCCTCTTGCTTTGTACTCTACTTGGACAAGTTTTCAAAAAGGAGGGGAAATAATTGAGAAAAAACACAACAGAAGAATTTCATTTTAATGTGTCAAAACAGGTACTCAGAAGTACTAGAAAGTAGCTTTAACTTACTTAAAAAAAACAAAAAAAAATCCAAAACCAGACTCAGTTTTATACTGACTAGCTCTCTTTGAAAGTAAATTCTGACACTCCTCCAAAGAGACTAATGTTTGCTTTTGGTGTCTCTGTGCCCTCTTCACACTGCTTTAAGCCGCATGCCTGTTTGCTGCCTGCCAAGGCTAAGAGAGACGGAATGCTTCCACCTACTCTTCCAGTTCAGAGTTAGTATCATTATTTATGAGCTTGCAATAGGTCAGATGTCACAATTTTGGGTTTTGTAAGAAAAACATTCTGCCAAAAGATGACTTGCTTCCAGATGCTCCACTTGACCAGACCACTCACATCAGCTGTTACCAAGTATTTAAGAACAATTTAATTAAAAATGAGAGAGACGGAGATAACGAATACCTATCATCCAGCAAGCCAAGCTGAGATCGGTGTTTTTTAAACTAGGAATTTTTCTGGTAGGAAGGGTCTATTCAAGATATAGTAGCTACAGATAAAAGCTGGAAGACAATATGATGCTTGGTGCTGTTAGTAACGGCTGAAGAATTACTGCATATCACTGTGTTTAGGTATCACATCTAAATAGCAAATGTCTTCTTCCGTCAAACACCAGAAATGGTCCAAACCAGTTCATGGCCAAAGACACTTGCAACACCTTGTCTTTCTAAAAATCGTAGAAACGACAGACTATTGGGGATTTTGTTCAACATACTTGTGTTTCTATTAACATAAACCGATGCGAGAAACAACAGCCTTGGGCTAAGGTCACAAATTAGTCCTAACTAAGGTTCTGAAAATTATTCACACTCACTAGCACACTTGGAGTGCTACCACTGCTACAAACACCAGCATCTGCTCGGTAACACTGATACAGCAACACCTTCAAAGACTCACAAATTTTGTGAAGGCAGTTTTCAGTAGCAAGTTTGCTCTGAACAAGCAAGGATAAAATTTGAGTGAGAAAATTACTATCTGCCCTTCAAGTATTTCCCCTGAGGCTGCTCTACTTTTGTACAGCCTCAATGGTCTTCTTGGCAGGCAAAGTAACAAACATATCATGAAAGCACAGAAGGTGAAGCTTCTCTCACTCAAGTTAAGCATCCAAAGCACTCAAAACCAAACCAGAAATCTCAGTCTGGCAATGGAGCAAGGGTCATTCTGTTTAATCAGGCATGTTTACTTTCGGAAGTTTTATTTTATCTGTTCATAAGATACTATGACAACTGGAACTAGCTCTGTCTCATAAGGTCTTGCTCCTCTTTTAATTTAAAATAAAGAAGTAAACAGGAAAAAATAAAGAAAGAGACATCAGCTATTCATTTGGACAAACTTCCAAAAGAAGACCTAAGACTAAAAGGAAGCAGGTAACTCTCAGAACCATGTTAGTTCTTCTTTAAAACCCTCCCACTTTCCTTGGCATTTCAGAGACCAGGAACAATTAGTGCTAACAGAAGACAGCGAATGTGTTTTGGGGAAGCTGTCAGGGTTTGAGAAGATACAAGTTCAAGATGGAAGTTTTCTGCATGTTGATAGTGTGTATATATATTAAAAAAAAAAAAAGTTTTCTCTGCTCACTAGAGAGAAGTACTCAGTAGAGTACTAGACACACCAAGGAAACCAGAACGCAGCGTTTTCAGCGCAGTGTCCATTCATCACGTAGATGTTTCAGACTTTAACCAGTCACCTCAAGGTGTTGCAGCCTTCTGCAGCCCCCCCAAACCTTCTCAGTCTAGCAATTAACCAGGCAGCCTACATTGCTTAATTAGCACCGTGACATGCAGGCTGTATAAAATGGGAAACAAGTCAAAACAAAGCATGTACTCAAACTAGCCCAGGCACTGAAAGTTATTGAATGGGCATTGCCACTCAGATGATTGTACTCACATGGAACAGTTTCTCAGTCTTCGGAAATACTGCTATGATGTCATATAACCTTACATTTGCAGATGTTGATCTCTACAAAAGGAGGAAACAATTACTACCTTGAATTCTGGCAGACATCAAAGCTACACACAATTATTATTACCAAAATAATAATAATAATAAAATCCCTTTTTCACTTTCAATTACTAAAACAAAGCCAATAATCATCCGGTTACATAGTAGGTCTCTGGTGTGAGCCATACTGTGAAGTTTTACATTCTCATTTTGAGGCTTGTCCCACCCACCTAGTAAGGCACTTACACCTTTTGCTTTGATTGTGTAGCACTTAAACATAAACAGACACAGGGCTTGCTCATGGTCTTCTAGTTTACGCACAGAAGTCCCAAAATCAAAGAAAAGAACCAAGGAACAGAACTGTTGTCCCATATTCACAAATGACCAACAGAAGCCATATCCAGCCTTGTAAGTCTGCATCTCTTCATGATCACATTTGCTAAAGATGCGATCTGAGAAATCACCGCTGAGTGTACTATAAAATCCATGAAGTTCTCCCCATACAACTTTCAAAGTTTCATTCATTCATTGAGAAAAGGAAATAAAAATTGGAAAATTAATATACCAAATATACTTACCAAGAGATTACAGTGGGAAGGATCAGAAACAACAAGTGTTAGCCGGGTTAAGACTTTAATTCTTTTAGATGTTCCCTACAAAAAAGAAATAATACAAGAGACTTAAAAAGCTTCAAAGCAAAAATTTGTGGTGACTTTCATCCTGGCCGCTATAAAAAGAAAATGGTGGTTTGTTCCTATTCTTGCCTACGCTAATTTTCTAAAGTCAGTAGTTACGCTTCCCCATTTTATGTTGATTTGTTTGGTATCATACCTGCCCTTTACAAAGAACAACTTATTGTGTTTCTCTGAGGAAGGGTCAATAGAAAGAGAAAGAAATAAAGACGGAGGGAAAAAAAAAAAAAGTAAAATCATGCAGAAAAACTGAGTTTATTTTAACCCTGCTATGGTTCCCCAGGCAGGCCACAACTGCAAGCAAAAGCAGTTCCTGAATTAACATGTGTCAGTGATTTGAAATACAGACTTGGTTCATTATATTCCAGTCTTACTCCATCAAAAATAGGAAGTTAATTCCAAAATGCAGATTTCAAAAATTATACCATAATTATTCAACTACGAGAAGATTAAAAATTCACACAAAGCAATTTCTTTAATAATTTCTGAAATAGTGAATAGAGCCTACTCTAATGCAAGCGTATCGCTCTTCCAATGCTAGGAGTTTTAACAAGCAAGCAGTGGCCAGATTTCTCTTTTTTGATTAACATGTAATACACAAAATCACATATACAAACACACAAGGATAAAAAAACATAACTCATAATAATAATACATAGATGGAATGTAAGTAGACATACTTGTACAATAGGCAAAGATGGAAACAACTCTGAAGGAGATACTGGCTTGACAATTTCCTTAAAAGAGAACAAAACAAAGTTATTTGAAATGTCATAGGTTAAGTTCAATGTAAACAAAAGCTGTGTTCCAATCCTGAAAGGAAATTTGCAGTACTAAAACTACTTCCCAGGCACAATGCACAGACCATATTAAAAGTTAACTCTAGGGCAATTATACTGAATTATAAAATGTGAGTTCTGTCACAAATGCAGATACTTGTACTTTCGTCTAGATGTGCATTCTGCAGATAAAACTATTTGGGAACACATAATAAGGCATACAGTTTTACAAGAGAAAAGACACTAAGAACAAATAATCCCAACAAAAAAAATACCTGTTTCTTTTCTTTAGAATCGATGACATGATTAAGAGCAACTGCAGAATATCCCACTGAAAAAGTAAGCACATAGTAAGAACATTTTGTCTAGTAAACTAGTGGAAACAAATCCAAACAGAAACCTGTTAAACACTCATCACGTAAGTGCCTCAAAATTAATAAACACATGCACATTTACCTTTTACATTTTTTCCTGAAGATTAATTCACCCAAAAAGTGCCTTAAAATAATAATAATAATAAAAAAATCCGTTTGCCTTTTAATACACCCCAGCCTTGACAACACTTTCCCGACGGCAGAGCTTTATGCATTTAAATACTTGGGGTTGGGAGTCCCCAAAGATTTTGCCCTAGTTTGGTCCTGTTGATGACTTTCTTTAGGGAAAACGGTTAAGGACATTCAGGATAGTTGTTAAAACTGCAGACAGTGCGGAGCTGGGAGAGACACAGACACAGAAGGCAAGGTGAGCACTGGAAACTGACCACCAGGTCTGGTCCAGCAGGCATGGGGGGAAGATGGCAGGCTGGCCAAAGGCCAACCACCCCCCAGACACTGGACAGGCAGCACGTGGCTGCACAACAGCTCTGCAGAAAAAAGACTGAGGCCATAAGAAATTGCGGGGGGAGGGAAGTGTCCACGTTGGGGAAAAACCCCAGCAGTTAGGCTGGGATAAAGAGCCAGGGACAGAGCCCGCCGGGCCCAGCAGGAGCTCCCCGTGCGGGGACCCCGGGTCCCGGTCACTCCTTGAAGAGGGAGCATGGAGGGGAGCGGAGCGAGGGGAAGGGCGACCTTCCAGGGGAGCAGATGGCGAGGCTGAATCATAGAATCACAGAATCATAGAATGGTTTAGGTTGGAAGGGACCTTGAAGATCATCGAGTTCCAACCCCCCTGCCATAGGCAGGGACATCTCCCACTAGACCAGGTTGCCCAAGGCCACGTCCAGCCTGGCTTTGAACACCTCCAGGGACGGGGCTTCAACAACCTCTCTGGGCAGCCGCTTCCAGTGCCTTACCACCCTTAACCTACAGGGAGGGAAGATTCAGCCTAGAGACTCACGGCGTGCTCACCCCACCCCAGCTCGGCCCGGCGGAGCTGCCGCCGGCGTCCCGCAGCCCTCCCGGCCGGGCCCGGCCCTCCCCAGCTCGGGCCCTGCATGGCGGCCCGATCCCCGGGCCGTCCCCACTGCCCTTCCCGCTCCCGCCGTGCCCGGGGCGGCGACTCACGGTGTGCTGCAGCCTCCAGAAGGCTCTGTAGGGACTTCTTGTCCGGCCCCTGCGGCAGGTTCAGATCGACGAAGCCGGCCATGCTGTGCGCGGCGGTGGGGCGGGCACGGCAGCCGGTACCGCCCCCGGCGGCCCGCGGCAGCCTGGGGCTTGTAGTCCCCTCCCGTCCCGGGACGGCGGGGCCCCCCGCGGCCGGTGGGAGGGGTGTCAGCCGGGCGGTGTCGGCCGGCGGGGTTTGGCGAGCCGCAGCAGCGAAGGAAGAGGGTGTTTCACATCGTGGCGGGTACTCTGCGCTCCAGCAAAGGGCTGCGGTGACCCAGGGGAGAGCCCGTGTGGCGAATTGCTCCGATCTCGGGCGGGGCTGTGAGGAGGATCAAACCTGGCTCTGAGGGAGATCAAAGCGGGCTGTGGGGAAGATCAAAGCTGGCTGTGAAGGAGGTGAAAGCTGTCTTTCTGCCGCTGGGGCCGGGCCAGGCGGAGCAGGCCGGGGCACAGGGCCCGCTCGGCGCCCTGCCTCCTGCCCAGCAGGTGGAGCAGTAGCTTTGCTCGCCTCAGGTATTGCCGGCTAAACGAGCTGGGCTCCGTGCGAACACTGCCACAAAAAAAAAAAAAAAAAAAAAAAAAAAAAAAAAAAAAAAAAAAGACCACCAAACAAGGGAATCCTTTCTAGTTACTGATAGGTCTTCTCTTTCCGATGTTAGCGGAAAAAAAAAAAAAAAAGTGAAATAAAGCCCCAGGCTGCCATGTCAAGAGAGAGTCCCTAACACGTAAGAGGACTGAGGAATTGTGATAGACCAGTAATCAAATCATAGACTGGTTTAGGTTGGAAGGGTCCTTGAAGATCATCTAGTTCCAACCCCCCTGCCATAGGCAGGGACACCTCCCACCAGACCAGGTTGCTCCAAGCCCCATCCAGCCTGGCCTTGAACACCTCCAGGGATGGGGCAGCCACAGCTTCTCTGGGCATTCACTGTGTAGCACTGTTACAAAAAGCACAAATATTGTTCTACCACTGATAAATAGCACAGGATATGCAAAATACAAGTGGTAATTACCACTAGTTTTTTGTTTTTATTTTGGGGACTTGCAGCAGCTGCTGAAGACGGCAGGTCTGCAATTCCCATCCAACAACAGGGGCAACGCCAGGGCCTGGGCTAGGCTGGGAGCCCTCGGCTTTCTCCTTCATTACACCGGGCTAAATGTTCATGAAGGGAAGTCTGTGGGGTACCTGGGGCTCTGAATTCTTAACGAGGCAAAAATGCTTCTAACCAAGGCCGAGGCGTCGATGCTGCCGGTACGTCCCGGCTTACAGGGGTCTGTCCTCGGTGCAGCTTGTGCCAGCCATGCCTGGGGACTTGTGGCTTGTTTCTACCAAAGAGAACACACGCTTTTCAATGGATGACAGAGAAACAACAGTGCCTCCTTGGCACGTTTCTGGCCTTGCTGTCTGATGAGTTACAAAGACCTGGGATGGTGGTAGCAGAGAAGCTACTTGCAGAGGCTGGACCAGAAGCTTAGGGCAGCTTTGAGGGTCGGTAGACAACAACCTGCCACATCTCTGTGACAGGGAAAAGACATATCTCTCTGGAATGGAAAAAAACAGCTGGTAAACCGTCTTTGTTATTGCCACATCTATGGGAATATTTTGTTCTTGACAATATTGGGTCAAGATATGTCAGTAAAGGAGCTTTGTTTTGGCCTATCTGCATCCGTAACGTGTTTGCCCACTAGATCAGATGGTCCCGCTTCTCTGCCAGTTGTTCAAACAGGCAGCATAACCTGGATGGTGTTCTCAGGTTTTTCTCTGATGTGTGTGAAAATGGAAGAGCTCGAGGTATTATTTCAGGTTTTCTTTCACCAAGTGTATGACGGAACTTGATTTAATTTGTCTTAATGAATGTAAGAAGCAATCCATAAACGTGTATCAATTATTTTTGAATGGCCCCACTGCAGCAGTGTTCAGAGACTTCAAACAGGACTATGCAGCTTTTGTGTCTGGCAATATACAAGCAAAACAAACCTTTCCTCAGGCATTTACAATGGAGAACATGTAAACAGATCTTTGTGCAGAAGATCTGCTGTTTGCTGTGATGCCGTAAGAATCTGAGTATGAAGCATTTTCAGCATCAGGTATCATGAATCGTGTACTCAGGCCAGTGTGCAACCTTATTTCCTACATTAATGACTCTCATCTCTTTTTTTTTTGTTTATGCCAGCCCCTGTGATGTACTTAAAACATTTTTGTGGCCCTCACTGCTAAGCCACAAGCTTCTAACGTGCTTTGTTTCATCGGTGTCCTGAAGTCCTCCTAGTGGAGCCAGATCTCCTCCCTCCAGGTGTTTTCTTTCTCAATACACCTAGACCTTAGGGCAGTCCTTTCAGTAAATTTTTATGCAGAAACCCTAACAAGTCTTCTAATATGTTTTCAATGGGCAGTAGCAATTGTTAGATTTTTTTGCTTTAGTTCCGCATTCAGCACCTTTAGGGAGCTAAGATAATATTTAGGACTATCTATCTCAGCAAATCGGTAACATGAATATCACGGTCACTTTTATCATAACCTCAATAATCTCCTTTGTAAAGGTGCAGACTGAATTTTTGGGGATGGGAAATCTGTTTTTCCAAATGATACAGAGTTTTTAGCATAAATTTCACTTGTTTGTTTGTTTTCTTTTCAGGTGACAGCTTGCTGTTTTTATTATTTGCTGGTTCCAAAAAGGGAAGACATCATTTCACATTGAAGTTGCACAGATGCAAGTATTTATTTTGACAATGATAAGAAATACCAAAGAAGAGAACGGTTACCTCTCTGTTTCACTGCCAGAGTGGTGATGATTTATTTTAAAAAAGACAAGAAAAGGCAGAAAAGAAAAATGCAGCTTGCAACATCTTTGCTAGAAGTTGGACAAGAGTGTTATTTGCTAAACAGTACATGCTGGGAATAAAAATCAAGGTTTCAGTAGTATTTGTCCATGGAATTCTAACCAGTCTCTGATAAAATATTCTAAACGTTTTGACAACATATTTCCCCAAGGCAGAAGAAACATACCCCTATACTTTATTTATTGTTCCCAACAGCAGGTCCTCACCAGACTTATATTGGATTCCAAGAAAAGAAGATGAAAACAAAAGGAAAGAAAAAAAAATTATAATAAACAAATGAAAACAACAGTTTACGAAGACACACTGGCTCAGGCACGGAAGGACACGAAAGGGGATGATAAGAAAGAAAATAAGGAAATTTTCTTCTCTGTTTATTTATTACATTGCTTACTCATATTGTGTTACCTTCCTACCATGCATCCAAAATTGAATTGTTTAAGAAGGGGAACATAGTAGCACCTTTAAGCTTTTATGCTAAGATGAGCGTAGCTATTGTTTTCTAGAGGTGGCTGTGTGGGGGAAAGAGCTACCATGCCGGGCTGTCAATGCTGTCTCCTCCGCTGGTGCACTCCTCGACCTGTTTCAGTCAAAGTACTCCGAGTTAGCAAAGCCCTGCTCTGTCAACAGACTCAGCAAGCATTAAGTCCTCCAGAGAGGGATGATGGATCCAGGATTTAGTGCAAGTTCATTCAACACAAACACTTTGATAGATACAGTCTGGCCTCACTAAATCAACATGCGCTGTGGAAATTTTATTTCCTTAGCTAGCTCTGGTGATGTCTGTCTTACCTCACTAACGCAGGGACAAAGAACTGATACCAAGAGCCACCGTTATATTACATACTTGATATGAATCACAAATGCAGAAAATGTTATGTGATTAACACTATTTCTGGAGGAGGGAAAAAATCAAATAGAGCTTAGTTATCTTTGGAGAGGAAAAAAAAACAAATAAAAAGGTTCCCTTGCTTTTTTTTTGTTGTTTTTTTTTAATCCGGAACATTTCTATATAAGAAAAATGAAATACCAAAGATGAGATTTGCAAATAAAGTACCTTATCTGGTGTGAACAAAATAGTTTAACTTCAATAAGTGCATGAAGGATGAGGGACAAGGGCCTTAGCACACAGTCAGAGATACAGAGAAAAGTGAAGAGGCTTTTATACAGAGAGAGCCTAAATTACTCAAAGGCCAAGATGTTACTAAGCTCAGCCAGAAAGCTGATTTGATGATATTTATTGAAGCCTAACGGCAGGTGAAAAAGTAATATCCTGGGGGGGCAGAAGGACAACAAGTGTTGACTTGTTATTCTTGACACTTAATCAGCCGTTTGTTTAATTTCCGTATGCTGTCTGCAACAGCATGTTAGAACTTGTAAATAGGGTCACTCGACAAAAGTGGGATGTACACATGGAAGGATCAACTCCTACCTTCATAAATCATTATTTTAAACACATAGAATAGATGTAGTCCCATGGAGTGATGGGTGCTCTCTGCTTTCCCAGGCTCTGGGGATGTGAAAGCCTCTAAAGCCCTCAAGGAAAGCACCTAACCAGATTCAGGCCAGCCCTGGAAACTGGAATGTTATTCTAGGTGTGTCCCAGTGAAAAACTTTAAAGGAAAAGATTTTAGAGAGGCATCAGATGCTTCATCTTACCAAGGTTTCATGTTTTCTCTGCCATAGTATATAAACCCCTTTCTATAATGGTACATAAACTGACTTAAATTGGTTCGTCTCTTCAAAGATAAGATTATGAGAGTAAATACAAGGAGTGGTAACATATGACCTTTGAGAAGAAAAGAAATCAGGTGATTAACTTCTAATGAACTGTATGGGAATTTAAGGTACAGAACAAAAGATGAGGCTAAAATCCTCCTTTCAGCTTGGAATAGGTAAGAGTGAGACGCAAATGATTCTGCATATAATCCACTGAATACACTTAAAGAGTCACGTTCCAGAAATGCATTGAAAAGCTGTCAAGAATAATGACTGATTTAATGAACCGTGTCAACACATTTGCAGGAAGCACCAGATTATAATTTGCTCTGCTTTAGTGACATTTTAAGCAACTGAAAAATTGCTTTTACAGTGAGTATTAAACTGTACAATGTTATCAGCTTTTATGATACGAATCTATTTTGAACAAAATTTACCCAGTTCCTATCTGCTTAGCTGCACTTCAGACACTATTTTTAAAAAACGCATTCACACAAGGAAATATTCTCCCTTCTCCATGTTTTGCCTTAACACTCAAACTTGTTTTGATGTACCCTTGCCATTTCTAAAGAGCTTTTTCAGCCCAGTATTTGCCTAGCTGGGGAAGAGGGACAAAGGACTGGCTTTATTACCCTGGAGGGGTCAGTCACCACAAGCTCAAGGCTCATGAACATGTCCTGGGTGGTTAAACAGGGAAAGTTTTTACTGTGACTGGATGCGGCGAGGCAACTAACAAAGCGTAGGGAAATACGTGACTGAATAGAAAAACACTTCCAGCTTGATAATGGTCAGAGAGCTACCCAAATAGATCTCATCCTTATCATGTGAAACTTGCTTATTTTATTACCTTAATCAAATCAAGATGCAGGGGTGGAAGGGAAAGCAAGCAACTGAACTCCGAACCCCTGCTCACTGCCTGCTGCATGATCTGACCACAGGAGACTCTGCCTGTGCTCAGATTGTGCTAGGCACATCTGACCCCTCAGTCCCATGCGTGTTCACAGGGGAGCTGGGCCAATGCAGAGTCGCGTTTGATGGAAAGCCTGCTTTCAAGAACAGGTGATGCTGACAGAATGGAAGATTTCGTTAAAAATAAGAAATTCCGTGATCCTAAATTGCTATGGGTTTACGTTTCAGCATAAGTAAGTATCAGATGAGGCTTTCTCCGATAGCTAGGTACTTGTTAGGTCTCTCTTCAAAGCAGATTTTTACGTCTGTATGATGCGAGCTCATACTGCAGTCTGTCTTACTGCTGGGCCACACACATAGTTCTTCCCTCTGCCTGGTGCATGCTTAAATAAAACTTGTTATAGTGTTGCTACCTGCAAGACTTCCCCTCGTTCAGGTATCACTGACACTGGTCCATGGTTACTGATCCATCTGGGGGCAACAGTCCTGCTTTCATTTCCAGTCTTTCTCTCATTCATCTGGCTTCTGTTGCTTGTTGGAAATACAAAGAGAGACTCTGCAGCAGGTGTTTCTTGGTTTTATTCCTTGCTGTCTAACATGTCACCATACCAAGAGGTATGATCTTCTGCTGGCATCCCATGAGTAACTGACATTTCAAACTGTTAGTCTTCACCCCACTTGGAGGCAAGAATATGACTTAAAGAAAGGAGAAAGCCAGCGAGTCCCAGACATGGGCTAGTACCCAAGAGTTCAAGGAATCTCCGCAGGAAAAGCAGGTACTTCAAAGCAAGGGGGTTTTCTTGTTGGTAGTGATGGTTTTAACTTTACTGAAAGGGCTACAGATGGAATAGTAAATAAATTAAAAATAATGCTCTATAAATATTGATGAAAGCACAAATATAGTAGTGGGATTCACATAAGTTTAGCGGGAAGGAAGAAATCTTAATACTGAAAATCCGTTAAGTTCGACGATATACTGGGGGAGGGGGTGTTGCCGAAGCGGCCCCCGCTTGGGGCGGCCGCGGAGGAGAAGCCGGCGGCGGCAGCGCAGACGGGCCGTGGCGAAGGGACGCTCCCCCAACCTGCCCCTCCGGGGAGGGGGAGAGGGGGGAGGAGGGAACCGGGGGGGGGGGCGGAGCGGCTCCCACCGCGTCCCCCGCCGCCGTCGGAGCAAAGCAGCGGCGGGTAGGCGGGGAGCAGCCGCTATCCCCCCCCAACACACACACACCCCGCCCCGCGGGCGGGGGGCGATGGCGCCGTGCCCACCCACCGGCCGCCCGGGGAGCGCCGTGGGCGAGCCTGGCGGCTGCGGGGGAAGTTGAGGGTTGGTCCCCCTCGGTGGGTCGCTCCGGCGGCTGCGAGGGGGCGGGCGGCGCCGGGGGCCCGAGGAGGAGCCCGAGCACCGGGCGAGCACTCCGGGCAGCGGGGAGAGCCGGCGGGCGGGCGGGCGGGCGGAGGGGCTTCATGGGCAGCTCACGCCAACATGGTCCTCGCCCTCAACGGCAGCCACCTCTACGGTAACCTCCGGCCCTTGGTCCTGGAGGACCCGCGGGCGCTGAGCGGCGGTAGGATGATCGCCGGCTCCTGGCCCCCGCGCAGCCTGGTGAAGCTCGGCCCGTCGCCCTCCCCGTCGGCGCTGCCCACGGCGAGCCCCCTCCCCGCCAACGACTCCCAGTGCGGGGAGCAGATCCTCAGCTACGGCAACGTGGAGAAAGTTGTCATCGGGGCCGTCCTCTCCCTCATCACCCTGCTGACCATCGCCGGCAACTGCCTGGTGGTCATCTCCGTCTGCTTCGTGAAGAAGCTGCGGCAGCCCTCCAACTATCTCATCGTCTCGCTGGCCCTGGCCGACCTCTCGGTGGCCCTGGCCGTCATGCCCTTCGTCAGCGTGACTGACCTCATCGGCGGCGAGTGGATCTTCGGGCGCCTCTTCTGCAACGTCTTCATCGCCATGGACGTCATGTGCTGCACGGCCTCCATCATGACTCTCTGCGTGATAAGTATCGACAGGTGAGACAGCCGCCCGACCACCCGCCCACCGCCCCCCGCGGGGACCGGCACCGCCGCCCGCCGCCCCCGAGGACCGAGGGTGGCCGCCGGCGCCGGGGACCCGCCGGGAGCGGTTCTCTCCTGCCTCCTCCGGGTCCCTCGGAGATCAGCTGCAGAGAAGCTCAGAGCACGGAGGGAGGCGAGAGCAAGGCGCGCAGCCTCCCCTGTCGGAAGGAGCCCGCTGGAGCGGTGCGCGCTGCCCGCCGCTACCCCCGCCCGGGTGCCCGGTCATCCCTCCGGGACACGTCCCCGCTGTCGTTACTAGCTGTCAGAACAAAACCGGAGCTAAACCGTACGCGTTTGCTGTGGGCTCTGTGCAAATAACGGGGAATTCGCAGCCGCTTTGAAATTTGCAACCTCCGGTCCTTACAACTGCTTTAGACCTCAGCTAGGTTTGAGCTGATTCTTCCCAAGTTGGGGACAGTGTAACCTCGCTGAGTTCAGGGGAGTGTTACCAGATCAGAACAGGCGCAGGAATTATACCTGATTAGGGCTTTATCGTTATTCCAGGGCAATCCCAGAACGGCTCCATTTCAACTAGCAGAACCATTTTTGCCAAAAAACGTTGTGTTTGAAGGAAAAATTGCTTTCAAATATTTGCTGCTTAAAAAATTTCTTCTGCCCCCTTGAAACTAAGCTATGCTCGTTGACATTTAGCTTCTTCCAAAAGACGCAGGCACTGGAGCAATAAGGAGGTGTATACAGACTGCAGACGAGGATCTTAGGCATTAATTTCTGATGTTAAGGCCATGTCTAAGATCTCACATTTACCCATGTCTAAGTTCTCCTCTGCAGAGAAAGGCTGACAGATTCCTTTATTCCGTGCAGGTCCCATTCTAAAGTAAGTTGCAGCCTGTAACTTCCCTCTTTCACAGCCTAAATCCCACGCCAAGATTTTTAGTATCTAGAGGGAGACTGTTTTCATTACAACTCAACACAATTAGCAGAAATCAAAGAAGTTCCTAACTAGGCTGCAGAATTAGTATATCAAGTCTGATATCCAACAGCAGCCTTGACTGTCTACTTCAGAAAGTTTTTGGAAAGAGCTCTGCATTAGGTGTCTACAAAGGAACAGTCTTTCGAAAGAGTTTCCCACAATAACTGCAGGTTGTTTCATGCCAAGGAGCATCATGGTTTATATTAATTTCAAAACTTTAATTTCTGTATAAGCACCCCCTGCTCCAATGCTCTTTATTTTGTGACTTCTACAATGGCTAGCCGTTATCTGAACACTGCAAAGCATCTTGTAGCAATAAGACCCACGTACAGACTTTGACTGAGTATCAAAGGGTGGTGGTTTGTTTGTTTTTGTGTTTGGTTTGGTTTTTTTTTGTTCCCTTGAAATTTGCTGTCTTTTAACTTAATTCCAGTATTGTAAGGAAATGTGAATCGGCTTATCTACCTTCCCAATTTTATTCTCTGTTTTTCTATCTTACCTATTTTTAAGATAGGTGATTTCATTTTTCCATTCTCTCCATGTAAAGTATTTCCATTCTTTGATTGTTCTTGATGTCCATCTCTGAGCTCTCCACCTCCACTTCTAATAACCTTTTGATGACAGGTTAACATAATTAAGCTTTCTTACTGAAGTAAGGATGTGTGGCTGATTCACACCGTAGTACTAGAGTAATTTAGTTTTACTCTTTTTCATTTCTTACCTTAACATTTGAGGTCACTGCTGTATGCTGAACGGGGGCTTTGACTGAACTGGTCACGGTGATGATTGTATCTCTTGCTGTCTTCCCATTCTCCCTCCACTCCCCTCTCCCCCCAAAATACCAACAAGAGATATAGCTATGTATTTTTAGAACCGAATATAACCTATTATGAATGACTGATTTTCATTAACAAGTGCTGGTTCAAAACAGAATGGTTCTCCTCGTCTTTGCATTTCTACTTCTATTATTGAATGTTTATTGAACATGATCTCTTCATAATTCATTGTACTGTTGTCTACTCCCTACTTGAAGTCAAAATTCTGTGAATCCCAATGCTTTAACCTCTGTCACCCAAATCCATTATATAGTGAAGATAGGTGATTATCATAAATAAAAGGAGACAAGCCAGCAATTCGTTAGCAAAATGTCTCCACAACTTGAAAATAAAGAATAGAAAATCTCCATGGTTTGTAATCCTATTTAAAAATAAATAATCTTGTACTGTTGTAACACTGCTTAGTCAGGCCAAAGATTAGCTTGGGATGTTAACTAATCTTTGAATAGTGAATATGTACAAAACATGCAAACCAGGGAGAAATGATGCAAATTAAATGTGAATGATGAAACGTTGCCAGCGCAGCATTGATTTTAATGGTGCTGTCATACCGTCAGTTGTTCTTACACTTGTGTAGTTAGGAAAGCCTTGAATGATCAGTGAGAGAGATTTATCTCTGAAAAAATGAGTACCTCCAGATAAAGTATTGTATGTGGTACAGGAGCTTGCAAATCACAAGGGATATAGTGCATTAGAGGGTCAGACCATTTTCACAAGGACCATTTTCCATTGGTTTGATGGCAACGCTTGCATGTTTTATATTATCTAGGAGGAGAATATCTCCGATGATATAGCCCTTACCATCTCAGTGCAAAAAATACAAACCCAAGATGAACGAGGAAATCCAGAAGCAGGGAAGGAGTGAATGAATTCACCATCCTTCAACTTGGCCGCTATCCTCCGTGCCATTTAGATACACTTAAACCTTGAAGCATAATTAAATGTCCTGGGGTCACACAGGAGACATAGGAGAGATTTGTTTAGGGGGAAGGGTTAAGATAGGGCAAAAAGGAACATTTTTGAAGAACAATTCTGAATTGCACTGCCACCTGGCTCTTTAGGGCTGTTTAGGAAGCTTTCGTTGTGGTCCGGTTAAAGTCTCTCCTGAAGAGAAAGGTGAGGCTGTCACAGGCAGCGCAGACAGCAAAGAAGTTGGATATTTTAAAATTTCCATTGTTAAACCTCTAGGGTCTTCCTGAAGCAGATATGATAATCAGTTGAAGGTAAATAGCTGAAAGAATGTTACTATTGAATTAAACTTTTTTCTTTTTTTTTATAAAAAGTTTGTTACAAACGGATAGGCAAGGTTTGTAAGGAGAGGTAATATATTTTATTAGACAAATATAGCTAGTAAAAAAGAGGCTTTGAGGGCCTTCCAAACAGGATAAAATGAGTAAACTGAAGAGGCTTTTTGACTTGTTTCCCTTGCACAAATATGCGCTACTCAGCTTGTGCCACTGAGAGCCCTGAAATGCCAGCAGCTGGCAGGCCTATTGCATACAGAGAGATTTTGCTGCGCAGCCCTTAGTGGCGGATGTGTTTTTCAGCTGAATTTATCAGTTGGAAAGCTCTGAAAGATGCAGATTAGCATGGAGTCTGCAAAATGGGCTGGTTTCATTCTGATGAAAAAAACCCTGTCTGTTTTTCTTAGTCAGACACATCAAGCACCGCTCCTACTTTTTAAGTTGCTTCTACTCTGAGTTGTATAAACATTAAGACCGCAAAGTAGATGTTAGTATGCTATTATGGGGATCTCTAACTTTGTACGGGGCCCACAAGAAAGAAGCTAGTCTGTGGGTAATAAAATGACCTTTTCAAAGATCTATATTTGTGGAGGTCATGAGATAATGTCTGTAACAACACCAAGATTTGGACTATTACACTTGTCTTCAGATCATATCTTTGCTTTTATTTTACAACAGGAAAAGCTCCACAGGTCTTTATCAGGGTGACCTGAGATGAGCATGTTATTTTTGAGGTATCTCTATCTTATTTAAGCCCATGCTTTGGATGAAGGCTCTCTGCTTACAGGCAGGTCTGCCAGAGCTAGAACAGATGTGATGGAGAGACAAGAGCATTCCTCCCTTTTCAAATTTCATAAGGATTAAACAGGCAAGACAGCTTGATACCCAGACAATCAGTCTTACCTTTACTATACTTGCCATTCTTTATATGAGGGGTAGCTCTGGAGAAAGGTAGAAGTTACAGAGACTTTGGCAGGATAATTGTGTCTCAGTGAATAGTAGCCTCCTTTAAACATTTCTTATTACTGTGTTTTGTTTTTTATCTCAAGGCTCCACTTTTCTGGTTCTGAATTAAATAAATTATATCACATTTAGATTCCTTTACATTTAAGAGCGAGTGAACATTGGGAGTGAATTATGAAGGGCAGATTCAAACCACATCTTAGTGGGTGAATAAACATATAAAGAGAATTAATTGAATTTAAACTGGTGGTGTTTGCATGCTGATTAATCATGTTCTTCTGACCCAAGATAGCTACAGAAATCCTGTTTTGGAGACTATCCACTGGATAACTGCAGAAGTAGCAGTTTTTAATTCAATTTAAAACTAGGTCTTTGGCTTAGAAGGTGATAAAGTAACATAACTACGCTGATACAGTTGATGAGTTGTAACACTTTCCCCACACCCACACAAGTAATGAAACACTTTTTGGGGAACTTTTCCAGTCTGTATCTTAGCCAACAATTCACGAGTATTCCAAACTTCCATTAAAATTATGAGGACTTTGAATTTTTATGCAAATGATACCAAAGCGGTCCTTTTTGTCAATCCTGAGATTTTTATACACAAGGATCAGTTCTCTCTCCCTCACTGTTTGGTATCTTTTGCCATATTCCAAGTAAGTATGAGTACTTCTGCTTTACCTTAGAATATGTCAGTCCCTAAAAGCTCACTCATTTCCAGTGTCCTTAGTACATGCCTGGGAACTTAGGAGGCCTCAAAGTGCCTCACAGGAAGAACTTGGAATCAAATTTAAATGAAGACTTTAGCACTTTCAATAGAATCCAGATGTCTAAATTCTGTCTACATCAAAAACTGATAATGTGACCTGAAAACCCAGTCAGTGATTTCCTAAGCCTACTGGCACCTAAGAGCCCTGTGTGGCTTCCCATGCGGTACGAAACTCTTCTTCTCCCTTCAGGCCATGGGTGGAAAAGGCAGTGGTGGTCTGTTCTGCCAGCCCCGCTCTGTTCCTTCAGAAAATACGTGTAGAATATACATGTAGAGATAGATATGGAAAAATCCTGTATGTAAGATATTTTGGATCTAGAATAAATATCGGCACCCACCAGCAGGTCCTCCCATGAGATTTTGTTCAGTATATATATTTACACAGAAATAACTGAGGAATCACGAAAAGACTAAAAGGAACTACAGGAAAAGTGTATGATGGAGTTACTGCAATTAAGGTCTATATTGCAGAAGAAAGTTTTGGGACCAACATGGGAGCCAGTTGCTCACCACCACCATAAGAGCCATTCTTTCCATTGTTCAGCCTGATAAACAACTGTATTCTTTCTGAGTCCGTAAATAACTTGTCTGGCTTATGAAAGATACCAACAGCATGGATGCACTAAAGTGGAAAAAAAGCAGATTTGTTTTTATTCCTTTCCATGTAGTTTTTTCTAATTTAGTCCATTTAAAGAACATTCCTCAAGTTGTTATAGCTTCTTTTTGCAGAGAATTTCTTGCCAAATACTTCTGCAATCTCCCATTTTATTATTTACATTGAAAAGAGGTACAACATAAATCTTTACTCCTAAATCCTGAGATGAAGAAGTTGAATTAGAAGTTGGATACATTAAGTAGTATAAGGCAGTGCAATGTGTATCTTTCTCTGAGAGCAAGCTCCGAAAGAGTAAATGAAGCTGGGGTGTTTTGTGGTACTAACATGATGACAGTTCTTTAGGTACCTTTCCGTGGCATCCTCGGATATGTTTTCCCACATCATGTAGGCAGCCTGCAAGAAATGCAGTTACTCACACTGTAACCTGGTCTCGGCCACAGGACTGTTTTGTTATATCTTTGCAGAGACACTATGCTTAGTGACTAGACTGCCAGATGCACAATAAGTAAGACGGGAGGTAGCAAATAAAAGATATTTTAAGAAACAGGTAGGCCATTTTATAAAGACTGAACAACTCAGGAGTAAATGGGGTTCTTTTACCACCAAAACAAGTGGAAGTTTTGTCCTTCTGCAGCAGGAACAGGCATAAGGTCTGAAGTTTGGTAGGCGTGTCTTGTGGCTGCACAGTAGAGGCTGACAAAGTTTGGGATACTAGAAGACGTTATAGAAAAAAATCTGTAGATTGATTATTCTATTGCTGTTATATACTGGATGCCTTTAAGTAGTATTATTGAAAGGGAGTCATGAAGTGCGGAGATGCAAGATAATATAGAGGTGGCAGTGAAAAGGTGACAGCGATTGGTAATGTTCCAAGGTATGCATGAATGGGGAATTATGGTTCCGTCGGTACCAGGAGATTTGCAATTACACCAGATTTATATGAATGCCTTTTCTTGAAATTGGATGCTGCATCTTTCCCCCGCATTTGAAACTATCTTCTGTTTGCTCCTACCAGGGTTTAACACTGGATGAGTTTTCAGAAGTGATTTTGGGGTGTCTAATTCTTGGGGGTTCATCCAAACATTTCAAAGGAGCCTGATAGTCAGAGGTAAGGGAACATTAATTCACATTTTTGCCAAGCAGGGCATTCTGGAGACATTTAAAAAGTGATCTTTTTTCCTGTCAAGGTCACAGAAATAGTGAGGCTGGAGTTACTTCAAGATTCACAGCAAAACCACAATTCTAGAAACACTCAGTTTTTGAAGGGAGGTTTCAGAAATATCTCCTAATAAAAAACACAAAAATGCAAATATATATCATACTGGCATGATGGTGTAGTGTACCCTGTGTACACGAATATCAAACTATTTTTTCCTAGTGTGTTTTTCTTGAACTGAATGAGTATCATAGAATGAAACATCAAAGCATTTGTAGTCATTATACCATGTTTGAAGCAAGATTACTATATCACCAGTAGGATGCTCTCACAACCTTGTAGAGGAACAGAAGTTAATCAAGGAATGTTCTTTGACTTTTCTGGAATAATTTTCTCTGAAACTTATTTATAAAAATCCCTGTAAATTATATAAGTAGGATATTTTATTTCTTTAAAAGAAATCCAGTATTATTTTTAATATTGTTGTTGAATTTGAAAGATATCTATGAAAATGTATGCAGCAACTTTTGAAACAGAACATCCCATTTCATCTGCAGGTGATATTGTATATATTGTGCTGTCTTTCAGCTACAAACACCTCTTTTTTTTTTCTTTCTCAGTATATCACACAAAGATCTGGTCCTTTCTCTGTGGACTAGGAAATCTGAAGAAAGAGCTGGCCATTGTAGGTCTTGCATGAACATAAAAGAGCTTGAGAAACAGTTGAGTCTGCCAAGGTGCTGTTGTTGTACAAGAAAGACTGGGGAGCAAAATTACAAGTTCTGATATCTGAGTGTACAAAGCATGAGCATCACAAATCAATACTCACTGCAGTTTTGTCCTAATGGTCACTGCTATTTGTAAGGTGAGGATAATTTCTTTCAGCTGGAAAGCTTACAAGTTTTAGCTTTTCATGTTGTACTGGACTGCCAACTACTTCTAAAGGACTGATTCATAGTATATCTATTTCTATGCATAATGAAGATAGAAACAACATGAAAATTTTTGAGCAAACTCTTACTACAAAGGTTAGGTTTTCCCTTCCAAAAGACTCCAGTAATAAAATATGTCAGAGGGAAATTTCGTTTCTCTTCTGTTTGAACTAACACAACAAAATTAGAGTGCAGCAGCTTTGATTTTTTTCTTGTACCTTGCTGTTTACTCAGGAGGCTTTATATAGAATATCTAGATTATCTGATACATATGGGTGGTTCTGTACATATTAGCATGTATGCAAATCAGGTAGTGATTCACCTCTAACAGTAAACAAGTTTTTTGGGTAATGTACAGACAAGAATGAAATTTCTAATAGTGCCAGCTGTTCTAATAACATGCAGAACTGGTATGTATGGGGAAATCAAGTCAGTACTGAGTATATTCTTTCTATCTTTATCCTGCCCTCTGCTATCAAATTGTGAGCTAGCACAGGAGACCACTGAGGGGGGTTGACATCATCGTGGACAGCTATATCATGGCAAAATGGTCATTATTGTTTAAAAAACCCCACCTCGAAACACAAAAACAGGGAGGGATGTTACAAAAAGAACTTTTTTTAACGCAAGGAGAAACCAGGGTGAAGTCTATTCTTGGAGGTACATTGTGTCTTGATAAAAAAGCTGGCAGCGAATATTTTTCCTGAGATATATTAAGGAAATGGGTGTTTTTTTGGTACTGTCAGAAACTTGAAACCAAGTTTTTTAGCTTATGGAAGTGTAAGTTAAAAATATAACCACAAGGAAAGTTGGTTATTCATTTTTGTTTACAGTTTCTTTATGTTCCTTTAAGGAGATTGTGGGAAGTGGAGGTAGAACCATATGAAAGGTAACACTTTTCTCACATTGGGAGCTATTTGTCCTGCAGGGTGTAGCAGGCTGAGGAGCAAGCAGCAGCTTGCCACGTATTAACAGTGGGGGAAAAACTGCTCAGGGACCAAGGGAGACTGCGCAGAGTTTGTTGTATCTCAGACTTTCACTGAGTTGGGTAAAATTAGAACTGAAGCAAAGGCTTGCCTGCAAGGGCACCGTTTTTGTGGGAGAATTGTGTACAAACCTTTTTACTTCTAACTCATCATGTGATGAGTTTTCTGTATTTAAACAGATCAAATATGTAATTTTCATTTAAATAAACTTTGACTTTTTTGAGTTGAAAACTCTTCAGTCTTTTGGGGAGAGCTTGTTATTGGAGACCTAGGCAGAAACATCATGAGGTCTCCTCCCAATGACCCGGCATGCAGGTGTGCCACCTTCACTCCCACTGGAGAGTACCGATCAGTAACCCTGCTGGCATTGGAATCATTATTTCTCCTCAGCTACACAGGTACCTGCAATCAGAAATATGGCCTATTGCTGCTGCAAGTTAAATTGAGCCGCAGATACAGAGGTTTCTTTAAGTACATTATTTATAAACTGTACGCTTTTTATGAGAGCTATGTTAGAGATGAGGGACAATGTATTTCAACATATGGTTTGCACATCTCCAGAGAGGGGCATAAAAGGTAACTGCAAAAAAAACCAACCGAGTCTGCTGTCAGTAGTGTCTGGTTACTAGTTCGAGGACTGTTCCCATACTAGAAAATGTAGGGATTTTTGAATCAAAGTGAAAAATAGAATCATAGAATCATTTTAGTTGGAAGAGATCTTTATGACTATCAAGTCCAACTGTTAACCTAGCACTGCCAAGTTACCACTAAACCATGTCCCTAAGCCACACATTTAACCGTCTTTTAAGTACCTCCAGGGGTGTCGACACAAACACTTCCCTAGTCAGCCTGTTCCCGTGTTTGATAACCCTTTTGGTGAAGAACTTTTTCTTAATATCCAATCTAAACCTCCCCTGGTGTAACTTGAGGCCATTTCCTCTTCTCCTGTCTCCTGGTACTTGGGAGAAGAGACGGACCCCCACCTCGCTACAACATCCTTTCAGGTAGTTGTAGAGAGCGATAAGGTCTGGACATTTACTCTGCTAACAAGTATTTAGAAATTGGCAATAGGCAGAAAAATTAGAAGGTGGAAATGGAAGACATAAGCACAGATAACAGAAGTATATGCTATTATCTAAACTTATTGTAGAATTTGCAACATAGCTGTCATCATGAATACAAGCCGTGAAAACATGTTGTGATTGTCATGAAATATTTCAGATACACAGTACCATTTGCCAGAATAATTTTCTGTAAGCAGATCTCTATGTGGGTTGTTACATTTTGTTTATTTGCTGTAGAAGTCGACATTTAACAAATAGTTGAAAAGCTAAATCCCTGAACAAAGTCAGAGTGTGTTGTCTGGCCACAAATTACTTGGAAACATTTATACCCGTGACCCAAAACATCCGCAGACAAGATGCAAAGCTTTTCTTTAATAGCCTAATAAGATGTTTTGATGCTAAAAATAATACAGCTTTGGCCCTAAAGACTTAATTTTCGCATTGTTATGTACTGCAGTTTCCCTTTTACCTTAAGAGTCTGCATTTAGACACCCACTTCTTAGCACAAGCAGTTTTAGCAACAATACCAATTGTAGCCTCTCAAGAGTGTATTGTCCCATATTAAAAAGCTATTTTTGCTAAAGGAGTTTGGTCATTAACAGAACGCAGGCTTCACTTTTTCAAAAATAACCAAAATTAAAACAGCATACTGGACTGTTTGCCTGAAAATTAAACAACACAAGAAGGAGCTTAATGTTTCAAAAGCATGTTACTTAACACAAAGCTTCTGCGCTGCTGCCTAAGTGCTGAAATGGAGGGAGCATCTCATCAAATATCCCAACCACCTGCAGGTTGCAGTGAGCTCCCTGAGATGTCCGTAGGCTCTCTGTGGTGATTCATCCCACGCTGATGCCAAAGTTCTGCTCCTAAATTCAAATGCACGTTTGAAGTTGTCAGCCTGGCAATGAGAACTGATATTATTGGAAGCGGTAGGCACAGCAATAAACCTTAGGAATTTTAGTCTTCATCTGCACAAAGTTGATGCTACCACGTCTCAGAAGAACCCTAGAGTTCCTGACTTGCTGCTGAGAAAAGCAAAGGAAAGACATGCTCACTGAGAGATGAGAAGAAGGGCTTCCTTCTGCTGACCCCACTTACTCCGCTGCTTTCGTGTGCAGTGTAGCATCTGTAAAATGAGCACAGAAGAGAGGTCTGGGATCCTTGATAACCTCCAAATCCCACAATCTTTAAAGACTTTGGAGGAGGAGGTGTTCTATCATCAGCTGTATCTATTTCTATTTTAGTGTAAGGTATAACTCTAAATTGTGGGGAACATGAGAAGGCATTGTTAAACAATTGTGACACTCCACCCCCCCACACTAAGATGGACAAATGATCATTTGTGGATAGTCGAATCTGGCCTCAAATTTTGTCATTCTGTACAGAAAGCCCAGGGGAAGAGGGCCAGAAGCTCCTTTCTTCACAGGAGAAAAGCAAAAGGTTTATTCTGTAGCTGGAATGTACTATATATATATATATATAGTATATATATATATATATAAAAATACAGTTCATGCCTGTGAAGTTGATGGTAGCGGTTTGTGTTGTGCTGAATTTTTTTCTATATTTTAAATACATTTAGTGTTGCAGATTTTACATGGTTTCAAAAAGGAGAAAAACTATGAAAGATGTTACTGAAGGAAAAGGATATATTGTGGGGGAAGCCTGTTGTGGGCAGGCCCTTCCTTGTTCAACAAGACAGAGAAGACACATTATTCTGGCTAATCTCCCTTTTTCAGGTTTCCTGTCTTGAGATCTCTAAGCTTACTTGGAGCCAAAATTATACCTGGTGATGTCTGAAGTAGGGACTATGAATTTCTGGATTTGGATTACTTTTTACTGAAGCAGCAAGCTGGAAAAAGCCAGCTACATGGAACCGCAGCCTGGCAGGTCTGAGCAAGACTCAGGAGGTTCAAAGCTCATTAGAGCGGAGGACTGGTTAGCTGGAAAGTAGTGTCCATGTGGCCACTACTTTCTTCGTTCCCAAACCTGCTGGTAAAAATGAATAAATATTATGATAAATGAACTATTAAATACTGTGGTTGTGAAGGGCTGAATACACAGTTTTACCCACTGCAGTTTCACTAGATATCTCTCCCCTTCAACCTTATTCAGTTAAAGGGCACCTGGGGCCATGTATTTAACGATTCTGACTAATTGCAAGGGGAGGAAATAGTTGTAAAGTAGTATTAAATTCCTACAAATTTTCTATTTCCAGTTTATAGAGGAGACCTTGATCTGACCAATCTATTTATTGAAATTAAATTCCAAAATATCACTGAATGAGACATTTTCTGAGGAAAATGACAGCAGGCAGGAAGATTACCTGTGAAGGGAGAACTTGAGATCTGGTGTATAAGCATGCTGTAAGTAAATATGTTAGTTAAAATGAGTGCTAAGGAAATAAATGACATACGGTTGAGAGATGGGGTTGGTAGCTACAGTAGACCTTACATTCATTGACACGAACAATGATGAGGCATGATAACCTCATTCTGTACCACGTACTGAACAGACAGTATACTGCTAAAATACCAAGAAATGACAAATAAATAGCTGTTTATATAAGTTACAGGGAATTACCTTATTATCTTCTAATAAGTCCCCATTCCAGAAGTTTCTGTTGGAAAGGACTGTGAACAGCAGTTTTCTAAAAGGTTCTTGAATTACAGATACACAATTTGATCTAACCTCCTGCCTGCCTTCCTTGGTACCTTCCCCTCGTGCTGTGCTCTCGCCAACCCACTGCCTTCCCTTCTGAAAGAGGTTATGATTTCTTCCTATGATAGGACCTGTTCAGATTAGGAAGTAAAACATGCTCTTACTACTGTAGAGGACAAGCAACTCCAGAGTCTTCGTCTTCAAAGAACTACTGGTATTGTAGGCGATCAGAATGGGATGTTCTGTTATTAAAATATTTTATGAAATTGAGATGATTTTGCTGGAATTTATTTTTTTAAAGTGATGCAATTAGAGTTATTTTCTGGTGATGTCCTCTCTTGATATTTCAGAACAAGCTCGTTCAGTTTGTTTGCTTGTATGTGAAAAGCAGGGTTCAGTGCACCATTGTGTTTCAAACCAGTCAATTCAGGATAAAAAAAACCTTTGGATTTTTTCTTCATAAAATTCAGAATGAAGGCCAATTTTAAAGCTCTCCTGAAACACAGCATGGCTCTCTTCATTCTTCACACAGCACTGCTAGATACCTGTCAGTATGTGACTTTGAGCAGATATTCTTCTAGTGCTTTGACTAGAGTTGTACTTAGTTGCTCCTACTCTGGAAATTTATCACAAACACTCTACCTCATGTTTTGGGTAACTTGGTTGTTGGTGTTTGTTTTTTGCTTTGTGGTTGTTTTTTTTTTAATTGACTCAGCCTTACAAAAATTCTTTGCTGCTGTTCTCAAGTAAAGCATCACTGATCTGAGTTAGGCAGAATATACTCGTGTTTGAGGAGATAGAGTATCCTTTTTCACCTTGGACTTTTTTATGGAACAGAATTACTTGGATGTTTTGTCTGCTTCAGTAGGTCAGTTGCAACTCCAAAGTTGCCATTTCTCACTTTTATTCTGTCAGTGGGTTTTCTTCTTGCTTTTGGACCTATCTGCAGTGAGAGTTCCTTTGTGAGAGGATTACATTGGTGAGAAGTGTATGTTATACTGAACTACAATAACACCATTTTAAAAATATTTTTCAGGAAAGGATTGAAATTAAAACCCATGGTGCCCACTTTCTAGGAACAGTAGGTACCTCTGGCTGACATTTCCACAGGTAATATTATAGACCCAGACTCTATACAGACTATATAAGATGTTTTGCACATCCCAAAGTTTTGGAAATAAGACTTCTAATTAAACCTGCTTTAGACTTAGATTTTCCTGTATCTAACACAGTTTATTGATATCCTGCATTTTCTTCCTGCTGAGCTTGGGCAAAAAAGTTAAACTTGAGGTGAACATTTACAATTTTTACATACCCAACCAAACACAATGAAACAGCAAAATCTTTGTGTGATTTTGACAAATTCAGATCTGCCTTCAGGCCAATACAGCTATGGACAAAGCCAAAAACACCCAAACAGATTAGTCCTGTGTTGAGATTCACCCATAATCACTATATAGGTGTTCGTTAGGACTTTTGCAAAATTACTGTCACAGAGAAGCAGAGAGGAGAATTCGGACCATATCCTCCCACTATTTTTCCTGTCTCTTCAGAGAGAGGAAGAGAAAGAAGGGGGAGGAGGGAAGAAGTATTCTAGAATGGGTTGTTCCTTAAGTGCTTTGTCTGGAGATATTATGTTTAAATTGTTTGTATTCAAGGAAGGAAGAGAGGGGACATAAATATCGGCGCATTTAAATAGCTATTCCCTGAAGATACTTTGTTTTAATATAGTGGTATTATCAGTTCAATGGGCTATGATTTTTCATTTCATTCATCGCTTATACTGTGGAAGTTTCTGAAATGCTTCATTTAATTGTACTAGAGACATCAGTCATGATTTTCTGGTTAAAGTTGTAGGAGACTTTCATTTTGAAACACCATTATAACTTTCAAAATAATTCCTTTTAAGCTGATGTTTAGTGTCAATCCAAGCGTGACTCACATAGTGAAGTTGGAGAAAATCACCTTAGCCATTTCTACCTTATAGGAGTCTGACGAGGGTTTTCTTTTTAAAAAAGACAGTTTTTAACTGCTCTGAAATCAAGCCCCCTCACGTTTTAGTTGAAGGTATCTGCTAGCTTACCTCAAACAACACGAAAAAAACTGGTTATGCAATTAAAGCACCAGCCTCGGCTTGTGATGACCCAGTGATCAGGGTCTACAGGCTTATTTTGTGGTTCTGGGCAGGCCACTTAACCTTCATCTAAAGTGAGAGCCTAGTATGCTCAGGGCAAACCCTGATATTCAGGTTCCCTGATCACCCAGAACAGAGCTCTCTGCATCTCCTTGTACGGTTAGGCTGGGAAAAACAAGGGGTGCAGGAGGCCTGGGTCTTATGCCAGTATGGTGCCAGGGAACAGCCAGAGGGCTCAGCTGGGCACAGGGACTTGGGAGTTCTGTGTTTTTGTGTTGTTGAACTGGACAACCTTGTACTGTTTTGGTAACCTCCACCTCCTGAGACCCACCTAAAGGCCTGATGTCCCATCCCCAACCTGAATCTCTACCACTTGTCTTGAGAAACTCTCCAGGCTGCCTCAACTGCATCCATCAAGGGACCCTCCCGTGTGCGTGTAGGCACTTCAGTATCCTCACTGAAGGTCCTCCGAGAGTTTGCTCTGGTTTCAGCTTATTCCTAGCACATACAGCCTGGGACCCATCTTTCTGCCAAATACAAAAGGGTCATCTGTTGTGTGTGTGAATGTGCCTGCACACATTTGGGAAACAAGATGGTAGACGGGTACATTGGCCAAAAAAAAATGACACAGATCCCATGGACTGTCAGCCTGCCTCATTGCCCACCTAAGTCATGTTTGTGCTGGTATCTGGCAGAGTATAGAACTGAGAGAAAACACATTGCAATTTTTATTACAGCCGACTTGAATGCTTGCACAGAACAGGACGGTGCCAAGACTGAGGCATGTCTGGTGGTTGTTTCCTGGCACATCTCCTCTGGCCTGGCTGAAACCAGCAGCCTGGCTTGGAACCACAAGGGCTCGTCTTTGCCACAGGACACCACCAGTCAGGATACAGGAGGGCGAGTGATCTGAGCTCTGTTACTAAGTTGTGAATTTGAGCAGTAAAACCCTTTCTGAAGGCAGTAAGGGGCAGGGGAAAATAATATGTCAGAAGAAATGACAATACCCAGGGGTATTGTCAAAGCCAATGAAGATTTTAGTTTTTTTTCTGGAGCCCGTGGTTCTTAGAATCATAGAATCATAGAATGGTTTAGGTTGGAAGGGACCTTGAAGATCATCGAGTTCCAACCCCCCTGCCATAGGCAGGGACACCTCCCACTGGACCAGGTTGCCCAAGGCCACGTCCAGCCTGGCTTTGAACACCTCCAGGGACGGGGCTTCAACAACCTCTCTGGGCAGCCACTTCCAGTGCCTTACCACCCTTAAAGTGAAAAACTTCTTCCTAATGTTTAATCTAAACCTGCCCTCTTCCAGCTTAAAGCCATTCCCCCTCGTCCTATCACTACGTGCCCTAGTAAAAAGTCCTTCCCCAGCTCTCCTGTAGGCCCCCTTTAGGTACTGGAAGGCCGCAATAAGATCTCCCCTGAGCCTTCTCTTCTCAGAGAGAGTCATCCTCAGGTTCATTTTCCCTTTTCAGATTTAACCAGTTCTCCTTTACCATACAAAAGGTCTATAAGATAAAACTTCTTTCCCTAGCTTTCCTCCAACTTGAACTACCTCTTTACTGCACACCCAGTCTGAAACAAATGTTGTGACACAACCAGACAGGAATAAATGAGAACGTGTTTTCTCTTTAATTCTTCTCTAGGACAAAGCTTTCCCTAGCCCAGTCTTCTCAGATAGTATCAGAGCACTAAAGTAGCTTCTTTGCCCTCTCAAAAAGGGGCCAAGCATCTTGTAATAACTTAATAAAATGAGATATACCACATCATACACATAAAGGTGAAAAAATAGTCACATAAGACAGACATCACTCTACATCTAATTAGTTGCTTAGATTAGATACAAAAGTTGACATGATGCAAAGGCACTGCATTTGTTTCTATGATTAGAAAATATTTTGAAATAATAAAAAGGCACTTAATGTAGAAAAACTGAAATGTGAATTTTAAACAAAATAGTGTTTTCTGATACAAATCACCTTATTGAATACAGCAACAAGCAGCCATTTTTGAAGATGTTTTGCTTTTCTTTTTTCTCCTTGATTGATAAAATAACTTAACAACTTGTATAAATTATACCATAGGGTGTGAAGCTGTAACAGCGTGAGAGGGCTTGGCCTTCAAGACTTGAGAACCATTTTGTGTGTATACTATGATGAAGTCCACGAAGAATTTTTCAGTGAAGTGAGACATTGTTTAAAAAGCCCAAGAAGCACTTCTGTAGGGAATATTCCTGAAATGTTATTAATACATAGATGAATTGTACTTTATCATGTATTTTAATACAATTTTTTACTTTTGAAAAGAAAGACAAACTTAGGAAGAGCCTTTTGACTCCCTTCTCACTTCTTTTTCCCCTATTGCTTGCTTATTATCATTAGGAAAAAATTAGAACATTATTAAATAAGTAATTATTAAATTCATGCAAATTTCGGGGTGGGCAAAAGGGCAGAAGTGGGTAGTGTGTCCCCTGACACAGTTATGCATTTTCTTTTAGAAAAGCATGAAATTGTTTTGATTTTCCCTCAACATTGCACATGATTGAGCACTGTAATGAAAAATAGATTCTTCATATGTGTGACTTGCCCAGATTTAGAGAGCTTTTGAAGTGTTACAGATTTATCTATCAAGAACCGAGGTGAGAAGCACTTTTGAACTGTGTATATAATTAATCCTACTGCACTCTGTAAGCAAACCACACTTATATGCGGGAAACCAGAAATGATGAAACCCCACAAAGCTGGAGTATAGACATTTTGAAAAAGTTTAAAAATAGGAAGTCTTCCATTACAGCATACAACTTCAGTCTAAATATTTCTTTGCCCAAGCCTTTTCAGTTTTCAAATGCATCTAGGTTCTGGGAGACTGACGAAGGAAGAATGGCTGAAATCCATTTCCCTTCTTATGTCTCCTACCTTTACGTCATTGGTGAAGATACAAGAAAGGAAAATACGCATGTACTGTTTTCTTGAGAGAGAGTTAATAAGAGTGTTTAGTCTGTAATACAAAATATTTATTTGGTTAATTGGAAAATATTAGCTAGGAAATACATATTGTGTAACATTCAAGCAGTGTTGTAAGATAAACATCAGCAACTACGCATTAGGACTTTTTCTTCCAAACAGTATATCATTTGCAGTGGAAAGCTAAGGGCTACTGAACTGTTTTGTCAGGAAACTAAGAACAAGGCAGTTACTGGTGACAAGTACTTTGACAGGCATGCAGAGGGAAAATGAAAGGCAAAGGGTGAGGACAGGCAGGAGAAATTTGCCAAGATCTGAAAGGAAAAAGGAATATGGTTTCAGAAATTACAACTAAGATAATAGAAGTTGAATGGAAAGATGTTGTACATCTCTTTCTGGCAATAGAGTTGTTATGTTTTTCTTAGAATGAGAGCAGAATACACACAGCCCCCCATCTATGGGATGGATGTCTCAGATCAGTAGTCAAAAATAAAGAGGGAAAAATATAGAGCTGAGAGAGAAATAGAAATAAGGTGGGGAAAGAAAATGAAGTAAGAATAGAATGAGTGAAATGAAAGAATGAAAAATCAGCTAAAATAAATAAGAAAAATACAAAGCTGTGGAGTTAAGTAATGTAAGAGGAAGACAGTCCATGAAAGTACAGAGAAACTGAAAGAAATGTTAGAGAGGAGAACATAATCTTCTACTATGCAAACTACATCCCTTTAGAATGAATAGATATTTAAATTTGATTGACTTAATCCTCCCCCACTGCCAGGAAAGCCTACACTTCTTGAGTTCCATCAAAAATAAACCCCTACAATGATTTCTGAGAAAAAGAAAAATCAAGTCAGAACATTTACTATGTACAATAAACATATAGTACTGTATTCAATATGTGCCCACTCTAGCAGTGGGAACGAATGTCTTCCTTTTGCAAAGAGAATTTAAGGAAATACATTTAACTGAGAGCAAGAAGAGAAATCATGGAAAGTGTTAACATTGCTGAAAACAAACCAAATATTTCATTCAGGTATCAAAATTAAAGTATCACCATTTCAACAATAAGAATTATGTTGAAATTGTATGAAAGGTGAAGCGTAAGCATCTAAAGCAATAGATACCAAAACATACATTTAAGATCTTTCACATTACTGCATTGAACATCGACTGAGAAGGATGAAGTAGAGCTTTAACCATTTCTAACGAATACAATTCAGATGTGGAAGCTGGCCACTGTGCTAAGACTTCGTATGACTGTGTACTAATTCACTACATAAAAAAGATGCAACATTTAATTAGATGAAGCACAGAACTGGTTGAACAAAGTCTTTTCTCCACTGGGTAATGGTTTGATTTTGTTAGTTCTGCTGTCTCACTCTAACATTGCACTATATTTAATGTTTAGGTTTTAAAGTGATCTAATTCATATTCTGAAAGCTGTCATTTATGCAATGAAAGCAGTAACTTTGTTCACTTCTGGGAAGGAGAAAAGTATTTTACTGCCTCTGAAATATCCTCCTTTTCCCAGACAATAAACTGGCAGTTATCATGATGTGATTATGAGGCCAGCCTGTATTGCAGAAAGGCAGATGACAATACTGTCGTACAATAATTAACAAGGTTACTTTTCACATTATAAAACCATAATTGTGCACTGTGATGCTCATGTCTCAGCGTTTAAGTCTTTTTATGTTTCTATCTCTTTACTTCCATCTCAGTTACTTAAAAATGTGATGGGAATAGTATCTCCCTGATCAGTTTGTACACCTTATTCTATTTAAAAGCAGGCCTATGGGACAGAGGATTTCTTCCATATTGTAGACACAATATCTTTGAAAAGAATTTCTGTTAGGTTGTTTGACATAGCCATAACAGAAATAATAGATTTGTTCATTGTTTCAACTTGTTACGTTTACATTTAATTTACTGTCTAATGTTTCAAAGCATGAGAAAAAAAAATCTAGATCAATCACTATGCTAGGGAGAATATTTCTGAACGCCAGATAGCTTTTAGGAATGGCATCACGCTCCTATTCTTGTGAAGTGTCTCTCAATATTGCACTGAATTTAACATAAAAATTACAAAAGATTGTGAGAGAATCACAGCCACCAAAGGAAAATCGGTAGATCAGCGTCATTCTTCAGAGTAAGTTATTATTATTGGTGCTGAATCATTAGACAGGGTTCTATAGCTGTGGGTTGGCAAAGAAACTAATAGAAGGAGATACAGATTGAAGCAGGAAAGCTGCGGTACTAGAAAAAGAGCACAAAAGCAAAGGAGTAAGCATTTTTGCGTCTTTGAAATAAAACAGTTTTATGACTCTTTTAAAATACAAAAATGGGAAGAACTGAAAGAACCTCAGGGTTAAGGGCAACTCCTAGTGAAACGGTAAATGATAACAGAACAATATATTGAGATTCCTGGTAGAAAGAGCTATAATACACATCTGTATCATTTCCAGTACAATGTTTCTAGTTCTATTCCACAGTAATCCAATCTGCTTCATAAAAGCAAAGTCAGAAGGTGAAAGATGCTAATCTGTCTCTGCAATAAGTGTCTGTTAGTTTAGGTCAGTGAATTCTGAGAAACGAATTAAAATGGAATTCTATCTGCTTTTAAAGTACGTGGAGACCAGAGGCAAAGGAATTACATGTGCGTGCTTCAAAAGTGGTGTAAGTGATCCTGATGTCATGGTGCATTCAATTTGAGTTGGGCAGGAGGCTTCAAAACAGTTTTAATGCTTTTAGCTGTTAGGTTTTCTATTACTCAGTGACTGCTTGCAGTGAGAAGCAAGTCCTTTTACATTTTTCTTTCTCTTTTAGCCATGTAACAGATGTAATAAAGATTTTGGACACAGGATCCCAAATTGGACCATCCTATTACTATTTTTTTTCTATTGTTGGAGTAGTTGTTAAGTCTCAGTTTGCTTTCTGGATATTTTAAAAGGTATGAAGAATAGACCTATCTCAAAGTTTCCAATATAGCCATGAACAATTCCCCATTTCTGCAGCTTAAATATTATAGATATGTTTAGCTTTCTCAGGAATGAACACAAAGAAAAGGAAATGAACTTTTCTGCTGCTGAAAAAAATCAGGTTCACACCACAAAGAAAGGAAAAAAAAGTAATGCCTGGTTAACCTGAAATGCTACCATGCCTGGCACTGCAGCTTTTTTACTTTTTGGAGGAATAACTGGCATCTTCTTCTACACCTATAGAGTTACTAATCAGTTCAGCCACAAATAGTGAGTTATTCACATGAAACTGATGAGAAAGATCTTCCTGAAAAGTTATTCTGGTAGATGATAAGTAGATGGCTATATGAACTCATTCCATGGTAGTGCAGATAAAGCAAACTACTTTTCACCATTTCCTAGATTAATGACTGAAAGAAATATATTTACAAGAAAAGAAATCGTATCGAACCTTTCAGATTTTTAAACGCAGTAACACCTAGTGGGACACAATGGCAGTCCAGTTTCCAGTTTGATAATGTATGACAGCCATCACCACAAGCACATAGCTAAACATAAACGGGAAGAGGGAACACAAAGAGTCACAGAGAGATAGACTGATGTGCCAGAAGCAGGCACCAGGGTCTGTGGATGCCTGTTCCCTATGCCATATAACATTCTACTTTCCATATACATCACATCTTAACACTTGCTGTAACATTTAATATATTGAGCACACTGTAATAAGAAATACCTGTGTAACATACAGTCCTATTGACAAAGGAGACTTTTAGCCCTGTAGGATAAAAACCATTTCTGTGTGGTCGTTGCAATGCATCAGCATCAAAAAAGCCAGAATAAAAAAAGCCACAAACGGAATGATCTCATGAGCACTCCTATACAGTTATAATGGTTTTACATTAAATTGTCTATAACAATTGCCTGTCATTAAATGGTAACAATTTAGAGGTACTGGGAAAGAATACTGGATTACAGGGAACCAGGTTTTTATTAAGGGGGAAAAAAAGGGACTTATTAATTTACTTTTTCCATTGTTGGTGTTTTGTGGGTGAATGTGGCAAAAGGTGATCATTCACAATAGCTGAAGATGGCACCCCACCAAGGACAGATCTCGTTACCCCCCACCTATGCTTGAACAAAGCTCCAGAAAGAGGATGGCAAGGAGTAATTTTTCCGCCCTAGAGCTGTGCACCCTGTGTGTGCCTTGCGCCTGAGTGGGACTGTGGCACAGGAGTCGGTTTCTGATCCTCCAGCAGGAGAGACACTGAAGAAATTATAAGAAACCAATCCAGAACGGGGGTGTGCTTGTGTGTTTACACACAGTTGTTTAAAAAGAAATTTACTCTGTCCCTCTTCATTTGCCTTCTGTTTGGTCTATGTTGTCTGCTCTTACTTTGAGCTCCCTGAGCAAGGGGCTGCTTTCCAGACTTCAGTGATGTAGTACAAAAAAAGTTCCCACCATCTTTTTTTTTTGTTGTTGTATCCTTTACATACTAATGCCAGGTTGTCCCTACTGCTTTTTCTCCCCTCACCCAGCAGCTTTTCTTCCTGGAATGACAGCAGGACCATGACTGGAGTATGTCGTGCTTCTCATAGAGTTGCCCGACAGTCGTTTGCTGTAGCATCCTGCACTTGCTGTTCTGCATACAGCATCAGGCAAGGCTGAATGAGAAATGCCGTGACCAGTTTATAAGAAATAAGGGCTGTGTGTCTGCAACACTGTGCTTTTGGGGAGCAACCTATGTAGTTATAACTATATATATAGTCCTCGCTGTGCTGGGTGTAATGTGGATAGATGCCCTGTCTGGCAGAACTATATAGTCAAGAAACTCAGAGAAGGCAGAATAGGAAATAGCATTGCCCTTCTTTTACAAGTGAGAACTGAGGCACAGTTTCTTCCCCACCAAAATCAAAATGCACATCTGTGGCACATAAAAGAAACAAATCTCAGAGTGACAAGTCTGAGATGCTTCTTTCTTGTGGGGGATAGCTGACACACATGAAATGGGCTTTTTAGGGAATTTGACTTCGTTCTTTCCCAGCAGTAAGGCCTTGAGGTGTTACATACTTTTGGAATGATACGTTACGTTCAGCTGATTTACCTTTAAGTCTTTTTTTTTTTTTTTTTTGGAAAGCAGTAATTAAAGATTAAGCATTACAAAGCACATTTTTGCACTGAATTTGACACAATGCTTTTAAAGTTCATGAATCTATTAAGTCTTGGACACTCTCTAGTGTATTAGACAACAGTAGCGATTTATGTTATTTTGGAGTTGCAAGTAAGTTTTCAAGGGTAATGGTTTTCATATATAGAGGTAAAAAGATAAAGTTCCTTCATTTATGCCTGCTGACTTTTTTTCCCTATCATACTACATTTAGCAAAATGGATAAGGCAGGTGTATTTTTATGTTAATTAATATATTTTAATTTCAAATAACATTTTTGAAGCTCAGATAGCTTCCAAAAAAGCAGTGCCAGGGCAAAACTAATGAATTTTAATTCTTTTCAGTATACTTCTGCTTTCATGAATTCTTTTTGTTATATTCTGATGCATAAGAATGCATCAGTAGGTATTCAGAGCTTGCAGCCCACAGATCTGATTTTTACAGAAATCCCGTTTGACTTTTTTAGCTACATAATAAATCTCACGTGTTATTTTTAATGACCAATTGGGTAATAGCTAGAAAAATACATCATTCAGGAACGTGGACCAACTTTTTTAAGATTTTTTTTTTTAAAAAAAAACCAGCACATTGTAAGTGACAAGTAAGCCTTCTCCACAAAAGATGCGTTTAACTCTTTTGTAGCTAAATCATGCTGTTCTCAGACAAATTTTAAGGGTGTGCTACTGTTGTCCCAGAGGGGCTGCAGCTAATAACTTACCCTTGCAGAATAACGTATACCTTAGGTAGTTAAACTCTGGAACTTCACCTCATTAACCCCGCTCTTCTACATCTTGGAGCGCCTTGGAAAACTCTCAGCTCCTTGGGAGCACAGTTTTGGCCGTGATGCTGTGAAACAGAAATCTCCGTGGACTCTACAGTACGCCCATGGCCGCCAGAGCAGGTGAAGCCACTATATTCTAATGCTGATGGTGAGGCGCACAAGAAACAGCCTTTTTTAATAGCATGGTCCAGGTACCACACTGCTCTAATCCCAGCCGATTTTAATAACTGTTCTTAGCTCACAGCCCCACCAGGCACAGCTTCACTGGCACAGTACTGGCCTGCTGTAATGTACTTGTACATGGTGTCGAGAATAGGGCACAATAAGCCAGTCCTGTCCTTTGTGTAACACCTGCCACAGCAGTAATATAAAATCAATGGTGTTGTTGAGAGAGATTGTTGTTACTTGTCAAAGCAGATCATGAAAGGATGCTTCTTTATCCTTCCAAAATTGTAGCATACCTGGGTTCTTGTGTAAAGCAGCAGCACTGGCCATAATTTGCTGCATTGCAGTAAAATCAACAATGCAGCATTTTGCAGAGCCAGGCAAATACTCATATTTGATTTGCTAAGTAAATAGAGAGAGAAAAAACGTTTAAAAAATATGATTTCAATCATGTTACTATATTTTTTTGTTTCTAACCCTCCAAAACCTTCACCGAGTAACTAAAGACTGGTACCTCTTGAAACAAAAATATTGTTCTGAAACCCGATTTGAAACCGTTTCTTTTATGAGTAGCAAAGTGAGTCTCACTGCTTTTTCTCAGAATTCTTTCTTTTGCGGGGAGGAAAGAAAGAACAATTTGAGAAGTTAATGGAAACTCATAAGGAAAGTTCCTGTTGAGCTGAAACCAAATTTCAAAGGAAAAATGTTAGGTGTAAAAAAAGCATCCAATTCTATCTAAGAGAAACTTCACATAGTTAGAGAGGAAATAAAAAAAATTCTGTAGTTGAAAGTAAACACAAAGTTCTGATATTGCTGTCCAGCTATATAGGGTAGTAGTGATTTCTTTTTAATTAGAACAAAAATATACGGTCTAAGCTGTCACAGCTTAGGAAATGCAGAGGTTGTCAATGGACTTAAGTTTTTTACTATGAAAACTTGATATATTACAAACATTTTTCTTGTCTGTTTACAACTTACCACTTTAAACTTAGCTTCTTCAAGGTCCCTTCCAACCTAAACCATTCTATGATTCTATGATTCTATGATTCTGGTAAAACTGTTTTTTTCCCCAGGTCTTCTTGAACTAATAATGTGATAGATTGTAATTTTGTTCAGTAGAAGCTTGAATGTTGAATAAATGTCATTTATTTCTAATTAAATTATGATAAAAAGAATTATTGTAGTATTGAAATAATCTACTCTTGGCATAAGTTTACCATTTGTCATTCCCGTCTGAAACATGAAGGTAAGAGAGACGACTCATCATCTCAATTCAGTGGGAGGAATCTTCATAACTGTTAAATATGTAAGAAAGATGAAGAGGAAGACGAATGCATGCTTAACTTAACCATGCACTCAATACAAAATGTGGTCGGCTTTGTGGAGTGAGCATTCACCTGTAACCCAAGATTTCCTAAGGCAGCCAAATAAAATTTAGGTTTCAGAATTTCCATAACAAGAAAACCCCAAAACACCCACCACATTATCTGTATGAAGATTGAACAAATTCATTAAAATCCAAGTCCTTTGTGGCTAATGTTAGTTTTCCTTCTAGAATAAAAGACCTTTTATACAGAACATCAGCACTATAAATTCCCAAGCAAAAGACACATGACACTACAGGTTTGAAACACATGCTAAGAGAGACTTGAAAAATGTAAAATGGAAGCCTTAGCCAAAAGTGTTTTATTTCAGGGCAGACTACGTGAAATAACTTTTATCAGTTAACCACTAACCACTGCACTATATGGTAACTCTGCGTTATCGTTCTAGGTACCTGGGAATAACAAGACCTCTTACGTACCCTGTAAGGCAGAATGGGAAGTGTATGGCCAAAATGATCCTGTGCGTATGGCTCTTATCTGCCTCTATCACTATACCCCCTCTCTTCGGTTGGGCCCAAAATGTAAATGATGAAAAGGTTTGTTTGATCAGTCAAGACTTCGGCTACACCATTTACTCCACAGCAGTTGCATTTTATATTCCAATGTCAGTGATGCTTTTCATGTACTATCAGATTTACAAAGCTGCAAAGAGGAGTGCTGCTAAACACAAGTTTGCTGGTTTTCCCCGGCCAGAAGAAATGGAAGGGATTTCTATGAATGGAGTTGTAAAACTGCACAAAGAATCTGAAGAATGTACTAATTTTTCACGACTCCTAAAGCATGACAAGAAAAACATTTCCATCTTTAAAAGAGAACAGAAAGCTGCCACTACGCTTGGGATTATTGTTGGGGCTTTCACTGTCTGCTGGCTGCCCTTCTTCCTCCTCTCCACCGCCAGGCCCTTCATCTGCGGTACAGCATGCAGCTGTATCCCACTGTGGGTTGAGAGAACATTTCTATGGTTGGGTTATGCAAACTCTCTCATTAACCCTTTTATATATGCCTTCTTCAACCGAGACCTAAGGACAACTTATCGCAACCTCCTGCAATGCAGATATAGGAATATCAACCGGAAACTGTCAGCTGCAGGGATGCATGAGGCTCTGAAGCTTGCAGAAAAGCCAGAATTTGTTCTGTAAGGTCACTCATCCTTTACTACAATAATTTATTGTTTTATCACATTAGCTTTTCCCCCACAGATTTGAAAGAAGAGTTATGGGAAGAGCCAGGCTTCTTGACCACTGTTAATGCAGTCATCAAGAAACTGGAAGGTGGCAAGGTTAATTCCTGCACAGCCCACCAGTCCTAGCCAGCCTGGAGAAACAGGACGACCATCTAAAGAATGTGGATGCGAGAGAAATACCAGAAAGGGGGAGGGTAAAAGGTGGTGCAGGATGTTTGAGTCGCTAGTGAGGAAAGAGCAAAGTTGGCCTAACCCATTTGTTTGGCCCTTGGCCCCAGACAACTTTTAGTAGGTTTGAATGTTGGATGCATCTTGTAGCCTAGAGGTTTTTTGCTCTAATAAAGACCTGAGAACGGTGAAAAGTTCAGTATAATTCATTGCTTTCCACTTTGTTATTATAAAAGTAAACCATTTAAGAAGAAGCTGGATCAGAGAACTTATATTGCTTAGAAATACTATTTATAATAAAAAACCCATATGTTCATTAAATGTTAATTTACTGGATTGCCTGGAAATAAACTACTTTGTGAAATTTAATGTTACCTTTGCACAGCAACTGTCGTACTGAAAGAATACGTTACACTTCCAATGTGAATATAAGAATTTGAGTAAAGTCACGTGGACCAACATCTACTGCTGCATACAGTCATGCAGCAAAATTAGCTGCAGCTCTGCTATGCCAATTACACCAGGTAAAGATCTCGTGCTATATTTCTAACATAACAAATATGTCTGATTACAGTTTATTTCAGGAGCTTTCTGGCCTTTGTCCATCTTTGCTTTCTTTAATTCTCTTGGCTTGATCAGTTGAGCCCTTCGCTAATCTAGATGAAGACTCTGTCTGTGCTCAAGTAGTTTCTGTTGATGTATGGCTAGTCCTTGTTCCACTTCAGTAGTTAATTTATTGTCAATTTGAAAGCTCTTCTAGCTTCTTGGGATTTCTTTCTTTTCTGAAGTCAGTAAGAAAAAAATAAATGTAAGACTGTATAAGATTCAGAGACACCTGGACTTGATCCATACAGAGTGATTTTGGTCACCACTTTGGCTTAAAATGATTTAAAAATTCGCCTCGTGTAAGAATCAAGATAATTTTACTGTTTCCAGTCGTTTCCCCCACCACTGCAGCTCACCCAAGTATGTGATCCTGCTTTCCTGACTTTGGTAACAAAGCTCTTCCCCTCAGTGGAGCAGGATCAAATATTACAGCAATATTTGTATTTAAAATTTAGCAATAATAAATGCATTAGATCTATTAATATATTAGTATTAATGTATTAATATAAAATGCACTGATTATGGAATTTATTACTATAATAACCTAAAATAATAATAAACTCAGAACAGCTCATAAGAACAAGATGCTTTTTCTGGACCGAGTTTGCACTGCACACCATGTTCCAGATGAAGCACAGGGTACATTAGTGAACAAAGACTGTTTCAGAGCTCCATCTACTTTTTCAGATATCAACGAGAAGACAACATGTTCATTATCAAATTGTCTCAGCTGCAAATCACACTTTAAGCTAACTTCTGTCCCCGCTTTCCCAAGTATGAAGCCAAAATGACTTAAATGAGTTCAGTGATGTTAATTTGGACTAAGTTGTGAGAAGTTTGTGCCAGATCCCTTGTTCAAAGTGTACAGGCATTATTGCAAACGCTTGAGCTTCTAAGTGGCAGATACACAAAACCTGGGTCAATGTGCTGAGCTATGTGAACTGCAACAAGCTTAAGCCATTTTGGATAGATTTATACACTATGATATATACAGTAGGAAGTACATTTTGGCCTCATTTTTACAGATGGATCATAGTTTTGTAGTAGTAAGAGACAGGCTATATCCCAGCTTCAAAAAAGTTTTCTAAAGAAGTTTCAAATTGATTTGGAACAGCCCAATTTCTTTTAAATATTCCAGAAGTATTATGCACAGAAGGACAAGAAAAGATTTTGGTGCAGAATACCCACAAGCTCTGTAGTACAGAGTAGAGCTGATCTTAATTCAAGCATATTTTCCATATTCTGCATGAAATTAATGATGTTTCTGACTTTGTTACCTGTCAAAATAGCATTTAATTTTTAGTTCCTAGCATAAGTGAGGAGTTCACAGCTCTTCTGTAATTTTTTTTCCCTCTGAGAGGATACATAGGAGAATTTATCAATAGAAGTATCTGTGAAGATTCCAAGTGGGATTATAAAACTCTGAAGCTGATCTCAGAATTCTGGGTGGAATTTTATTCTGCAGGAAAGTCTAAGAAGTTGTATTTCCTTAAAATAAGATTTTTTTTTTTTCCTTTTTTATGAAATATATGTCTTATGAGTCATAAAATTGACATTTGCACAACTGTCACTAAAGGCAATTGCTTTCCTCTGGGAAAGCATCTTGCAGGACTCCACTTCTCCTCTGCCATCTGTTTCAGGTAACAGAGCCCAGGAAAGAACAAGAGGTATGGGCTCTGTGTCAATCCTTGAAATTTTTGGAGATAAACAACCAACTTTCATCTCTGGATGTTAGGAAAGAAAAGAAAGACAAAAGAAAAAAACACATTTCTTCATACAGCCAAACCAAAACACAGCTATGTGGCAAATGGAAGCTGTTGTTAGATAGAGCTGTATTTGAGGGGAAAAGTAAAGAAGTTCAGAAGCTTAGAAGAAAGTCCCATTAACCCAAGCACATGGGTAACACGGTGTTGAGAAGAGGAGAAAGCTTTCAGACAGAATTCTAACTAAAAGAATCTTAGGTAAGAAGCCCAAAAAAATAATTGCTTGGGTTCAAGAACAGGACTCTCTACTTTTAAAAGGATAAGTAAGTAGACCTGCATCAAAATACCTAACTGCAGCAGTAGTATTTTTTTAACTTAGATAATTCACTACTCATCTGACAAAGAAGTAATGTATCAACGGGCGAATGAGAAGTCGACACCATCACGTGTGCAGCCTGGGACGTGCTAGTACCAAACCCTAAAAGAGTTTGCACCTTTGGTCTGTGCGGCCTTTCCCACTTTTCTAAGAGAAAGAGGGAGGTGAATCAAATGGATGTGGTTGTGAGGAAAATTGGTAATATAAAACTCCCAGAACAAGCCAGAGCATCGGGAGGCCAGCACAACACTTAAAGGAACAAAGACAGAGAAAGAGAAAGGCAACATATGGGAAGCAAGACATGGAAGATGATCTAAGTTTCAGACGTGATTGGATAGTTACTTTGGGGAAAACATGCAAAAATGTAGAGGCAACAAGGGTACATATCCATGATTTTGAGGATAAAGACACAAACCTTTCTAAAATATGCTTGTACAATCCCAGTGGAAAGACTGTTGCTACCTCATGGCTTAAAGGGGAGCTGGGCTCTGCAGGGCAGCACTGCTCTAGATTAACAAAACTCTATTTTTTATGTAATAGCAGCACAGAATGAATCTTGGATTTAGGTAAGATCTGTTGAGACGTAAAAGCCATGAAATCTAAGCCAATCTTTCTTTTTAAGAAACAGTGCGTGCTGTCTAAACCCACCAACCGTAGTCACAGAAGGATGTGGACAACAGTGACAGCTAACTGTAACCCCACTCCTGGGAGACTGGGAAGGTTTCACCTATCTTATCCTTAAGTCACAGTCTGAGATGTGAGAAGTCCCATGTTACCTACAGGGTGTGAAAGACTTGAAATACTGGACAATCTCAGGTTTTCTACGAAGGTAGCTGTCACTTTGTGTAACGTTCGAGTGCTTGAAAGGAAAGTTTGGAGTGGGTCCTTAGGTGCACAGGGCAGCACAGTCTGGAAAACAAGAAAACCTGGAAAAAGCTATCCTAGAGAGTAGATTTGCCCATTAACTGTAGTGCAGAACTGGCCTTACCCCAGCTGGATTTTTTTTGTCTGAGGACACTCAACGCAGTGTTTGTTATTAGCTATGGTACCCATGTGCAGCATTTTCAATTAGAAAGCTTTGTCTTACTGTTGTACGCCCTAGAGCATCTCTCTACCAGCCACTAGGTCTGAAATGGGTTTCTAGCCACTATGTGATTTCCTGATGGTGACGGTGGCAGGAAAATGGAACCAAGTTTTGCTTCCGTTTACTGGGCTGACAAATTTTTTAAACAATTGTACTTAGTTCACCCACACATTGCAGTTGTGTTTGCTTTCCAGGCTCTCACGAGGCTGTTCAGCCCTTTTGCTTGCTCTGTATCTCTCGAGTGGGAATGTAACTCTCCTTATTCAGGGAGGGAAGAAGTCACCACAATGCATTTTCAGGTTGGGGCTTTTTTTGCTTTTCTGATTGGCATTTCTGGGGAGGTGTAGCTGGCTATACTGGCTCAGGGGAGGATCACTCAGCTATATCATGCCTAAACATTGGGGAAAACAAGGGAACACTCGGGAAAAACACTGGGAAATGCTCAGGCAGTGATTTCAGTGATTACCGTAGTCTATGCTAGAAGCTGAGGAAACGAGGCAGCAGCTGCGCAGCTGCTGCCAGCATCTAGACCACCTCCTCATCCAGCACAAGCAGCCACTCAGTCACAGTCTTCAGCTGCAGCCTGAGATCTTCAGTTGCTGCCAGAATTATCTAGACATCAACACAGGGAGATGCCAGTCAGGCGTTCTTTATCTGTCTCTTTGTTCACCTCTAAAGTGTATGCAAAGGTCCTTGAGAGCAGCTATTGAGTGAGGCAGCTCCCTCAAAGGAGTTTTAGCCACAGCTGTGCCAGAGATCCTTCCCTGAGCCTACCTTTCAGTATCACAAATGCATTTTACATAAAATAAACCTCAGCTGTGATGAAAATAAAAGCCAAAGAGCAAAGCTCTGAAAGAGGCATAAAAGAGATTATCTTTACACAGATCATTATGTGGTATTAGCAATACCCAATCTATAATTTGTCCATGGAGGTAACACTAGTTCTCAATGGATCCCAGGTGAGAGGGTCCTGGATGAGCCTCCTTAACTTGGAACACTCTTTCAATAGCACGCCCTGTGCTTGTAATATAGCAGCTAATGTATGGGTCGTACTTTACCAGGAAGTCCTTTGCATCTTTCTGGTCTCATCCTGCTCAGATGCACCATATTTATGTCATTTTTCCTCAATAAACAGGGCACAAAGCAACTTACAGTAAGCGTTTTAGATGAATAGGCTTAGACTGAACCATTCTCCTCCGTGTAAGTGATGCCCTTGGAACAGAACTTGAGATAATGGTTTTGTGAAGAGTACAGTTTGGCTGGTTTTTGCATCCTTCCCTGCCCACTCTGCACCCTTCCCATCTCTCTTTCTATTGAATTAATTACCCAGTGTCAAATCAGTAACTGTTGCTCAGAGGTTCTCAAGTGTCACATATGACCATATTCCTTCATTGCCATTCCTGCTGACAATCACCTCTGTAAAATGTACTGCGAGCCCGCTGTAAACCACTCTCCCATGAAGCAGCAGCAGTTAATCTACAGTAGAACCAGGCAGTAACAACAGACAATGTTCCCCATGATATTTTTCCTCCTTGTTCAAAGAAAAGCAAAGGTTTTGTTGCAATATTAATACATCATGGAAAATTGTACTCCCCTTGCTCACTTGGTACTGCTTTTTTGAGGGAGACCATCTGTGGTAGAAACCTCGTTCCTAACATTTTCTCCCAGTTCCCACAGTCTACCAGTGTGTTGGTTTAATACTGTAGCACAGTATTGGCACTTACGAAACTTCTCTGTTTACCAAGAGTCTTACTGGGTAATAATAGAAATAGCAGAGTAGTAAAACATGACTTCATGATAATATCTCATTATTATATGTCTATTGGGTCACACTTCAGTTTCATGAAAAGAAAAGCACTGTTTTTCAAATTCTGTTCAGATGATTTACTAGCTAGCACCACCTGCAGAAAGATATGTCAAACAGTGTGAAATAAATCTTCTACAATGAGACATAGAGAGGGGAATTATTTATCAAATTAACACTATAAATAATGCAGACAGAATCCGTTCACTCCCCCACCCCTGCTTTATGTCAGGAAAACGGATTTCCAGGCAGCCTCTGCTCCAGACTTTGTGTTCAGCACAGCATCATTAGAAGAACACTACTGAGGTAAGTTTTGGGATCGCTGACCAAGATGCTGTAGGTACGGAACTGGAAGGTGTTTTGAAGCAATGCCATTTGTCCTGTTGTTTTCCTCTAGCTATCAACTCAGCTTCTCATATTATTTTCCTTCTCTTTCAGGAAAACTATTCAAAGTATAATATTCTCAGAAAACGTGCAAGATCAATGTATCACTAAATCCTGTTCACAGTTTGCTTAAGGATCAGTTCTCATCTTTTAAAACAATGTTTCTCAGAAAGACACAGGGTGAGAAGGGAGAAAATTCAGAGACATGGGGAATTGTATTAATGTGCAAAATTATTAATATCCCAGAACAGAAGACACTTGCCCCTTATTTCAGAGGGTGTGGAGGTAGGAATGGTGAGGATTGGATTTTTATTTGTTTTTAAGAGGAGGGTTCAAGTAAGTAAATAAAAAATTAGCCTCAGAAATGCTGCATTAAAAGACCAATCTTTGCAACATGCAAGAAATACAAACTTATATCCCTCATTATTGATTTTAATCTCTTAAGTACTTATTGCCACAGAAGAGTAGGTTCAGCATGAGTTTGAAGTGAATTAATACTGGTTTCTATACCTGCTTTCTAAGCATTTTGCCAAATAGGCCTGTCATTCCCCACACTTGCTATTCTGGCACCCCTTTCAGCTGCCCCACTGCGTTGAGAAACCCTTTCTCATGTAGCAATATTTCCAATAGGGCAGAATAGCTTTTACTTACTGAAAACTGAAAGATGCTTATGATTCCCAGATTATTTTTTTTCTGTTGCAAGCAAAAAACCCCACTGAAATATTGTGTTTTCTTAAATATATTAACATATGGTCACTGTAGAGGATAATATTTTGATTATTTGTAACTTTGTGACTTTAATGATTCAGATTATTTCTGTCATTTGTGATCTTTCACATAGAAATAGTCAAGTTACTTCAGCAAAAAAAATGCATACAAATGTAACAAAGTTTCCAGAAGAGACCAATGCACTTTTATAAACCAACATACCAGGCTGAATAAATATTTTGCTTTTCATTTTCTATCTACTTAGTCAAAAACAACAATATTTCATTAATTCAGTAGTTGTGTGGTCTTGCTAGTTCCAGAGAATTTTGTTTACAGTAGACTTATTTTTACTTTCTGCGAGAGAAGAGAAAGCAAGCCACTATATCAGCCCTTCTGGCGAATCTATGCTTTAAAGCATGGAAAATATAGCAGAACACATCTGGATAAATTCATTAATGTCTCAGAAAACTTTGCATCTTTATGTAATCTAACCGGAATTTCAGCAGGTCTGTGATTAAGCAGTAGAGATTCTTCAGTGAAATCTACCATCCTGAAGACGGTTGCAAGGAAAAGATAAAATTAGGCAAAATAAATGAACATTTATTTCCCAACAATAGTTGCAAAAGCAAAACAACCCCACCCAATAAGTAAAAACAATGATGATACTTTTGTAACCTCAACACTCAAACAGCACAATGACAAAATATTACAGCTGCTTCATAGAAATACAGAAATTAATACCTTGTTGGCGTGTGTTTCCAAACTGAGTAAGAGCTACTAACCAACAGTTTTAGAGACTGTTTTCCTCGCATACTTAATTAATGCAGACGTTCACTAAGGAATGCTAGAGCAAGTTGCTGTGCATACCCATGTGAGTAATTCAGTGATTTCAGTAGGGAGGCTGTAATGGGAGAAAGGAGTACCTTGCTGCATGCTATAGCCAGGCAGACCGGGAGCTGGGATGCCCTGGAGACCTGCCTTGTAGCCTCACAGATGTGTCTGTTACAACATTGCAGCTTGGCTGCCGTAGAGTATTGGTTCTTCCCTTCGCCAAACTTGAGAAGAGAGACAGGAATTTGCCCTAATTATAATTAGAGTGATTGTGTTATAGGTAGGATGAAATACAATGTCATTGCAGCTAAGATGTATATTCTGCGCAAAGCATTTGCAGTAATTATTTGTCTATAGGTGATTTTACGAAACTGAGGGAGAAGCCTTCATTATTGCTCTGGCTCCTTTCCCTCTCTCTTGCACGTGTGAGGTCTCCATGAGCAGTGACAAACGTGCAGGCCTGTGCTGCCACCAGAGGCTGGAAGGCTGGGCCAGATGCGGGACTCTCAGCAAAACCAGCTAAATTTTCTGAAGTCATTTTGGGCTCCTGCCACTGAATTGTGCAAAATGGACTGGGAACTTCCTCAGTTCTCACAGCAACCCAAAATACAATGAGTAGAAAGGACTTGAAAACCACGAGAATCCTCCACTTTCCCCTAGCTTCCTCCTTTGTACAGGCCCTCTGAGAATTATCTCGTTAACCATGATCTAATTGTCTCTAAAGAAATGTTTCTATTTATTTCAGTGGTATCTGGATCAGGACTTTTAGTTGCTCCAGGACATTTCTCATCTAATTCATCCACTTTTTTAAAAACAGGAGAAGTTCTGATTTCTCCAGGGAAAAAGAGTCATGACCAAATGTGCATCAAAGCAGCCAGAAGAAGCCAAGCCAGAACTGGAAGAAGAAAAATGAAGAGTTGGCTTCTGAAAAACTGGATAGATTTATGAAATGTACTTCATCTTTTTTTTTATGGGAATGCGCTAAAAATACTCAATGAGCTCAATACATTACATTAAATACATTTCTATTGGAAGCAGTCACATCTTGTTTGTTATGGAGAAAAGTGCTGCTATATACAAATGAAAATAGTTTTCTGCCTGAGAAAGCCAAATCATTTCAGCAATAAGAGTTTGGCACACTGGTTGAGGAAAAAAAAAAAAAGGGCAACTAAAACTCAAAGATAAAGCACTGTACAGATTTCTGCCACATTAAACAATGTAGAAGAGCATTCATTTATGTTTACCATGCTTGTGGATTGTAACATTGGTATTAATATTCAGGGACCGCCAGTGGCAGCAAATGTATTTTGAATTTGAACAAAATGAGGTTTTCAAGCAAATGGCAGCTCTGTAGATGCTTTCAGGGCTTGTGTTAAAGAGATGCTATGCACCTGGAATGGGATCGAGGGAGGCAACAATAAAAGACTGATTTTTGTAAAAGCGTTCTGTTGTACTAAGTAAATGGCTGTTTACTTGTTAACATACACATGGTTTGTTCTCCCTAACCTTTTAAAAAAGCTGCCTTCAGTTACACTCTGACAAAAGTTAAGGGAAAGAATTAGAATGCACATGTATTACACCACAGTTAATTTACAAATATTTCTTTGCTTTAATGTAACTTTCATGATCTGCCAACTTATAAAAAACAATTTTCTCTCATCTTAAGTCAAATAATTATAAAAGGCTGGAGAATTTCTGTGGCCCTTTCCTTTTTGTCTTACTGGCTAGCCAGACTAGACTGAGAATTACAACATCTGTTATTTTTTAAAAAATGTGCTTAAGAAGTGTTATTTCTGCCAATGTTTGATTATAATTTAAATAAACCCCTGTGACTTGATGAAAATTAAACAGGCAAGTGTTAATGACCATTTATCCCACGGAAAATTGATTCAAGGGATCATTCCTTAAACATGCCTTTGAACCTTTTTTCTTTTTGAGCTTCTTATATTCATTTCCCCTTGGATTTTCTAAACTATGCATGGTTATACAATCCACAATGCTGCGGGGTATGCCATTCCTAAAGGCTATCTTCTTTGAAGGTACATCTCGATATGCGCTTGCCTTATTTCCATAGCCGTATGATTTGTGATAACTGAGTCTCCTACTTGCAGTTTAACCAAAACACTGATGGCAAATCATCCATTACACATGCCATTACAGCTTTGATTTCCGTTGTTTAAATTACCATACAAGTTCACAATAGTTATTATAAATGAGGAGCCAGGTATACCAGCACAGTCCAACTCATTACTTATCAGCAAGAGATAAATAGAGAATGCAAATCAATCCATGTTAAGCCTATGTAAAACCTAGGACAGAGAGCTTCACTCACCGTCTGCTCACTATCCTGACACCCTAAGCTAACTCCTGTAGTTACGCAAGAGAGCACCGGAGTAGCATATTTTCATTGTACGAGGTCAGCAAGACTCTTTTCAGATAAAGAAAAGTTTCACAGATAAAACTAATCACTGTGAACTCTGCATTTGAAACAAAATGAGTCCTATAATTTGCTTTATTTCCCAAAGGAAATGACACAGCCATGCTTTTTACTTGGTCAGCCTTAAGTGTTTAACATGAAATGGGACAGTTATTGTCAGTGGCCAATGGACCAGTTCTGATTGAATTACATGAGAATACATTCAGAGAAACTTGGCTGAAGTCAAAATTACACTTAGCAAATAATATTATAACTGGACCTAACAAGAAAGAGAGATGATAAATACAGCAGTAAAAAAACGCAGCCTGTTTCTTCTTTTAAAAAACCCCAAACCTTAAAAAAAAAGGGCAGTGGTCATATTCAGAAACTCATTTGTAAGCTTTATGGTCTCACTTGCATGTCCATTTCACAAAGACAATGAAACAATTTTACTTAGATGAATTAGACTGCCACTTTCCCTGTTCATGATGTTGTGTCAAAACCTTAACTGCAAGAGAAATGGAAAAATTATGTCATATGAATAATTTCAATGATTTAAAAAAAAAACTAAATGAAAAAACCCTACCAGTGACAACTGCCTGTCAAAATCCACGTTTTTTTAACGCTGTTATTTTAATGTTAAGTGAAAATTTATGTTTTAGGATAAATATAATGGAGGGCAAAAGAGTCAGAGCTTCTAGCTGTTAGGGATGTACAATTCTAGATAGATATATGTATGCATATATATAACACGCACATACATTCCTCATATTTTAGAATGGTACTGCCTCATGAAAAGGTGGTACAAAATATATTATTACCTAATAAACATTTGTTTCTTTTAATATCTATTAAATTTCCAGAATCTTGCAGAAATCATGAGAATGTTTTAGAACAAGTTGTGGCATCATGGACCTATAAAGTCGCAGTTCTGCCTGGGTTTGTCATAAACAGTTTTTCATGCAGGAGTTTTTAGACATGTTAACAACACAAAGAACGTTGGGAACTACAGAACATCGATACTTTGTCACAAAGATGGAGCTCTTTATTTTCCTACTGTAACTGTCAGGTCTGTCACCTCTCTCAAACCAACACACAAACCCACGCAGTAACTAGAGGAGTCACTCAAGGCTAAGTACATATTCAAGACTAGCAAATAACACACACAATATTTTAGAGGATTAGAAAAAAGTAGGGCTGATCAAAAGAAGTCAAGAGATTAGATGGCCTACTGGGATAACGAGTTGAGCTTTCAATAGTTTCTGTAGCCAGTAGTACAAAAACAGCACACGGACCTGCCTTACACTGAGGTAATGCAAGTCCCCAGGCTGTAGATAGATGTCTAACAGAGTGAATAATGCCAGAAACTAGGCTCAGACTCACAGCTTGGACCTACAGAAGATGCCTTTCTGGCTCGGGTCACCAAACCTGGTTCTGGGGTGTGACAATGAGCAGTTTGCATTTTCACCGGGTTGCCTTATGGTAGTTATAGCAGTATTTATCAATTTTAATAGATAAAATGAATTTCCCAAAAGTTTTGCAAACCCCTTGATCTTCCACTATGAGCCCCGGCCTGTCTTGTTCTCTGTACGTATTCTTGAGGACAACAGATAGCTGAAGTATTTGGTGGCTCAGCCTACTACACCCTTATAATGTATCTCCTGTCCTTCCCTCATCGTCTGTTTTTTGTCCCGGTTGATCTGTGCTTTACAAACTTAAAGCCTTTTCCTAGCTGCTCCCTTGATTCTAGTTTAAAGTTCTCCCTAAATTAACTAGTTTTATTCATATGACAAAGCGATATAAATTTGCTTCAGACCTGAGCAAAAAATGATTGAAGAAGAAAGTTGTTGTTCTTATCACAAAATGCACTGTTGAAAAAGTTATGTGAAAGCAAGAAAAAAAGACATCTATTTAGAATATGAAAAGTCAGATCTTCTTTGTAATTTTAATAGCTAAAAATGAATTTTATATATTATTTCAGTCAGACAGGACTTTTAATATGCAAAAGTCACCAGCCGATTGAGCTAAAACTCTATATATTTGAATTCATATATTTTTCCCTGAGATCTAGTAAAATATAAAGACAGTTAACATAAGAGACTGTTTCCCTCGAATAACTTACCAAGAAATAGAAATACAAGGAAATTGAGCTCTTCAAATTGTAAGTGGCCTATGCTGAAAGTGTTGAATGCCTTTGGTTGTAATATGAGTCTCTTCTGGAAAAAAGAAAGAATTGCTGCCTCTTGCATTGCAAATGGTTCAAATTTATACAGCAGACTAATTTAGTAGAAAAGGAAATAGGGTTCTTCTGTATTAGGTAATGAGTTATATTATGCTTTTAAAATGTATTAGCCCAGAGGGATATTAAAATGTTAATTTGAATAGTATTTAAAAGGTAATTACTTTTATACAATAAAATAAGTCTACTGAATACTAATCCCTGTGGCATGTGCTTTCTTTGAAATAATTCTACAGAAAATAGAGAATCCATTTGTTTAAGTGATTTTAATTTAGATTCATGGGAGATATTCTCATGTACAAAAAACATCTGAATTATTTTTTTTTGCTTGACTCATTTAAAATCCTAACTGTATCAAAATTAATGTTAAAGAAAGGTACCTACGCTTGTTGGATAGCACTGAACTGAAAGAATGAGAGATGGGAAATTTTAACGACTCCTCTGATGAAAGGGTGGTTTGGTTTGTTCAGCACAAGCACTGCTACAAAGAACACCGGCTCAGGCCCCACTGATCAGTTCGAGATTGATCGCTCCTCAGCAAGAGCTGATTTCATCTATTCAAGCCTTTTAAGGGAATGGAAAATGCTCAAAAATTTTCAGTCCAGAAGAAGATTGCTCAGACCAGAAAGGATATTTTGTCCAATTTATTGAATAACATAATCCAAATATGGATTTGGATTTGCTTCTAGTTCTATTTAAATAAGTCATATAACTTATAACAAATTCCGTGATTCTGTGATATTGTCTAGGAAATCCTCTGATGTTGGTCGTGTTTTTTAAAACAATCCGAACACCTTGGCTAGTGTAGTCAAAATTATTTTCATTTATAAACAAATAATTTTAAATATTTGTGTCTTACTTTCATTCACACCCATTTTATTTGTTTCCTTGCTGGGATGCATATATGAATACTATACAGTTTTGTTCTTTTCCTTCAAACATTTCTTCCCATGATTTGCAGATCACTTTCAGAGTTTTTACTGATAGTGATAATTCAAAAGCCACAGGTTAGGAAACACTGATCTACAACCTCTCAACCCAAACCTGCTTTAGATAAACCGGTACATAATTTAGAGTACATACTTGACTTCCATATTATGCCTCTGATGACCTAATCAATGCACAGAGGGCATCCACCTTGGGACATCCACAGAAAACAATATCCAGACATTTTATAAAACATTTTGTTTATGCAAGTGTTTTCTTTCTCTGTTGTATCAATGCTTATTTCTTTAGCCAACATCATCTCCTATACTTGACTACCTATCTGAATTCTTTTATTGAAAATACCATGTATCTAAGTTGGGTATTTAACGCAAATAAGCAGAGGTAACTTCCAGCTGAATCAAAATAAACCAATAAATGAGACAGCCACATATGATCATTTGATTACTTTTTTCAGTGTATCATAAAAGACACTTTTATAAGGCAGAGTATTTTGAAACTGCTCTCAAGAAATCAGTTTTATGTGTAACCATTTGAGCTGTTCTGAGCAAACTGCATACCTTATGGTTTCAATTACCAGATTCAGAAAAGATGAAAGACACAAGCAGCAACACAAATCATGATGAGAAATTACATCAGAGAAAAGCCAGTGAAAGAAGTATTTGAGATAGCAAACATATATACACAGTTCTCTGGAACAAATGGAATCCAAACAAGCAGGCAATACCTGCGTTCTCAGTCTAGGGTTACTGCCCAGTGACAGAATCCAGGCGTACATCCAGGGTGTATACCACAGGACTTGAGTGCACGTTTCCTTCCCGGCACTGTTCCCCTGCTGTGTCCATGGGGAGGGGAGCAGGGCATGCGGGCACCGAGAGCTGGGGCGTACACCACCGTGCCTCCTGCTCTGGTTAGCTCTGCTGCACAGCACGGGGCACGTCTGCCCCCAAAGAACAAAGTGCCGAGGAACAAGTGCTCAGCAAGGCTCAAGACTCACACCCAAAGTCACCAAACTTTTTCCCAGGGCACACTGGGTCACAATTAACCCTCTCTTCTTGGAGAAGCGTCCCCTGTGAAAGGTCTCATCCAGCTCCCGCTGAGGAGGTAGTTGGGGGGAAAGGAGCAGAGCCAAAAAGCCTCACCTTTCCAGTTTCTAACTGTCTGAGTCTAGCTACCATTTCGCTGAATGAAAAAGAATCTTTGTGCTATTCCAGTCCTTAATTTATTCTTGCCAAACTGGACATCTATTAACCATTACTTAATTTTTAGCAAGAATGCGAAGCCACCCTTATACAATTTCTGATGAAGTTACAGCCAGGTCAGATGAACTGTGTAAGCTTCTTTCACATGGTGAAACACAGGTTGATCTTTGCTTAAAATGAGAAATGCCAAGAACCTCTTTGCTCTCCTAGGCCATTTGCATATGCCCACTCTATATTCATTAGTTTGACATTTACTGCTCTTATTCTGTCAGCGGAATGTTGATTTGATTTTCACTCTTGCTGTTACAATGTCACAGGTATAACAGCACTATGAATGGTGCAGTATACTTACAGACTGAATAAAATATTATTTCTGAGGAGTATCACTGGTAGGAAACTAAATTTTAATAACAACTTACAACTGGATAGCAATTAGCTAAATTTATTTTATTCATTATCCTGATTTATAGATGTATCATTGGAGAAAAATGCCCAGCTACGAGCTTATTGCTCATCTAAAACATTATGAAGATTAAGATACAGGGAGTGATCAGTTTCTTGAAAAGAGCAGCAAGAGCCAGAAGAAAGCAAAGAGAAAGACAGTACAAAAACTGCTGTTTGTTTCAAATCACCTCCCACACTGCAAAAGCTTGCTTTCAAATTTTACTGTGATAACAAAGTGAAACCAAGCTCTAGTATTCATAGAATCATAGAATCATAGAATGGTTTAGGTTGGAAGGGACCTTGAAGATCATCGAGTTCCAACCCCCCTGCCACAGGCAGGGATACCTCTCACTAGACCAGGTTGCCCAAGGCCACGTCCAGCCTGGCCTTGAACACCTCCAGGGACGGGGCTTCAACAACCTCTCTGGGCAACCTGTTCCAGTGCCTCACCACCCTTAAAGTGAAAAACTTCTTCCTAATGTTTAATCTAAACCTGCCGTCTTCCAGCTTAAAGCCGTTCCCCCTCATCCTATCACTACGTGCCCTAGTAAAAAGTCCTTCCCCAGCTCTCCTGTAGGCCCCCTTTAGGTACTGGAAGGCTGCAATAAGATCTCCCCGGAGCCTTCTCTTCTCCAGGCTGAACAGCCCCAACTCTCTCAGCCTCTCCTCATAGGAGAGGTGCTCCAGCCCTCTGATCATCCTCATGGCTCTCCTCTGGACGCGCTCCAGCAGGTCCATGTCCTTCTTATGTTGGGGACTCCAGAGCTGGATGCAGTACTCCAGGTGGGGTCTCACGAGAGCGGAATAGAGGGGCAGAATCACCTCCCTTGACTTGCTGGCCACACTTCTTTTGATGCAGCCCAGGATACGGTTGGCCTTCTGGGCTGCGATCGCACACTGCTTGCTCATGTCAAGCTTCTCATCAATCATCACCCCCAGGTCCTTCTCCACAGGGCTGCTCTCCAGCCATTCTCCGCCGAGCCTGTATTTGTGCTTGGGATTGCCCCGACCCAGATGTAGGACCTTGCACTTGGCCTTGTTGAACTGCATGAGGTTGGCTTGGGCCCACCTCTCCAGCCTGTCCAGGTCCCTCTGGATGGCATCCCTCCCCTCCAGCGTATGTATTGCCATGCATACGACCAACAAATAGTAATTTTTGAACAAGAATACAGCATATCTAATAAAAGCTTATCCTAAAGGAAAAGTTTTGTGAGACTGAATGAAAAATTTCTAGAGTTGTGATCCAAAAGAACCCCAGTTAGCTGCCACTGTAGCATAGACATCTCTAAACAGCCGCTTCTCTGTTGGACTGAAAGCTCCTGCAGGGCACAGAGGTCTGCTCCTGAGCCAGAGCCAGCCCATATGAGCAGGAGATCCTCTGCCCAAGTTGCCAGCCCAATGAGCACAGACTGAGAATGTGGACTGTTCACCCACCAGAACACCAGAGCTCTACATATCACGGATCTGGTCACCTACTTTTAGAGATGGTTGTGACAGTGGTAGTATCTATGTTTCTTACAAAATTGTCAGAGCACTTATTCAGCACACAGAAAATCTGTCATCGAGGCTCACATCAAATCCACAACCTTCTACTCCCAGAGCGCTCCAGCCAGCAGGCTCTTCAGAGTGACAGAATCATCGTCTGTCCCTTCTGGTGAAGGCCCTTTGCAGAAAGCAATTCAATGTTAATTGAACCAAAATGGAACTGAAGAGGTACATGACTCCACAGCCTAGTATTTAAGATGTTAATTTACATTTGAGGAGGTTTTATCCAGTGGATGTATTGTAAAAGTACAAAGTTGTGGATATAATTCTGGGACCAGAAACCAGTACTCATGTTTCGTGTTTCCCAGATGAGATTCATCACCCTGTCCTGCAGAATCAAGCCTCTAGAGAGTCTGTTTGGCCCACAGATCTCAAATGGTTTTCCCCATAAAAGAGCATTACTTCAACAGCAGAAAGAGAAAACATCCCACCACCAAGTCAGAAGACCTTGGTAATTCGGTGCTTTATTGAGAGACAGCTGAGGATCAGCTCTCTTAGGGTAAGGGTCACTGTCCGTAGCGAGCGTTATAAACACTAACTTTTTTCTATAAAACGCCCATGCCCACAGTATAATTGTCATTTCAATGAAAACAGAGTGCTCCACTGACAATTTTGAAAGAAAAGAGCATAGATTCCCATCTCTCGGAATGAACCCAAAATATAGTAAGCATATCCCAGTTCCAGAAAGCAGTTTCAAGTACAACAGAGTATTATACTGGCTAGTTGAAAGGAGCTTTATCGCTCTCAGATCCCACTCTGAGGCTCCCAGCCCCTCCTCAGACATTGCTGAAGAAGCCTATATACCTAACATAGGCAGTGCCATTTCATTTTGGGCATCAGGCACCTAAGAAGTTAAGCCCTACATTGGATTTGATACAATTATTTTCAAAGTATGCTGGCACAAACACATGGATGAAGTAATGGATATTACATTACCAGCTTTAATTAACTAAAAGAAAACATATACTGTTCTCTCTGAGGATCAACTAAGATGTAATGAAAATTATTAAGTTCGTAGAGCCACTGTGCAGCTATCACAGGGATAAAAGGGTTATTTTACAGTGAATGATTATATTCATTAATATAGCTTACCAGAGAGCGACTTAAACCCTCATTTGCAACTCTTCATTTTGGTGTATTTGAAGACATGTTTCTATTAGCAACAGTAGCAATTCCTTTGTTATGATGCATTTTTGAGTTATGACAAATAAGAAAAATCCCCAGTGCTGCTGGTAATTTGCATATAGAGGGTGAACTTCTGTGAGATGAAAACCAAAATCAACCAATATGTATATTTAACTCATTTAGCTAAAGATTTTAATTCTATGTTCATTTTGCTGCTTGAATTACTAGCTCATACTTAATGTTCAAAGGCTTTAATGCTATATGTCCGCTAGCTCTTCATATAAAGTACCCACTGGATGCAAAAGTTTTCATCCAGTATGGATATTTTGATCCATTATGGATTATTCACTTAAAAACTGAGAAAATTAGTTTATTCAAAATCATGCTGAGATAATCAGCAGCTATTTGTTGCTACACACATTACTCTGCATCTCAGAGCATGCCAACAGATGATAATAAATGCCTTTCCTCATAAAATTTCATCCTGTGTGGATGTACATACTCTACTCAGAAAACTAACTATGTCTTAAAAGGTCATTTCTTCACAACATGTCTCAATGTGGTTTTGCAAGGTTGTTTTCTAACCCTATGAAATACTGATGTTTCTTATCAAAATCTCCTTCTATCTTTTAGGACTCTCCAGGAAACCTGTTATCTAAATTTACTACAGTGCTTTACTTCTAAGTTCTCCTTGCATCCCCAAAGCCCTCTTTTCCAGACCAATCCCAGTGCCCAGTCCAACCTTGCCACTATAAAGCCAGAGCCTAGAAGCTGGGACACCTTCCCTCACACTGCAATTCAATCACTGTCTCTTTGACCTTGATCAGCAGTTGACATTTGCTGTGCAAAAGTAACCACACATTTCTTTCAATGATGATCTTGCTTCAGATTATTTACTAATTCAATTTCACCTCAGCAAGACTAGGGTCTCTTCATCCCGTGCACTTTACAAAGATATGGGACAGCTAATTTCCTGCTAAAAAAGGCAGAGTGGGAAGTGGATTTGCTGTAGTGAGGTGTGCAGGGAGGAAGGCAGCCCAGATAAACCCAAAGAGGGAGCCCAGAGAGGAAGCCCGGTTTAGAGAGGGCTGAGACATTACAAGCACGCTCTGATTGTTGAGTACAGCTCTCCAACAAGGCTGTTCTCCAGTTTACAAATACACTCTCAAAATGCAAAAGTGAAGTTCCCTCACATCTCAGTGTTGGCTGAAATTTCACAAGGCTTTAATAAGAAAGCGCTGATATTTTGCTCATTAGAGAAAAACCGAGCAGATGCTATGAATATACATTAAGCACATCCTGAAATATACAACTTAAAGGGAAGGCTTCAGATGAGAAGCACTTACTCAGCCATTACATTAATACTGATGTGATATTTCTTGCTTCAGTGAGGCCTTATGAAGAATGTTCTGCATCCTAACACTCAGCATTTGGACCTCAGAAACTGGGCAAGCTCTGTCATTTGAATTTGTCCTAGTAAATTTATCCCTGATTTCTAGCTGCCCACAAAAGCATCGGTGGCAAAAATACTTCCACAGAGCATAACTGAAGCTAACAAAATACCTGCTGCATATCATATATTAATATTTTACGTAGTATAAGCTTGGATTTGGCAGTGTAAGCCTTGGTAACAGCTTCAAAAATATCAAAATACAATATTGAAAACCTGACAACTGACAGCAACTTTCACAACTTATTCTTCTGCTTCAATATGACTTTTCTGGGTGAAAGATCTTCAGACTGTTAAGCATAAGAGCTTTTATATCAAAGCAAGTTTTAAAATTGTATTCAAAATTATTCTGCTGCCACAAAGGAACACTATAGCCTTTAAAATGCTCCCTTTAGAACTGTCCCAGATAATTGACAGGATGAAAGAACATTGTTTAGTTTGTTAAATTGTCACATAGAAGAGGCTGCAAATAGCTTGAATTTTCTCCATTGCCATGAATTGGCCTACCTAATTTGCTGCTTAAACAGGGCAGCGGGTTGCAAAACACATACCTAGAAGAAAAATAACCTGAATAAGTTCCAAAAAGTTATTTCTCTGTCTACTATAGGTTCATAAACTGCAACTCACACAGATATACCTTTTTTCCATTTAGACTTCAAACTTTTACCTGCAAGTTACAGTCTGTAGAGTCTAAATTGTAATTTAGTGAACAAAGTAGTAGAAAAAACTGACTAGTTCTGATAAAACACACGGAAGATTAAACCTTTATTTGAGAAAATGGTCCTGAGATTACTTGGGATACAAACACACAGAGGTATCTCTGTTCTCCAACTGACATTTGATAAATATTTCCATCTTTTTAATTGGTAGTACAGAATTTTGCTTCTTGGCTAGCAAAGGCTTTGAAAGAAACTGGAGCACATCAACCCTTTGCAGCCTGTAGCAGAAACACACAGTTGTGTCATCTGCTGGTGCCACACCAGTACAGTCTGCTGGCTGGTTAATTTGAATGCAATAGGACTCATGAAGCAATCTTGTTCCAGTCGTTGTTTACGATGCAGGATTCATTCTCGCCCTCTCACAGGAAGAGCTAACAGAGCACACGGGGTTTTTTTTTCATTATGGATTTTTTTCAGCACATAAGTAGCTCAAGATGATAGGTCAATGAGTGATAAAATATGCTATGGGTTGCATACCTGAATCTGGGTGTAAACTCTCTGCGTCCCTATATTCTGTACACCATGTTAGCAGCCTTTAGGTAACATTCTAGTTTATGCTGGCTACGAAAGGTCACAAAGGACCAAACTACAAAACCGTTTCTCCGCTTACATTTCCTTTGATCTGCATAATGAACAGCATGAAAAAGTTTATACTTTCTGAAGTTCACCTTCTTTTAAAATTATTCTAAAAATTGGCAGTTAAACAAAGTTTTAGTGATTGTGCAGTACCACTAAACCAAAATTCTTAAATCATTTAAGATTTAAACTAGCAAGCAAAAAACTTTTGTTTAAAAGATCAGTTTTAGTCTTTGCATTTGTACTTTCTGCTGTCTTTCTAAAGGAATAATTAAGTCTCATGAATTAGAAATTATTGACATGCACTGATTTGAAGATGAATATAGCCTTTACTTTGAGCTTAATACTTGCCTTTGCTGACCAAAAGGATATGATGTAGACGTTCAAGAAGTTATATGGTTTAATGCATATGTATTCAGAATCTTAAAATTTAAGTTTTCTAACAGGTGAATGATATTTCTGATTAAAGACTAACAGACCTGAGCTACAGATTAAAGTTGTTTTAACAGACGTTATATGTCAAACTTTTAGAATAGAAACTGAAATCTAATGAATTTGAAGAAAAACACCATTTCATAATTGATTTGTTATGTAACACAAAGGACAAAGGATTATAAGTGTTTTGCACTTCAAAAGCTAACTGATTTATTAACCTATGGTATTAGGATCTGTATTTAACGAGCTGAATTAATGGTTTCTTGGTCCCTCTGTCCTTCGGTGTTTCAGAACTCACTGGTAACAATTAATTGCACACTTTATCCATGGATCCAAAGAGAAAAATAATCCTTCCTGGTTTTACAGTGAAGCACACTGAGAAAACTCAAACCAGGATATTTTGTCTGAGACCATATTTACCAAAAGCTGGTCTGGCAGTTAAAAACACTGTGGTATCAGATTTGTAGTTTGAGGCATCAATTAATTTGATAATTTGACCCTCTGTAATGCAAAGTGACAGTAAACATATACCACAGGCTGTCACTGATAAAATTGTAATTTCTTTAATTTTAAAGGAATGTTCTTACCTAATACCACAGGTTTCAGGTAAAGGATTTGCTCCATCATCATTCTTTTGTTTCAAGCATTATTTAGGATATAACAGCATCAGAACAAGCTCTTCATAGCCTGTTGAGGCTGACAGATAGATTGCCTTACATTTTTGCCATGCAGCTACCATAAATGAACCCCCTTTGATGTTACCCATTTAACTGAGTCATGCTATATATCGCAAAGGAAGCAGAAGTATGTGAATGAGGGCTATATTTAATCTAAACTCAGTTGTCTGCATGAAACATCCCCCGGGAAGCTGGGAGCAAAAAAATCCACGTTTGTAATAGCAGGAAAAATGTGGCATTTGTACAGAAATCAGAAGAACTCAGAAAATCAGAGATGAACCAAAACCTACCTCGGTGCTCTCCACCATTATGAAAAGTGAAATACAGAGGCATATAGACTGGTGAGACTATGTTCCAGTGGTTTCTGCACTACTGGAACAAATGAAGGATCCTGTGTCCTTACGCTTAAGCTTTCTAATTTATGTCAGCAATAAACCAGGATCTTCAATGTAGGTATGTAATAATAGCATAAGCTACTTTGAAGGATGACACCAAATTGAATTTTCTACAAGCTACTTAATTATTCCCTTTGGGAATGAATGGCATTTCTGGAAGAACAACTTTTGGAAAGGTTAGTTTGTTAACACATGCATTTGCTGTTTTCTTAACTCCACTGTGGTTTATATCACATTATAGAAATATTTTTCAATGAAGTGTAATTATTTGTGATTTGTTACCAAAGATGCAGAAGGTAATATTAATAACTAGTACTTAAATTTCCAGTCAGCATAGATAAATTAACATCTACAGGTTAATTATCAACTCCCTTGCATCTCCAAGCATAATTGTGAAGTCTTTTTTCTTACAGTCAAGAAGAGCTCTCTTGCATCAAAACTGTGACTACATCAAATGATTTTCTAGCACACTATCACAAACCAAAATCCTCGTTCACCTCTTGTACTGAGCTTGTCATGTCTTTGGCTCTCAGTACTTCAGCTTAACACATTCTTGGGCTTTTTGTACTGATGATCTCAGACCGAAACTTCACTATCAGCCCAAGTGCAATGCCTCCTGACTGGCTAGGTGTGCAGAAACGGTCGGAACGGGAAAAGCAGGCAAAGATGGAGGTTGCAAACACTAAACACACCCAACAGTTTGTAGAAAAGCCTTTCTGCATGAGAGTCTGGGTGAAATCAAACAAGTTCATGGTGAAGATGCTCACGGTGCACAACACTGAGCAGTGTTAAAACTCAAATATGATATTCCTGCATGGCAAGCCGCGGGCTGGCAGCATGATAAAGCTGTGCCAGCATGCTCACCCAGCACAGCAGCCCAGACCAGTGCCTCCCTGGACAGCTTTGGGCCCCCCCCGCAGCCAGGCTGAGCAGCGCTTTGCTGCTTCTGCTGAGTTATTGCCCGCAGCCACTCAGGGGTTCTGTATACCATGGAGCTGTGTCCACACAGACATCATCTGAGCAAGAGCGGGATCCATCCGAACCCTTAACTCCGAATGACTCTTAAAAAACAAGTAACACCTGAAGTAAAGCGGAAGAGAATATGGCATAAGCTGAGTATCAAATTCACCTCCTTACTTCATTCAGTTAACAGCGTAGACTACAAGGGTGTAATAAATCCTGGAATATAAATGCTATAGGGCCCTACGGGATGGCTACACGTATGCTACAGCTTGTACCTTAAGTATCACATATGGTTGATCAATGGGGTAAAGTAAACGAGGCTTGAAATTAAAGAATGTGCACAGAAGAGTATAACTCATATGGAAACAAGGAAACAAATGCAGGCCGAACTACAAAGAGACCAGACTCTAAAAGATGAATGTGGCTTAAAAATAGGAGCATACGGTGAAAGCAGAATAGCAAATTCAGAATGTAAAAGGTATGAAGATTGATGTAGAATATCACAAAACTGGAGATTTAGAGGTGAGAGGAGAACTAAAATAAAATTGCAGCCCTTCCCAAAGCAGAGACAGCAGGCTTGCCAGGGAGCTCTCCCGCATTTTCTCAGGGCTACTGAATAATGTGCGATCGCAGCCCAGAAGGCCAACCGTATCCTGGGCTGCATCAAAAGAAGTGTGGCCAGCAGGTCAAGGGAGGTGATTCTGCCCCTCTATTCCGCTCTCGGTGAGACCCCACCTGGAGTACTGCATCAGCTCTGGAGTCCCCAACATAAGAAGGACATGGACCTGCTGGAGCGCGTCCAGAGGAGAGCCACGAGGATGATCAGAGGGCTGGAGCACCTCTCCTATGAGGAGAGGCTGAGAGAGTTGGGGCTGTTCAGCCTGGAGAAGAGAAGGCTCCGGGGAGATCTTATTGCAGCCTTCCAGTACCTAAAGGGGGCCTACAGGAGAGCTGGGGAAGGACTTTTTACTAGGGCACGTAGTGATAGGACGAGGGGGAACGGCTTTAAGCTGGAAGAGGGCAGGTTTAGATTAAACATTAGGAAGAAGTTTTTCACTTTAAGGGTGGTGAGGCACTGGAACAGGTTGCCCAGAGAGGTTGTTGAAGCCCCGTCCCTGGAGGTGTTCAAAGCCAGGCTGGACGTGGCCTTGGGCAACCTGGTCTAGTGAGAGGTGTCCCTGCCTATGGCAGGGGGGCTGGAACTCGATGATCTTCAAGGTCCCTTCCAACCTAAACCATTCTATGATTCTATGATTCTATGATTGGGCATTAAATAAACCTATCTGAAGATGAGATGAGATCCGATTACCACATCAAACATGGTAAAGTTTAACGCCATTATTATAGTCCCTTCCACCTGCCATAAAAGCTAGGCAACAACAGAACTCACTGTATATTGAATTTTTATCCAATATTGCTATTAGGCTTGACTGAGAGAGGAAGTCTTATGAAATTGTGCTCTCCAGAGGGGTCTGGCATGCAGCACTTCTCCATCGTGCAAAGGGTCTGGTGAGGTAGAACTCCAATACCGGAGACAACTTGGCTCTGTGAAATTTTTGAATGGATTTATTGCCCTACTTACTGTCTAGTCACCTGAGGCAGTATTGTGCATGTGTGTATATACATGAATGTATCTATACACGCTCTTATATTTAAAAGGCAGGCAAAGAACATTGTTCTGTTTCAGTAAACTACTTAAGCATATGTTTAATTTGCTCATTAGGGAGCAAAGCATATAAGCACATATGTAATCATGTGTCAGTCTCATTGAAATCAATAAGACTAAGTGAAGCTCGAGTGGTCTGATAAAAGAGCGCCCCATTAGGCAAAAATAAGGAAAGAGAGGAGAATTAATACGGCTGTATCTGAGACACTTCAGTTTAATATTTTCTTTGAGGATCTTATTTCAAAGGCATAAATAAATATAAATCATTTTGTGAGACCATAACTATGAGGTTTTCTCTGCATTAACACAGCAAAAACCAACTCGGCAGCTATTCTGATCAAGAGAGCACTTCTGGTGTCCAGGGTGCCTGAGGCAGAGGTATTGATGGGAGATGGAGAAAGAGGGTGACCTCCAGTTTAGTGATACACTATGAGGTTTGATCCTAAACCAGTAAATTTTTAGGAAGCAACTTTGAAAAAATAGTTTTATATATTTTTGTAATTTTAGGGGGGTTATTTTTATAATTTTTAATAATTCTATTCTTTCTCTGTCATCTTTTTGCATATATCAGTTAAATCTAGAAAAGCTTCCTTTTGTGGTTTAAAACCATTAAGCTGTTCAGGGTTTTTCATTCAACTTGCAGTGTAACATTCCTGTACATAGTTTAACTGCCAGTTAAATTACTTTAAAAATTAATTTAAATAAAATACTATATTAAAAAAGTGAACTCATTCATATATATGAATCACAACAGCATAATTATAATAAAGTTGATAACCTTAAATATTTTGTGAATATTTGAGAATAATGGATATACAAATAAGAAAATGTAAAGGAAATCATAAAAGCAAAGAAGCCTACATGTCATTTAGCTATTTAGACAAGAGCGACCATCAAGTGACAAAACTTACTTTGCACCAATAGTGCTAGCTGTCAGGATGAGATAACCATGACTGGGAAACTGATTTTTTTTGTGTTTCTTTTAGGAAAGCTTTTCTGTAGAGAAATAATTTCTAACCCAAGTGACACTTGGATACACCAATACCGTCATATTCCTGAAAACATTTCACAATTAGATACGTTTGAAATCAGCTTACATGTGCTGAAATTAAATAGCCTCAGATAAAGATTTTCAGATAAACTATGTTCTGTTTGGTTTTGTAAATTACAGCTGCAATCTGCTCTTCTCGCAGCAGCCTTAATGATGCTTCACTTGGTCGGTGATTAGGTTCAGTCAAACAGCCTTTGATATCTTTGAGATTAATTTATAAATCTGCACTTGTGACATAAAGACAAAATTCTTCTGATAACGAGACTAGATATTCAATGAATGATCAACTCTGTGCATTTTGGTGACTCAACTTCACCTTTTCAGATGAGACAAAAAAAATATCAAGTATTGTGATAAATATTTTATTAATATTAGTCCTGGGAATTTCTAAATTTCTCTCCACTCAATTCAAAACTTCCAACAGTCCTCTGGATCTGCACTTTAGGCTTTTTCCCCAATTTTGCTGGTTTTCTTTTCTTAGGTATCTCAAAAACTGCACTATCTTTTTGTCATTCCACCCACATCTGTAAGGTCTCAACATAGTATGCTTAAACTTACCTGTTTATAAAGCTTGACTCTAGCAACTTTTCTCTCTCTATTCAAATAGCGCCACTGAAACAATTTTTGTAGATCCTCTACACTCCTTCATTTAATCACTGTGCGCTGGTTGTGCTTTTATCCCTGCAAGTCTTCTCAATGCCTGATACATCCTTTTATCATTTAATCCATCCCAGCAGCAACCGAGTATCCCATTGTGATGTTGATCTCTGACATCACCATGCCAGCATCCTCCGTCTTTATTGACCACCCACTGGCTTCACCCCTTGGCTTCTCTCATACTAGAAATTATATGATATTTCTCCTAATATTTTTTCTGCTGGAGAAGAGCTCCCTCAACAACATCCTTGACAGTCTCTTATACTTAGTTCACCTACAGACATTGTAGAGACGAAACCCAGTCATTTACTACTTAAGAAGATGGGGTTGTTATATTGATCTTCTGTGAAACACAAGGAGCAGCTTAGAGCACAGCCACGAAAAATGCTACATGGAAAACTGTACTCATTTTCTTCCCCCAGGGATTCTGTCCACTTATGAAGAAATAGCTCTGATGCTCCTTTAAAGGTTAGAAGACTCATGCTAAAATACTCATCATGCTGGCCCAATGCAGAGGGTGAATTGGGTCCTTTAAACTGGAGAGAGTTTATCTTACGTCCTAAGCAACAATATCATAGAATCACAGAGCAGCCCAGGCTGCATCCTAGGAAGGAGAGTTGAGCACAAGCGAGGAGGTGGGAAAGCAATTCTAGTGTGACAGAAGAAAATAATTGGAGGAAGAACAAAGCTGTTAATCTTCATTAGCTCACTTTTCATCAATTTGTACTTCTGATTTTCTACCTGAATGAGTCTAATTATATAAGATATCACTTTCTATTTTCCGTAAGTCAGAGGCTTCAGCGTACTAAGTAGACAGCTGAGGGCATGCTCTCCTACATAATCAACACTCATTCTCAAACTGTACTTCTGGGCATAATGTTTTACCCACTCTAGATTCATCCTATTGATAAAATCTGACATGTCCAGGAAACGGTGGGTGTTCCCTAAAATACAGGTAATGTTCCTTACATGACCACTGGGTAATCAGCATTTGTGGGGAAATAGTAACTACAATATATGGGATTCTTGTTATGGAGAATGCGAACCCAGAAAATTATAGCATTTGGCAATGTAATATAGCAAGTATATTCGTATTATACTGTAAACACACATTTATTCTTGTAAACATGAGTAACGAGGATTTCTAGCCAGCCGTTTGGATACTCCCAATATTTGCAGGAGTGGTACCACATTGCTCACACATTAAAAAATTTTTTCATCCTGCATAGCTGAAATCTGTGGGGTCCTGAAGTTGCGACGAGCCTTACACAAACAGCCTTCACACTTATAAAGCGGCCAGGGGAGCACAAGACGAAAAGCTGGGTCTGTGTTATGTACAAGTAGTAGTGGAGGATTTGTTATGAGGGACACAGGCTTTCCCAACTTTCACAGAAGAAAACTTAATTTTCTTTTTAAAAAAAATCTATAGAAAGCAAGTGATAATTTTATATTACTATTCCAGCTGCCATTTGACATATACTATCACTTTGATGTGTACTTTGCCCCCAAAAGGCATATAAATGCAACCTGTAGATGTTACTGTGTCTGAAGAGACACATTAGCATTCATTAGTAGGAAACACTGAAGAAAAGACTACTTTAATGGTTTATCTCCTACGATTGGTTATTCAGCTCAGTGAATAGTTACCTCGCAAAGCAGGATTTAAGGGTTCCCTTTTTCGAGGTGTTTAATTAGAATTTAGATTTCAAATAAGAAATTGGTAGATACAGAGAAAAAGTTGGCACAGAATAAAAATTCTATGAGGTGTACTAAAACTTAACCTTGCTTGTCATTCTTCTGTGTGTATACTAAAGATTTTTGCTGAATATGCCAATATGTAATTGACAGCACCACGATACTGACAAGCCTAAGTGAGGAAATAAAGTGTGCCTGCAATGAATGTGATACTGAATGCACCCAAAGATCCAGAAGGAGGACCCAAAAATATATATTGCTAATTCAGAAGGGAGAAAGAAGAAAAGATCTGTAGTCACAGGCTAGCAATTGATGAAAAGACTGTATACATTGTTTTACAGCCCGTTGTGTATTTTTCCCCCTTGTTTTCGCCACAAGATTCCGCTTATTAGGAAATTCGCATTGCACAAGTGCAAAAATAGAAGCCAGTTAATTGAGTCTCCCTTCATCATTTGGTCCGCCTAGTAGGTGGATAGCAGCAGTATCCATTGCAACAATCACCCCTCAAAACCATGAACAGTTAATATACTTAGTGCTAAAAGCAATTCTATCGGTTTCTTTATTTTCAGAGGCTCAGTGAACCTTAGAAAGAAGCTACAAGAGATGGCCGAGTGGATCCAAGAGCTCGTTACTGCCTGGGTGGGAGGTTTTCCTCCTCCCTCCATTGTCTGAAGCGCATCCTTGCCCCACGACCACGCTCCAGCACTCACTGGGTCTTGCTGTAAGCAGCCAAGAGCTGGCCTGGTCTGAAAGAGAGAGCCTGCCTCCGTGTGTGGCTGTCGGGGAAACGTGACAGCTCCAACTGGGTCAGTCATTGAACTGTTTTGGTGCAGGACCCAGCAAGGTCTAGAGCTTCCCTTCTGCCAACAGACTGAGTGCTTAGATCAGCTCACACACCTCTAAAGCAAATGTTTTCTACATGGCATTCATTCTCACGTTTTTTACTCTGAGTTGCACTCTCTCTCAACTTTATAAAGCATTGACTATTGCTGATGAAATACCTCAAATATCCTCCTGCCAAAGCACTGTAGATGCCACACCTCCATCGCACATAGCCTGCCCCAGCATGGACTGTCAAACACCTATGTCCCTCTTCCACCAGGAAAAGTCAGCGATGATCTCGTTTGTGGGTCTGCTCTCCATTCCAGTTGTTTTGCTGCAGTTTTGCTGCGGCATACACAGAAAAACATCATTTAATCTTTTAGAAAATAGCACTGGAATAAAGCCATCAGTTTTCCATCTTGCAGCAAAAAAATGGGGAAAAGAAACTCGACCCCAAACACATTGCCTTTGATTTCCATCAGTTGGAGCAAAGGATACTGTAATTTTTGAAGGTCAAACTCGATTCTGTGTGCTTTAACTCCATTTTTGTGTTCAGAAACACAGGAGCAGTACAAGACGCAAACTGTTGCCTAAGAGAAGGACACAGCACACTGTCAGTGTTAGAATCTCACCCTGCAGCTTCAACTCAAAGAGATTTTTAACACTAATGTTAGTGTACTGATTAAACAACCACTCTAAATTGATAATTCTTGTTACATTCAGTAAAGGCTCGTTTTAAAAATAAGAAGGGTCATGCATAAAAAGGTTTAATTAAGTGCCTTAAAAAAAATACAGCAGCATTTATTCTTCACGGGTGTGTATTTTACAAGGAATGGTGCAGTGCTAGAAAAGGTTCCAAGTTTAAAAAGGCTACATTGTTTTCTTTGGCTTCATTTACACAACTTTCTGTGAACATTATCACCAAAGGGTGCTTTTCTTTCTAGACTAAGGTTTCAACTTTTTCAATTAAAAGAGAGCAAAAGTTCTATTTACCTGTGTTAGCTGTATTTGCAGTGATAAAGGAATTACTGACTAACGTAGATGGTGATAGACCCAGCATTACTATTTAAACAACCAGCATCTGTAAAATAGAGGAACTCTACATAGAAAAACAATGCCACAGTTACCAGAGGATGTATTTTTGTCACGTAACCACCAGTTGCTGTTTCTATTATCATTGCAAAAGTCACTAGAAAATATTTGAGGGGTAAAGTATAACAAATTAAACTAGATTTGCTATTTGCATCCTAATTGAGTTCCAGAGTGTGATAATTTCACGAGCTCCCCAACTGAAGGTATGTCCAGCATGTCACTAACACCACCCAGCTCCGGACAAAGCACAGCAACCGACTGGGCCACGACTGATGGAACCTGTGCTGGTGGCTGCCTCTCCTTTTCCCAGCCACAAGTTGCTTTAGAACCACAGATGTCTTTTTTCGATGCACGTATAATTACTTTTTAGGTTTCTGTACGTGTCTTCCTTTCCTGTTCCCAGGGCTAACAGCCCTGTCAGAGCAGGGTTGCGTGCTGGACCATGGAACTCCCAGAAGAGTTACTTACTGCTGAGCTAATGGCAGCAACAACAAAACCAGGAAATCAACGTTTTACGCATAATCCGTACGCAGCACATCTAAAATTAATCCAGCAACAAAAAGTACAGATGGAAAGAGTCCAACTGTTGCTATTCTGATGCTGACACAGCTTTCAGAAGAATATCAGGCTTTATTTGAAATCCTCCTGGCTCTTTTGATTGGAAAGCATTTGCAGGCGCAATCTGACCCTGCTGCAATGTGATTCAAGTGGTTAAACCATGGTATTTCAGTGCAGAATACCTTGCTGGCTTCCACCCGATGAAGGTACACTATTAAGACTACAACTATGTGACATGCTACAGCTTTGATTTAGAAAATTTCTGGTATAGATAAAACAGGTGGGAAATTCGAGACATCCCCAATGCTAGTTCTGTCCTGCTCTGTTCAGCCAACCCTACTAACCCCTGCCTGGGAGGTAAAAATTGCGAGTAGCTGGGAAAGCCGGTGACAGGGACTTACATGGCTGTCCCTCTGTCTTACATCCTTTTAGATGTAACAAAATATTAATGATTTGTCAGCTACTCGCATCAAGCTTTGACACAGTGCTTAGAGTATACATTTGTTTAGTGTATCAGAGCTACACTGCAAAGCTAGGACAGAACATGCAGAGAAATACAACTGGAAAAAAAGCAGTTGCAAAATAACTATACTCCTGCAAAAGAAAGGCAAAAATAGAGAGAATGACACATGGGAGGAATTTACAAAGGCAAGAGTAATTAACTTTGCCCTTACTGCTTACTCCATATAAGAAAAAAGTAAAGAATATACATGAAGCAAAATAAAAAAAATCACATGCTTTACAACATTCAACAAACACAAAGATTGCCCTTAACATCTTTTTCCTTGCAGCTCCTTCTGAAACTGGAACCAAATATTCTGATGCCCCAAGGTCCTCTCAGCACAGCAGAGGACAGGCAGCAAACCATGTACGTCTGTCTAACACTACTCCAGATTAGGTTAGTGCAAACCAGCAGCTTCTCCATCACCTATTAACCACAGGAGCACAAACAAGCTCTGCTCTGCATATCCCCCACACTTCTTTCCATAATCTAAATGCAAGGAGAACACACGGTGTGTGCTAAGCCTGACAAAAAGGAATAAGAGCTGTCTTCTGCTCTTCTCCATGATTCCTTAAGAACATTTCTGTTTCTTCAAACAGCTGAATTCAGAAATGCTGTGGCACCTCCTGATTAACATAGCTGGGTTCCTTATGCTCTTATCTTGGGGGTGCCAAGTCTTTATGCAGGTTCTCTCTCCATGCATGCAGTGAGGGAAGCAAGACATGTCTGGGGATGCCTATGTAAGCATTTGTCAGCTACATGGGCCATAAAAAACCCTGAGACGTGAGGAAAATAAAATACAACTCCTACGAGACGCTACCTCAGCACACTACTTACAGAATCAGAGAAGCCTTTTGCTTGTACAGTAAGAAACACTTGTTGCGTAAGAAAAATAACCAGAAAAAAAATACAGTTAAAGATATGTTTGACTAGCACTACACAGAAACAGCTCCCCGCTTACTGGAGGCACCCTGCACGCTACGTAAAGATCCACAGCAAAGGAGCTGCAGTTGGTTTCTCTTTTGCTTTCATAGCACAGAGGAGTATGAAACTGGGCCGTTAAAGGGAGGCCCATCAGTTCTTGCACTGCTGGCTGTTTAACCAGGAAACGCTGAACCTGAGAGGAGCCAATGCATTTCAACTCTATTTGATCTCCCTCATACTTGGGAAATTCGGGTGGGGTTTTATCACTTAAGCAGGCATAGTCCTCCTGAGTACATGTAATTCTAAGTCCCACCTCTATTTGCATACATATCACTAGACTGAACGAATAATTTGTAAACAATAGCAATCAAAGTTAATATGAAAAGGATGCAATTGAATAATTTGTTTTCCTTTTGTGCTTCTTTATTATGACTAACACTCGCATATAAAATGTGATCCACTGTATGACCTATGAGTATCGCACACACCTACAGCAAGACACATCTAGTTCAAACATGCTTTTCACGTGCAGCAGACTGCTTGTCTTAGAGAACTCATGTCTCTGCAGAAAGATTGACTTCAAGTGTGGCCTGTAAATTACTCAAATTTACAGGATACACAATGACCTACATTATTATGCTAGAGATACTCCAGCAGTAAGCAGCTACATTCATTCTTTTATGCTCAGCAAAAAAAAATTCTTGTAGTAAAATGACCCATTTCACAATATTTTATTATCTGGGAATTATTCCAAGTGAATAAATGTTGAGGAGCTTCATTAATTTATCATTCTGCAATTAGTATGATTTTGTAAAGATTTCTAAGTCATCCCTAGAGAGGGATAGTACTTCAGCTTCAGGATAAACCGAAGTAACACACTTTGATAATATTTTATCAAGATAAAATATTAATGGAAGAAAATGGGAGTTAGAAGCTTTAGGAATGTCTGGACAAAAGGTAAAAACCTATTTAAGAAACTGGTTTTCTACTTTTGCAGACTATGGAATGCATCCTACCAAAAGATCCTATTTTTAAATAGTTGTAAAAAAGTTTATCAAGGAAGCCTGTTTGGATGAAAATGTCCTTCATTTAAGCTAAATAATAAAAAAGAAATCAGGTATTCTGTCAAAATGTGTGACTACTTCTTAGATGAACATTATAATAGCTTAAGTTCTTTAGTAGAGAAGGTCTAGCAAGTCTACAACTCTAATCTAAAACTGCGGCAACTCAAAATGCCTTTAAAGGCATCTTGGCCTGTAGAGCAAAAATAGGAGCAATCTCTGTTAATGAGTTAGCAGCCCTCAAACCACACAAATTCCCATGCAAGACAACCAAGAGAAGCTTTTTATCTATAACCTGATCTGTGGGTATCTAAGAAGCTGACACCCAAAATAACTGTACTTTCAAATATAAATGATGTCAGAAATAATCAACAAGGAATCTGCAATAAAATAACTTCCTCATCAAGCAAAATGGCAACATTAAGTCATAAGTTAAAAAAAAAAAAGTGTTTGGATGTCAGAAACACCTTTCTTTACTGTTATTGGTAATTTATCATAAGGGGTATTTCCAGCTTTAAGCCTGTCTCCATAGAAGACAAGCACCATAACTATTCTTGAGAAGAAATTTGAATTGCCTTAATACAAAACCACATGCAGTATGTAAATAGAGTTTTAAACTTGTTCATCTTACTCTATTTTACTCTTTTCCAGTTAATGGAAATTTGAGATATGCTTTTTTGCATATGTTTCGTGTGGAACCAGAAAATTGATGGCAGGCTGAAGATGGTCTCTGAAGATCACTAGGCAGGGCAACTCTCCTAGAAGAAGGAGTGCTAGTCTTTGGGTTCTGTTCTAGGAATTGTTTCAATTAATTTCGACAAAAAGTTACTCAAAGAAGGAACTGGAACCATGGACTCTTCTCTCCAAGGTAAGTGCCTTAGCTGCTGGTGTGTAATGTTCTGATCTGACTTGACTGCACTTTCAGTCCACTGAATCATTTTCTGCACAAGACAATAGATGAAAGCAGAGAAGGGAGGTGCTCCCACCCTGACTATGGTATGTCACCCGCTATATTAGCACAGTCTTCTCTTAGGTTGGAAGAAGGGAGTTTAATTCTCTTAGATTTAAGAACTGAATTTCTCTTTCCTATGTCTAAGTTCTCTAAATGCCACGTTAATGGATTTTGCAATAAGGAGGGAAGAAGGGAGAAGCTATTGCCAGACTATCTTGAAAGAAGCCCAATTCTGTCAGTGAACATTAAAGCATTTTCTGAGAATGGCACACAGAGAGATTCGCAGTAGCTGAAAACCACACTGTCCACTTAAAACATTTCAAAAATCAAGTAAAAATGTTAATGACTTCAAGGCAATTTCATTTGGGAAGGGCAGGGAGGGAGAGTTAGATGAGACGTGGCTGGAATTGCTGTTGATGAATCAAAACACTGCGCTAGAAAAGTTTCACTTACAGAGAAGCTCAGAAGCATTAAATTGGCACTCAGAGACACCCACTGACATCTCCAGGTCAGCTTTCCATGAAATGCAATGTCCTTTACAATACACTAAACTGTCAAATAAAGGCTAACGTATCAGTTTTCCCTAACATTCAGAACTTCTCTTTCTAAATTATTAAGTAAATAAATGTGATTAAGCTGCATTTGAGAGACAGCACAGAGATCCAGGATGCTTTAACAAACAATTGTTGCTAATGTGAGGTCTGCTAAGTGGGAAGCTTTATAGCTCAGAGCTCAAAGATGAGGTATTATTTTTCTCATTTCATCAGCTGTACTGAGTATTTCTGTCAATCCTGCAGTCCTCAGGAGGGCCTGGTGGATCTGGCCCTGACATTTTTCTCATTTCTTTTGTATGGCTTTATTGTTACAAGCTCATTTGCAGTCAGGAGTCAAAGATAGTAATCAAGCGAATGAGCTCAGTCAGAGCACAATGCTAGTTGTGATTTTATTCCCACAGAGATTGCAGCGAACACCAATAATCAGATGTTCTTGTGGGCAGGGGCAAAAGAGGAAACCATAAATTTATGTAAGAAATGGCAAAAATGTTATTTTAAGCTGAGCTTAAAGAACTATTTACAGGAATAAACTCAAGCAATCATTCCACATGGGAGACAACTGCAGAAATGCTAATCTGTAACAATATTACACATCATCAACATCCAAGTCTTTCAAAACAATCCTGAATCACATAATTCCCTCTGTTTTCTACAATTTTTGTCTGCATTGCAAGTTCGCCCAAACTCTTAGAAGTTCTATCAGTTTCCCAACTCTCCCTTTGGCTGCCAGAGAGCCTCCAGTCAAAGCAGGTTAATAGGCGATCTTCGCTATCGCACCCTGTGTTGGCAGCCTATGCAGTTTAGCACCCATAAGATCAGAAAACAGGAACACCTTTATGCCAAAGTCAGCCAAGGAAATGAAGAGAGCTCTTCGAGAAGCGGACAGCTTAGCCTGTTTCAAATTCCGGGTTCTCTGTTTTATAAGAGCAACTCACAAGACCACATCAATTCAGAGAATGATTCGGAATTTGGTTGCGTCTCTTGACTGCCTATACTTTTGCAGGCATGGGGCAAGATTATTGACCTTCAGTCTCAGGAAAATGCAAAATGTTTTATTGTCTTTATTCTGTGCTGGGGGGGGGTGGGAGGAGTAAATTACAAACCCAAGCTTTGCTTCCTGCAAATTATAGAGTTGTTGCACTGGAAGTATTTGTATTGCTTCCAAAACTATAAGTTTTGTCAATCCCAAGTCCTGAGAGAGACTCATGTAGACAACCTGGAAGGAAAAGAGAAAAAAGAAAAGATACACGGTTCTTTTTCAGGCTGGTAACAGACTGGGCACTGAGACTCCCTGACTCATGGCTGAAACCACAGCGAAGCGTCAGGCTGAAATCTTGCTCTCATGTGAAAGACTGGACCAGAGAAAAGTCCTTTAGCCTAAATGCAAAGATCCATATAGAGCAACTTCAGCTGAACGAGCAGAATAAGGTCTTGCTGTGGCCCTGAGACACGCCACATGGTTGAGGTGGAGATTATGTATGCTTGTTAGGAAGGAACGGGCACACATTCATAGACACAAAACCCTAACCAAACATATCCAAGCCCCCCCACCCCTCCCCCAAAGAGCAGCTCTGGCTTTTTCCAGGATGCAAACTCTTCAAAAGCCTGTGAATCAGCAGAGCCTTAACACAGCTCTTGAGAATCAGCCAGAACACACTGAGCAATCCGAACGCCTGCCTGTTTGAAGCCCTACATCCACAGGGAGTCCAGCTCTTGAAAAAAAGATTAAAAAAAAAAGAAAAAAAGGCATAAACCAGGGGTTACTGAGTATTATCTTGGGTATATAATTCTCAGGTCTTTTAATCTTACATATAAGTTAAGTATACATTGACTAAATAAATCCCACAGTGAGGAATTGAATACAAGAGAACATTTAAAAGTTATTATGCGAGGATTTTTAAAAATATTGAAGTGCTGAAAAAAATCTTATCCTGATTTAGATTCATGAAAGAGTATAATAGTTGCATCATTCCTTTCAAGAGCTTGAAGCTCTCAATTGAACAAACATAGTGACTATTTTTCCTTCCTGTTCCCTTTTTATAGAGCATACGATATCTATATACCCTAAGTTGTTATAAATAAGTGGTACCTCTTTAAGTCTTATTTGTGGGACCTTGCTTATTCCCACATTAAGTTGCTACTGTTCTTTAGTATTTTTCCTTCCTGTTCTTATCAGGTTAAGATAATAGCATGGTTATAGCTTTTAAAAACTTGTTTATGATTCATTTACTTCTAAGTGGCTCATCTGATAATTAGCTTTTTTCTCTTAGGGGATTATGGAAAGCAGGTTGTAGTCTTCATTTCACTGTTTAGCAGTGTGGGTGGTCCTCGTTAAACAGTCAAGGCCGATAGCCAGACATTTGTGCTCTCCGTAACAGCATATAATAGCACATCGTGGTTTAACCCCAGCTGGCAAGTAGGACCACGCAGTCACTTGCTCACTCCCTCGCCTCCCTGTAGGGTAGGGAGAAGAGGGAGAAAAGGAGGGGAAAGGGAAAAAACTTGTGGGTTGAGATAAAGGCAGTTTAACAGAACAGTAAAGGAAGAGGAAAATAACCATAATAACAATGGTAAAAGAATATACAAAGAAAAGTGATACAACACAAGTCATTCTCACCACCCAATGATCTGTTGCCCAGCCCACCCCGAGCAGTGACCACGGATTACTGCCCCCCTGGGCAGCCCCCATTTATATACTGAGCATGACGTCCATGGTATGGAATATTCCTTTGGCCAGCTTGTCCTGTTTATGCTCCCTCTCAGCTTCTACAGGAAGCTGAAGAAGTCCTTGACTTAGTATAAGCATTACTTTGCAACAACAAGAATAATATGTGTTATCAGCATTATTCTCATATTAAATCCAAAACACAGCAGATACTAGAAAAAAAATTAACTCTATCCCAGCTGAAACCAGGATATAGCAGCAGCAAGCTTCTGTTGAATCACAAACTGATGACTATGTGGAACCTTGGAGGGGGTTGAGAAGACAGATCTGGTTTCACAGGCAGGTCAACACGCCTTTTTCAGGGTAAGAGTAACATCATAAACCCAAGAGACTGGGATTTTTCTGGCTCCTGAATTAAGATGAGCACCTGCTGTACATGATTATTTTAACATAGGATGCAATCCACAGCTTTAATTTAGTTCTCCAAATTAGAAATCAAACTACTTAGAGACATAGTGTGCATGCTACCTGATGTGAAGTGTTCTGCATTTTCTCATCAATTATCACCTGCATATTTACCCCTGCTTTTGGCTTTGGGATTTCCTTCAGATCCATTTTGGGGTTTGGTTGTTTTTTTTCATTTATTTTTAAAAAATCAAAAACAAACCCCAAACCAACACATCATTTGGGAAGAGAAACTCAAAGCCCAAAGCACAGTAATCAACCTGCAGTCCTCTAATGCTTTTATTTAACAATGACAAATTAAATGTGTGGTGCAATTTGTGCTAGTGGTACTTTAAACGTACGCAACACAGAGTTCCTTAGCAAGCCAGATTTCAGACTGTGAAAATACCCATACATTCATGTATAGAAAATGTGACTATAGGGGTCTTAGGTTGAGCCTTCCCTTCCATAGGCATGATATTAAATACTTAGTGTTTGCAACTGTGCATGTTTGTGCTGCTGTATTTATACTCCTGAAAAAGCCTTTTCTGTTCTTCCTATGCACCGTGTCAAATACCTTAACTTTTTCCTTTTTTTAGTGCTGCAAGCTTTGGCAATGAGGACCTTTACTAATCAGCCATGGACTTACATCCTTTAAACTCTTCTCACTGTTAGGGGCAGCCGTTGCTCATTTAGGCTGGGGATAAGAGAGAAGAGACTTTAAAATAACAGTAAAAGTGACATCATCTGACCTGTGCATCTTACAAAGCAAGCAAGTAGGATGGGATCAACACAAAACAAGAAATAGGAAATTTAGACTAAGCATTCCTACAAAAGGTTTCAAAACATTCTCCTCGGATGTTCCTGTAATAGAAAAGCCCATCTGTTCTGTACAAAGCTAATGAAATCACTTGGCACAATGTGTTTTTACTGCCCTCCTCATTCCCCAAGAAGTCCTTCTCAACTGATAAAAAGACATAGGTGTTAACTCCCATTCTTACTTGAGTTAATAAATTACCTTAATGGATAAATGCTTTTAATTTAAGATCTTAAATATTTCATAAATTTTAATATATTTTTTTAAAGATTAACAAAGAAGGGAAGTTAAAATTGATTTATCATGAGATCCAGGTCATTTTAAAATCAGATACGTTAACAAGGATAATAGTTTCTTTTTTAGTCTAGATGAAGGCAATTTATGAGCACTGGGAAATTTTGCAGATTGCCTGTG